>OZ035953.1:46243192-47443192 GCA_964034955.1 Orchesella flavescens
AAAGAAGGAATAACAACCAAGATGACGACTCATCATCATCATCCTCCTCCTCCTCATCTTCATCATCATCTTCCAGCTCTGAAGAAAACGAGCAGAATTCTTACCGTAATCTTCTCATTTCCGACAGTGCTGCTCAACAAGCCCAGCAACTGGCTTGCAAGGATGGACAACAACTCGTTGAGATCATCAAGACTGTCAAGTTTACCGGAAACGTTACTCTCTCAAAGCTCTCCACCTCCCAACCCGCCCACAGGCTCAACAACAACAGCCCATTCCACGAGGTTTGTACATTTACTCCAATTAGACATAAGAAATTATTGTATATCAGCACAAAAAACTTACATTACTCCTTTTTTTCAAACTTCACAGCGCTCCGTTGAGATCCGCCACCTCGTTTGCGGAAGCAACGCCGAAAACGCGATCCTCTTAGCCACTGAAGTGAGGGAGAAGGTTGTATTTGGAATTTCTGGTTTGGCCAAGATCCAAGCCGTCACCAGACAAAATCTCACTTTGATTGCTGTCAAGGATGCCCCACAAAGCGTCAGCAGCCGACTTTCTAACCCCATCCGTGTCCAAGAAGTCAGCTACCAATTCAGCATTGAGCAACAAAAGTCTCAACTCAAGGGACAAATTCAACTCGGACAACCCATCACCGGCCGTCAAGCTCGTCGTGTTGCTGCCACCAACCAAATGCTCCAATCTGCTCGGGACCAATCCCCAGATTCCAATGAGGAAGAGGATGACCTTCAAGGAGCACAAAATAGGCTTCCACAACCTAAACTTAATGAGCCCGGAGTTCATGAAATGTTCTTGTTCCCCATCACCAGTGGAGAAATTCCTCAACTCGTTGTCCAACTTTTACAACAAGCTGCCCAACAACTTCGCGGAAAACTTGCACCCTGCATCCCAATCAACCCCAAGGAAATCTTGGACCAGTTGTCTGCCGTTGTCAAGCTCACCCGCCTGTCCAACACTCAAGTTCTTCAACAAACTGAACAACTAGTTCAACAACAAATCACTGATGTCGTTGATAGGCTAATGGCATTGAACTTATTGAAAGAATGTTGGATGGCTGCCGGATCTAACCCACCCGTCATGCAACTTGTCCGACAAACTGTTAGCAGCGTTAGCAGCCAAAACGGCCCATTGAGCACTGCTCAAATTGCCCAGTTCGTGTCTACTCTTGCCAAGAACATCAAGTACCCAACTGAGGAACTTCTTACTGAGCTTTTGGTAAATGGCTTACTCATCACAACCCCTTTCAAATCCATTTTTCAAAATGAATTGCATAACTAATGTATGTTTACATTATTATTATTACTTTTAGAAACTCGTCCAAGCCCTCAAGCCATACCCATCCCTTTACAAGCCTGCTGCTCTTTCCTATTCTAGCTTGGTATACAAGTCATGCATGAACGACAGGATGCAAAGAGCCGCCTACCCTGTTGAGGTCTACGGTCGCTTCGGCAGCCCAGACTTTGTTGAAAACACCGTCCTTCCATACTTTGAAAGGGAACTGAAACAAAACTTGGGTGAATCCACTCCAGACAATGTTAGTGAGCTAGCCATTGTTCACTTCCAAGTCATGGCCAACATTGGTCACCCACGTACCCTTCAAAAGGTTAAGGAAATTATTCGGGAAAGCGATCAACCCAGGATTGTCAGGATCTACGCTATATTTTCTGTCAAAAAGTTGCTCAGTAACTACAATGGAGCACAGTAAGTGACAATTAGCTACAGCTACTTTAGTCGTTGCTTCAAATAACAAATAGAATGAATATCTGAGCCAATACGTGTATTTCATTATTTTATGTAGAACTGCTGTCACCCCGCAAGTTATTGAGGAAGTCAGTAAATTCCTTTTCGAAGTTGCCATGAATAAACACCGACATGCAGTTGTCCGTATGGCTGCCATCGCCGTCGTGGTCACGAACCCCAATATCCAAGAAAGAGAACTTAGTCTTATTGCTGGTTTGAGCCACATTGATGAAAACAAGGAGATCCGAGTCTTTGCTGCCACCACCATTATCAACCTTGCCAACATGAAGGATCCAATCACTGAGGATCACAAGAAAATGTATGAATCCTATCAAGACTTTTAATTTTTACATTATGTTTTATTGCCTATAAAATATTATGTTGGATTTTATTTGGGATTTCTTAGGAGGGACAATGCCAGAGCAGTTGCAAAGAGGGTTAACCGAGGAGAAATCCAACACCAACCTTTGAGCTCTGTCAACTACTACCAAGCCAAGGAAATTGGAGACTTGGACATTGAGTACTTTTTCCGATATGCTCAATTCCGCAACAACCAATCCAACTTGCTCCCCTCCCACTACTATGTCAAGAACCAAATCAGTCTTGGTGAGAGAGGATTACCAATCATCCCACTTGAAGTATCTCTCTCCTTTGTCAACCTCAACACTGTGTTGCAAGGTGCTTCTGCAAATCTTCAAGGTTTCTTGAACTTCCGCATCTTGAACAATATCCAAAACATTATCAAGTTGGACCGTCGTGTTGTCATGAAACTTGCCTCAAACTTGGAACAAAATGTTCAACAAGCATTCAAGGACAATGTTCAAAGCGCTCAGCAATATATGGTTCTTTCTGAAATCACCAAGGAAATGCCCAATGCTTTGGGTCTCCCAATCACCAAGAAGCTCCGTGCTCCCCTTCTCATCTCTACCCACATGAAGCTTGGAGATATCCAAAATGGACAAGTTCAACTTGGAGCTCGTGCCATGTAAGCTCATTTCTTTTTTTTCCTCTCGGTTCTTTCATTTATGTATTTTGTTTACTTTATTTAATTTTTTTTCTTTATCCTTGGCCAGCATCGCCATCCGCCACCATGTTTCAATTTGCGTTAAGGTTCCATTCCTTGGACTCAAGTACCAAGCTGGAGTTGATGCCCGTGCTACCGTTGAATTGCCATTCCGTGCCGTTGCTCGTCTTGCATCCCGTGGTATTGCTGAGTTGGCTATTACTCCAACTTACATCCAAGGTGGAAGTCAACCTACTGGACAAATCCGATTGCTCAAGGTTAAGCGTGTTCCATACACTGGTGTGATCGCCAGCACCCTTCACAAGGCATTGGCCCCTTCACAAGTGCAAATCAACCCCATCCGCTCCTCCCGTACCCCTCAACAACAACAACAAACTTTGGGACAAGAGTTGGGACTACACTTGCAATACGTCCGTCAGCAAGACAGGTCTCAAAGACAGTTGACCCGCTTCGTTGATGCTGAACTCATCTTAGACCTTGACAAGTCTCAAACTAACACCTTCTACGCCGTCGCTGCTCTTGGTCAACAACAACAAAGCCAGAGCCGCAACCAACTTGACAACCAAAACCAATCTGATGATGAGAGCAGTGATTTAAGTCTTGATGAAGGTTCCCTTGTCGCCATTGCCTTTGTTGGTAAACGCGCCTTTGTCCAGCCAGCTGGTCAACGTACTCCAATGCAAGCCATTCGTGAAGGTCCAACCAATACATGTCAATTCGTGGCTCAACTCATTCTCGGAGAAAACCAAAAGATTTTCCTTCGTGCTGCCTCTGGAAAGGCTGCCAATGACGCTGCCAAGGAATTGCCACAATCTCAACCCATCCAAACTGTTCGTCAAGCTATTCTCCAGCCATCCACCCCATCCCAACAAACTGACTTTTGTGTTGAGGCTCAACATCAAATTGACGTTGAGGGAGCTTACTCTAACAAGAACACTAACCAAATTGCTCTCGAGCTTCAACAACAACTTCAATATGGAGAAAGGTGCCAACAAAACCAAATGCCCAACAAGCTCAGGACCCAAGCCAAGTGGACTTCCACCCAACAAGGCCATAGTGCAACCCTCAGAATGACTGTAAGGGTTTGATATTATTTATGCACAATTAATTTATTGTTTCTCTGCCTCACAACCCAATTCCCAATTTGCTTCATGACATTTCTCTTTGAATTCCTTAGCCTTCCATCAGTGACAGAACCAACCCATTGAGCAAGGTAATCAGGGCCGTCCAACAGAGCATGGGAAGACATCAAATTGACCAAGACTACTTCCAATCCCCATACACCGTCAAGGCCAGGTCTGACCGTCAAACTGCCCAGTGGTCCCTCCGTGGAGAAACTCCCGCTGGATCCCGCCAATGGCAATGGCATCAGCAACAAGTCGAACGTCATCCAGAAAGCCCTTCCAGCAGCTCTGACGAAGAGGTTCTTCAAGGAAGCCTTGGAGTCCTCGCTGGCGCCTGTAAGTTGTATTCACAATCAAGTACTTTTTCCATCCACATTTATTTGGCTAAAACTAATTAAGACTCATTTGCAAATATTTCAGCATGCAAGAACGATAAGAAAAAACCCACTGCCTTCCCCGGAAAGAACCAAGAGTGCTACGCAATTGAGGAGAACCAAATGAGACCTTCCCCCAAAGACTGTGACAGCTACCTCGTCTGTAACCCTAATTTATGTCGCTGGACCGAAACCGACTGCCCACAAGGACAGTTCTGGAACCAACAAAAGCTTGCATGTGTTAAGCGCGTTGATGCCGACTGTGCCCCAGCCCTCTTTCAAAGTATGAGCAAGATCTTCATCACCAACCAGCAGTACAAGAGAGTCCTTGATGACTGTCGCCAATGCCCCAACGACAATGACTGGAAGCAGTCTACCGCCGTCATTGGATTCTTAAAGAAGCCAAATACAGCTTGGAACCAAGTTCTTGTTGCCGAGCCAAGGGATCACACTTCCTACTACAGCTTTGCATTCGACCGTATTGAAAAAGAGCAGTTTAAGGTCATGCATGACGACAGGCGCAACGGAGTCATCTCTAAGTTATATGACACAACCAATTACGAAGGAACTGGATGGGCCGTCGTCCCAACCAGCTCTGCCGGTAGATACCAACTCATCAGCGTCAGGAGCGGAAATGCTTTGGCCATGCACGAAAATGAGCACGGAAGCGACGTCTATGATATTAAGGTTGAGACTCCTGATCAATCCAACCCATCTCAATTGTGGTCTATCAACTACGCTCACGTTAGAAGCACCTTATATGATGATCAAGGATCTTCATCCTCATCCTCATCATCCTCATCTTCATCATCCTCCTCTTCATCTTCTTCTTCTTCTTCTTCCTCATCCTCTTCTGAATCTGACTCTTCATCTAGTTCATCTTCCTCCTCCAGCTCATCCTCTGAGGAAAGCAACCAAGGCCGTAAGTGAATAAAGAAAAGTACCAGCTCTCATATTTTGTTCGTAGTCTCATTTTTCTAATCATGATTCTAATCCCTATTTCCAAACAGTTTTGAGGGCAGCTAGACTTCGTGGTAACTGCAACCAGGGTGGTATTAACAGACGCCAAGAGGAATACCCAACTCCTAATGGTACGCAAATTACACGTCAGGTTTCAATATGGGGCAAGGTGATTCACAACTAATTTCTTCAATTCCTCTTCCGTTTCTAGCTCAATGTTACGAAGAAGATGTTAACTACAAGGTACCTGCCGTTGGTAACTGTAAGAAGTTCGTCTACTGCAACCCCACCGAATGTTTGTGGCGTAAGAGAGATTGTCCCAATGGTCAATACTTTAACAACATCAAGCAAGAGTGTGGATCCGCTGAAAAGGCAGCTTGTGGTGGAGCCATTTTTGGTCACAGGGCTAAGGTTTACATCGAAAACGTTTACTACCAAAAGGTTCTCGATGACTGCAGAGGTTGTGCAAAGACCAATGACTGGAAGGAAAAAACTACCGTGATTGGATTTGAAAAGTACCCCGAGGAACACTGGAACCAAGTTCTTATTGCCGAGCGTCGTGGTATGCTACTTAAATTAAAATGTCACTTTCAGTGTTTCACGCCTTTTATATGATTTACCAATGTATCTTTTGCTATGATTGATTCAGATGGTGGAAGCCGCTTCTACAGTCTCGCCTTTGACAAGAGCGAAGGAAATCGAGTTAAGGTTATCACTGATAACGGAAATCAACAAGTTTTCGCTGAGGTATGTTTTTGAATCATCATCATCATCATCCATTGAGTATTAGGATTTTTCTTCACTCAATCATTTATTTGTTCTCTCCACAGATGTTTGACACCTCCAACCAAGGGGTTGCCAGGTGGCAATTCCTCCCAATTCCTGGCACCCGGTCTACCTACCAAATCGTCAGCCCCTCCACTAAACAAGCTTTGACTATGGAAAACATCAAGGGTCAAAAGGAGTTCTCAGTTTCTCTTCAGCCCCTTGACCAAAGCGAAAGGAGGCAACATTGGCAAATCGAAGATGTTGAGTCTGGCCAACTGCTCGCTTGGGCTGGTCCACAACAACAACAACAACAACAATCAACATCTGAAGAATGGTAATTCTCTAAAAGAAATCGCTTAACAAGAAGTTACAGCACTCATCATATTTGAGTGTCTGACAACAACTTGTCAAAAAGTGTCTGTGATATTTCGTAGTTTCCAACTATAGAATCCAGTAGTGATGTAGTCAACTAGTAGTCATTCATTGTAGTAGCATCTTTCTATTTGATCAAAAAAAATTGTATTGTCAAAGTTATTTATTTATGATTGGAATTCAAAAGACAAATGCACGATCAATAAATCGTAGAAAGTAGATTCAGCATATAACATTGAAATAATTCAGATCTCTTTTATACTCTCATTCCCTTGCATCCATCCATACATACTTACACATCATCACTACTAGCTCAGTCTTGGTTCCAGAAATGAAATCCGAAGGAGGCCAAATGCATTTGAGGTTTCTATTCCCATCATTTTTATATAACTGGTCCCTTTACCTGTCATTATGTCAACCCTTTGCATACTTTTCATGTAAAAGCATTTCACCATCAATCATATCCCGGACAAGTAGTAGCTCAAAAAACATGAATAATTAATATCATCTAATTGTCAATAACTTAGGTAATTAAAGCCTTTTGCGACATCTCATATTCGCCTTAAGCAACACCAGCTTCTTTAATCTTCTTGTTTCTTATGAAGACCGTTCCCTTAGCAAGGCATAAAAAACATCTTCTCTACAAAGATGCAGAGGACAGTCTGCTGAGAGATAACAGATGGCAAACACTCACTACATTCCCAAATATTTTCGGGAGAGGTGAAGGGAAAAAATTGTATTTCAGTTGTTCTTTCTCTTCCGCAATAGTAATATAGGAAGAAGAAGAAGATGATGATGATGATATTGGGCAAGATACATACATATATTGTGTATGAGTTTGCCTTATACTCATCCTATACAGGAAGGGAAACCAAGAATAAACCCAAGACCAACATCTTCTCTTGAGCCCGAGTTGAAGGAGTGGACTCTTTATTTTTTTCTTTTTGCTATGTCTCCGGCTCTCGTTTAAATATGAGGTTGACTTAACCAACGAAACCACATCACAAAAACATACATCTTTTCACACAAGCATTCCATTCCATGCATGTCCATCCCGTATCCCGCATCATATTATCATATCATGTAATTTTACATCTCTCTCTCTTTCTCACACACACACACACACACACACACACACAAAATGTATGCATTCGTATTAAAATGTGTGTGTGGGGGAAAAAAGTTAAGAATGAATCAATTCATTCACCTTACTATAAAGGCAGAGGAGGTTAGACCAGTCCAAACCAAACCAGACCAGACCACTACTACTACTACTACTACATAAGTATGCTACTATGTACTATCATTTGAAAAAGCAAAACAGGTATATTGGAGTTTGGAGTGCATCCCTTTTCAACTCAACTCAACAATGCACACCAAGGATACAAGAGAACCTAGCCTTGCCTTCCAAGTTAAACACAAACATTGGGAGCGACGCACACAAGAGAGTGACAAAGGTAGCAAGAGTAAAACTACCCACTATATTTCATGTATGGTGAAAACAGGCTAGAAGAGTGTAAAAACCATTGCCGCATCATCATCATCCATCCACTTTACTCTTCAAAGAGAGAATCCACCTTTTTCCTACTAATGCTGCTGGTGTTTCTTTGAATGTTGAGATTTTACTATGCCGTTCCCATCCCTTGCAAAAATACATTGTGGATAGGGTCGTCGGTTTAGAAAAAAAGCATTGTGAGGACAGTCCACCTGTATCCTCTCCACGGTTGTGGGGTGCGTGAGTAAAGAAATCATTGCAGGAATGTGGTAAAAGGACTGGCACTAGCTGTGCTTTTCTGAAAGACACACACGCAAGCTATGTAGATGCTATATAGTTTGGCTAGAGCTACACCTAGTTCATCTTCTTTAGGGTTGCATAGAGAGAGTTAGTTGTTAAAGTATCTTTGGGGCTAGCTTGTCGCTCGCCGCCGCCCAAAACTCACTGGTACATACAATACATTTGGAATCACGGCTGGTGAAATGCCAATATATAATCTGAGAGCTGATGCTGGGGTTTTCTAGCATGTTAGTAGGTTGGTTATCTTATATATATATTATTAGGTAGTATTACAAAGTCCTATAAAATAGCAGCCTGCTCCTATGCCAACTTCACGGCTACATACATTTTTATACCCATCTATCTCAACCAACTAGTTTTTTTTGTAAGTGTTTAAAGCTGAAGTTGTTGGCGATGTATGTATGTATGTATGTAAGTATGTATTTAGGTAGGTATTCTATTCTAAGTCCTCTCTCGCTCAACTACACCACAAAAAAACTCTGCTATTATTATTATATTATCAGTCCCAACTCAATATCAATATATCTCGTCTTGTTTGTAGTAGTGCCACTGTAACTTACAAAAATATACAAAAAAATTATCAACATCTTTACCTTTATCTTTATGTCTTGTCAAAAATAAATATAATCAGTGTAACGTAAATAAATAAGGGATTTTTTGAAGAGAAATAATTTCAAGTTTCCATTGTTCCACTAACAAGATACAACACTAGTTTTACAGTGCTCAGAAAGAAAGACGGAAGGAATAACACTATTTTGAAAGAGGACTTAAAATCAAAATTATTCCTTTGATTGATTGAAGTTGTTACTAATCAACAAGATTTTGTCTCCAATTTCCCCCCGACTCTTTGTAATGGATGCTACACTGGAGAACTGTGGGTGATGGACTTTGACCTACAAAGTATTTATGTGGTTTCCATTTCAGGAAAGAGTGAGTGAGTGAGCTCATCTTTTGTGGCAGACGAGAGGAAATATTATCGCTTTGCAAATAAGGATAATATCTCATAATATACACACGGTTTATCATGATGATAACAAAAGTTTTATTAGTCATGTGTCGTCGGATGCACGATCGGTGAAATCAGAGCTAAATGAGGAAGCCCTCTCACACTGCACTCTCCAATGAACAAAGGACAGGAAAAAGATAATTTGTGATTGTGAACTTGTTTACAATTTGAGAGTGAATGTCAATGATGATGGTGGTGATGTGATGATCATCATCTATACTTTTATTTTGGTGGTGGATTGACAATTCAATTCATAGTCGGGCTTTGCTACAATTGATAATGTGAGGGATTGATGATGAGGGAGGCAAAGAGTGACAACAATTTTGTTTGTGAATGAATAACAAAGGTTTAACCACAGTTGAGGTTTGCCGAACTGACTAATTGCTTTTGACTCACAGCAAAACCCATTGCCGCTCTTGATAAAGGCCATAATTTTGTGAAACTCGAACTGAGAATTAGAGCCTACATTCATTTGTTGAGTAGGAGTGATTTTACGACATTCCGTTTTTTTTACGTTTTGAACAACCAAAAAGGAAAGGATTGTGAACTTTTTAGAGTGATTTTACGTTTCTATACTGTTTGAGGGTAAGTTTATTGCCTAAATTGAATAGAGAATATTAAATTATTAACGATTTTTCAAATGTTAAATATTAACTTAACTTTGTAACAAGTATATGATACATGCCGCGCAAACTTGCGTGGAAATACCAAGATTACGTAGGGATAAAAATTTAAGTTAGCTGTATGTGAAACTTTACATATATATCGCTTCCTTCCGCAAAATAAGATGCGGATTAGATATATTTTTTTGTCAGGTTTCGGACTTTAACCTGGGCGTATTTTAGTATGTGAGCAAGGATTACCTACCTACATCCAATAATGTATTTGATAATTGTAAGAGTAAATCTTAACCAAACTAATTTATTCAGGGTTATAAAAGCCTCTAGAGCTCTTCAGGATGAATAGTGCGTCTAGAAGTGAGAGCCCTGCACCTTCCTCATGTGCTTCATTAAATGGAGTGCCTCCAACTGGTACAATCCTTGATAATTGTGTGTAAGTGTTTTTCGAGGTGAAAGAATGTTACCGAAAACGGAACTTCTTTCTCTTGACTGTATTGTGTGTGTCTGGTCTCGTCTTTTTAAATAAATCTAATGAGTTAATTTCCTTTCTTCAAATTTTCACTAATAAAAAAACCGCTTGTATTAATTTTTCAGTTGGGATTTGGTTTTATTATGATACTCAATTTTAACCTTTTTGTAATTTACTAATTTATTTGTTTTTTTGCTGGAATGAATGAGAAAATGTATGAATGCATGTAGATGAAAAGTATAGTTCCAAACCAACACGAAATTATTGTGTCCATCACTACTAATCCAAATTTTTGAATATTTCTGTTGTTTTATTCCTCTCCAAAAAAATAACCCCCACTTAACGTACTTCCTCAAAACACACAACACGAATGACTCACTTTTAAACAACAATTAACACCATCAACAACATCCCTCACCAAATGACATGGAACCTGACAGAGTTGTAAGTAGACAAGTAACAGAGCAGCGAAACGAGAGGGTTGTCACAAGGACCGAGGTCTCTTCACACAGGTCACCATTATTTTCCAAATACTACTGTCATGTCGCTAAATATGGCTAACAGTCAACTAACTAACTTGAGCTAGAATTAAAGCTAACATCTTCAACTCTATTTTCTATATTGTCAGTAGATCCTCTTTGAAACATAATATAACAAAAACAAAACTAGCTTCTCTTGACTTTCACGATAATATTGACATCTCATAAACACTTTCATTTTGTGGTCGTTAGTCCTTTCTCCTCTTTGTATCTTCTCGTCAGTTTCGTTCTGTAATTCTCAAATTTTGTAGATAAAACTTCACTCAACATTTACTAAACGGTGTGTATTATTGTCTTTTCGCCTAATACTTACGACGCAGCGTAAGTAATTATATGTATGTTGATAGCTCAATCACATCTTGGTCTCCTAATTTACATCAGCTTGTTACTTCAAAAGTGTTTTTTGTTGTTGTTACGGATCATTATTTAAGTTATGATTTGATATGTTTGTTAATTATAATTTTGCCCATTAAGTAAGTATCTTTGGGTACACAATTTTAAGTATGTAAAAGTGGTAATATTTATAAATCTCTATATGTTTTAGTATATCACGATCTCTTGGTATTTTTCAACTCTACCGTTTGGTGTTTTATATATTATTATAGTTGATATTAAGTACAAGTAATGTGGTATGTACTTTTCTCTTCTTCAAATTTATTCAATCCGGTATGTTTATTAGGAGTCAGCACTTTCTTGTTTTAGTGACGCTAACAGTAAACGGAATGCGCTAAGGTCAAGTATAATGAAGCAAAAGATTTTTTATATCAATTTATTTTGTTATATATATTTTGCAGAGGAAAAGGAATTGTCAATGGATTTCATACTACGGGTAGATCAGGACTTTCTCGTGGAGTTGGACTTGTTGGCTCAAACGGCTCGTTGACATTGCACCACGCCCGCTCCAACTCTCTGGTGAACTCCAACCGAGCACCTGAGGACTGTCAGACTGGCGACCGTGTTGTCTTACTACCATTTGAAGAGGTACGAGGTTCAGCTGGAGCGCTTTCAAACACTGCGAGTTTGGGACGAGTGTCGAAGCAGCTGACCACAACGACAATCACCTCTTCGTCTACAACTGCTGTTCATCGAACGACAACAACAATTCAGAAGCGGGGACAAGGCACTGCCCCCGCTGCACCGTCTCCTCTCGTAGATTCTCCAGGAGAAAGAGGTGGTGGACAAGCCACCACGGATCACCATCCTCACCACTTGTTGCAGATGGGCCCTGATGGTCAGCCAATGGACTACAGCGGAGTACCTCGACCAAACCAAGTGACTGTACCTGGTCCCGACTATGTCCCCGCTGGGGCAGCAGCATATGGGACCAACCCACGCACTCATTTCCCACCTCCCACAAACCCACCCACCGAACATGCTCCGTATGACCCGAATTTGGTACAAGATCCATACGTTTATGCTGCCAGAGGAGTTCCACCTGATCCTGCAGGTATGAATCATTCCTGATTTGATTTCCCACTTCTTATTTCTCAATAAAAAGTAGTATGTTTGGTTTGTCTTACTTTAATTGTGTGTCCTGTAAGTATGTACATTGTAAGTTGTTGTTAACACTTTGGTTTCCTTTTGTTCTATTTTTTTCGTTTACTTTGCACTGTTATCGTGCTTTTTTGTTGCTGCTGTTAAATCATTATTGACTATGGTTTGCAACAATCACGTAATTACGAGTAGAGCGCCAGTATGTAAGTCATGGAGTTGACTATGCCACTTATGGAGATTATGAGCAGTATCCTGAGTATGGGGACCAGGTTGGGATGGAGGGTGGGGGAGGGAGTCGTGGAGGAAGCTATCATCCCAACTATCATCATCATGTTGGCTTTGCAGACCATGGTGCACCAAGCCCCCAATCTCCTTCTGATCGATCCAACTCACCTAGTCTTCCTCCTGTGACACCTCGATCTGCCAAAAATTCAGGTAGACAAATCAAGAGACGCTTATGAAAAGCGATTACCTATGGTTGGATGGGTTCTTCATATGGTGGTGGTGTTGGTTACAAATATATGAAGCTTTTTCCTTAAAACGGATGCTTAATATTATTTTGCTTTAGATTTGGGTAGTATTGTACAAAATTCAATTATTTTGAAAACTTTTAAAATTAATCTATTTTTTTCATGGTATAGAATACCTGAGACAAGCAGGAGGCTATGTGCCGGCCCCTGGGTACGAAGAGCTCGAGTCCGGTGTGGCTCCTAGACCTGACTACTTGTCAACTGCTCCAAGTAATTCTCACGCCGGCAACTATGGTAAGCAATTTATAAAAATTTATTTCCTGTTATGTCTTCATCCAATCATATTGATTTGCAAAACATCTAGTTTCCCCATATTATAACTTTACCAAAAATGTTGCAATTTTCATTGACATTAAATCATAGTACTTATTAAGTTGCATTCACACTGCTTGCCAAAGTCGTGTTGGTTGTTTGTTGCATTGTGTTTGTCTCAAAGTGTTTTGCCGTTTGCAATTTTGTTTTATGTGTGTATTTATTTTGCTGTGTTTTTGTTGCAAGTAGTAATTTTATAAATTTGTTGCAATTCGAAAATGCGTGATTAGCTGGCATAGGGAACACATCACATTACGGCAATCTTCCAGTCCGCTCCTACCTCTATTCAGAGCAAAATGATGGGATGATGTTGGGAGGGAATAATGGAGGTGGCTCAGTCGGAGACTATGGAGGTAATGATGGCTCCATGGGCCGTCCATCCCCACAACCACCACATCAAAGCTCGTCCTCATCCCACTTGCACAATCATCTTCACCACCAGCACCAGTCATCATCTTCCCCGTCAGTAGGAATGCACCCACCAGTATCCAATAGCAACAGTAGTTTAATGTTTGGAGGAGGTGGTGCTTCAAGTAATAATGGAGTCGAAGGACTCCCACCGCCGCCAAATAATTCGTATATGTTGGCAAATAACAAACATTTTCATCCACCCACCGCAGCCTCCTCCAACTCTATCCCAAACGATGAGCACGAGGCTTCCCCATCAAATTCCAATCAACATTTAACTGTCAGTGCAGGAACGTCTTCGCCAGGTTGTTTTCAAGAGCCATTTTTAATTTTATTCCAGAAAAAAAAACTATTGGTGGTGGGAAGGAATTGTCAGAATCCTGTTTTATATTATTGCCTATGCTTCAAAACATCATGCTTTTCTTGTGTTAGAGCTTTAAAAAGTCTGCTTCTCTCTTTTATTTGTCATACGCTTGTAAAAGGGATCTGGAGATTTTTCAGTTTCATACGGGCATCTTTTAATAATGAATTGACTGGTTTTAACCTCTTTGTTTACGTGATTTTGCTGTGTATAGGGGTAAGATGGCGAGATCCAGACCTTCACGAAGTGATTCAGTTCCTGGGTAATCCAAATCCCGTTGTGAAGGCAAATGCAGCGGCCTACTTGCAACACCTGTGTTATATGGATGACCCAGTGAAAGCAAAAACTCGAGCTCTGGGTGGCATACCTCCCCTTGTAGCCCTGCTCAATAATGACCAACCTGAGGTTCATAGGAACTCTTGTGGAGCTCTTAGGTATGTCCCTAATTTAATACATAAATATTATAAGCAACTTCACAATGCAATGCCGTTTAGATCAGATAGTGATTCTAAATTACAATTTGTCAGGAATTTATCGTATGGACGTCAAAATGACGAGAATAAGAAAGCAATCAAGAGTGCTGGTGGCATTCCTGCATTGGTTCGTCTGCTCAAACGCACTGCTGACAATGAAGTTAAGGAGCTGGTCACAGGAGTTTTATGGAATTTATCTTCATGCGAGGTATGTATTGTTGCCGTTTTTACTGTATTTTTTTTATTAAAAAAATCTGAAAGATCTTGGGAATTTCAAAATTTCATTTTTGTACCTCTCCACATGCGTTGCAGGAATTGAAGAAAGCGATAATCGATGATGCCATGGTAGCTCTGGTCAACATTGTAATAATTCCGCACAGTGGTTGGGATCGTAGTTTAGCGACGGGTTCTTCCGTCAACAACCCAAGTCACATTCCTGACGCTTGTTGGTCAACAGTCTTTAAGAACGCTTCTGGTGTTCTGAGGAATGTCAGCTCAGCCGGTGAGTATGCCAGGAAGAAACTAAGAGAATGTGAGGGTCTGGTGGAAGCACTTCTCCACGTCGTCCGTTGCGCTCTCTCCAGAGCAGATATTGATGACAAGAGTGTGGAGAATTGTGTGTGCATTCTCCGTAACTTGAGCTACCGCTGTCAAGAAGTAGAAGATCCCAACTATGACAAGCACCCACCACCAGCCCAAAGTCGAGCTTCGGCTCCTCAAGCCAAAGGGGAGAACTCGGGCTGTTTTGGTGCAAACAAGAAGAAGAAAGACAATGCCATGGCGACTGCCTCGCCCAAAGAGTCCAACAACGTAGTCAACAGCACCGGGCCCTCTTCACGAGGGGGTCAGGGTCAAGGAGGCAAGTCCGACCCTGTTCGTGGAATGGAGCTTCTTTGGCAACCAGAAGTTGTCCAAGCTTATCTCGCCCTCTTGTCCAATTGCTCGAACCCAGAAACGTTGGAAGCAGCTGCAGGTGCAATACAAAACTTGGCAGCTTGCTACTGGCAACCGAGTATTGAGATCAGGGCAGCAGTTCGAAAAGAAAAGGGACTCCCAGTCCTTGTTGAACTTTTGAGGATGGAGGTGGACAGGGTTGTGTGTGCGGTTGCCACTGCCCTCAGAAATTTAGCTCTGGATCAAAGAAATAAAGAACTTATTGGAAAGTATGCCATGAGAGATTTAGTTCAAAAATTACCCTCTGGGAGACCGCACGATCAGGGCACTTCCGATGACACTATTGCCGCAGTTTTAGCCACTCTCAATGAAGTTATTAAAAAGAATGCAGAATTTTCCAGGTAAAAAATTAACACAACCACACGAAACAATCATTTTGTTGGGCTATAATCAGAGGTGTAAGTTTCTGGTTCAGCCGAACCGAACCGAACCAGTGGTTCGGTGCGGTTCGGTAGACAATATTTAAGCCAGCTAGTTCGATTCGGTTCGGTTCGGTAGACTTAATTAAATATGGGTGGTTCGGTTCGATTTGGTAGACCGTAACTTTCTTGAAAAACTTTTTTACTTGTATTTTTTATGCAGTATTATAGGTTGATTGGGGCTGAGTACAAAGTAAAAAGGTACACAGACAAAGACAATAAACCCGACAATTCGAGATGTAATGATGTACCTTTAAAATGCATTGATACGCATTTAAACACTTTGATACACCTCCTGAGTGATAACTTCCTACCCTGAGAGATCGCTTTCAATCCCCTCTCTGAGTGATTCTCTCCAACAAACCTCCGTGAGAGATCATCCCCTCCTATGGAATTTTATTTTTACTTTCATATGGTCAAAGGTCACACTGGGGTTGCTTAAGAATTTGAGAGCACCATTTATGAATTATTCTTTCCAGTAGCTTCACTTTGATGTATCACAACCCAAAGGAGTGCTAGTCATTTTCACGTTATTAACAGAGTGTGATGTACTATCCCCTAGTGCATAGGCGGGATATCCTTTGTTCAAAGTGTACCTATTGGTTCGGTGGGTGACCCGTCCCCATAACCCGCACCCATACCCATACCCATCTACCCGTCACCCTACTTCTGTACTTCA
Source organism: Orchesella flavescens (assembly GCA_964034955.1). NCBI lineage: Eukaryota > Metazoa > Arthropoda > Collembola > Entomobryomorpha > Orchesellidae > Orchesella > Orchesella flavescens. Next base: position 46,259,632 of record OZ035953.1, read on the forward strand.
ACATGCATTTAAGTTGGTGTTACCCTGGCATGTTAAGGGGATACTAATGCTAGTGAATTTAATCCGGTTTAAACCGGTTTTAAATGTCTGAAATCGGGTGGATTTAATGGCAAAAATGGATAAATGCCTTAAATATGTATAAATATATCAAACTACGCCCTTTGTCCATTTTCCACCCCTGTTAGGGTGGACAATATGAAATGGACAAAAGTGGATAAAATGGAAGAAATGGACAAAATTCAGTAAATAAGCTATTTTAGCTTGTAAACCAAACCAAACTTTAAAGGAAGTATTTTATTCTCAAAAGTATGACGTTTTGCAAATGTAACTTCCACATTTAGGTTTCAGCGTTTACTTTCTACGTCAAGCAATCTTCTACGTAATTGGCGTTGGCTTTGGTACGTGTTTTTAATTTCACTCGCGAACCATAATAGTATTATGGTATGGTCCAGTTATTCAATTTCTTTTAAAAAATATGCAAATTAAAAATTGCATGTATTATAACCTTTCCATTCCATTACCGCTTGTTCTAACTCAGTGATTAGTTTTATCGTCAGCTAATCAGCCGTACAATACCTGTCTCAGGATTTACGGTAATGGTCTATGTATATTCAAATTTGGCTCCTCATGGCATGTGATACTGTCCATTTCTTCCATTTTATCCACTTTTGTCCATTTCATATTGTCCACCCTAAAAGGGGTGGAAAATGGACAAAGGGCGTAGTTTGGTATATTTATACATATTTAAGGCATTTATCCATTTTTGCCATTAAATCCACCGGATTGGAGACATTTAAAACCGGTTTAAACCGGATTCAATTCACTAGCATTATTATCCCCTTGACATGCCAGGGTACCACTAACTTCAAAGCATGTTGAAGTACAGAAGTAGGATAACGGGTAGATGGGTATGGGTATGGGTGCGGGTTATGGGGACGGGTCACCCACCGAACCAATAGGTACACTTTGAACAAAGGATATCCCGCCTATGCACTAGGGGATAGTACATCACACTCTGTTAATAACGTGAAAATGACTAGCACTCCTTTGTCACAACCCCTGCCTTACTATTCAAGAAATCTTTGACCTTTGACCCATCATCTTCGAACTCGTTCATACTTTTGACCTAATATAGTGATTAGTGAAAACAGAATTTAAAAAAGTGAAACCGTATTTGAGTTATCTTGCCCCCAGACAGACGACGGACGACATCCTGAGTCTTTTCAATATATACCTAAAGGTACATAATTAGAGTATCGGAAAAGTCTCATTTAAGTTTAATTAAATGAGAGTATCGATAAGAGTATCATTGCAATGCATAGTCTTAACGCATGATTTTACCTATGTATCCACAAACGTATAAACTTATTTCATTCAATATATTTGTAACATTCATCTCTCTTTCCATCAAAAAAACCCAGAGGGGAAGGACATGGGGGAAGGTACCTAGAGGGGAATTTATCTAGAAGGGAATGCATCTAGAGGGGAAAGTATAAAAAAGGGGAATTTATCTAGAGGGGAACCGGTCTTGGGGGAAATGGGCATCGGAGGGGAAAGGGCCTAGACCCAAAAAAATCAACTTAACCACACCAAACCTACAGCATTTAGTTGGGCTATATTCAATGATTAAAAATTTTATCTTCATTCTTTTTTCCGTTACAAAACAGATCGTTGATGGAAGCCGAAGGAGTGGAAAGGCTAGTGCAATTGTCGCAACAAAAGCGACGCTATTCAAGCCGCGTAGTAAAGTTTGCATCCCAAGTTTTATACTCAATGTGGCAACACCAAGAACTGAGGGAAGTGTACAAGAAGGCAGGCTGGAGTGAAACAGACTTTGTCAGTAAAGGAATGACGGGTCGAAGCGGGAGTCCAAGTGGACCTGGAGGTTCAGGCAATGAAGCTTCCTCTGCCGGCTCTCCCGTCAACGCCAACTCAACGCTGAACCGACCGATGGCCAGTCAAAGTGGAACTCGTTACGAGGACAAAACCATGCAACGAGCACCCAACAATTCCGTACCCAAAAGCCCTCCACCATCCTACACTCAAGGGGAACAGGTGCCGATGGCTGACATGCCATATCCTGATGGTGGCTCGCATGCACCCATTCCTCCCGGAGCGTTTCGTATGTACCCATCTCAACCCGTAAGTTCATTACCTGCTCTTCGTAATTTCCACCCACACAACTGAACCCTCAGTTCATTTCAGCTCATGAGCAAGGGAAAAAAAACATCTAAACAATTTTAATTGTCAACAAAATATTGTTCTAACTGGAACCTCAGTTATTTACTTATGATTAGTTTAGGCGTTACTTCATTAATACACTAAGGTTTTATTGGTTGGGTCATTCATTCATTCATTCATTCATTGTATAACTAACTTCAATGTTGACAACTTGTCCGTTTGTTTGAACCATCTGAATCTCAATAATAATTAATACTCGTATATTTCTCTTGGCCCGCGTAATACTACACATTGTTATGATTTTTCTAACTGTTTACCTTTTTTTTTAAAAAAAATACTCGTGTGTGTGCGTGTGTGTACTTGTTGGTGTTGACGATTGACACTCCTTTATTTGTTAACTCTGTGACGTTACTACAGCCGGGGCAGTAGACAGAATATTCATGAAGATGATGGAGGAGTTGGAGGTGGGGCCACTACTCTAAAAATAGCGATTGCAACCCTGTAAATGTTAATTAAGTTGGCGATCTGATCTCTCCTGGGGAAAAATTCTTTCTTTATCTCATATCCCCCTGTTTTATCCTGTGTTCACTCCTTCCTTCTCTCTTCTTTTTATTATTTCAACCTGTTGGTATACTTTGTTGTGAGACGATTGCTGAAGCAATAAGAAGAAAACGATGATGGTGATGGTGACTTGACGATTCAACCAAGAGTACTTAATAGGTTTGACGGTCGTGGTGTGTTTCAGTCAGCATTTACCCCTCGGTTTGTTGTACTCTCAATTCTTCCTATTTTCCTCATTTTGCTCTCGTAAATGTACTTTAGCTCAGTATTGTTGTCAGTGAGCAGCTGGTATGGTAGTTAGTTGGTCAATATAGTAGTCGTTTAGTCGTTCAGTTGTGTTGGGTAGTATAGTTAGTTTGTTTCTTGTGTTAAATTAGTTTTTCAACACGTACTTTATTTCTTTAGTTAGTTTTTCAAGTAGTTTATAAAATACTTTTGAATAGATAGAAGGTGATGGTTGCAATTTGATGATGATAATAGATTAGTATTGTGCTCTATTGTCTGTGGTTACTTAATTGAGGATGAGGTTAGCATAGCAAACTTTTTGGATTGATTGTATATTATGCTTTAACTTTTGTCGGATGAAAGCAGCTCGAAATCACTGTTTTTTTAAAAGAAACCTTTTTATACACTAGGTTGCACTGTCATGTGTCACCAGAAGACGCGATATATAATTTTGTAGTTTTTTGTCGCTTAAATTGACTTTAAGCAAGTAAGATGTGAGTGAGTGAACTGTTTGATGCGCATGAACTAAAAGTAGAAATGGTTGCTAAAGTTACAGTGTTGTTAACGTCTGAACTTTGCATGGTGACTGTTTAGCATAAAAATTGTTTGACTACAACTTACGTATTTACAAGGACTTTCCATAATGAGCAAACAAAGTAACGTTTGCACCAAATTAATCATCCATAGGCTTAAATGTTGCTAGCTATGAAGAAGTGAAAAGCATGATGAAATTCTGTATTGTGTATCAAGCATGGAATGCAAATGAATGGTAAAAAATGGACATTAAATTTTTATTGTTCATTTTAGTCTCTCTAGTGAATGGCTAGTGTAGTTTTTTTTTGTATTTGCCATGTGTCATGTCACAGTTGTTGGTGTAGTAGTATCCAACCAACTGTTCAGTATTTAGATTATATATATATATAAATATATTATTTGACTTTACGCAGTTTAAATGTTTTTAAGTTGAAAAGTGTTTCTGCAGCCGTTGGTTTAATGTTTGTCTGCTTATTGTGTGTTTCCCCCGCAGCTGAAGCCAGGTGAGCCATTGTACGCACAAGTGAATCGAGAAAAGAAAAAGAATAGACTTTATGAAGGAAATCATCATCATCCTGGAGGTGGTTATCCCGTCGGTGGCTACCAGTCAAGTCCATCAGGAGGTGAGCCACATTGGCAAGAGCCAAGTAATTCCATTTCCGTTGAACATCTCGCCAACAATGCACCTGGAGGTGACTCATGGGTTTGATAAATAACCAGCGGCGCCCTTATTCATAAGCCTTTTTATTTTATTACAAAATCTTTTCTTCCTCGACAAATCCAACCATCACTATCAATCTTTTATCATCATTATCATCATCATCATCATCATCATTAATCATCGTCTTCTTCTTCTTCTTCTTTTGGAAAATAATGTATTGCTTCCCGTTCTCAACCATTAGAGTAACTCTGCGAGTGAGTGTTCCTTTTTTACTGTGATGATGTGACGTGAACTATGTATATACTTTCTTTTTATTTCGAAGAAAGTCGAGAAAAAAACGCTCCTATTTATTGATATTCTCTATCTATGTCATCAAATCTCCTTGTCGGTTAGTGGTTAGCATGCAGATATTGGTGATTTGTGAGGATGATATAATGACGTGATGTGATTGTTCTCTTGTTCCCCAACTTAGTTTCTTTATTTGTGTATGTGTGTGTGTGTTTCACCCTTTTGCATGCATGCATGCCACGTAAATGACAAAATTAAGTGGACAGACTGAAGTCGTTTCGAATTCGAAAAAAAGGTATCTGAAATGTAAAAAACTGTTACTGCTTGAAAAGCAATTGAACTGCAACGTTTTTGCGAAATCGGCTATTTATTGGATTCATGTTGGAAATACAAGTCATAACTAATTATTATAACTTTATATTACCTACGTTATACAAAGGAATATACACTTATTATAGGGTTGTCGTGTACGTACTTCACTTCCCTGTCGTACTTATCTTATTCCAAAAAAGGAAAAACTACACACTTAACTTGCAAGCGACTACAAAATTGAAATCGGACGTGTGAAACATATAATATTTACTGTTAAATTTATTAGCTTAACTAATTACAGTCATAAAACTTACTTAATTTGGCAGCTATAAGTAAAAGAGTTGTGTCTACGTTTAATCAACATACGAACGATTGTACTTACAGTAAGGAATACTATATTACTTAACCTACGCTAAGATAATGTTTGTAGAAGTAAATTGCGTAGCTCCTTCATAGGTACAGTTTATGAATGATGCTCTTACCAAAACATAACGCTATGAATGTTTTTCTAATACAAAAGTTATACTGCTAATCTTCTTATTAATATCAGATCCGATCACAAGAGAAACTACGTTTTACTTATCATAATCATTATTACTTGAGGTTAATGTATTTTTTTTAAAACACAGACTTAGGAACATATTTTGGGTATTGTAGGTAGCTACTTAATATTGATTCCTTTTTTTACTTTGTTGCTGGTGAGAAACTAAGCAAATACAGTTAGAGTACAGTTTTTTCTTCTTCTTGAAAGTAGAGATGATTCCGTACAAGTAGAACAAGTTTTTCTAAACACACACTGTCATTACATTGGTAGATAACTTAGTTATTAATTGTGGGACATGATGATTACAATATTTTTTAAACAGTGTAAACAAAAGACTGCGTCCAATGAATTCCACGATTTTTTCAAAATCGATTTAATGGAAAACTCAAGGCTTGATTGAGTTTTAGTTTAAAGAAATATGAGAGAGAGAAAAGTAGAGAGATACATATTACATAAAATGATACAAGTCCGTTTTAATCTTCCTTGAGAAAACGTTTTTAATTTTAAGTTGGGGGATGAGAATGTGAGAGGAAAGTGAGATTTCTCTTTGAGATGATGGATATAATTACAACTCCAGTTCAGTCATACATATAAGTATGTCGAGTTCCATAGGTTTCCTTCCTCCCCAGTTTTTGCTACTTTTAATACTTTTGAGCTCTTTTTTAAGCTAATATTAATGAAATCCAGTGCAATGATGCCATATGAGAATTTTATGAGCAAAGTTGGTGTTAACAGAGGGCAAAAATCTTGTTGTTTGTGAAGCATTGAATTTGCTTACAAAGTAGACAAAGAAGAATTTGCAACAAGCCAATCAATATAATACGTTTTGTAGTGATATAATTATTTTCTCATCATTATTTTTATAGCCTGAGAACGTGCCAGCCAAAATAACCAATGTGTGTGTACTCTAATCAATTCAATCCACTAATTTGTTGTGGACATTTTTTGTCTTGCAAAGTATTTACACGGACATATTTTCCCTACTGTCTTTCTGTTACAAAACTCTTAACTGATCAAATACGTATGCCGACTTAACTTATACGAAGCAACAAGCTGACCTCATATTTTAATTCCATATGAATGATAAAGAAGAAACCTAACTTTTTTGCCGCGTCCTGTTAAACAAAGAACAGTGAAAAATAGCTTTCAACCTTTTCTATTTTATCATTATCTTACGTTTCACAAATTTCAAAGAGATCTTAAACTTTATAAGGCGCCAACTCACATTCTAAACTAATTAATGCTTTTCAGTTTTATTGATTTAGACGTCATTTACTACTTTAAAGAGCATCATCTGAACTATTAGTATTTTTAGGCAGCTGAATTTTCAAATCCTGTTGATTTGTAACTAAATACTTAAAAGCATTTAAAATAGATTATGAAGGAATTGACTAGGAATACTTATCTACTTACTATTGCATAAATTACACTAGTTTATACTTGTATATTATCATAATATTATATTCATATATATGTAGCAGTGTACTACAAAGATATTTTTAATTATTGTGACTTTTGACTTTTTTACATGTTGCATAATATATATATATGTATATTATACTATCAAATACTTCACACGTACGTACGTACGTATAATTAAGGTTAAATCTTTTAAATTATATATATATAAAAATACCCATCTACTTTTATGTATGGTATCATCATTATTGGAGCGTTGGCAGCAAGAGCGTCGTCAAATAATATATGTATACTTTCCAAAAAAAATTGAAAAATCACCATGGAAATGGAAATCAGTTCTAGTTGCTAATTATAAAAAACGTAAATACTTTTTATTAATATTATTACACGGGATATATAAATATTTATATTGTGATCATTACATGTAATCTACCGATAAAACACGTTGCATAAAAGGAATGACAAGAAATTTTATGTACATTTGAAACTAAAAAAAGTGGGGATGCACATCATTCTTATAGAGTGAAAACAAAGCTCCAGTACTGTCAAGTAAGATAATTCGCTTCCGAAATTTAGCTCCTGTTTAACAAACTGGATTTATTGAGGAATTGTGTAAAAACTTATTATATCTATATATATATATATATACACACACTTAAGTGCGTATAGCGGTGTACGTTTATTAGGTATTGATGACGAGCGTAAAAGGTCTATGAGTAACGTAAGGATTGTAATTGTTATGTAGATTTCATTGTTTAGGCTTAGCCAGTTAAGTAGGTAGCGAAGAAAAACGAAAAGGTAAAAAGTTAGTTAGTTCTAGGTATAGAAATTAGCTCCAGTTGAGTCTCTTTGAGAGAAAAAATGTAGCGCAACTGTAAATTTTAAGATACTGGAACTAAATTTTCACTAGAGTTTATAGATAGTTGACTCGAATAAAGATATAAATAAGTAAGTAGGGTACTACATTTTTAACTTGTTACTTTTATTGTTGTATGTGTAACTGTATATAACACACATATTCGTGACATACTCTACTTACTATATTATATTACTACAGCTACTACATAAACTATAGTATGTAATTATATATAAATATATATTATGATGATGAAGATTTATATGTAAAACATAAGTTTAATTAATTATCCACGTTTTTTGTCATCCCAACAACTCTCAACCTCCAGAATATTATTTCCGAACAAAGAACACGAGCATTTATTACTATTATCTTAGGTTTTGTTGTGTTTTCACCCCCAGTTTTTATTTTTATGCTTGTCCACGTATCTACAGAAAAAAAGTGTCACACAGTGAAAAAATGATATGATGATGGAGAAAGTTTGTTAATCGAGAAATGGGAAAAAAGGAGTAATGTTTCAGTATGTATAAAAGCGAAATTATAAAAAAATACATTATTACAACTGTTTATAAATGTGTTTCTATCTATACTCCCCTTAGGAAGAAGATGATAGATACCCTACATACACACTACATACGTGCATACATATATACTTATATACATACCTATATTATGACTTAATTATCCAAAAGTTTATTGATGAGTTGAGTTTTTTTATGATGACTTTTTGTAATATAATTATTACATTATTATATATTCTCTATACGTGTTTATTATTATTCCACTTGTTACATTGTATTGTATAACCATATCATGATGAACTGTGTACTCCACGTACGTGTACTCCATATAAAAAAACAAGAAACTTTTCGACGACGGAAAAGATTTAAAAAAAATATGCTGCTATTTTATTACTTACTTAAGTATACATAAAAACATTTATCATCAGATCATCATCATCATCATCATTCGCCCTTTATTCAGAAAGATGAGAGGGAGAGAGAGAGAGAGAGGGAGGGAGGAGAAACGTGCTGTTATGATTATATTATTAATTATTTGTTTTGGAAACTGACTTGAACTTGTGTTGTTGCAATCATTATTTGTTACGATTTTTATTATTGCTGTTTGTTTGTATGCTTATGTATGTTTGGTTGTAAAAGCGAATAATCTATATCAACATATATATATTATTATTATTATGTATTCATTGCTGTTATTATTATGTAATAATGTAAGTTGTGTGCATAAAAGTGAGGAGAGAAATAAGAAAACAAATCTCTGGATAATTTTTCGTTGAGTTTTAACCTTTTTTTATTTTTCATTTTGCATGAAATCAAATGTATTATGCTTTTTATTAGCAAGTACAAAGGCAATAATAATGGGAATGGTTTTGATTTTAAAGTGGTTTTATTTTATCTCATTCTTATTGGTTCGCTTTCCGACAACTTAATAGCATAAATCCTTGACTTGATTCATTGTGTACCTCCTTAAATTACGGAAATGGATTGGCAACAGAATCAAATATTTGGCAGGGAATGGACGAGTCTGAAAAAATGAAGTTTGGGAGCTTGATGGTTGACAAAGATAAAATGTTTTAGGACACACAATGATGTACCAAATTATCTTCTTTATTTGCCTGTCTACGTGTTTATTGTATGCTTTTCAGGAATTCCGTGAACGCTTTCATTGATATTTGAAGATTTTCACGTGGCTGTGTTTAACGCTACTTACAATTTTGGTATTATTGTACTTTTCGTTTGATTAGACGTGGGGGTAATGTGACCAAGGTCTGTTAAAGTAAGACTGTTGTAAAACATTAATACAAAATTAAGAGATTAGTCTTCTGACAAAAAGCACTTGCATTGAAAATGAATATTAATACAAATCTTCTTCCCTGTCTTTATATTAAATTGTTTATTCATGGTCTCTTTGCCCATGGAGGAAAAAGCTGCCTTGATACTTCAAGTGGCCATTCTTTCTTCCCCGTTTCAACTATTGTGACTTTACCTTTTGTTACAGAAATCTAATCTTAGCAATCATTTTGCTTTTACTGCAATGCAAACTAAACGCAAGCTGATTCACGCGGAATCAAGATTCTTCTTTATTTTTGCTTGCCCACGATCTTCAAGTCACCTTTATTTGATTACTATTATTTCCATTTATTGTTACTATTTTTAAGCTAATAAGGTTCACCATTACTTTGATATGACTGAATGAAGAAACTCTCCGCCATTTAGCGAAAGGTCGCCTTTCTAATGATTTGCAAACATTTTCTATTTTTTGTGATTCACAATGACAAAAATTTTTTTGTGACATTGACCTTCCTTTTGGGACTAAATAAATGCACAACTAGGAACATTATTTTGGTCGTTGAATGTCACTCAAAACTCCATTTTTCGTTAGTCTCTTTTTTCCTTCCTACACAGTGCTTACGTAATATTGCAATGACGTGCAAGACCACACAAGAGTTATCGTCAGCCACTAATACAATTATACTTGGTCTATCAATTAATGGTCCCTCAACGCTTGAAATTTGTAAGAATGTAATTAAATACATTAGTATACCTAAAACCGTAGCATTAGCAGCATACCTAAGGGAGTGAATAAGCCATTGTAACACATAGAAATGAATCCATGACAATCATGACATGTCCCATTTTTGTCATTCTCTGAGCATCTTATTTGTATAATTTACACATCCGTTTTAAAAGTAAAAATACACCGTGTGTGGCTTTGTTTGGTTAGCCACAGAAACCAAGTCGAATTAATTCCCACGAAACAAAATTCCTAAAACCATAATATTTGATTGCGCAACACAAAATATTATACGAAATTGAGATTTTACCTTAAGGCTCACAATAATTCATACTTACGATCATTAGCAGTCTAATATTAACATCTTTTCTTCAGTAATTTTTTTAACGAAAGCGAATTCGTTTCCACGTGCCCTAAATAACAATTCCCTGACTATAAGTACATGCATATGTTGATGGCATGTAGTCAGACACTTTCATTGTCACTTTTTGTACCCGTTATGCTAATAACTATGTGAACTATGAACTGCATTGGTATGGAATGTCAATGTCAACTTTTGGTTGCTTATGTACGTAAATTCATTGCCACTCCCTAAAAGATATTATTATATGGGTATGAATCAACAACATAAAAGCCACTTTTGTATTTTTAGCTACAAAATGACACATTTTTATATTACTATTACGTATTATGCATCGTTTTATTACTAAGAAATTATCAAAGAGCACCAAAATGCTAAAGTGAAATCATATTCTCTCACAACCACCACTATCGCATCATCATGTTACATTGTTTACGCATGCCAGTGTTTACAGAAAAGAATAATAGTTGATGGTATGTAATACTTTTGACGATTTATTACACTTTTGGCGTGTTGGGGTGGTTATGTGTTGTGTGGTTCTTGTTATTGTTCAAGTGTTTTCTAGACAAGATGTAGACGAAAACGAAAGAGCGCGTTTGATAGATAAGATTGGAAATTGACAGATAAATGCGTTATTATTATTATATTGTGTATTGCATGTCCGAAAATAGGAGAGGACTCAATATGAATTTCATGTTGCACCTCATCATTCATTCATCTTGTCATCCATTCATTCTCAGTCACTCTCTTCATTCATACTTAACTCTTTTCTCAAGTTAATTCCTTTCCTTTTCCTTTCATTCGCTCCATTCAAGCCAAACATAATATATTTATTTTTCTTTTGCTTGAGTTGACTTGCCTGTTCGTTATACATATATCAATATGTATGAGTATGCTAGGCTCGTTGAGAAAAGTGGAGACATGAATAAACATAAATATTTCATAAAAAATAATCCCCTTTTTTAATAAACATTAAAACGTCGAGGAGAAAACCTACATGACAAATATGACATCATGACATGACACATGTTAAAAACAAGTTTACATAATGCACCTCTAAAAATAAATCATGTTTTCTAAAGATAGCGGCGGAAATATAGAAGTATGTAAGCAGAACAAAAATTATTGCAGTTTGGTTCACTATCTTTTTCAAACGTTCAACTTTTAAGATCGTGATTGCGCTATGTTTATTGTGGTGTTGTGTTTAATTACTACAAAATTTGTAACTACCCATATGGAAAATTGATAATGATTATGAGTTGAAAATTGTGTAACAAAAACTAACTCTCTTCTTGCTAATGAGCCTTTAATACAGTTTTACCTTCTACCTTGTTGCTAAAGTTTCACACTAAAACTAAGGTTTCTGATTGATGCAAAAGTATTTATCAAGTTGATGAAGAATGAGAAACACGACTATATCCTTGCACTTGTCACATCAGAATAAAGCACACCGCACAAATGGGCGGAAGATGAAGAGAAGCTTGAATTCATCACGAATTCATCATCAACCTTTTGTGCAATTTTTTATTAGTCTCAAAAAGATTTTGCAGTGTCAACTCAAATGTGAAGGTGGTCCCATGCTCGTCCTTCCCCTTCTACATCCAACACCTCAGATCTCACCAAAGATGCGTCACATCTTATTTTTAGGAAAAGTTTTGCATTGTCTTAGGGGAAAATGGAATGGGGAACGAAACAAAGTCCCGTCAATTTTAATCACATCACATCATAAACGCCAACGTATTAATGATCCTCTTCCTTTCCTTTTGCTTACAATTACAAACGAATTGAGTGAGGGATTTGAATAGCATGACTGGCTTCAAATACTACTGCAAACTACCAAAACCGTCATATTACTTTGAGCTTCCCTTTTTAATCAACAATTTACTGACTCAGTTGGTTTTGGTTGTAGCTGAAGAATCAATGCAGAAAAAGGAAGGGAGACGGATAAAAATGGAAAGTTTTGTATTTTAAAGGAAATCATTTTAATTCATGGATTATTATGAGGACCCATCCATACCTACCTACGTATGTGCACACGTAAAGTAAGTTTGCAAACGATTACAATTATTTACATGTTGTTGATGAAAAATGAGATGGCAATGATGAGATGAGTGAATGGACACACAAGCTCAAGTGCGGATTGGATCAAATGAGTCACGTAATTATTTTCCAATTTGCTAACTGCCCACTCTCAACTACTAATGTGGTATGGCATGTGTGTACAGTGCACGCAAAGAAGGATGGATGGATGGCGAAGGGAAACGGTGACAACTTTTTTTGTTTCTTTTCGCACAATTTGATTGATCATTCATGAGTGATTTATTGGAGGAATCAACATACACCACACATGAATCAACTTTCTCAGGTGTCCACTTTTATTTTTAGCCTTCGAATAAAAAAAAACTTTCGCTTTTCTTTATCCGCTTTACTCTGCTGTATATTGTAGTCATTAGCTTAAATTTCAACGCAATTCAACTCATTCATTCTAAATGAAAACTGATTACGATACTCCAGTTTGGTCAGCCAGGCCACAATTGTTGACGGAGGAACTGCCAGAGACGTAAACGGTTATTCAAAGTGTTTAGAGGTAGTCAAGATGTTCTTTGTTCCAAATCATCGACTTATTTTGTTGCTTCATATTTTAAGTATTACACATCATGTACATAAGTACATTCTTTGTGTAATTTGAATAGAGTCTGAGCCCACTATCGTTGTTATCATGCAACTGCAACCAATCCTTGTGTAGAATGATATAATTATGATATGTATACAATTGACAGCGGAACAAAAACCGTCATAATAAAATTGCTGCTGATGACAATGATGATGAAGATTGTCACAGCGTACAACAAATATAGAAACAAGTATAAGTACTTTACATTTTTCGTCTCCACAACAATATGAAGCAATCAACCAAAGAATTAAGAGGCTCATCATTTTAATCGTCACTGCAGTTTTACTGCACATTGCAATGCAATTGCAGATGATGCACATCCGACTCACAGAAGAAAAAAAGATGCATCATTATGACACTTGAATATCATATTTGAAACTTAACCGTTTGCGTTTGAAGTATGGGGGGTATAGCATGTACCCAAAAATAATTTCTGAGCTTTTTAGCTCTTCTTCTTCTTCGTTTTTTTTTAAATAAATCGCTTTGCTCACTTCACTCACTCCCCCATCCATCCATTCATCCTAATATTGTATTCATTCAAACAGTTTTCAAACGGAGAATATTGCGTAACAGGGAATTGGAATATGATGCACTCACTCTCTTCTTCTCTCGTCTGTTTTCGTTGTCTCTTGGTTTTATTTTTTTTGAAAAGAATCTTCTCCAAATGTTTCGCAACCTCACCATTCATTCACATTCGCCAAAATGTGGTGCATGCATGCAGGGGATGGGAAATTGAAATTGTAATGCAACCAAATGCAGTTTCAACTCATTATCAAATGCAATTTTGTACTTGCAATTTGAAATACCTGAGAATATTCAGTCAAGCCATTTCCATTTCCTGATTGGACCACCTAGGTAAAAAAAACAAGTTAAATTAAGGTTTTTACGCTAATCACCCGAAATTTTTAAATATTTTTGTAGCAATTTTTTAAAACACAAAATGATATTTCCTTCATTTTCCTACACAAGAAAAAGGATACACGCTGACTTGTGCAGCAGCATATTTAAGTACCATAACCACAGTGCCCTCTTTCCATCAAGGCTACCACAAACTTTGCGATTATCTGCATGACCACGTTTGTAATATTTTCTAGAAAGAAAAAAAAACTTTAACTCAGAAAGCCATGAAAACAAGGAGAACGATGAGTCTCGCTGTGCGGATAAACATTTTTCATTAGACCACCCGGTGCTATCTTCTTCTCTTTTATTAGTTGAAACAGGATTTGATAATAATAATAATAATAATAATGCGTAGTATCTGAAAATAAACAGCTTATTATTTTTGCGTAAGTTTTGATGATGATGATGATGATGTTGATAATAAATTGAAAATAATGAATAACAAATCATGATTATGATTCACTGAATATCTTTACTCTCAGCCGCCACATACCACACCATATCATCGTATTTTCTCTGGAAAAGTGGACACGAAAAGATTTTTCAATGAAGAGAAATAAATTAGTTGCAATTTGTAACATGATTTTTTTGCTAATGAAATGGCATTGATCCGTCGTATACAACGCTTTTGTATTGACAACAAGAGGATTGAAATGAAAAGTGAATGGACATCAGGCACACCATTTTCGGCGTGTAAGTGTTAGACTCAAGCGTAATGTATAAGGTGAGTGCAGTAGGTATGCATGATCGGCATGATCGGCCTTTTTTTTGCTACTTTACGCAATGTTTTGAATTGACTTCACCTCACTTCACGCAATGCACGTATGTAAGTAGCTAATTATAGCCACAGGAGCACAGGCTAGCAAAGAATGCATTTTACAAAGAAAATGCAATGCATTTTGTCAAAAGGTTGATTCCTTATAGACGTCCTCCTCATCACCTCTCTGTCTACCTTGTTACAACATAATCAAATCATTTTCTTTTGTTTTGTCGATCAGATACACATATATATACTATACTCTTAAAAGTATTTATGTATATGCAGTAGGAAGGATGATGTTTCGATGTTTGAGAATAAAGTGAAGACCACGATCAAGTCAAGTCGATGAAGCATCATAATCATGTGCCCCAGAGTGCCAAATGTCCATTGATTCTCATTCATTGTTGAGAATAATTAGCTAATACATACAAACTTTCCTTGCACATCTCAACATTCTCAACTCAATGCAAAATGAAATGGCCTGGCCTATCTCTATTCTGAGAAAAAGGAACATTTGAAGAAAAGAAGTCAAATATAATATATTTTTGGCACCTGGGGTGCTGCACAATGAATCATCATCGTCAAATCATGAATATAATCGCGAGCCCATTGACAATGCTCATTTACACCTTTTCAGTAAAACAGAATACTAGATACAATATAATACACACATATGATAACAATAGGAAAATTTTATCATCATCATTAAACAGCAGTCAGTCAGTAGTAAAAAAATAAATGTTGTGGGTAACAAAAACCTGCCAGTCAGTCAAAAAAAATCGGCTACATTGCTACATCAGCTTTATTGACAAGAGGTCCCACGTCAAGGAACCTTCTGTCTGTTTTTTTCAGGTATATGGTTGTATTTAGCAGATGAGTTGACACATGACATGGTTTACGAAATGGATATGAGAGCCTTGTCGAGTTGCTTTGCTCCAAAATGTAAGGTTCCATTGTTCCTTTCTCTTTGTTACTTTACATATCTAGCCTCTGTCCCAAAGGGAAAAGGAAGCAATAGAAAGAGGAGATCATGATCTGAGTCACTTTTATTTGTCACGACACTCCTCCGGCATCAAAGCCCATTTTCAACCTGGATGAAATCAAGAAAAATACGTCAGTTCACATCACTAATAGTCCAGCCTAAAATTCGTTTTTATGGGAAATGGTATAAAAAATTGCATGCAGTTTGATGCGTAGTTTCAAGGCCAAGGAAGAGAGCTAAAACTCAAGTGAACTGACGCAATTTTATTAGGGAAACCCCTTTTTACTTTCACGACTCTTACTTGGTTAGCTTCACTTGAGCTAATCACATATCAATATAATGGTAATTACAATCATAAAATATAATAATATATTTGAGACTTTTGCTACCTCTGTGTTTAGCTTCAGGTTGGATTTGGTCTAGTCTTCTTCTGGGGTGATTACACAAAGATTACATAATATAATTTTACCAAGATGCAACGTTTTCATGCAGAAACGAAGATGGTTTGAAGTAGTAGTGAGTGCATTGATGTCAGACAAGGTTGAAGGTCTTCACAAACCAAAAACTAAAAGCCATATATGATTATAACATATTTTTTTTATGTTGCTAAGCTCGTGTCGGTTGGTCGTGGCCCATGTCATACTAATTAGCTTCAAGTTTTTTTTCTCTCTGATAATAATCATTGATCGAAACATCACAACATCCAACATCACAAACTGATTTGTTTTTATTGTTGTATCTCGGTATTTGGGTAATCTTGTCATTTGCCATAAAAGTAAGTGTGTTAAATAGTGTTATGATACCTACACACAATACATTGTCAGTTTCTTCAATCCAATGACATGTTTCACTCTCTTGAGGGGAGCTGAGGATAGAAAAAAAATAACAAATTAGCCATTGTAAACCATCCATTTCCATATGGGATTCCTCCTTGGTCCTAATTTTCAGCGTGGATTTAGCATTATCAGCTCTTGGTCTTGATTATTGTGATGATGATCATGTTGGTATTGTCATGTCGTGACCGAAACAAAGCAAGGTCTCTTTTTTTTATGGACTTGTGTATATCATATCCCTTGTCAAAAGTTTCGAATTGAGGATGAGTATGATCATGATGCAATCACAGTAACGTACTAATTAGTTGCATAATATGGTCAATGTTGACCTACCGCTGCCACGAATACATTTTATTATTAAAGAAAGTCTACTAGAAATTATTACGCAAAAAAAACGAATCGACCCATCTTGAATAAAATGAACACATGTTGAACGCTAAGCCTCCAATGTTCCAGAATTTGAAGTAAGTTATTTTATTTCGTGTGTAGTTTTTCAAAGAGAGAGAGAGAGCGTCCATCAAGATTATATCGAGCCAATGTAAAAAAAAATATTATGGCATGAATTATATTGATGCAATTTGTTAGCGACAATAAAAATCATCATTTTAGAAAGAAACTTGGCACAATGGTGAATATAAATCTAGTCTCAAAATACACATATACAATTTCTGGTACTTTTCATTTTTCAAATTGAAATCGAGCCCATTTTTGGTAAGATTCCGCAACAAAAGCCTTAAACCGTTTTGGACATTGATTGTACTCATTTCTCCTCTCTCTTATGTATTCAGTCTTACAACTTTTCAGCTAAACCAACAGGATATTGAATAATATGTCCAAAAAAATGAAGTGCATTTTTAGATATTATCAACCACATGAACATGCGATGAGACCACAAAAATAGTGGGAGATTTAGACAAGCACAAAAAGTGCATGCATTACATTACGAGACAATTAGTTTCTCATGTGTGTTAACACAATCTACAAAGGTTTTAAACGATGTTATCATGACACGACAACTGACAAATATGATGGTTTGATCGCAGACCAAGCTGCCATAATCTCATAGCTTCCTTCCTCCCTTTTTCCACTTGTTGGACTTAAATGTATGTTTGCAAAGGTGTAAAATAATTTGTAGTGTGCAGAATCAGCTGAAAAGAAGAAGAAAAGTAAAAGTGTGTGTGTGTTTCTGAAGAATAGAAGAGAAATGAGTATGAGTGAGTGATGAATCCAATTCAAAAACTCATTTTCATCGCCATCATCTCCAATCATTCAGAAACATGCTATTTGCACTTATGTAAAGTCATCGTTGATCGTGTACTATATGCAACACATGTATGCGTATTTATAGCAACATTATTTAATATAAATATAAACGACAATTTTTCTCTCAGCTCTTCTTCATTTTTTAAGCCTCTCTCCCTCCCTCTGTCCCTTTACAAATTTTTCCATTGTGCGTGCATAATATATCATAAGCTCATTATTGCTGCTTCCTTCCTTCCTTTTCTTGCATCATCGTAGTAACAACGGGAAAAGGCGACGAGGATGGATGATAGCTCTTAAGTAATTCACAAGTGATGCGATGAAATGATACTTGTCATTGTCAGGAGAATAATAAATGAAAAATAAGGCGGAGAACAAAAGTGAAAAAAAAAACTTTTTAAAAATTCAAAAAGAAAATGCACTTTGATTTGCTTGAATTACGTCTGTAGTTGTAGTTACAGCTTAAGAGAACAGGACAAAGTCGAGTTGGGACGGAGACTGAGAGCGAAAGAGTGGCTGGGATTTTATGTAGTTTATTTCAAAGCCTAAAACTCACCACAACAAACATCACCAAGACTTGTTATTAGTGAATTTTAACAATCAATAACACACCTGATTCCTCAATGACATTAAAATTATCAAGTGGTGTTTACTTTTGGTCAGGATGAGTAATTCCCCAAAATGGATGAGACAGCCAACAGCCCTAACCACCACACTTAATAATGATGATGATCATAATGATGGGAAAAGGTCACACTTTTAGTTTCTTTGTGTGACAATTTCTTTCCTTTGTGGTAGTTTGGTGGTTGGTTAGCCATCATGATCATCAAAGAATCAATAATGTGCCCACGAGCCCACCACACACGACCAATTTTCCTTAAAAAAGAGTTAAACCTGTATTTTTTGGGTGCATGCAAACTCCCAACTTAAAGAATGACTTTTGGTTTAAAATCCAAGGTTTTTTTACTTCAATTTTTTCTTCTTCATTGACGCCTTGTTCCCTTTTTTCTACCTCTCTCCCCCTTTTTATGTGGTGCACGACAACGACATGACATGTTTTTCAATGATGCGTATAGAGCGAGAAAAATGCGTATGAGAATACAAAGGAAAATCTGTATTACATTATTATATCCCATGACAAATGTGCTGATTATGTCGCATATAGAATAAGAAACCACACATGTATAATATCTTGTTATCTAATCTGAAAGATGACATGAAGATATGATCGTTGTTGATACGGGAGCATAATATTATTTGAGATTCTTTTGATGCATTTTCATACCAATATTAATCATGGCAATCGTCATCATCATCATTTTTTCTTTCATGAATGAATGCACTTTGGAGAGAAGTTGAATAGATGACTACTTACTGCTGCCACAGAAACAAAAATGGTCGGGATCCTACTGACACACTCCACTGTACTCCTCATTCATCAGTTTTTTCACACAGTCAACAAATTTACGCACCAAAACTTTCTCGTGGCTTCTTTTTTAAAGGACCTAACTCAACTCCCCCTCCTCCAATGTTTTCAGCGGAGATAATGTTTTTTCTTGAAGAAAAATATGAACATTAGCTCATACTTATGTATTACATGCGTATTTAAATTTAAGATTTTATAATATTTGCTGAGATCAAGAGAGTCAGAATCAACCATCAGCAAAAAACCTCATCTTTAACTTCTATGCCATCTTCAACTGATGATGAGGATGATGATAAGAGAGTGCTGCATCCGTTTCGTATTTTTGCTTCTGTTCACAGTTTATCTGCAAATGTAAGTATGCACCTAACACCACCACCACCAGCATCCTGAGCTCGCTCAGAATGCGGCATCAACAGTCTTAAACATCGCATTAATGTTATGTAGCAGTGACGTTCAAAAAGACGAAAAAGTAAAGGGCCCATATGTAACATCTATGCATGTTTTGGTAAAACCACGTGGTAGTGGCTCTACTTCTTCCCCAATCAATATTTCACACAAGGGACATGCCATCGTATAGAGAAGACCACGCTACATGTTTTTACTACGGCACGCTTCTCATTACATGCTTACGCTGCCCAACAACGGTGTTACGTGTTAAATTAGGGACTGAAGGAATTTTTAATACTACCTGTAAATGTGATGATGACGATGATCATGATGATTATGATTATGAAGCTGGTATTGTCAAACAAGAAGAAATATCGTGTAAAAAATAAGAGGAATCGAATGGCAGAGAGAGAGAGAGAAGAGCAAAATAAAAATCTTGCTCGTGTCCTCTTGGTCTCCTCCTCCTGCTTCACCGTATATTATACGTAATACACGGCATGTGTTTTTCAAAAAAACACGCCACCAAAATCACTACTGCTCAAGTGTAAGATGATGAGTTTGGAAGGACCTATAAATAGGATGGGAGCCTCAAAACATTACTTCAGAGACAATTTGCCATTCTCTCATCTCCTCATCAAGGAAAGAGAGCCGAAGCCAAAAAGTTTTTAAGAATTTTCTTGGAAATTTTTCAAACATTTCAAGTTCCTCGAGATTGTGACGTGAAGTTTTTTAAGGGGAAGTGGACCAGCGAGATAGTATTCACTTTCATTGATATTTTTGGAGAAGAGCTTTTTGGTGGAATTTATACAGAGTTTTGGAGTGGGTTGTGAAACAAGAGCCCTTGTCATTTCTTAACCTTTGCCATCATGGCAAAGTTTATTCAGGTATAGATTATAAAATCACACTTAATTGATATTGTTTCAAGCATAGTTGTGAGGAAGATGGATTGTTCACGTGGTTGTGATTTCGTGTTGCAGATCACATTATTTGTCCTCGTGGCACAGTCATGTTGGACATCGGACGCTGCTAAACAAAGGACAAGACGAGGTGGAAGCAGTGGAGGTGGAGGTGGTAAGTGAATTAATATGTTTAATACATTTCCTGGACATGCATACACTTATTTTACACTGAGTTGTAGTTACACTCACAAAATAAATTAAAAAAACTAGACTTGAAGGAGTTTGCAAAAAAAAATGACGGTGAAGATAAAAAGGAATCTAAATGTTACACAAAATGACTGACAAGATTGATTTTTTATGAAAACACAAAAACAACTCGTGAACATAACAAAAATGAAGGTGGCTTTGGACTTGGAAAACTCAAAAGTTTGTTTGGAGGTGGGGGAGGGGGAAAAGGTGGGGGTGGTAGCGGAGGCGGCTGGGGTGGTGGTTCCAGTAGTGGCGGTGGACATGGTGGAAGCTCTGGAGGATATAGCAGCGGTGGAGGGTCATCTGGTTCTGGTGGATATGGTGGTGGGGGAGGAGGTCAGGGTCAACAAGGCTCTTCTGGAATAATTGTGATTACACCTGTGTCTTCAGGTAGCCCTTGATGGTCATCACTACAACAACTAACGACGGACTTGATCTACAGAGACCGTCGTCCTTTTATTCTTTTCATATCTGACTGAAATTTCATTACTAACCAAACATTTTTCACATTTCAAAAGCTCACCATTACTACTCGACTCTATTGAGCAACTACTCAAAACTACTATATAACTGTTCTACTTTGCCTACATTTTACTTTTTCATCTTGAAAAAAAATTGCAAAATTGATGGTTAAAATATGGAAATAATCATTTTCATAGGTGGCGGAGGATATAGTGGAGGAGGCGGAAGCAGTGGTGGATATAGTGGGGGCGGTGGTGGTTCAAGTGGAGGGTATAGCGGCGGTGGAGGTACAATAATATAAATGATTCTCTTGTTAAATTTTTGGCATACTTTAAATTTAGGAAGTAGGGCATCTAAACAAGGAAATAAGGGAACATTTATTAAGCACAAGTTACATAACTTGAGAAACAGTAGAAAAAAACCTATTTTGTCATAGAACTAAAAAGTTAAAGTCACAATGTCAACAATGCCATTGTTTTGTAGGCATAAGTCCTCCAATCTCGTCATACGGTGCTCCTCCATCAGGACAATACGGTAAGAAAGTAAAAAGCACAGCGTCCTTTTTGTTCTTTTATTGTGCTAGTGTGCTCTTGCTACCTAACTTTTTTTACGCTTCCTCTTTGCTCTCCAACTGTGAAGCTGTTGGGTGAATCACTTTTTGTTGTCTTTGTTGCAACCTTCTTCAAGAAGATAAAAGCCAATTCCCTTCATTTACATAAGGATAGGGAGATGAAGAAAAAGTTTATTTTTAAAAGCTCTCAAAAGAATTGCTTAGTGCATCTCCCATTTGTGTATAAGTACCTTGCAATATGACGATTACTTCAACTTTCATTTTCTAGCAGAAAACAATCTGATTGATTAGGATTAGCCAAAAATGTTGATTGATTGCTTTGATTACGCAAGTCACAGCGTGCTTTAAACAAAACCACACATGTTTTCTTCTACTAACACAGCTACCTTTCGAGCTACTACTTACAACCTACATGAAAACTGCATTAAGCCTTTGATGCATTTCCTCGAATTTAATTGTAAACTTGGCAATCCTTTTATTTAGTTTGTCAATTATTATGCAATGCATTTTCCCCTTTCATTAGGCGCTCCTTCTTCAGGTGGTGGTGGAAAGGGTGGATTTGGCGGCGGTGGTGGTGGAGCAGCAATTGCTTACAGTGCTCCACAGCAAAGTTATGGTGGTCCTCCACCACCCCCTTCTAGCCAGTACGGTGGTCCTCCACCACCCCCTTCCAGCCAATACGGATCTCCATCCGCAGGCGGCGGTAAGGGTGGATTTGGAGGTGGTGCTACGACACAATACGCAGCTCCTTCTTCTCCTGCAAGTCAATATGGCGCTCCAGGTGGCGGCAGCGGAGGTGGAAGTTACTCTTCAGGTGGTGGAAGTGGTGGATTGTCGGCACCAGCCCCTCAATCTTCATATGGAAGTCCCCCATCTCAGCAATATGGCTCTCCATCATCAGGCGGTGGTTCCTCTGGAAGAGGTTCTCAATCATATGGTGCCCCTAGTCAACCAAGCAGCAGTTACGGATCCCCTTCATCTGGAGGTGGCGGAGGAGGGTTCGGTGGATCGTCCGGAGGTGGTGGTGGTTCCCAATCATATGGCGCTCCTAGTCAGCCAAGCAGCAGTTACGGTTCACCCTCATCTGGTGGCGGGGGAAGCTCTTCCGGAGGTGGTGGGTCTCAGTCATATGGGGCTCCATCTGGAGGTGGTGGAGGAGGGTTCGGTGGATCGTCCGGAGGTGGTGGTGGTTCCCAATCATATGGCGCTCCTAGCCAGCCAAGCAGCAGTTACGGTTCACCCTCATCTGGCGGTGGTGGAAGCTCTTCCGGAGGTGGATCCCAATCTTATGGTGCTCCTAGTCAACCCAGCAGCAGTTACGGATCTCCTTCTTCCGGAGGTGGTGGTGGAGGCGGTGGTTCACAATCGTATGGAGCTCCTCAACCAAGTAGCAGTTATGGATCATCCTCATCTGGTAGTGGTGGAGGTAAAAGTCTGAGCTAGTTAAGCTTGTCCAACATTTAAATCTATTCTACATTTTTCCTTCACTTACTGTTACACTGTATCCTTTTTAAAGGATTTGGAGGGTCCGGAGGCTCCGGAGGTGGATCCCAATCTTATGGTGCACCAAGTCAACCAAGCAGCAGCTATGGATCCCCATCTACAGGAGGAGGTACGTTTAAGTTTAATTTTCTCACTCCGCCCCAATTTTCCAGGTAGATAATTGATCTATTTCTTCTCAATCACGCATCTCTAATTTTCTTTCATCTTTATTCTCCCCCCTCATCCATGAAAAAATCTTATGACTTAAGGAGCTACAAGTGTCAAAAAAACCCAAAAGCCAAAACAAGGTTAAAACAGTTTAAACTACCGTCATAAAGTATTGCATGTAACGAAACAGAAAATGCAATCTCATCTTCAAACAACATTAAAAAAACTTGGGATATTTTGCAAATAACAATTTGGATGAAGGACTCCAACATTAACAGCTTCCCTAATCTAACCTAACACAAACATTACCTATCGTTTGTTCTAAATGACTAATATCAATGTGTCTAAATTAGGTTTCGGTAGCTCAGGAGGAGGTGGTGGTGGTGGATCCCAATCTTATGGTGCTCCCTCAGCTCCTGCCCCAAGCTCATCTTATGGTAAACTTGTCCTATTTTTTTACATGTTCAAAATACTCCAGTAGCGATTACAGTAAAGTAATATTATTCGTATTTTGTTTTGCAGGATCTCCACCGTCTAGCTATGGCGCTCCATCATCTGGAGGGGGACAATCAGGACGATCCCAACAGTACGGTGCTCCATCTGCCCCTAGCTCTTCTTACGGTAAACTTAAGCTTCAATCCAGTAAATGCTCATTTTGTTATTTGGTGTATTTATTTGACTTCCCTGATTTTTATTTGATTCTAGGATCCCCTCAACCTTCTTCGAGTTACGGTTCGCCATCTCAAAGGCAGCCATCCTCTGGATATGGCACACCTCAGCAAAGAGCACCACAACAAAGCTACGGCTCTCCTTCAGGTAGCATAAACTTAAAATTTAGACTTTCTTTTAACACCCCGTAAAAATCTTAACCTATTCGACTTATATCGTCCAATGCGACTTAGGTTCTAGTTCTAGTAGTTCTAGTGGAAATTCTAGTTCAAGTCAAAAGAGTGGAGGTGAAAAGACTAACAAGACATTATAGATAATTATGCAAGTAGAGGTACTAACGGTTGAATATAATACTATTTTAAGGATCCTCAAGCCAATCTTACGGTGCGCCTACTGGTGGATCATCAGGTGGATACAGTGGTGGGGGAAGTTCAGGAGGCTCCTCAGGTGGTCAAGGAGGATATAGCGGAGGCGGTGGCTCATCAGGTGGTGGACAAGGAGGTTATAGTGGCGGTGGAAGCTCAGGAGGCTCCTCAGGGGGTCAAGGAGGATATAGCGGAGGCGGTGGCTCCTCAGGGGGTGGACAAGGGGGTTATAGTGGAGGCGGTAGCTCATCCGGTGGTGGACAAGGTGGTTATAGCGGCGGTGGAAGCTCAGGAGGCTCCTCAGGTGGTCAAGGAGGATATAGCGGTGGTGGAAGCTCAGGAGGCTCATCAGGTGGTCAAGGGGGATATAGCGGAGGCGGCGGCTCCTCAGGTGGTGGACAAGGAGGATATAGCGGCGGTGGAAGCTCAGGAGGCTCCTCAGGTGGTCAAGGAGGATATAGCGGCGGTGGAAGCTCAGGAGGCTCATCAGGTGGTCAAGGGGGATACAGCGGAGGCGGTGGCTCATCCGGTGGTGGACAAGGTGGTTATAGCGGCGGTGGAAGCTCAGGAGGCTCCTCAGGTGGTCAAGGAGGATATAGCGGTGGTGGAAGCTCAGGAGGCTCATCAGGTGGTCAAGGGGGATATAGCGGAGGCGGCGGCTCCTCAGGTGGTGGACAAGGAGGATATAGCGGCGGTGGAAGCTCAGGAGGCTCCTCAGGTGGTCAAGGAGGATATAGCGGCGGTGGAAGCTCAGGAGGCTCATCAGGTGGTCAAGGGGGATACAGCGGAGGCGGCGGCTCCTCAGGAGGTGGACAAGGGGGTTATAGTGGAGGTGGTGGCTCGTCCGGTGCTGGACAAGGTGGTTATAGCGGCGGTGGAAGCTCAGGAGGCTCATCAGGTGGTCAAGGGGGATACAGCGGAGGTGGTGGCTCATCAGGAGGTGGACAAGGGGGATATAGCGGAGGCGGTGGCTCCTCAGGTGGTGGACAAGGAGGTTATAGCGGCGGTGGAAGCTCAGGAGGCTCGTCAGGTGGTCAAGGAGGGTACAGCGGAGGCGGTGGCTCATCAGGTGGTGGACAACAAGGAGGATATAGCGGCGGTGGAAGCTCAGGAGGCTCATCAGGTGGTCAAGGGGGATACAGCGGAGGCGGTGGCTCATCAGGAGGTGGACAAGGGGGATATAGCGGAGGCGGTGGCTCATCGGGAGGTTCCTCTGGTGGATATAGCGGCGGTGGAAGCTCAGGAGGCTCGTCAGGTGGTCAAGGAGGGTACAGCGGAGGCGGTGGCTCATCGGGAGGTTCCTCTGGTGGATATAGCGGAGGTGGTGGCTCTTCAGGTGGTGGACAAGGAGGGTATAGTGGTGGAGGCGGTTCATCTGGTGGCTATTCCGGTTAATGTGAGTCCTGTTTTTTACTACATACCAATTTTATTTACCTTCCAGTGGTATGATTTTTTAATGGACGTTTTTGATATTGCAGACATTCGTGACACTCTTCTTAACGTTTATTCTATTTCTTTTACCACATTTCCTTCATTCTTCAATACCATGTAAATCTGAAGCAACTGCAATCACCAACACTTTCCACTGGATGACCTCAGCAGCCTTGCGTTGTGTGAATATTGTTGAATGTCTAGTAAGTAAGGAGTCTATCACTTACATTATTCCCTTATTTAATTTTCTAGGATATAGAAATCACTTCGCATCGCATTTTATACAGATGAAAAACATTATGCCATATACATAGAAAAAACCGTTCTCAACAAAGCTTGTTTTATTGGGAATTATATAAAAATATATAGTCAACGAGTAGGATCTCCCTTCCATGCTCTTTAACGTTTTTATTCACACAGACAGTACTTGACTTGACGTTGTAGAGGTAAATAGCAAACCAAGTACTTAAGATAAAAGTTATGATAAGATGATGATAAGCTCAATGTGTTGATTTTTTATGAACTTGTATCCTATTTTGTTGACTACACAACTTATGTATGTGTCAAATAAAAACAAAGTAATTTAATAGAATTTCTTGGTTTTAATCATAATCTTGATTAAAGTACGCATGCATACGGCTCAAATGGTTTTCATCTTAACAGTGCCGTACCTTGAAAAGTAATACGTTGTTTCCGAATTCTAAAACAATCTCCGTACACAGAAAACCGAACTAAAAGATTTTTGAAATTTTTAAAACTTTAAAATTCATTTTCTCAAAAAAGTGGAGCTCCTCTTTGGTTAAGAAAAGATGTGATAATATGATGATGCACCAGCTCAAAGTGGCTCAAAACCTGAATGATTCAAGATGATACAATATGAGCTTACCCTTTTTCTCTTTTAGGTCATCATTAGGTAAGCTCAAACGAAACAATATTATTCTTCTTAACCTAGTCTTATCGAAACGGGGGGTGAAGACTGGAGTTCTACATGGACTCCACAACGTCATACCAGTATCCATCAAACCCCCTCAAAAATAAAGCTCCTTACGACCCTCATCATTATCATTTTAAGCTAGTAGTTTTTTTCGTGAAGGAGGTCGTCAGAAAAGGAGCAAAGAAGGGGGGTCCCCTTTAAACCTTCATGGTTTTACATGGTGGTTTTCATCAGCTTTAGAACCAGACGTTCAATGTCAAACAAAATCAATTAATATTAACGATGTCTGCGTGCGTCATTTAATTACACTACTTTTCTTTCGGCTTCTCTTTTCATTTGCAATGATGACGAAGACGCTGTCGCTACTACCGTCAGACAAAGAGCGAGTTTAAATTACCCCCATTAAAATTAATAGCATCCATTACATTTCATCCCGGATTATGTAAATCCCATTAAATTTTGGGGTTTATAAGGAGTTCCAAAACGTTGAACATCATCATTTATTCATCAGCCTTAACAGAAACACCATGGATTGGTTCGTGAAAACACTGGTTATCATCGCACTGGCTACCGCAGCATGGGCGCTATTCGCTCCCGTAAGTAATAAATATTATCAATTCCTAACGGAACATTTTTTAGAATAATTCCTTTGTTTCATATTCATATTCTAAAAATTCTCTTACTTTTTATTACAGGATGCTGGCACTACGGAAGGGCCCCCAGAGGGCAGATTTTTTTACCAATTATTGTCAAGTATGCATGAAAGTAAATGACTTGTTTATCTAATGCATAAAATAAAATACTCTACATTTAAAACAAATTATAAATGACTAATATTGAAACAAAGTTAATAAGCAGTTCATTCATAATTCATGGTAATGATACTTGCAACCGGATGTGACGAAATTTTTTTGAGCCAACCATAGATTCACAAATATTCCTCTTGACTAATAGGATTCGCAAATTTTCTTCTGTTTATACGACTTCTTGTTTCCAGCTGAAATAAAAATACGATCATATGTATTTTATAGCAAAAAGGTGTTTATAGAATAATATCTCAAAACAGCTCCTTTTTCAAATCATAATCTACTAATAACCTAACCATTTCCGTTGCCCGTTTCTTCAAATATGAGGCATTGTTGAGATGGGCCAAGAGCAAGATGCTCGCAGCGTTTGTCACGTATAGGGTTCTGGCTATCATTTTCTCACATTTCTCTTTTAAATCTTGCAGATCGTAGTTTTCAGCGATTCGGAGTAGATCCACAGTTTACTTTTCTATCTCATCTGATTCGCTAGTGTACATCCACTCTAGCATCCCTTTAACTGTTTGATTATAAAATTCTGGAATGGTCACCGAGTTTTCTTTAATTTCTTGCATGTTGGTGCTGAACATCCTGTCAAATACTGGACTTCGAACTAAGAAATATGGAAAACATAACTTGTTATTATAATCCGATTTATCTTGATACTATTATACGCTTCTGAAAGTTTTAGTATTATAATATGACCATATACCACAGAGAATTGTCCGGTGAGCCTTGAAAAGTGGAGCATCATTGATAGTGACATCTGTATATTGAGAGTTGGTGAAATACCATCCTAAATCATTGGCAAGTGCAGCTACTCCCTGTAAGTCCAACTCTTCTTGGGTGGTAACGGGATGAGCATTAACCCCTTCGATTCCACTATGTTCCACCCCATTTTCAATCGAAACTACACAATGGAGCTGCAACGAGACATTCACAAGATACTCATCCACAATAGTCGAATGAATTGCCATCCCCACTCGGAAGTCGCTTGCTTAAATTCCACCGCTTTCATATCATGGTATCCTAATACAAAAGATTGCACTCAACATCAATAATTAATCACATGCAAAAATTATTGTGGAATCGTAACAGAGAAATGTTTAATTAAATGTGCGTACCCAACTTTTTCAATGCATATTCATCACCGTTGAGAATACTGATTTGAAATCGAGCTTTAATTTATTTAGTCTTCACAAGCACCGCCTCTCC
The DNA here is from genome assembly GCA_964034955.1 of Orchesella flavescens. NCBI lineage: Eukaryota > Metazoa > Arthropoda > Collembola > Entomobryomorpha > Orchesellidae > Orchesella > Orchesella flavescens. Next base: position 46,288,579 of record OZ035953.1, read on the forward strand.
GAAATTTTTCAGGGTAAAAAAAATTGACACAAATTCGTACGCATGCAACTCCGTTTTAGGATACAATCTTAGTTGCCTACAAATAAAATATTCATCAATAATATATTGTCTGTCCAAGCCCATAGAAGTTTAACTAACAAATTGTAGAGAGAAAAGCCGAAGAAGTAGGATTTGCGAAAGAGATAAATTAAAATTAAAAACTATGCTTGCTCTCGGAACCGCCTTTCGGCCACTGGTGAAAAGATATCATAGTAGCGTTCTGTAATTGTTGAAAAGTTTTCAAGTGTCCAAGCAAATGCAATTGTTTCCTCCTTAAGCTGGAAATAAACAAATTAATGCACAATAATTAAGTTAAACTTATGACCGTCAGAGTCAAGTGCGTCGCTAGTCGCCAGACGCTGCGGTAACAAATTATGTCACAAATAATGCAAATGTCGTCAGTTTCCTTTTATAAACCCTAAATTGATAGTTCGTTACACTCCTGTGTTACCAGGTCTATTCATAATCAATGTGATTCCATTGTACAAGCTATCATTAATACCCGAAGCAGATCGGAACTTTCTCAACCAGTTAGTCAATTCTCAAAACAAAATTTCTTTTTATATCACCCTTTGGTTGTTCATACTTAAGAACTTAGTTACTGTACAACAAAAAGTACATGCAACGAATGATCTTGAAAAGGCTGCTGGTGTTAAGGAGCCAATGTCAATTGCGGATGGATGCGCATGATAAATGTCCAGACATTGTCATGGTTCTTGGTAACTTTCCAAAGTACATCGAAGTTATCAAACAGATGAGAGCGGTTTTGATATCGCGTGCATCAAAATGAGCATTGACTCTGCCCTACTTGACTTAAATTGCTTGTTTATAGCTTTGTCCAGTCGGTCCGTCGTTCCGTTCGGGGACACGATAACTCGAGAACGCTTTGACTTTTTTTAATTCTGTTTTCACCAATCGATAGCTTATGAAAAACTAGGAATCAAGTTCAATTTTGGGCCAAATCGGAGATACCCCTGGGGGGATAGGTCATACCCCCTCATTTTTTCAAGCGTAAGGTAAACCGTGTAGCATATCATTCGAAAACTAATCACGAGAGGAGATCAACGGTACTATGCACGCTTATCTCCGATGCTATCATCAGGGTCAAATGTCATAGCTGCCTTTTATAAACCCTAAATTGCTTGTTCGTTACACTCCTGTGTTACCAGGTTTATTTATGTTTACGTTCTGTCAAATAAATTTCGTATTATTATGCCTCCAGATAAAGAATTTCACTGGGGATTAGCAATTTTTTATATGGTTAAACGTGAATTTACATATTTTAGAGGTGATAATATGATGATGCACCAGCTCAAAGTGGCTCAAAACCTGAATGATTCAAGATGATACAAAATGAGCTTACCCTTTTTCTCTTTTAGGTCATCGTTAGGTAAGCTCAAAGGAAAAAATATTATCCTTCTTAACTTAGTCTTATCGAAACTGGAGTTCTGCATGGACTCCACAACGTCATGTCACCAGTATCCATCAAACCCCCTCAAAGCTAAAGCTCCTTACGACCCTCATCATTATCATTTTAAGCTACTGGTTTTTTGTGAAGGAGGTCGTAAGAAAAGGAGCAAATGAGGGAGGTGAGGTGGTGAGGTGCCCTTTAACCACTCATGGTTTTACATGGTGGTTTTCATCAGCTTTAGAACCAGACGTTCAATGTCAAACAAAATCAATTAATATTAACGATGTCTGCGTGCGTCATTTAATTACAAGCTATACGCTTCTTAACACCCAGATCTCTTTGTGATGATGCTGAAGACGCTACCGCGTCTGCGTCCGACAAAAGTGGGTTTAAATTGCCCCCATTAAAATTAATGGCTAATTTGTTTCATTAATATCATCGGTTATGTAAATTCCCATTATAATATGGGTATATAAGGAGGTGTAGGATGCATCGAAATTATCACTTATTTCCCAGCCTTCATAGAGACACAATGGACTTCTAATGGCCCTAGCTGCCGCCGCATGGGTGCTATTCGCTCCCGTAAGTATTAAATATTATCAATTCCTAACGGAATTTTTTTTACAATAATTATTTTGTTTCATATTCATATTCTAAAAATTCTCTTACTTTTTTATTACAGGATGCTGGCACAACCGAAGGGCCCCCAGAGGGTAGATGGATGACGACGGGCTGATAGGACGAAGAAACAAGACGCTGGGCTCATTCGCCCAGCGTCTTGAAAAGCATTTGTTATCATTTTGTTACAATTATTGTCAAGTATGCATGAAAGTGAATGACTTGTTTATCTAATACATATTCCAGGCACCGAAAATCAAGGAAATTGGACACCACAAAATTTGCAAAATCATTGACCACTTAATCGCCCTAATCGTATTTATATCTATAGTTTGTATATCCGCCCGCATCTATACACCAGTAAGCTTAACCTCGCCTACGATACGCAGGGCTGTTCGCAATATTGACTCTCTAACCGCTTTTGCATGACCCCCATTACTACTTACATTTGCAAATCCAGCATTCAAAAGATTACTCAGCTTCAATGTGCCCTAATTTTACATTTCAATCCTTGTCGTTCAAATTGGCACTAAAATCTCAAGTATAATCTTTCACTGCCTGTCTTTGTGAGCCAAAATACTTACTTATTGCTGACGAGTGTCCCGCAAAATGTAGGGTGCATGCTGTAACGGGGGAATCCTGTCCAAAAACGTATGTACATACATATCTTACGTTTATATAATGATTAAATCTTTTGTCCTGAAGGTAAGCTAACGATAATTAATTTGACTATGCCTAATTGAACCACGAAAGGGCAATTTCAGGTGATTATAGTCGCCGAAGAACCAAGGGCTGATGAGTTGGAAGTGGTAAATCTTATCTCGTCTCACAACAAGGAGGCGGTGGAAGCTCCGAGGGTAACTCTCAAGGAGGTGGAGGAAGCTCAAAAAAACTTTACTTATTATGAATTTTCAAAATCGTTAATTCAAAATAAGTAAAGTCGTTTTGAGCTTCCTCCACCTCCTTGAGAGTTATCCCCGGAGCTTCCACCCGCCTCCTCCTTGTTGTGGGACGCCATAAGATTTACCCCTTCCGCCTCATCTGCCAATGGATCTTCGGCGGCTATAATCACCTGAAATTGCCCTTTTGTGGTTCAATTAGATATAGTCAAATTAATTATCGTTAGTTTACCTTCAGGATAAAAGATTTAATCATTATATAAACGTAAGATATGTATGTACATACGTTTTTGGACAGGATTCCCCCGTTACAGCTTGCACCCCACATTTTCCGGGACACTCGTCAGCAATAAGTAAGTATTTTGGCTCACAAAGACAGGCAGTGAAACATTGTACTTGAGATTTTAGTGCCAATTTGAACGACAAGAATTGAAATGTAAAATTAGGGCACATGGAAGCTCAGTAATCTTTTGAATGCTGGATCTGCAAATGTAAGTAGCAATGGGGGTCATGCAAAAGCGGTTAGAGAGTCAATATTGCGAACAGCCCTGCGTATCGTAGGCGAGGTTAAGCTTAGTGGTGTATAGATGCGGGCGGACATACAAACTATAGATATAAATACGATTAGGGCGATTAAGTGGTCAATGCTTTTGCAAATTTCACTCGCTTACGTGAAATGTAGCAAAAAAAGCATTGATTTAATACAAACCTGCTTTGCAAAACAACTGAATTTGTAATACTTGTCATGAATTTATCCAACGTCATAGGCTTACGAAATGTCTCTCTTAAATTACCATATCATATTAATTAGCTATTACCACATCGACTATAAATTATATAATTATTGTAAAATCGTCTCTTAAATTCATACCTATTAGCTTGAGATTTTACATGCATGAGTTCTTCAACAAGGTATATTGACTCCTCAATCCACATCATCACTATATATTCATGTACAATTTATGTTATATGATTATGGCATATGAGTTATGATGGTTGTGTTACGAATGATTTCTAGGATCGAAACGATTAAATATATATTATGCAACATATGTGTGTAAGTATGTACACTTACGTGGTGTCCAGTGTCCTTGATTTTTGGTGCCTGGAACATGTTTGATGTCCAACGCCCTGTAGCCCCGATGCACAATATATATTGGGTGTCCCGTTTCGGCGAAGTTAGTTGATGCACTGAGCTTCAAGTTACACTGATAATGATTTTGATTGCTGCTCATACTATATATGAAAAGTACTTTCGTATAACGCGTATGGTCGTATTTTCTTAGCCTGTATACTGGGGTATCTACCGTAGCAGGATAGAAATTCCTTCAATAAGAACCAACATGAGTAGGATTTTTCTAAAAGACCAATATCCAGGTCTTTAACGTAATTAAAAATTATTTTTCACAAATATCAAATTACAACATCATACTCCTCAAATCTGTCCTACATTCTCCGTTTATCACTTACACTTGTGTGTATTTTTGCACACAGATCCCAAAATTTGATTTCTAATTAAATCAAATAGAATTTTAGTAAATCTTCTATTATCTAATATTTTAATTTCACATCGAACTGGAGAAGAGCACTTGGAGTATAAGAAATATGGTACAAAAGTACTACATAATTAAGCGTTGATACTGGATGAAAATGCGACAATTTTGAATACTCAAATACCGGTTCCATAATTTATGTACTCCCAGAGTTGACTGATAGTAAAGTCTCGAAATGGATTGAGAGATTTTTGATGGTAATGGGCATAAGGAATACGGCAGTGTGATCTTGCAGATTTTTTCCAACTTGCTTTCACCTTAATCTGTTACAACAGAAACACAATTGGGATTTACTGTCATTTTATGTAAAAGTTAGAACAGTATATAATTCCTAACTCTTACACCTTCAAATATTTTAAATGATCCTTTGGTCCAATACCTTACAACATCAAAAGCTTGGCGGAGTCAACGGCACCAGCACAAACAATTATTTCCTTTGAGGTACTTGCAAATTTTTTCACTCCGTGTTGAGCATAATACACTCCAATTGCTCTGTTGCGTTTATCTAATTTCATCTTTGCATAAAATTAATTTTGGTAGCTTTGGAGTAGAAAAATAATATAACCTTGCATTTTGAAGCATTTAATTTTGAAATACTTACTTTCGTTACATGAGAATGTAATCTTGAGATCTTTAAATTAGTACGACCTAGTATGGGTTCTATAAAGGCCTGGTGGGATCTCCATCGGGCACCATTCCGCATATTAGCTTCAATGTCACCAAATCGTAAAGCGGAATGGAAATGGAATATATTAATATAATTAAGTTGTTTTAGCTACGAATTTCCCCATTGTTACTCACCAGTTCGTTGGTCTGCATTCACATCAATCTCATCATAACCTAACTCCTTCCCAGCTTCAGACATAAACATATTCTCCGTAATGTTTTCTATCGTACAGCTTTCAATGCATATCAAGTTATCACCCCTTAAAGATAAAACTGGAAAAAAGCTGGACAATTTCTTACCATTATCAGTAAACCGGCCGTTATACACAATTGATTTTTTGAAGTATGGCAATGTGTTATTAAAGTTCCACGATTGATCATTTGTGATACGTTGTCATAATCCAAGGGGTGACCCTGTAAATAATACATATAGTTGAGGTTGCTACTACCTCGCACCGACTTACCCCGTGGCCATTTGATTATCTGTTTGAGGAAAATTTCCAGTAGCTCATCTTTGTTGCGAACGCGTTTTATTGCTATGAAAATGCGAAGCTATGAATATTAACGAAGCTCTAGCTGTGTTTTTTAAACTATTTGATAAATACTAGTTTCCAGCAGGTATTATCAGCTACCGGAATTCGAATTTGCACCATTCGTAAATAATTGCCTTTGTCCCCCACCATGCCATTATATCGGAGTTAATGCAGTCTTTCCAGGTTGAGAAACATATAATGAGAGCAATTAAGGAAGAGCAAATGCAAAAACGTAGCTTTGATTTCTACTCTTTCAGCAGTTGAACCGAACCTACTCTTTTTTATTTATCTTTTCCAGTCATTGTTTTTCAATATACTCAAAGCTTTTGTAATATTTATTTTTAATTTATAATTTACACCAAATTTTTATGAAATATATTATGGAATTTCAGAGAAATCCGTTTATTGAGTCCAATAATACAATTAAAAAGTATTTGGTGTTGGTGTTTCTGTTAAAGTTCAGTAACATTACAAAGTAGATCTAAATTTAAAAAACAAAAGTGATGTCCTTTGTAAGCATAACTTGAGTAAAGTTGGAGCTCTCATTCTATCAACAACGTATGGCCCCATGTAAAATTTCAGAGGTGGTAATGACCTGGCATATCTTCTAAACAATGGGCTACGCGAATACTCTTGCCATCGTTTGATTGTATATATTATAGTCTTTGACGTCGAAAGACACCAGTAAATAAGACTATAGCTTGTATAACGATAACTATCACCATGAAATAAACCGGGGTGGGCAGACATCCAGTGGAAAGCGGTGTAGAGATCAACAATTATAACTCCAATAGAACAAACTTGAAGCATAAGCATAAAGTACGGCCTACAAAAGCATTCAGGTAAACCGTAAATACTTGCAGTTGACGACAGTAACGAAACGTTTTATAGCAATTCTGTTTACTTTGATTCCCATCACATTTCGCGAATGCTCTTTGATTAAAAAAATATACATATTAACCACTTCAATGCACAATTAATTATCTAAGAGCCTGCAATTGTACTTGAGATATACTTCAAACGGAGAACAAGCTTTGAGTTTACGATACATTTATCATTTGAATATTGAGAGCAACATCCGAAGGAAATTATGTGGGCTGTTTTCAGGGTCAACTGTTAGAAACGTAGGGTTTGTGCACTCACAACAAGTCACGTCACGTCAGTCTAACAACACGTTGTTTATCAAGAGCGTTTCCGAGAAGCTGGCAAATATTGAGCCTCGGCGTACCTTAGAGTTTTTTGAAGAAAGTATGAACGGGTAGGTCACGTTTTAACAATTTTTTCAATACCTCTTTCCATTGGTTGGTGATTTGAGAAATAGTGACCCGCATCTAATCATTCATGATTTTCTCTGTTTATTACGTTTTCAGCTTCATGGCATCTTCAATCTAAGCTGAAACCTTTTGTTTAGAGTACATCACACCATCCGGCTTCCGAATCTCGTCAAGTTCTGTAAACGGGACAAATATAATGCGTCATCTGTAAATGCAAAATCAGCACCATACGTATATGTGAAATGAGCATCATGTTAAAGTTGCACCTTTTATAGCAAATATGTAATATTTTAATATAATCTTACAACCTTTTGATGGAAATCGTCACATACCTTTTTTAAAAAAAGATTTCACTTAATAATTTCATTTCATCTTAAATAGATACATAGCTAACTCTTGAATTCTAAAATTTATTGAATAATAAGAACTCGCTTAGCCTTTGCAGGTAGCCCTGGCTTGCGCATTTCTCCGATTGGTACGGCTATGGCCTCTGGCCTCACCGTTGATATGTGCTCTTTAATCGCAGTTCCTAGAATTACTTTGCGGAGAGCTTATATTTTACTCATTTTGGCCCTACCTGTGCGTGTTCTTTTAGAATTAGTAGTTCTTTTCACATAGGTAGTTCGGAAGTAAAATGGCAGTTTACTTACATTGATTTAAAAAGGGGACATATTGAAGCTTAGTATTCTCTAATGTCTTATGCATATTTTTCATTCACTTATAAAATATGTATTTGGATTTCATAAACTTCTGTTGTATTCTGCATAAAGCTGGCAATGGTATTATTTATCCAATCAAGTGGCATACGATGTACAAGAAAGTAATTATTTATTTACAAAAAAATTTAGATACATTATAGTTTCACACTATGAAAAGTTCATTTGAAAATTAAATTCATACTTCATAGGCCTAATTGAATAAACATAAATATGTGTAATATTACTGAAGAAATGTTACAGATACTTTTAAACGTGATGTGTTAGTTTAAATTTCTTCATCTTTCTAAACATACTCTTAATCATTTTGCTGTTCAACTTAGCATCATGCAATGCTTGCGATCCATGATTCTCGAGCTCAAACTTTTCCAAATTTGGGGCGACTACAACAAGGTGGGCCAGTCTGAGCATCATCTCGTCAAGAATAATCCAGACTCTTGATCGTATCTTTAGTCCAACCTGCTTTGAACCGGAGAACGTGACAAGAGTACGAGGTTCGAAATCATGTTCAATATCAACATTTAGTGAATAGATCATGTATCATGTACATGAAATTTTAATTTCATGTCCTTTCATGTTGTTCACATGACATGAAAATCTAACATGAAACATGAAAGGAACATGAATATTTGCTTGGTTGCATGACAAGACATGAATATATCTACATGAATTACATGATCATGAAAAATCTCAATTTTACAACAGTGGAATTCAGATTTACAAAGTTTTAACTGTTTAATGTTGGAAGAGATGTCAATATAAAGAACATACAACTTATAATTGACTGTTATAACAGGCATAAATTATATTTAACGACCTTGATCAAGTTTTTGGGTATTGTAATGACCCAGTTAAAGGTATTCAATTCCTTAAAGCCTATTTGAGTTTTGAAACAATTGAGTTTTAATTTAAAGAGTATTATGAGAAATACTGCATTGAAACATAAGGGCAAGTGATAGTTTTATTTCCCTTTATCCCTGCAACAAACATTGAAAGGACAAATAAGAACCTTTCAGACGTATTTTCAAAATTATAGTTTCTATAATTGTAATTTTTACTGTAATTAAATTGATCATAAGGTTAGTTAAGAAATAAATCAATCAACTATTATGAACAAGAACAATCAAAATTATCTTGTCTAATGTTTGCTATTGAAAACATTACATGATCATGTAATTCATGTGCATGCATGTACATGACTACATGACATGAACAGATATTTTTCTTGGCACATGACATGACATGCGAAAATGTCACATGACATGACATGATCTATTTACTAATCAACACTCAAATTCCAACTGGACCCCGTTGACTTAGCACTAAATTCGCTCCAAGTACAGCAAGTGCATACGATTGAATCACAATGTCAGAGCACGTGAAGATATCGTGAGCCATTTTCAGTAGCTTAACAACAGCATGGTCGTTTTAGAAAGGTAACAGGCACATCATTCTCTTTGGTTTGGAAAATTTATGCATAAAATGCAAATTCGGTGGCGACGACTTGTTGAGCTCTCATTTGTCTTTTTCGTTTGTTTATCTTGTCTTCAAGAAATCCAACATTTCACAGTAGTTGTCTTTAGCCGTATAAACGAGACGCGGACTCCTAGTTCTTCATCACTCTCTCCGATCACTCCAATGAGTGTTCATCCGCTGCAGGAATAAGTTGGAGAGCAAGTAGATGTTAGCCAGTCAATATAGATCATCGGAACCAAACGACAGTCTTCCTAGTGACAAGTTCTTAGTTCGCTAAACCCAAATTTAAAGATTAAGTACTAACCAGTTTGAGGTTGCACAATGCCCCCATTTGTCAACATTAAAGTGAAGGGTCCGAAAGCTTTGATTCCGAGTATATACACGTCGGAATTGGAATGTGATGTCAACTGGACATAGAGGGACTTTTTGAGTACCAGGTGTCGTATAGGTGCACAACATGTATGTCAAGGTTTATATTTTAAAAAATGTCAACATTACTATCATTCCATTAGTTTTTCATCGTCATTCAAAATTAAATATAATATCACTTATTTTTATAAAGTAAGAAAGGTGTAACGCTATGCATAATTTAAAATTTTTGTAGCTGGGTGCCGGTAGCACTGTCGTTGTGAGGAAGGCACGCTACCCCACCGTTAGCGCCTCATGGGAAGCCCAGCTTGGTGACGTAGTAAGTTTAAAATCTCGTAACAGCGATATATTAAGGAGTTGATATATAATATACTAAAATGCCGTATAAATAAGACGCACTGTTTTCTTAAGGTAAAGGTGTTCATTAAGAAGTATGCAAGGCGCCGATCGTTATACACGGTCCGATTAGTGATGAAAAATGCCTCACCCAGAAGGCGACGTCCAGCAATTAGTCCTAATGCATCGGCCGTAGTAAGAACAGGGGATGGTGTGTACCGCGCTCCTGACAGTGTCTCTTCTATAGTGATCAATAATGTCAGAACAATTACTGCTGGGAGTAATGAGCAGAACGGTTCCGAAGAGATGGTTCCGGGTCCGGTGTTCAATGTTCCTGCTGCCCAAAGGATGAAGGCAAGTTCATCCAAATCTCGGCCTGAGTTGGATCTCCCTCATCCTCCAATCATAAACAACTTGAGTCCTAGATTTGTGGTAAAAATTTAATATAATAACTTAACCAGCTAAATTCATATACGGTTGCCTCAATATTACCTTAATGATATAAATAAACTCATTTTGATTGTAACTTAAATTTAGGATCATGATGACGTCCGAAGTGTTTCCACTGAGATGGAAATGAGAGACCTGATGAAGAAAGGAATTCAGGTGAATCTCATCAAGCCAGTTGTTTATGATCGTTTGAAAGCCATTGATAATGCAGAGGTAAGTTTATTAAGTATTTTACAAGCATGAAACATGTATACATACTTAAAGGCATCCATCACAATGAATGCGTAAAGGTTTAAGCTATTACTGCGAGTATTTATATTTTCTTGATAGATGTTGCGAATTCAGCATGAGTTGCAGACTTTAGTGAAGGATTCTGCTTGGCCTAGACTGATCTGCCGAATACCAAGGGCTACGCATCTTCTCAGCAACCTTTTTGTTATTCATACGCAATGAAGAAAGTTGGCGACGTTTACTAGTTCGAGTTGTAGAGCACACATGAAGGACACTAAACGTAGTAAATATTAACTCGCTTAATATATTTAATATACTATGAAAGTTTAATCAGTTTCTTTCCATCCAGTTTAAAACTAAGAGTGTCTAATATTTTTTGTAGAACTGCTTGTATGTATAGTTATTTGCATATGCAAAATAAAGCATTTTCATTCTAATTCCGTTGAGATTGTGTTTCGCTTCCTAGTTTTGCTCCAAGCTGCTTGTACGTTTGTGCACTTATATATTGCCTGTGAAGGAAAAACATTATTATGCAGATTGAATTCAATTCCAAAAATTAAACGTCGCCAAGATTTAATAGCTAACAATTGCCAACTTTTGAATAAAGTTTGCATCCTTACCATCTTTTTAATCATTTGCATTACCACTCGTAGGCATTAGTACCCGGCCTTAGGAAACACATTTTATCGCAGCATCCGAACAACAGCTTTGGCTCCATTCAATTTAGCTTATACGTCAGTAGGTTATAATAATTATGTCACGACATAGGTTTCACTTGCCTTTTTTGCGTCATGTAATAGAGTTTGTCGTTGTTCAGTGTATGCTGTGTAGCAACTATTGATGCGTCGTAGGTAAGCTTTCCTCATGATTACAAGGAGAAATGTGCACTCACATACTTACTGGCATACCTATCTATTTAAAACACTCCACATAAAAAAATCTGGATGTGAGCTTAGCCCTGATGAATCTGAAACACATAAAAAATCAAATTATATGCACCAATATAAAAAAGCATTAGTAAACTCGAATCATAAAAATTCACACGTAATCTTACGTTGTCATTAATTCCATTAGCGGATTAAAAGCTGTATGTTCGATTCCATAACAAAATTCAATAATTTATTACTTTGAAATTATACACAAAGCATTATAATTCGCATTTTCATGCCGTCTGTTTTACCTTTCTTTTCTAAAGCTTTGCCTGGATGCTAGTTACTGATGACTTTCGCTGAGGGGAAACAGTAGGTAAAACTATAAGTATCACTAAACAAGGATTTCTTGATAACTCTCTTATTATATTAAAATATACTTTTAATTATCACTTCGGAAATTAACAATAAAATATAATTATAAAAACATTGCTCTTTATGATACCATTACAAATATTATTGTGTTTTCGCTTTTCAATTAGAAAATAAACTCGTACATCCACTCCCTCAAGTTACAATGTAATGCACGGATGGAAACATAGATATCATAAACTATTTGTGGGGAAATTCTATAAAACAGGGCATATTTTATTGTTTCAAAGTGCATTTAATTCAATTATTGTCCGATATGATCATCCTATCGTATGAAAACATTTGACACGCCAATCCTCAATATCGTATGCAACTCTGCATATTGAAGGATTTTGTTATGAAAACCTATATTTAACACTACTCATTTTAAAAGATGTTTAATATGTGTGTTTTACATTTTTTCAAATACTAATGAGACTGAATCTCCATCACATCACATCCTTAACATATGCATGTTATAATTCTGATTTTCATTCTCCAGCATCCTCAATCCTCCATTGCAAGAAAACACAAAACCAATTTTGCGTTTACATGGTGATGAAATTTCGAATAAGATCGCTAGAAATATTCCTCGGGTGCAAAATGAGTGTAACCGATATGGATATGCTGGAATGTTAGATGTGAAGTCTTAGTATGTACTGAGTAATATATGACACATTGTAGAGTAACATTACAGAGTAATCGATGCTTTGTAATATCCCAACTTATCTTATATTTCTTGGGAGCAAAAGTGTACTCCCTAGAAAGTAATCTAATGTTTCAATCAAGCTCTTTCAAACGTCAGGTGAAGGTCAGCTCTGGTCAGAGTTGTGAGGTTGACACTTTTCTTCTTGCCATAAATAAGGTTGTAATTAGTACAGCCAACACGTCAGGGTGCAAAATTTTAAAATAATACATTTGTACACAATTCAATGCGTAAGTGTGGCTCACATAAACTATTTCACTTATTGTTGGTCCTAATTTTCTAATGAGATTCTATAGATAAACAAAAATAGCTTTTGCAAAATTCTAAAAGTTTAAATTACCAACAAACTTCATTTTTCATCTCTTGAATGGGTTCATCTTCACTGGTTTTGGTAGTAAAGAACATGAAAAACAGAACGTTCTTGGTGTGACATGACCCTACAAAAACTACAAAACTTCTTTTTCGAGTTGCCTTGAATTAAACTATGCAAAATGGCATGGCAAAGGAATGAGTATCTACATAACTTAATATGAATATGAAAAAAGCAAATTAATTTAAGTTCGTTCAAATGAAACGTTCAAAGCTCATGCATCATAATCGATAGTTGGGATTGTCCATTGTCACAAAAATATATTACGGATTTGCGTAATCATACAATCACAAAACGATTTCCAAATAGAGACCAAGTCAAAAGTTCAAGTTCAACACACTGCATATCTGATTTTCCATTTAAAACTTTTATGAGCTCTGGGTTTCTTGGAAAGTGTAAAAGGGTCTGCAGCTTGTAGTTTTTCATCAGTTGTCGGTTGGAACTCCAGTTGAGAGTTGAGAGTTAGCCCAGCCCGTTGTAATTCTGGTCTATTGAATTCTGCTTTACGCTGAAGAGTACTATATCATAACAGCCTGATCGAGTCATCATCAAATACGTTGTCTATTTCAATACCGAACATGGAGTTGATGCCCCAACACTTTCGGTCTGGTATTATTGTTCCACCAGTAATCCAGTTGTTTGCTGCCTCAAGGAACATGGAAGTTTGCCAAGAAAATGAACACAGAGTTCTCCGTCACTTGGACCACCAAATTGATCCTTTACGAGGCGGACCTGAGATGTTTATCGGTGGATTACCTCACAATTGGTAAATCTATAATGAAATAAAAATATTAACGTGCTGACTTAAATAGATAACAAATATAATCATGTTTAATTTTAAATTTCAGTTTGGAACCAGAACTAATACCAATTTTGGAGAGATTCGGACGTATTTATGAGTTTCGCCTAGTGATGAATTCCACTTGGGAGAACAGGGGCTTCGCCTACGTCAAATTCTGTGATCCGAATTTTACTAAACTCGTGCAGTTGCTTGACAAATTTCCCATACGACCAGGATGTCATCCACAAGTCAACAGATCGATTGTCAACTGTAACCTCGTTTTGGTTGGAGTGCCGTTTAACACGACCTTGATGGAGGTAAAGGAGGAACTTGACAGAATATCCCCAGGTCTGGAGTCCGTAAGAGTTGCTGAACGCCGAAACAATCACGTTGGTTTAGCCAAGGGATTTGGTCAGCTTATAATTGCTACCTATTTAAATCATGAGTAAGACTTTATTTTTAAGATTAAAAGTAATGCAATGTGATTTGTACTAATTACAATCGTAATTTTATGTCTTCATTACAATTTTTTACTAGATTGACATGGATGGCCAGAGACCAATTGATTTTCAGACATCAACGTATCTGGGGCGAACGAATACACGTTGAGTGGGCTGTACAGAAAAGTTTTAATTTTCCCAGGGTATGCTTATCAATGCTTATCAATATTATACTAGATAGTCTCTTGTCCCACTTTTCTCTCAAATTATGGTTTTTAAAACTCTATTTTCCTTTTGTGTTTTTTTTTTCAGAACTATTGCTGTCCACGTATCCTTCACGTTCTTGGTCTCTCTTCGGATATAAGCGACACACTACTTTTCAAAATCTTTGCAGAACACTCAAAGGACGGAGTGAGTCACATGTTAAGACGCCAAGATCAAGCTTTTATCTTCTGCAAAACTCAGGATCAAGCGAAACTGGCAAAGTGCAAAATCCATGCCACATTGGTTAACGGAAACTTCCTGTACGTGGACGTGGTCAATCCCACATTGTCTTTTACAAGTGATGATGAGCCAGTGACTATGGAAGCAGCTCTTCGGGTTGGACAAGGAGCACCAGAAGAAGGTGTCAAGCAGTTGGGGGATGAAGAAAAATACAAACCAGCAGAACAAGCATATTGCTTGACCGGACCCGTGCCGTCAGTCAACTAACGTTTGTTTACAATATTCAAAACAGTTTGTGCAAAGCAGTTATATGAAATATGTTTTCTGTACTTTATCAGTAGTACAATTCACTTTAGACTATTTTATGTACCACACAGTTAGATAAATTTGTGGTACTGTATAAGATAGATATTTTTCTATTATTGTAATGAATTTATTCCTACAAAAATTATTCTCGTTGCTAGTTTAAGAGACAATAAGGCCTTTTGTCAATGAAATGTTTTGATTATTGGCTATTGGAGGGTGTTGTATCAATCAGTATATTTCAAAATGAACTTTATACAATATCATGAAATTATGGAGTGTGGAAATATATACACACATTTATAGATAATCTTTTGTAAAATTTCGTTTTATTTTGTTATTTCTTGTTGACTCCATGTGCCACTACAAAATTTTTCTGTGATTTGTATTTCCTTACTGTTTTTCTCATACTGAATTTACGATTTGTTGTGCTAAACCCGACGATATTCACAGATTTCCTTGACTTTTATCATAAATTGTTATAAACGTTTGCATAGAGCTGTACTGCAATAAACTTATTATGTACCTTTAGGTATATATTGAAAAGACTCAGGACATCGTCTGTCTGTCTGTCCACACGATAACTCAAAAACGGTTTCACTTTTTTGAATTCTGTTTTCACTAATCGAAATCTTAGGTCAAAAGTAAGGTCGAGTTCGAAGATGGGTCAGGTCGGTTCAGGGGAACTACAGGGTCAAAGGTCAGGTCAATGTTTTTGAGTATCAAGGTATTGATTGTGATACATCAAAATGAAGGTACTGGTGAGACTAGATCAGTAATACTATTTTTGAAAGTTTTTGCTAACCCCAACGTGACCTATGACCATGATAAGGTCAAATATTTTTTACATAACAAAGTATGGGTTGTGATGCATCAAAATGAAGCTACTGGAAAGAACAGTTCATAAATGGACCCCCAAATTCTTGGTGACCCATGACCTTTGACCGTATTTAAATAAAAATAAAATTCTAGAGGAGGGATCACTCAAGAGGTGTATCAAAGTGTTTGAATGCGTATCAGTGCATTTTAAAGGTGCATCATTACATCTCGAATTGTCGGGTTTATTAGATTTGTAAATAAATTCAAAGGAAGGAAGAAAATGCCGTGAAAGTGACACTGGAAAAGAATATTTTTCATCCGTGTACTGAGCTGGGCATGCGGAACATTTGTGACAAGTCGACTGATCATTTCTGGGATCAATTGAGATGTTTCTGATGGTGTCTCCTCTTCCATTCCGTTCTATTCACCTTGCTCTTCCGACTATGAGTGTTCAAGCCACGGCATCTTAGAATGTTGTGGACTTGAGAGGTCCTCAGATCGTTGCGACCCTAGTCTTCTTTTCTCATATCTTTCTTCTCCCTTCTGCAAAAATTTAAAATACTTGAGTAAGCATCATATTTACACGGTACATAAATAATCTAACCCAGTGGATACTTTTACTCATTACTTGAGAGAATCACGCCAAATTCTGCTCCGTCAATTGGCCACGTCATAATTGCCACGATTAATAATAAATCTAAGCAGTACATCTGGCAATTCATTACAACATAATATTGCTAACAACATAATTATTTATCTGTCAAACACCAACACGGGCCTTTGTGCAAGGTTTACGAAATTCTCTGCTGATAAGAACAAATATATACGTTGAAATGTGGTGGTGGTAGGGCAAAATTAGATGACGGCTTCGCTTATGCATGATGATGACAATAGTCAATGAAAAAAATAGCAGTACTTCCGAATTCAGTGAGTACTCAAAACTTTACTCTCATTTAAATAAACGAGATAAATAATCAAATCCATGTTTACTTATTTAATTCCGTAATATTTCCTGGCTTCTGGATCAAAGGGCGTGAGTGCTCCACTCACTGCATTCCTTCCTTGACTCGTTTTAGGAAAAGCTATAACATCCCTGATACTCCTTGATCCCATTACTTTGGCTAGAAACCTATCCACTCCTAGAGCAAATCCACCATGAGGTGGAGCCCCCGATTGCAGTCCATCAAGTAGGTAATCGATCTCCTCAGAGTTTAACCCGAGAACCTTCTCAAACACACGTTTTTATCACAGCCGGCTGTTCCAGATTTATTCCAGGTTGGTGAAGCTCCTCAACATTCATTGGCGTTGTGAAGGGGTGATGAACTGCTTCGAGACGACCACTCTCCTTCACTACAACGAAAATGGAAAAGTCTACCACCCAAAGGAAGCACCTGTGACTAGTTTGTCGCTTCCATATTGTGACATACATTCCGATTAAGTCATGATTGGAAAGGGGAACGGCGATGGGAGTAGGGAGGAGCATTTCAGGAGATCTTGAACAACCAGCAACACATCTTCTCGCATTGCAAATGGCATTTTGATATCCAACTGCGTGAACTCCGGTTGCCTATCCGGCGTTCCACCCTCATCACGATGGCACCAGGCGATCTGGTAATACTTGTCCATCCCACAGCACATCAGGAGCTGCTTGAGGATCTGAGGGGATTGGGCAAGAGCATAGTAGGAGTCTTTCACTTTTGTCACTACTGGGAACTCTCGAGCACCCTATTTATCATACACATACAATAGATCAGTAAACTAAGATAAATGGATCTATGTCAAGTTTTTTACTTACCCCAGGAGTTCTCCGAACAAGAAGGGGTGTCTCTGCCTCAATAAAGTGGTTCGTATACATGAACCTCCTTCTATTGCTGCGGAATAAGGCTCTCCTTCTAAGAACAGACATGAAGCGAGGATTCCTGATGTGAAGGCGACGGCACTGAATTGCCTAACCTTCATCAACCCTGTCCATAGAATAATCAAAACTATATATTAAATACGACAACTTCGTGTCACCTGTTAAAATTTCTGACAGTGACATCGAGCTCAGAATGAACTAATTGCCCATTCTTGGGTGCTGCTGGTTGTGGATAACACGATGCCCCTGGCTGTAAATTTTGACAAAAGATCGTATTTCTTGTATGTAATACATATTGTTTTTATTATTATATAAACCTTGTCCAGGTCATTGTAAGGCATTGTCAACTCGGAAGAGGGAGATTTTAAGCAGTGAAACGTGGTCAGCAAATCACCTCATGGGGAAAATCATGAGCAATTTTCACCTCTCCCATAATAAAAAGGGAAAGTAATGAAATGAATTCAATTCATGGTGAACGGAATTGAATTACAATCCTTTTTAGATGAATTGAATGGAAAACCTTGAATTGGAATAACTCATTCCTTTCAAAAATTTCGCGGTGAAACTCTATACTTTTATGCATTTCATGGAAAATTGAAGTACAAAAACTCTTTTGGTAGTAGATCACGCTGTTAACATGATTTACAATAAAGTTTCCATTATGAGGATAGTGTTTTAGGGATATCATTGTTTTTTACGTATGAACAAATAATTTTTATTTCAAATTTATTACATTCAAACGAAGATTCTCATAAGCAGAAAAATCGTAGCTAGGAATGTATTTTAGTTGTGACGATAGGTTGGATCAGCCCATAGGCGTGCCCAGTTGATGTCCCTTTGTACATCAAGATTCCCTTGAATAATTTTGGTAACAAATTCCTGATACCTAACGCTTGCCTTATCTGAATGGCGACTTCCGAGAAATTTAACCATATATTGCTCCAGAGATTGTGGGGCGTCTACTTCTTGGCTTACAAACTTGATATATTCCGTCTTAGCAAGTCCAAGGTCCTTGTCTGCCCTGAGAGCAATCAATCTAGAGATTCGTCTCAGATCTCCAACTCTCAGTGCATCATGGAGAACCCGGACAAAATACCACCCCTTATCAACGCTGAAGTCTCCTAAAAAACAAACCTGAGTTAGAAGTGCATACAAACGGTATTAAGCTTAAGGAATTATCTAGGAAAACTTCAATCGACTAAATGAAATATTTTGCGTTGTCCAAAAAAAGAGTGTTGTTACCAATAGACAAAACTAGGTTAGCGAAACTTTCCTGGGACTGGGACCTAGTTGCTAGGTCATACCAGCCACTGCTGCAACCATAAAGAGTAACTCTTTCCAAATATTGATGAAAATCCGTGTTTGATTTGTTGTAGAAATACTGGGCAGCCATCCGGATCTCCCGGTATGCGTGATTAGCAAAAAATTTCCAGTAAGCATATTCTCCTCCACAAAAACCCTCGCCTGGTAAAAAAAGGAGATGATTTGGGAAATTATTCATTAGTATGCATAGTTAGCTATGATGAAAAGAGTTAAATATTGTTCATTATTCTACTTACTTCCATTTATATAATATACATTGGCAGCATGTTCCGCATTTTCGTCATTCATATTTTGTTCTCTGCCTTCCTGCATTGATACATATATATTTTTCATTAATTATTAAAGCAATGAGCATTACTGTGATTGAATCAAGTTATAGATAATAAATTGAATGGAGTTGGAAAAAAATTACACTAATGATACGTTCAAGTAACTTTCCATAGGCTCCGCTCACATCCCCCAATATATCGCCCAACATATCACTGCCAAACAACTTTGTGTATGTGTTACTAATATCACGAATAGTAATGCCATCGACGTCAGGATCAATGCAACAAAATATCTGAATGGGAGAATACATAAAAAATTATGATACATGCAAGAAAAGTTTATTGAGGTTACGTAAGGGAGAAAGCTTGTAGTCTTTCCTACGTCTGTAAGGGTATCTTCATCAGTAAACAATCCGTCAATCGCCCAGTAAACCTCCCGAGCAAGGTACTCAGCACGAGACATGAGAATGGCCTGTAACAAATGTTCGAAGTTTTCGTCTGTCCACTTAGCGTAGTTAACGTGTGAGTATTTTCCTGGAAAGTCCTGTTAAAAATAATATGCGTCAGGCAACTATAAATTACAAGTATTAAAATGAATGCTGACGTCACTCACGAAGCCGTATGTTTTGTGAAAAGCCTCAAACATTTCCTTTCGCTGTTTTTCTGATCGCATGGTTACAAGATGGGCGATTCTCAACGGATAGTAATCACTTTGAGGAATCTGTATTGCTTTCATAAGAAAACCGGCGTCTTTGTCGGGATTTATGTTAGGCAAATCCATGAGGGTAGGCATAATCTCCGGTACTACCACCTCCTTCCAAGGTTTGAATGGGACTAAGATTGTATCTTTCTTTGCCTCCACCTTGGCAAATCCAGAATTAGGGTGCATGAAGGTTGCCGACGTTAATTGTAATGTCAGCATGACTACAACCAATAAAAGGTTTCCTGACCACATGTCGGTTGCTTTGGTTTTTAACTTGAATTATTTAAAAGTCACTACAACCCAATACCACTTTCGAAATGGTTTACTTGAGAAGATTTTAATTTTAATGGGGTTCGATAGCTTGCAGGCTGTCAAATAAAATGATTCTATGGAGGTGATGTTGGGCCACGTACTAAAAAATAGTCACGTAGGCCTACTCTGTGGTAAATACATTAAAGGAATTGTAAAGTGCGGTTCCCTATATGATATGTTATTTTACTATTGGAACCCAACTTCGATCATCAAGCATTTGTAGAACTGTAATTCATAATACAACTATCAATTAACTTGCTGTCTACAGTCAGAGAAAAATTAACACACTCGCGTGGTGTATAATAGCTTTCCACTTTTGTAATGCATAGTGCTTGTGTAGTTTTTGGTTTGAGAGCGAACTGTACTTAATGTTGGTAAGATGACAATGCAATTGATAGGATTCTTAATAACCTTGACTATTTGTATGATCCCCTAAATAATAATGCAGATTATTAATATATATCAACGATACATAACTTTTTTATATGTGGAGGATTTAATACACTCACCTGTATTGAGCCCCCTACCGTGTTATGAAGTAGTACTCAAAGGATTTAAACATGTTTTGCTTCTGCCAGGTAGCATTTCGAAATTTTATAGCGCTTGAGTATTTTTTTCATTTGCTTTTTTATCTACATGCTTTTAATAATAAAAATTTCATACTGTTACATGGATGAGAATATATGATCGACTTATTGGACGTTACAATTTATCTTTGTCTCAAGTCTTTTAACCAGATTTTGGCTTGGCTGCATGCACTGTATTGGAAACGAATGGCTCGTTCCGAAATGGGGAAAAAATGTACTTCTGTGCTGCCAGTTTAATTGGCAGCACCTACTTGTTAATTTGTTCTTTTCTGTGGGTGTTGCCAAAAATATTTTAACTACTTGTTTTCTTATAACTAATGGCTTATGCACTTTCATGAGATTTGAAACCAGCGTCTTTCAATATTTCGTTTCTTAGATTTCACTTTATGTCTCACTGTGTTTTCTCACTTTGCATGTTCTTCATGCTTATGCAGTATAAATTTGCGTATTTTTTTTTGTTTTTATTAAAAACGTCTCACGTATATTTTTGGAGTTCATCACAGCCCACAGGCTGGTACTACTACCAATTTCCTATTCTGAGTCTGAGTAACGTCACCTCCAATGTATAATGATAATGATTGGATAGCTAACGTTTGCAATTTTTGACCAAGAAACTGTTTTATTCTAAGGTGATAATGTAACCTATCAAGATATTTACAGTGAAAAAGAAAAAAACACAACACTTCATATCAATTCACTCATTCTTGAGAAGCTTCCTTTGTTTTACCAGCTTTGGATTTCCTCTTCTTCTTTGATTTTGTTGCTGCTGTAGTTTGTGAACTTGCTGATGCTGCTGTTGCTGATGATGGTCCTGCTTCCAAGTTAATTGGAGAAGTTTTTACTTCACTGTTTTCCTTTTCTTTGGGTTTAGAGGTTGTTTCATTTCCACTTTTCTTTTCCACTTCATTATTTCCCTTATCAGAAGCCTTCAAATTTGGTTCATTGACAGTCTTCTTTATTATCTCATTATTTTCCTTCTCAGTAGACTTGGAATTTCCTTCGCCCCCAGTTTTCTTTTTCTCTCTGTTATCATTTCCCTTCTTTTTCTTTGGCTTATCCGAAGGGGCTATAGGTTGAGTTTGAATTACGGTTTTATTTGGAATATCGCTAAGGACGTTGTTTGGAGGGGCTTCCTGCGATAAAACTCCCTCTTGCTCCTTATTAGCATTGGCATTCTTCCTCCTCCTCCGCCGATTTCGATTTTTACTAGATGCTGAAGACTGTGATGCTCTATCCCTCTTGGGACTTTTCATAAGAGGATTGTCCAAGTATGAACCATCACTTCCCATCTCGAAGCTAACATTTTAAATATTTAATATCAAAAGTTAGTGTGTGATAAATTAATAGAAGTTTAAAAAAGGGATTATCATCACATTAAAAAACCTTTCAACGATGAATCATGCAATTATAGAAATGTTATCTAATATGAATTGGGGGCTGCCTTAAAAAATGGTGGCTACAGCTTATAGATTACGTGCAAGGCCAACAAAATGTTTAATTTCAAAATATAACGAAATTAGGTATCGTGCAGCTTCGTAAATTGTTAATCATGTGATGGTATAATGAGAATTCCAAATAAAACAATATGTATATGCAACTTAAAAATTAGCGGGGACTCTAACAAACCAAGTAACGTGCATTGAACTAAACTATACTATTACTTAATAAAAAAGCAAATAAAAACAAAACAAAATAATACATCAAAATAAACGGCAAGACACAACTAGTTTATTAATAAGGATCGAAAAGGGAGATTAGAAAAATCAAAACCATATACCACAGCAGGTTATTTTTGTATACAAATAATAACTCAAAAAACATAAAATTTCATTCTTCCCCAGTACTTACAAAATTCTTAAAAACTTTTTTTTTGGAATGATTAGCTTGTACCTTTTTTTATATATAAAAATCGTATATATGTCAAGGCTTACTTTTTAGTATCCAATCGACATATCGGATTATTATACACCATTTGAAGATCCACACGTGGTCCAACCAAATCTCTGATATTATCAATACCATAGCGAATCATAGTGGGGCGCTCTAAGGAAAGTCCCCATGCAATAACTCGAACGTCCTTTGGTATCCCCATGGGAAGCAACATTTCAGGTCGGAACATGCCAGAATTCCCAACTTCAACCCACTTCTTGAGACCCTCATGATAAGAGAAGACCTCCATTGACGGCTCCGTATAGGGATTGTAAGCTGGCTTAAAGCGAAGTTTGGTAATCCCAAGTCTACTAAAAAACTCTTTCATTATCCCAATTAAATTCCCCAAGTTCAGATTGTAATCTGCGACAACGCCCTCGACTTGGTGGAACTCTGCCAGGTGAGTAGCATCCAAGGTTTCATTACGGTACACGCGATCAATAGAGAATAACTTTGCTGGCTTAAACTCCCCTTTGGATCCAATTGAATGAAGCATTCGTGCACTCACAGCGGTTGTGTGGGTTCGCATACAATTTTTATACGATTCCTCCACTTTCCAGCCTGGACCGTAGCCAAGAGTTTCAAAATCGGTTCCAGTGT
The DNA here is from genome assembly GCA_964034955.1 of Orchesella flavescens. Lineage (NCBI taxonomy): Eukaryota > Metazoa > Arthropoda > Collembola > Entomobryomorpha > Orchesellidae > Orchesella > Orchesella flavescens. The sequence goes on from OZ035953.1 coordinate 46,311,874, forward strand.
GTGCAGCCTTAACACGCTCCATAAACTCTTTAGGAACAGAGTTACATTTTTCTGGTTGTGACATAAAGAATGTATCTTGAGCATCACGAGCTGGATGCTTTTGAGGAACGTATAGAGCATCAAAGTTCCAAAAGGAGGATTCCACAAAGCGATTCGTGGGCATTTCAGAGAATCCCATTTCCAGGAGGATGGAACGGAACTCGGAACGTACTTTGAGGAGTGGATGAAGATGACCAGAATTGAGGGAAGCACCAAGAGCCTGGAAATTATACGCTTTGAACTTCTTTTGCTTCCACTCTCCACTTGCAAGCATCTCGGGTGTGAGCTCGGTTTCTAGTTTCACTATTTGGACTGTGAAATCTTTACCACGTTTGATGTTATAGTAATTTACAGGAGTTTGAACAAGGAGCTTTCGCTTCTTGAGGTCAGCTAAGGTGGCGGTGTCCAGTGACGTAGCATTTCCACTTGTCACGTCCTTTAGTTTTGTTCGTACCTTGGAAATGAAAAAATTCACATTTGGAAATTGGTTATTTATACACTCACATAAACCGAAGGTAAAAATATTGATATTACACATACATTATCATCAATGCTGTCAACCACTCGCACAACTTTGGTAGCACCTCCTTCCTTCATGATCTTTAGCCAGCCATTCTGAATAGCTTTACTCATCCCAATCTTTCCTGCAGCGCCTGTTGCCTTCATGAGATCAGGTTGTGGTATACCACCTTCCCCTGAGGGAACCGCTTCAAAAACAATCGCTTCATGACTTCCCTTCTCTACAAAAGATTTGCCTAAAATTGATATAAAAACAAATGAAAGTTATGAAACATTCAAAAATCACATGATGTAACATGATAGTAATGTAAGCTTCAATTACTCTTTACCTTCAGCAGTAAGTTCCGTTTTGGTTCGAGAAGCCTGCTCAGCCTCAATAATGTCACCCAAACTTTGAAGACTCTTGACAGCTCCAATCACCTTTTGATGATCTTCCTTAAGGGTATCTGCCAACTGAAGAGTGTCCACATTACCTTTCTCGTTAAGGTACTGAAGCACCTGGTCCGATAGGAGGGCCATTGTTACAATATTCAACAATATTTCAAATCTATACAACAAAAAATCCTTATTGAAATAATCACAAATATGATGCCATATTGAAACTAACAACTGAAGTTTTTTTTAAGTTGAGTTGAGCGTACTTGGAGATGGACTGTAGAAGTTATATTTAAACACCAGCTGACGGTTCAAAGATTGACTGATGCAATAACGCACTCGGTTATTTCCACACTTCCTTCCAGGAACAAGTGTCTAGATACAATGCAGGTGATCCAGAGACAATTGTTTGATAGTTGAGTATTACAACCAGTCGTCAAGAAAAGAGACTTTCAGCCGAGTCTTGTAATTCGCAGACACGTGCTCTTCCTCGCTGACTTTAGTTGGGTGAGGGTGTAGGGATGTACAAGCACAACTCAGCTCTCTTTCTGTCCTTTGTTGCTTGATAGGTTTTTCTCACTAACATGTTTTTATATAGCCATTGCATTCGACAATACAAACACTTCGATAATCGATAACATTGAACAAACAAACATCAAACTTCAATGTAGACCAAATCTGATTAAATATACTATCAAGAATATTTTAACTATGTTTCCTCATAATGAAAGGCTTATACTTTTATATGGGTTTAAAAAAAAGCTAATGAGTTTTCCTATTCAAATACATAGTTTTTGATGCCACTTTCATGATCGTTGATGCATTCCTTTCAATTTGCTTGTGCTTCATGTTTATGCACACGAAATTTACATTATTCTACTCGTATTAACTAACAGAAACTAGGCAGTTTGCTACATCCTTGGATATCAATGATATAGGTCGATACTTCGTTCTGAGTCTGAATAACTTAACCTCCAACGTACGTACTATAATGAGTGGAAAGCTACTGGAAAAGGATTTTTTTACAAATCAACTGCTTTTATTCTAAGGTGACTTGATAACGCAACAACATACTTGATATTTACTTTGAATATGGAAAGACTTATAGCACTCGCCCCGACACATGATATACATATAGTGCTTAACAAAAATGTTATTTTTAGTATCTTGCATAACCTTCATCCAACAGATTGGTCATCGCATAACAGAAAGTGTTAGATTTATTGTTTTAACATCCTTGAAATGGGGTGTCCAGCTTGAAAAGACTTTAACGATGGTGGCGACCCTTCCTTTTCCTTTTCCTACGTGCATTTTTAGTGGGTTTGGGCGGTGGTTTGATGGCTGATGGTTTCATGGAGGATGGTGTCACAGAGGATGGTTTCTCGGCGGGTGGTTCCTCGGCGGGTGATTCCTCGGCGGATGGTTTTAATGAGGGTCTTTCCCGTTTCATCGTCTGGCTTACAAAGACACCGGCAACGGCAATCATGAGACAGAACATGAATATCTCAAATAGCATGAGCCCACACATGGCTTCCTCCAAACATGGTGTTACCCCAGGCTCGGATATCTTTTGAGCTGAAAGTAAAACAACAACAATTATTCATGTAAATACTTCTTGCCTAACTTTTCTATCGGTAGAGCTAATTAAATAGTTTAAAAATGTATTGCACTAAGATTACTGCTGTCCAAAACTGAAATAAAGTAGTTCTAGATGTTGATAATGAAAATTAAAATCACTTACTGAATTTTATGGGGGTTACTAAGATGCCCATCTTGACAGTTGATCCGGAATGATAAGGAGGAGTGACTGGTAACCTGCAATTAAATACATTTACAAAATTACAAATTTAATAGCACGTCACAATTCACAGTTTACGTATTAACTATTCAATACCACTAATAATCAACCTCGCATGCAACTCAACATCAATAATATTTACTTAGCCGTTAGTAATTTCACAAAATAGTACTTACCAATCAAAATTTTCCAAAGGTTAGTTGAACAGATGTTGACACTGAATACAGTTTTTTGCCGTTGACGAAACTCAGCTGATGTTGACACTGATTACTGCTATTTTCTAAATGACGAAACTCAGCTGATGTCGACACTGAATACTGCTATTTTCTAACTGACGAAACTCAGCTGATGTTGACACTGAATACTGCTATTTTCTAACTGAAGAAACTCAGCTGATGTTGACTCTGAATACTGCTATTTTTCGGTGACGAACTTCAGTTGATGATGGCGTTGACAACTTCTGTTTTCCAGCTGATGACACTAAAGATGTCCAGTCCCCAATTGTTACCTGAGATGGGTTATTTCAGGAGTTTAAACTTTAATATTTACTGATGATTGACGTTAAACTGATCTTTGTGTTAAAACGATCTTCACCTCATGTTTTTATACAATGTCCCGACTGTGACTGCCAACTATGTGTTTACTAGATGATGTGATGTTAACTGATTTTAATGGTTGTCGCCAGAGTGCCAATTGGTGATTTTTACTAGACGTTTTCAGCAAAATCAAATGCCAAGCAGTCACTCAACTGATTTTACAACTTAAGTTGGCGAAGGACTGATCTAGCCTAGTGACAGAAGTCTTGAGCGCCTGTCTTTTTTCGAGTGCAAGGAAAAAATAGATTCGTCTTCAAAGTAAGGTGAACTTTTTACTATAATTTGTTTACGTAAATTAAAGTCAGTTGATTTCAAGTTTAAATACACTTAAGTACATATGTAGTCCTCTAACAACAATTAGCTTTAGACAACAAGTATTTAAAACTAGAATATGGGGTGTATGGGTTCTAGAAAACCACAACACGTATCTATTGTTGGTAAACTATTTGTGTGTTTTTGATTACACATGTAAATATGCTCGAACCACAATACCAAGTGTATTGTGTGTAAGTGGAACTTGATATTATCCAGTTTTAGTCGTCATAATGCGACAATAAAAATTTATGCCGTTAAAATAGAACTATGCAATAATCATACGTCATCAGTGCTAATCCGAAAAATGATAAAAATTATTAGGATTTTTTTATTTGTGATAGTATTTATGATTTTTCTGTTGTTTAATGCAACATGCGACAAGCATTTATAAGTATGATGGTTTTAAGTACGCATGCAAAAAACTTCATATTCATTACATAATTTCATTTCATTATTTTTATTCATCGTGTATCATTTTAATGTTTAAAAATACAAATCCCCATTCGTTACATTCACTCATTGATTACGGTATCGGTCGGATGGTTATTTGTGTAATGAGTTTGAAGCGTTTGGTTTCGTGTGAATCCCTTGCCACAAAACTGACACTTGAATCTCTTGTCCTTAAAATGCATCCTTTGGTGCACCCTCTGATTCCCTCTGGTCGTGAAACCCAAGCCACAAACATCACATGTAAAGCACTTTGTTCCGGTATGCACAGCTTGATGAGCTCGAAGCTCAGACGCTTTTGCAAATACTTTGTTGCAACTATCACATCCAAATGTCTTGGATTTATTACATGCAGTTTTTGAGCCTGCATGTCGGAGGAACCTCTTCTCAGTGCGGAATGACAAGCCGCAGTTTTCACACCGGAAGCCATTGCCACCTCCATTTTCATCTTCTTCCGGCAACACATTTTTTATTTTATTATCTTTCCCCTTGCATATTTCAGTCTTGACATGAGCCACCAAGTTGGACTTTGTAGAAAATAGTTTAAAACAGTTTCTGCAAAAATAATTTTTGTCTTCATTATGAACCTTCATATGATTCTGGAGTGCAGTAATGTCAGAGCATTTTGTGGTACAATCTTCTCTGGTACAGGGGATCTTGGTTGGTGCACCAATCTCTTGATTGGGATGTCGTTTCAAATGTTTGCCGAGATTCCTTCCACAGTTAAACGTACGTCCGCATACATGACAAAGAAAAGTTTTTTCTAAGGTCACCCCATGATGGGTATCATCTTCAGGGGTTAAGTTAGATATAGGTGGGTGGACTGGAGGGAGAAGCCTTGAAGAGTCATTACGTACAACAAATATTCTTGAGGGTTTCACCCTTTCTTCACATGAAGTTGGATCAGTTTGGGTAGCAACTGTAGACGTTTGATGCTTTAAATTTTGGGAAGTATTTTCATCAACCATGGTATTATCATCACCCATCGTTTGTCTAAGGGTGGAGAGGACCGAGCTAAGTTGTTTTTCCAGAGACTCTGCCATTCCAACCAATTTTTGACATTTGGTACATAAAGTTGCCTCTTGCTCTTCGTCCGTTTGTTGCATACCAGCAAAAAGAGTTGACGGGGCAATGTTGATGAGTTGAGCTAGCTTAGAAACTGTAATTTTAAAAAGGATCTGGCTCTGCTCAGCTTGCATCATTTCATCCTCAATCCCACCTATTTCAATGTCATCAGAGCAAACAGAAATGTCCAACTCGTCGTCATCAATATTCTCCAATATTTTTGCTAGCTGAGGGGATGAGCAATGGGGGTGAGTGGATGTTGTCGAAGCTTGACCTAATAAAGCAGGTTTTTTACAAAGCATACACAAGACAGAATCTTGACTTGTTTCTAAGCTGCTAATTATTATTTCATCATCTTCAATACAAATCACTTGCTTGTCATCATCATCATCGTTGTCATCATCCTCCTCTTCCAAATCAGAATCTTCACTGGAAGATGAGGAAGTTGGTGATGACGATGTGAGGGTGGAGACTGATGAAAGCTTCGGGGGGTTCTTTTCTGATATTATTGGTAGTGAAGATACAGGAGCAGATGAATGGTCAAGGGGATGATATACTGTTGTTGAAGATGGTGGCTTTGGGTATAAAAATGAACCAGTCATTGTCATAATAGAGGAGGAAACAGTTGCAACCCCTATTTGCCCCTCAATTATGCTAGAATTGACAGGAGTGAGGGAAAGAGGAGATGCAGATGGTGGTAATGGCTGCGATTGTGCTCCTGCACTCATCATCACAATATCCTGCTCATAACAACTAGTTGCGGGTAGTCCAAGGAAATTTCCATACTCGGAAGGATGATGATGATGATGGTGGTGATGTTGTGAAGCTTGAGAATACTGATGATGATGGGGATACATAAAATGGGAGAAGGTATCTGGAGCACCAGGTGGTGGTGGTGGTGGAGGGCAAGAAGACCAGTCTGGGGGAGCAGTTGTTGCATTAGATACAGGATAAGTTGGTGGTGGAGGTGGCGGCGGAGTGTAAAATACTTGAGGATGATAAACACTAGAGTGTCGAGCGGCAGGGGCACCACTCACAATCGGAACTGCTCCATGATGATGGTGAGAATGATAGTATTTGTCTGGGGGTGGCACACAATAGCCACTCATTTCCCGAATCTCCATCACAGGTCCCAAGCCGCCGCCACCACCCCCATGGTTAATACTGCAGTGACCATTGCCACTGTTGTTAGTGGCTGGTCCAGAGGAAGAAGACGAGATCATTTTTGTTGAAACGCTTTCAAGTTGTGTGTCAAACCAACAAAAATAAAGACTGACTGTTTCAATGTCAAATGTCTCATTTATTATTTCCTAATTTGTGTCATCGTCAATTTATCATCCTTGTCGTCTGATTTAAGGCTGGCATGGCATCGCATGGCTTGACATTCATTTCACCCCACAAACAAATCCCTGTTGCTGAGATCAGGTATCAATAAAGGTATCTATAATAGACAAGGTAAAAAAAGAGAAGGATATAATATTTAAGGAGGAGTGCAGTTGTTGGCACGCATTATATATGATAAATAATGCATTCCTTGGCCTAATGATAATGATTGGTTTTTGGTGATGAGGATGAAATTGAATGAATGTATATATGAATGAATGAAAAAAATCGGTACTTTTTCTTCGCCGTTTTGCTACTGAAGCTCTCCTGCTCAAGTTCTCTGAGGATGATGATGAAGATGAATAAATAATTGCTATTGGTTTTGCACACGGTAGTAAACGAAAACGAACTATTGAGCTGAGATGAGTTGAGGATGAGGCATCCACATGAATACCAAAACAACTGTTCTGCATGACAAGGTGAAAAGTTCACATGAAATTGCAGTAATAGTAGTACATAGTATTTTCTGAGTGAGTGTATTGTTTTGATTATACTGATTGTCAGCCGAAAAGCTCGTGTTTTGTAAGGATGTTGGTTCCTTGCTGCTTCTGCTCACTTTTTTTCCATATCACCATCATCATCATCATCATCATCATCATTTCATCATCAATACTTTAGTACTACACATGCGAACGAGTTGAGTAGAGTACGTTACATTTATGTTCTAAAAACTTGCTCGGGCACACACACAAAAATGTTTCGAGGAGGGGCTCCCAGCTCCGACCCAATATTACTTATGTCTCGATGCTCGCATGCTTGTTCACAAATTCACATTCACTTGCGAGCTTACGCTTGCATGCAAACAGTTTCTTTAGTAGTAAAAAAAATCACAGGTAGCATGCTATACGGGACTCTTCTTAAATATCAGAAGTGGGCAAACCACCTAATTTTAAAGCTCCCCTTGCAAAATTAGCAGCCTCATGAAATGAAATTCGAATTTATTTTAGATTTTATCTCAAAGTAAATGACGTTATTGACTTGAATAGCTCAACATCAGTTAGGTTTCCATTTAGGTATCTTTTGAAGCAAAGTTGACATTTCATACAAATGTCCTTCTCTCCAAACTTGCAGAAAAATATGATATTTTATCTCCTTTATAGTTTATTGTCTACTTCCACCACTTGCATTGAATGCAGTTTATGTACGTAGATTATAAAAGTAGGCTAGTTGGGAAGGTATCGGAAAAATGCAGGTTTTTCGTAGCTTTGCATGCAATAAACATTGCCCACCTATGTTTAGGCAGCAAGCGTATACATATATACAACTGTGAGCTTCATTTAAAAAAACCTGCAAGCCAGAGGCTTTTCTTTCGATCCTTTTCTTCTCATTCCTGCTCGGCAAAGTAGCTTTTCCACATGCAAGTAAGCATAAGGAGCTCTGAACCATATAGTCTAGCTGACAGTGTCGACTGTGAATTCGGTCGCTGAGATAAACCACACGCGCTCCACAACATAGGAGCAGTGCCGAAGAGGAGAGAGACCTAATAATAATAATAATGCTCCTAAAAGTACAGAGAGACATTCTCTCCAACTTGACTTTCCGTTTAGCAACATTACACGACAAGAAGGGAAAAGGGGACGGGACAATGGGAAAATGTTGAACATTGTGAAGTGAGAGGAGCTTATCTCCGTCATGTTTCTTACAAAATGTTTGTGTACATCAGTACATCATCTCATCTCTCACACGCATGCAACAACCAACACAACACACTTACTATTTTTTGAGCTCAAGGACTGAAAACCTGACTAAAAAGACAGACTTAAAAAGAGAAGCAGTGGCAAGAGGAATAGATAGATACACATACACAAACGGCACATACATTTTGCTTGTTCTCCTTTCTGAGATGCCATGCATGCCACTACTATCCCATGCCACTGGCTGCTCTATCATACCACTGCCACCAAAGCAAGTAAAAGAAGGGGGATTACGGCATAAAGTTGGATTCCTTTTCATATGACATGACATGCAACGCAACGTTGTACAAAGTAAGTGTGCCTTGGCTCACCATTTGACTTGCACACAACATAACATTTTCTTCGTCTCCGTATCATCATCGTCATGATCAACCCATCGCATCACATCACCGTCCTTTGCCTCAGTACATGTGTGTGAATTACCATTTTTACGCTGGGATTGCATTGCATTGCATTACCTTGCCTGCCATCCTATTATTTACCATAACACAAAATCAATCATCTACTTACTACCACTACTACTTCTCGCAAAGCCTCTTCTTCTCTTTAAGAGACGAAACGACGAACAAGAAGAAAATCAAACGGTAAATGTATTTGTATTCTAAAAAGAAAGGAGATTCTCTCTCTCTCTCTTTTCTGTATTTGCAAAACGAAACAAAATATTTCTCGCTCACTCGCTACTACTACTATTGCTGCTACTTTGCACTCTCTTTACTTTACTACACATTCCTCTCTTGGTATTTATCTTATCTATATTTTTTCTTCTGCACACCAAGAGCCCCAATACAATAGAGTAGAATGGCAATTTGCAAATGGTCAATGTAGGAGCGAGCGAGAGAGAGTACATTATATATGAGTACATTTGGAGTTGATTTGATGGTGTGGTGATGTGATGGTTATGTTATGTGATGAGGATGGATACATTGTACATGCAGCTCATTCATAAGGATTCTCTCTCATTCTCTCTTTCGTCAGTCACTCTAAAACCAAACCAAACTGAGATACATGTTTCCCTTTTTTGTGTATTTTTATAACGTCACAGTCACAGCACAACTGAGAGAGAGGAGATCATACGACAAAAGTATCCATTAGGACAATAACAATGATAAAAAAGTATCAGTATTAAGTACTAACTCAACAAGACGAAAGAGTATTGGATCAAATCATCATCACATCACAACACCAAACCAAAAACCATCCTCCTCAGTTTTACTTACTTTAGATGAGCCAGTCAAAAATTCAATTGTTAAGTTAGTGCGCTCCTGCTGCTGCTGCTGCTCCTCATCATCATCATATTTACATTTTATGATCATCATTGTGTGAACAAGTGAAGACAAGACACTATTTTGCTAGTTTGGTTTGGTTCACTGACTCAAAACTCTCAAGAAAAGTAGCCGATGACCGTGACCGAGTGGTTTGGCTTGAACTACACACAAAATATCTTCCTGTTTTTTTTTCACTACTATAAAATATAATGAGCGAGTCCTTTTCTAGTTCTAATTGTATTAAGGGATTACGTTGCTACAACACAAGGAGAAAAAGAGGACCAGCTAGTAGTAGTGACTACTAGTCTAATTCAATTCATTTCATTATTGTTTTTTTGTGGCTACGGACGGTACGGTGGACGGTGGTTACTAAAAAAACCAAGCTTAAATGCTGTGATGACGATGATGTTGATGATGATGATGGCAATGGCAGGTTTTGTAGCGTCGCTCAATAATAATATCTTGTTTTGGGTGAGTCCTACTTTCATGATGGGTGACTGATTTTTCCTCAACTAGATAGATAGAGAGAGTGTGTGTGCATTGTCAATTATTGTGGCTTTTTTTGAAGCCTGTGTGTGCAATTTTCAATTTGTGAGGAAAAAAATAATACCATCCTAATCATCAAAAAATTATTAAGGGTTATGATATGCTCATGTTGATAATTGCTTTGGAATCTCATTCATTTTCAGCTGTGACTATGATGTGATGTGAGTGAATGATGACAACACGAAGATGAGATGAAGATTGTTGGACAACAATTAATTGTTTGAGCACGATTAGCAGGGATTGCAATTGTCTCCTAGTCCTCCTTAGTTTTCGTTACTACTTCCTTTCTAGTGCGTGGTATTTGGTGGGAAGGGGATTTTTTTGAGTTTTGGTGTTTTTGCGCAAAATGACTGTCACCACTTGCTGAAACATCGACAAGAATTATCTTAAAGGTGAAAAAGCTTTTTGGATTGGTGAACGTGTGGCTAAAAGTGACAAGTAAGCGGTTTTTAAGTTTTATTGCCATCCCCAGTCGGCATCAGATTCAACCTACTCTCCAACGGAAAAAAGTGAATGGTTGCTGTGGTCTGTTGACATGTCCATAGTCCATCTCAGTTGACAAATTCCAACTCACAACATTCACTGTGTAAATAAGTATCTGGTAGAAGAGTGATTGAGTGAATAGTAGTGTGCTGTATCAACGACTTAGTTTTTGAGTGATTGGATAAAGGAAGAAAATACAACAAGTGAACATTACATTGTGCAGCTGATTAACAACAGTATTTCCTCCTCATTTATATTTGTTTAATAAAAGTTGAATACAAGGAAAAATATTGACACAAGGATTCTCAGGAAGAGTTACAATCTTTTAAGTTGTAACTTTTCAAAAATCTCCCTACCCATATTTTTAACTGGTGGATATAGTCAGAGTCAGTCAGCTGGTAAGTACAAGCTTGCGTCTTTTTTAGTCATTAAATGAAAACTAAATTTTATTACTACTAGCCCAATCAAACCAACAGCGCATTAAGCATAGAGAACTCACCATCAATCATAAACGTGAGAATGATTAGTTCCAGGAGGTAATGATAAGAACCATTCACCATATATTATTTCATTGTCTTTGTCTTGTTACATCCTCCATGACGAAATTAATTGGGATCGTCTTTGCTACAGGAATGCACAAACACACATTTAATTCAATGCCAACAGACTCAATTCTAGCCTAGCGCACATGTGCATATCCTTTTCCATAATTTGGTTCCGTTTTTTAATGACGATGATATCATATGAAGGCGAAGGTTTATTTTGGTACATTCGCAATAACAATCAAACAATCATTCTGGGTGAGAGAGGAGAATGTGTGCAATGTAACACATGCAAAAAATAAAATACCCCCAAAATCTGATAATCATCATGATCAACTTTTTGCACACAGGATAATAATTACTCTCATCCTCCATTCCATCTTTCCATCCAAGATGATTATTCAGGTAAATCACGGTAGAGGTTAAGTGATGTAATGTAATGACTGGGTTGCTACAGGTTTGGTTATTCATGAAAGATTTTCATAACATAGAATTATTACATGCATAAAATTTAATCTAATAGATTTTTTGTGAGCCCGAGCCCTCACATATCCATCCATACATATATACATACAACATATGATGATAGGGATACGTCATGTCATGCTTGACTATAAATTCATAATAATGATCAAATCACAATCAGAGTTAAAGTGGGATGGCACATATACAGGTATAAAATGGATGGATGGATATGGATCCATTAAAAATCACATCACAACGCATCGCACACTTTGCTTTGGATTGGAATATAATACACAAGACAATACAAAAGAATGGGATGCTATACAAACACACATTTATCTTTCTGTTTCCCATACCTATGTATTTTTTTGTGGATGTTGATGTTGATGATTACATGAAGTGGTGGTGATGATGATGAGCCCAGTAGTAGTAGCAGTAGTAATGGTCCACCTGCACATTATATATTTTACAACAATGCACACATTGTTATACTTATGTATATATATATATTAGTCATGTATAGGAATGTTGAGTCTGTGTTCATATGTGTATATATAACCATGTATTACATTTGAGCATTGCATTGCACTCATTGCATGAAAAATCAAGCCGTTTGTGTCCGTCCTCGTCCCACACATCTTGTTTTATGTGTAGGATCATCATTTTTTTGGTTTTATTTCATCCTTTTAATCCCTCTCCATCCATCCTCATAGTATCATCAGCATTTTTATCCTGTTTCTGTACATCATCATCATCATCACATCATCTTCATTAGAGCTGCTCTTCTTCACTCTTGTGCTACTGTTGCGTAGACAGCGAGAGCTTACCTAACAAGTTGTTTGATCACATTATTCATCATTCATATTATCATCATCATCATAACAGAAATATTTTCTATAATTCATCTCGCTCACACAACCACCAGACCCAGTAGTAGAGTTTTGTGGGCTCAGGAATGAGATGATGTGATTCTTATCTGTCTGTTGGGTGGCGAACGGATAAACCTTTTAGTTACCTCTCTTTCTTCTCACAACGGATGTCATTGTTTCATCAAAGAAAAGAAGTGTGGTTAAAAAGGAATTCTTGTTGTTTTGTTTGTGAAGAGATTTGATTTATGAGCAAGATATTTATCAGCTTGTGAAAAGTACTGTTGAATTTTTTTGAAAAAAAGAGAGAGAGAAGAAAGTGTGAAGAGCGAGGCTTAATTTGGCATTTTGCTTCGTTGCATAAAAAAATACGATACACATTGTGGTTGTAAGTTTTAGGGTTTACTAAGTGTTTTTGTTCTTGTTGGTTGGTTTGATTGTTCAAGGCTGGAATATTTAAGTGTTAAGAAATTTTGTGTTGGTTCCAAAAACTAAATTTGTGATTTGATTTGTGATTATTATTATTATTATTATTATTGTGAATAATGAAGGTGACAGAGAGCATGTCGCATCACAGTGAGGATGGGATGTTGATTGCATCCAGTGATTCCTTCTGGGAGCCTGGAAATTACAAGCGGTAAGTTAAGAAATAATGATGAATTACTAAAAATGTTTTTTATTTCTACAAAAACATTGTGTGTATCGTTGAAATTTCATGATTTGGATTTTTTTGATGGGATAATTTATGTGTAGAACGACAAAAAGAATAGAAGATGGGTACAGACTATGCAATGATCTGATGCAATTGGTTCAAGAACGTGCAGAAATTGAGAAGGCATACGCACGGAACCTAAAAACTTGGTCAAAGAAATGGGCAGATGCAATTGAAAAGGGGCCTGAGTACGGCACCACGGAAGCCGCCTGGAAAGGTGTTCTCGTCGAGTCGGACCGTCTTTATGATGTCCACACGACAATCAAAGATGACCTCCATAATGAAGTGATTGGCCAGATTAGGACATGGCAGAAGGACAGCTATCACAAAGTAAAAAGAGGCATACATACCTACTATCATAATACATAAGCATTAAGCATTCCGTTGAATTTTTATTTGGGTCTGGAAAGTCGACTACTTAAGTATTTATTGGTGGCCTTCAATGCATCATACTAAATCACATTGTTTTTTGTATTTTTGTGTGAACCACAGAACGTGATGAATTTAAAGGAAAGGAAGGAAATGGAAGATATGTTCAAAAAAGTTCAAAAACCTTGGGCAAAGCTGTTGGCAAAGGTGAATAAGGCCAAAACTGACTATCACAATGCATGCAAGAATGAAAAATCTGCACTGAATTTGGAGCGGAATGCTGGGAGTGACACGTCTCTATCACCAGACCAAGTAAGTTCAGTTAAATCAAAAAGGTCATGTCATGTAATCATGTCATTTCCACTTATTATTATCCTCATGAAATGACAAGCTAAAAATTTAAATATGTATGAGCGTGTGTGTAGCGTAATGTTTCTCTAATTTCCTAATTTGATTATGATAAATGGGTAACACTCCAGGTGAAGAAGCTTCAGGACCGTGTGGCAAAGAGCAAGGAGGAAGTTCAAAAGACTCGGGAAAAGTATGAGAGTGCACTCCAAGAGATTACAGCCTACAACCCCAAGTACATTGAAGACATGCGTGATGTATTTGACAAGTGCCAAGAAATGGAGGCAAAACGGCTCAAGTTCTTCAAAGATGCCATGTTCTCAATCCATAAATGTATTAACATCTCAGAGAAACCAGAGTAAGTAGAAAGAATTCCATTATTCTTCTTCTCTCGCCTCGTTCAAACCTAACTCTCTATATTTGCAAGTCTAATTTAAATCCGCTATCCTCTCTGTCAATCATCTTTGTCAATCATCCTCTCATAATTTATTCCCTGCTAGTATTTTTTCCATTAGAAAAACCTACAAACTAATAATAATTTCATCATCCACGTTTTATTTTTTTTCTCTTCCCGTGTTTTTGGCAGATTGCCACAGATCTATGAAGAATTTTTCCATACAATCAGCAATGCAGACCATATGAAGGATCTTAAATGGTGGTCGAATAATCATGGAGTCAATATGGCCATGAATTGGCCCACATTCGAGGTACGTACCTATCTATCTCTTTTTCATCCTCTCTCATTCTTATTCAAAGTTCGGTAACATAAATCCCACAAAAGTGGAATATGAAAGCATTCAAAGCATCCTTAAACAGGAGTATCAAACCCCATGACGGATTTTGATTTATTTTTAACCTAAAAGACATAAAAATTAAACACATTTTCCTTGAAAATAATAATGAGCCTCGAGCCTACATATATTAGGATACACCGTGGATGGATGGATCCTCATAAATTCCAACTTTGGATTCTTGAATAATAGGCTCATTAAGTGTGCAGCAGTCATGCAAATTAAGCAAAACAATATCATAAAAATGGAACCAGGTTCTGGCTCTAGCTAGAAAAAAAAGGTGTACACATGCCTTACTCATCTCATCTCTAGTGAAGAGAATCACAAGGCTCAATATTATGGCAAGCATAAATGTTTGCCCGATTGATTTAATTTCGTCTCCTGCACATGTTCTCCTTCTGATTATGAGAAGCGTGTAGTTGTTATATGCGTCGTTAACTTCTTCACCAACCAAAAGTAGCTGTGTGTGGTGATTGTGATTGAACAGTTTATGATGATGAGTGGGTGCCATATGGGCTTTTCCATCAGGAGGCAGATGAGATGAGTGCCAGGGGTTTTATGTGATATCCTTTTATAGGCACATTATTTTTTTCGGTGGATTACATTTTTCGTTACGACACATAAAAATGTGTGTTTTACATCTCACAAGCGAGAGGTAAATAAAAGACGAATATTATAGTATGATGCCATTGCCATCATTTCAGCATATTGGTCTTTTTAGCAAGTTATCACAAAGTTTACAGCTGATAAGAGTCGAGAGGGAGAGTATCATCAAAGAACGTTTAACTATTGAGGAATGTCATTGTTTACGCACATTCATTTTTAATGCTGACCGTGTTCTTTGTACATATGGAAACGGAATGGTTAATGGGACACATAAAAATCAGAGTCCTTTCTGGACAGGAATTTTTTTTGAGTCATCATTCATACACGTATATATATGCATGCTGCTATGATTCTACCAATATCTTTTGGCTTTCGTGATGGCGATGATGATGTGATGTACATATGGAATGCACCTGTGGAATAATACCTAGTTTTTTGTTTTATTCTACTTTTTTCCCACAGCCTTCTACTTTACGGTCCATTCTTTGCATGAAATAAATACATAAAAATGAAATGGAGGAGAGGAAGGAAGGCAGTGTAATTTTTGCATTTTTTTATTTGTTCTCTTTCATTTCATGTCATGTCTAAGATTCTCAACAACTTTTGCTCCAATGCACTGCACTCACTAACTTTTTTGGAATGAACATGAGTTGAAAAGAGTGGCTGTTAATGAAAATGGGAAATGTATTGTAAAATGTAATAATAAGAATAAGTATTTTATGCTGTTGTTTCCCATCAGTATTCTCATACCGGCTGGTGCTCTTGGATTGGGGATGACGCATGCATGTATACTTTATATATTGTGTTGTACGTATAAAGAAAAATCTACGCACATTTTTATTTTCGTTTTGGTTTCCTCTCTCTCTCTCACTCTCTGTCTCAATCACCTAGAGATGATTTGCACGATATTTTAATGGGACTGGGAAGAATGAACAAACGAGGGCGAATAAGGTGCGTAAACCACTTATACGGTCAGACTTTCATATTTTGTAAATTTTATTTCCTGACGAATCAGTAAGATATTGAGAGACAAATGATACATGAAAATGTGTATTGATAAGTGTTCTACACGTATTTACATTTTCCAATTTACTGACATCCGGTTTACGGAGATATGGACAACTTAACAAAAAATGTCAAATTTTGACTGTATAACACTTATACGGTCAAGGACTAAATTTTATCTTAAAATTTTATCAGTGTTATGATATATGATAGGCTCGTTATGATCGTTACCATTACTCATGAGTCGCTTAATGATACTGTGCCGAGAAATAATTTCTAAGCTGGGTGGTGCTGGCGGGCCGTTGTTTCCCGTGGAGCACAAATTTTGGTTTTTGTTGCATAATTTTGCGGTTGTGCAACAACCATACTCCCGAGATATCTTAAAAAACTCAGGACAGACTCTAGTTCCTAAATGGGTACTCGTAAACCGAAATCCGAATTCGGATGCCAAAAACTAAAATGATTTCCAATTATGGTTAACGGTAATATTGGGACATTTAGATAAAAACGAAGCCTACACCACCCACCCACTTAAATTTTTGTAAGCTTACTATGGCAAACTTATTCCTAACAAATAGGAGCGCTGACTCATTTGGCCACCAGTCACAGATCGGCACGTCTTTATGTTTTGTGGCACATACAAGGTTATGACTATTTGCCCATTACAATGCTGTCCAAGACATCATTTTGGGCCTTAAGTATATGGCGTCAGTAGTCCACTATTGAAACCAAATATACTTTAAAACTGTTTTTATGCATCATTTTAATATTTGTTAAACCAGACCGCGTTTTTGAAACCATTCTTTGTAAGTTTAAGAAATTTCGTTGCTGACCCTTTTTATTTAGTACGTTACGACCGATTTGGGCAACTTGTATGTGCCACAAAACATAAAGACGTGCCGATCTGTGACTGGTGGCCAAATGAGTCAGCGCTCCTATTTGTTAGGAATAAGTTTGCCATAGTAAGCTTACAAAAATTTAAGTGGGTGGGTGGTGTAGGCTTCGTTTTTATCTAAATGTCCCAATATTACCGTTAACCGTAATTGAAAATCATTTTATTTTTTGGCATCCGAATTCGGATTTTGGTTTACCAGTACCCACCTAGGAACTAGAGTCTGCCGTGAGTTTTTTAAGATATCTCGGGCATATGGTTGTTGCATAACTGCAAAATTATGCAACAAAAACCAAAATTTGTGCTCCACGGGAAACAACAGACCGCCAGCACCACCCAGCTTAGAATTTTTTCTCTCGGAATAGTGTTATTATGCGACCCATGAGTAATGGCGACGATCATAATGAGGCTACCATATATCATAACAATGAACAAAAATTTAAGATCAAATTTAGTACTTGACCGTATAAGTGTTATACAGTTGAAATTTGACATGTTTTGTTAAGTTGCCCATATCTCAGTAATCCGGATGTCAGTAAGTTGGAAAATTTTCATACGTGTAGAACACTTACTAACACATATTTTCATATATCATTTGTCTCTCGATATTTTACTGATTCGACATAAAATAAAATTTACAAAATATGAAAGTCTGACCGTATAAGTGGTATACGCACCTTAATACCTAAAATGTTAATGCATTCAGTTTGTTCCTTCTTCTACCAGGATGGCATGTCATGCTCGTTACAAAAAGCAGATGCACAATTTTTGCATGTTTTTTTTTTCAATAAGAATGTTCGCTTCTGTGATGATGAGTGATATATATATACATACATATGAAATGAAACGATAGGCTATTTATGATTTTTCTTCCTTTTCCTGTTTGCAATCCAACATTATGTTATTCATGTTTTAAATCCACATGAAGAATAGAATATTATGACTGAATTGAATGCAAATATTATTATTATTATGAATGTTTTTTTCGTATTATTGTATGATCTTAATTGTAACTGATATTTTTTAAATGCTCCTAATTTGTATTTGTATTTTCATCATTTTATTATTATTTTATTTTTTCTGTTGTTTCTTGTTACTGTAAAGGATTACTCGGAAGAGTTTAGGGATATAACAAAATCAAGGATAAAGGATAGTGTCCCCTCAGGCGGGATCACACTTCTCACTCAAAAACCTGTGTCGGATGACCTTCCTGTAAGAATTTCAACAACAGTACACACAATTTACATACGTAACGATTAACACTTACCCAGAAACATAAAACAAGCCATTCTACTTTTACTCCAATTTTTTATAATGAAAAAAAAAATAACGTCAGCTCCCACTGATTGATTAGAATTAGTATAATTTGTTGGACACCACCTATTTCTTGATAATCATACTTATTTCCCTTCTTCTCATACTATTATACCATGGGCTTCTTGGACGGTTGGCTACTAACTGGCAGACAGTTTAATAATATTACTAACATATTATATGTTTGTAGAGTATATTAAGCAATGTTGCTGCTGCTTGCAAATAATAATAATAATAATAATATTACCATGTCGTGTCATGCTCGCAAATTTTGGTTCATGGGCATTTCCTAATAATATAATTTGTCTGATAATTTGATAATGTGGGAATTGGCTAGTAATTCTCTGGGTGTGGGTCAAGTCAAGAGGATTTTGACAATGGAATTGTGGTTGTGGGTGGATAAACTACGTAGCTATACTAAAATTTGTGTCCTGTAAATGTACCTGCTACTAAATGTTGCGTTGCTGTCAATATATATATATGTGAAATGTCTGTCTGTGATGTTGGTGATGATGCAAATTGCAATGCAATTTTTGCTCTTTTGCTTGTCAATCGTGTGGGTTGTTGGATTCAGATATAATGATTGTGTCTGGTTGATTTGATAGGATCATGACGACAAAAGAACGCTATAAATTTATGATGTGTGTTGGTTGTAGCAATCAAATCCTCTTGTCGTTGTCATTTGTAGTCTATTAGTTTTTGTTAGTAGTGTAGAGTTCCGAGTAGAGAAGTAGCTGCTAATAATGGTGGTGGGGATGTAATTACGCATTTTCTTTAGAGTAATATGATATAACATGATGGTTGCTGGGTGTAACTTTAGGTTGAATTCAAAGTACATAATGACTGACGATGAATGGAAATGTTAGTGATGGGCAAGATGAGTTGGAGTTAATGCTAATAATTATGGTATTCTGATTTGATGGGTAGGCTGGTGGTCCGCAAGAGCCGCAACCAGTGCAAATGATGAAAGCCAACTCAATTAAAGCGAAAACGAATGGGAGTGAGTCAAAAGTGACAAAGACGAAGGAAAAGGAAGAAATTAAACCGAATGGGTCTGGGTTAGCAAATATGTGAATCATCCATGTCTATTCTTTGGTAATTAAATGAAGTGCAATCAAATGATTGAATGGTATTTGTTGATGACTGCTGCATTATAGCAAAGGGGAACGAGGCAATCCATTTGAGGAAGAAGAATGGGACGAATATTCCAACAACGAAGGAGCTTTGGTAGATCGCGGTGAACCTGGCATTCCTGTAAGAGCGCTGTATGATTATGAAGGGGCGGAAGATGATGAACTTAGTTTTAAACAAGGTACTTTTCAATTCAACTGTTTTATTGATGCTAAAATATTCCCGTTAGTTTTTATCTTAAACAATGAGCAACTTGTAATAATGGATTTTTTAAGGTGACGTTTTCGAAAAGTTGGAGGATGAAGACGAGCAAGGCTGGTGTAAAGGAAGGAAGGATGGGCGTGTAGGACTGTATCCAGCAAATTATGTTGAAGTTGTTCATTAAAATAAACGTATCTGGCTGTAAAAAATATTTTTGTTAGTTAGCTACAAAAAATGATATATTTACATTAATTTACGCTGTGTTACTATATACTACTACTGCTACTACGTGCAGATGATACCATCATGATGTGTGTAATATTAGAATGGACGACAAAAAGTTTAGAGAAACTTGTGAGAAAAAAAAATTAACAAAACCTGATGTCAAAAGAAAGCATTTACTGTCGTGTTTCTGCTTTGCCTCTTTGCACCAGCCCACCACACCAGTAAAACTGCAACTACCTACCCAATACGTGCACTTTTTTTGGAGAGCTCAACCAAGATGAAATCAACTGCGTTTAGAAGAAAAAAAACTTCATAAAAATATGATTCCAGTTACAAAGTAACGTAGCAAACTAAACCTCACTTTCAAAGTAGAGATAAAAACCAATGTGAACGTAATATTGTTACACACCAGAGCTATTTTCAAGTATTTCCAGTCCGTCACCGCTGTCTTCGTCATCGTCGTTTCATCGTCTCGTTCGTATTGTAGACCTTAGTTTAGAAGTATCCGTTGTCGTGTAACTCAAGCAACCGTCAGCAAATGACGATAAATTAAATACAATTAGAAAACAAGTATTGTCTTATCAAAAAACATTAAATGAGACATATTGGCCTAAAAATCAATCAAAAACAAACTAGAGAATTAGTTTTTAAAAGTTACAATTTTGCTTCCAGGATCCGCATCGTGCAAAAACAATTCTTTTGGGTATAAATTGAAATTGGTTTGCACACAGCGCTGTAATTGCAGTTAGTTGGGATTTGAATTTAGTTTATTTAATTCGAACAAAACGAGAGAGAAAAATGAGATTCAAAAACTAAACTCTAGAATCATATCGTGGTCCTTACATTGTGCGACATGTTTTAATGAAATTAAATCCTTTTTTAAAAAAAGAGTGCAATTTTCAAGTAACACGACAGAACAGAGTAGATAGAAGAAAAAACAATGTAATTTAAGTAGAACACTAGTATACTAAGCCAAAAAAAAAACCAAGCACCTTGTTGACTGATGTTGAATGTTAAAGAAAATAAAACTTTCCTAACTGTATTCCTCAAATATTTTTAGTAGATTTTACTCTTTGTGTAAAAAAAATCCCACGCCACCTACTACATATAAACCAATACATGCATTATGAATATACTTATTATACAATAGTTGTGTAGCAATAGCAACAACGCAAAAAATACGTAGATGAAGCAAACAGTCAGTTGTTAAAAAATGTATAAAAATACATGTCGTGTATGTTAATTAATCTATATGAATACAGTTACTAATATTATGAATGATCAAGAATCATGATTCCACTATGCAATATAACATATACATTACACAATATTCTATTCTTGTAGTTTTGAAACAAAGTGGAGAAGAGTGTAGAGAGACGGGTATATACTGGTAACTACTGTTGTTGCTCTAGTTTCAGAAAAAGGCAGAATGCGAAAAGGAATGGAGAATTATACGAGTTTAATTAATAAGTTATATGATAAAAAACTGTATTTAAAATTATGTGCTCACTAACTCTCTCAACAGTTGATTGTGTATTATATCAGAATTTGCAAGATTATTTTGGGAGGAAAACATCCGCATCAGATCAGAGGATTGTGATTTTTGTGTTGTGAACTCAATTGATTTTTAATAATTGAGGGAGGCAGGTAGTGGAGAGAATTTTATTTTTTCGTTTTAACCAAACAAATAAGTGTGAGCTGTAGACAAACAAAACACATTGTCTGTCCTTGACCAGTACTAAAAAATGATTAAACTACTATAACGTGCAAAAATAATATCACTATGGCGACCGCGACTCCGACTGCAATGTGTCTCCACATTTACGTTCAATGTGCAGCTATTTTCGCAAAAAAATAAATAAATAAAACAAAAACTCCGTAATAATTAGCATGTTAGTGATTTTTGAGGGGACGGAAAAACTAAAAATCGATCTTGTATGGGAATAAATTGCTGCAATAATGCGTACTAACTATCTAAAACAAAAGTTTTAGCTAAGGCGTATTCACAAACCAAACCACTTACAAAGTTAACAAACTGAAACATTATACGTAAAACCCTAAAATTGAAATAATACCCTAAATGTTTGTCGTAAATTTCTAGAATATACAAAAATTCTTGTAAGAATGAGTTTTGCAGGGAGAAACATGTGCAGAAATGCGCTGATTACTATTCAATGATAATTCTAGTTGATGAGCCAAAAGCAAAATCTCAGTAGTGGTGTTGTTGATGATGATATGAGAAAGTAGTTGGTAATGTTAATTAGCTAGGGAAATACATGCTGTGTCATCAATGACCACCATAACAAAATAATACTACAACATTGTGTGTGTAGTTAGTTATACGTACGTAACGTAGCTTAAAGTATTCTATGTGAATATAACAAAGAACGGATTTTTAGCCTTTGGATCACACTGTTTTAGTCGAGTTTTTGGTTGTTTTCTCAAAAGGAGATGTGGCAGCAGCAGCAAAGTAAAACCAAATACAAAATTTATGACTTTCTAAGATACGATGAGTAGCTCGCAGATTTAATTGCACGTAAGAAAAATAGAAGGGTTTAGCCAACTGCAGCGAGATATTTAACAAAAAATGCCTAAACTATCTATGCAAAAGGACTGTATGTGAATGTGTGCATATGAACTTGTATGAAGCTATTTAATTTCTTGCTGTTTTTTTGCGGTAGTGAATGAATGTCAACCATATAAAAATGTAGGTCAAACTCAAGTTCCTCCATTGATTTCAACGATTATTTTTTGTGTCAAATGGAAGTACAGGAAGCATGAGGATTATGTTGATATTCAGATATTATTATATATGATTGATTAGATAGATAGATAGATTTCAAACCAGTAATTTTTATGCATGTTCTATTTTCGTTGCGTGAATAATACTAACCAGTCGAAATATAATTGTAGCGGTTTGGTGTAAATACGTTCGTACGAAAGAAAGAATCAGATCAAATTAGTTAAGCATGTCCTTAAAAAAGCAAGCTGAATGAACTGATTCAAGTTATTTGGTGTATTTTGAATGATTAAGTTATTTTGAGATTTTTTGTGTATATATTGTGTTATTACAGTGTGAATGTAAAAAAATAATGTAAATGTAGAAAAGTGTATATATAGACAGTAAGCCTAAGTAATTTAAACGGTAAAATGTGTATCATCATTTTTGTCTAGAGTTTAGAGAGGCAGACACGCTTGCTCCAGTATAATACGTAAGTAAGAAATAAGTCATTAAACTGATTAATGAATCAATTGAAATACATAGATACAATGTGAGTATGATGTACGTGCAGAGATACATAAGTTGTACTACACTGTTTAGAATTGATAAGGAAGGAACGCGGAGAATTCAACAAATGAACCTCGTCTTGTCAGATTTATTTTTAAGCAATAAAGAAAAACGAAACATCAAATTAAACAAATCTCATTAGCAGACATTATTGGATCACATTTCATTTAAATTATTGTGCAGTTGACACCACACTTTGAATTCGTTCAGGTATTTCATTCCATTTGTATACATTGCTCCTTTGCTATCTTGTATTTAAATGCATTTAGGTGTGAACGATTTGTGTTGTTTAGAGACAGCAGTTTTATTCAATGTCGCACATTTTAAACTATAAATTTATTGCAGATGTACGGAAAGTTGAATCATTTTTATGACCTTAACTAATTATTTGCAATCTTACACCAATCATCAATCCATTTATTATAACTTGACTAGTCATATTCTATGATAAAAGGCATTAAAATTTCATCCAATTTCTTTCGCATTAATAATTTGGCGAAGTTGTATAGTAACTATATTTTTCCCCAGTGGAGGGATCTCTCTACTGCAGCGTAATTGTAGTTTAAAAGAAATTGAATAACTTAAGCCATACCTTAATAGTATTATGGTTGGTTAGTGAAGACGCATATATCAAAGCCAAAGCATATAGTACGTAACCCATTACAAAAAGTTGATTGAGTGACATAGTAAATTCTAAACTCTCCTTATGTAAGAGTTTTAGTTGCAAAACTCATACTTTTGATGGTGAAATATTTCCTTTAATTTTTCTCTTTGGTTTGTAAACTAAAATAGTGTATAAATTGAATTTTGTCCATGCAATCATAACCATCAAGATCATTACAGCATCATATCATTAGTTGAAAAGATTGGATATTCCAGGCCATTTTTCATCCATTCCGTCCATTTTATCCCCCCATTTAAGTGGAAATTTCCATTTCATCCGGGATGGAAAGTTCCACTATCCACTGGACGGGCGTACATTGCATAATACCCCCAATGAGAATTGTGGAAATTAATATCATTGTGACTAGCTGTTATAAGGGAGCTAGATTGACGCTGTAGCCCTTTGTCAGTACCCCTGACACAAAATTGTTGGGGAGTTGTAGAAATCCTAATATTTGCAATACTCTACCATCAACTCTCTTATTGGTAAATCTTTAGAAGTTTGTCTGTTCTGAAGTGAAAAGCAGCAGAGCTTAGCTAGTGAAGATTGGGTTCAGCTTTACTTATAAAAAGCTCGTCTATGCGAATTTCCACAACAAATTCAGTAACGGAACCCAGGTCAAAAGTAATCAAGGTAGATGACACGTTCATGATCCAGGAAAGTAAAGGCCAGGTGCTCTTATCGCGTCCACTTTTTTCACATTCCCTTTGCCTATACCTACGGTCTAATTTTAATTTCTCACGAAGTCCCTCATCCCGGTAGAAAAGTAACCACTCTTGCAAAAAAGCTGAACTCAATAAGCTATATTGCAGGATTTTTTTCTGTGTAGTTTTGTGTTACTGTCTTGATCCATTTCCATGTCTTGATTTATTTTATGGTTGTTGACGAACGAGTTAATGGCGCTACCTTTGTCTCTTATAGCTATCCATTGTTATGCATGAATGGTGATTACCATTACGAAAATTATCTTTTCATTCGGGTTTTTAATTCGTTCGTCATCAGTCCACGAGCCGGGCAATCGTGCCTTATGCTGGGATGATGAAATGGGGACACCTTTGGGATCCCTTTCACTTGGAGGAAGGCGAATTGCGGGGCTGCTTAAAAAATGTGTTTACATAATAAAATACAACAATTACCCCTGTCTTTGATTATACAGAAAATTATTTATTTATAAGCCTCTGACGGTAAACTAAATAAACTGCTAGTAAGCAGACGGTACAGACGCAATTGAAACAGGCGTTTATATTCTATAATACAAGGTCATTGATGTGCGATTAATGCAAAAATACGACACCCCCTGAGTGATCACCATTTAACCTTCTCTTGTTCACCAAATCCCCTCTAAACCCACCTCTACGATCCTCGCCTAACGTAGTAAAAGCACTACTTGTAGAATACCATTCCGCATCTCTGGTTTTGGAAGCATTTTCTAAAATTACAACCATAAACATAAAAGGATGATATTAGTAGAATAGATGACAACGATGATGACAATCATACGCAAAAGTAATTGATTTGCTGGGAGCTGCCACACTAAAACCGAATTGCAACTAATTTTAGAGAAAATGTTACTTCTTAGTAAAACATTACATCATGATATGATTAAATTACTTATGACATAAACAAATTATGGTATATGGTGATGGTGGTGACATGAACTGAGATATAACAGCTACCTTGACTTGAGACTCCGTCAGAGGTGCCAAGACGGGAAGGGCTATTCTATGTAGGCAACCACGCCAGGGGAAAGTAATTTCATATCAAGATCGAATCATCCACAAGGTTCAACAGCTCAAAGGACAACTGAATCCGTAGCTTTCTCTGCAGCACCTGTGCCACTTCCCTCATTGACGTCTGGTCATTTGAAGCCCCGCTTGGTAATTGACTCACCAACTACTAGGACAATAACCGGGGCTGTTGCTGGAGCTCCAAAAGCTCTATCTACTATGCCCAGTAATATAATGACCATCCACAACCCAAGATTACTTGCTTCTCTAACAGCAAAGGCAATATGTCCAGCTGCCTTTTCCAGAGCTCAACAACTCGCAGTAATAAAATCAGGGAAGGTCTTCCCATCTCAAATAATAAATTTAGTTGAAGGCGGCGTGGTCCTTCGTCGTCAGTTTCTCACCAATATCAGGAGCCGGGTCCATCTGGGTCTAAAGGATCTGGTGGAGGGACGATCATTCAGTTGAATTAGCTCCCGTATAATCAATCAGTCATAATATACAACGGTTTTTTTTCGGTCGCTGTCCTTTTCGTAAAAATATCATGTTGGGCAAGTGCGTATAACTTTCAAATTAGATTTTGTCATTTACAAAGCATTCCATCCAAGCACAGCCTCAAAAAGCATGAAATTAATTAATTTTATATTTCTGCCCCCACAGATATTTGGTGCAATAAGTGCTTCCCAATTTTGCGGCTCACTAAACCTCAACATCTTTCAGGAATATTGATGGGAAAGCATAGGTATATTAGCATTTGATTAAATTTTGTGATATCATACATATTATTCCCTTTTGGGCATAGTTCCTCTGCATTCCTTTTTTATAATGTAGTTTGAGTAGTAACACGCATATATATTTTCTTGAGTCCGAGTGTGGAAGATTCGTGTTGAAATTATAACATCCGTATACTTTTTTACTCTTTATCTCTCGCATTTTTATTATTCTTAGGTACATTTTTGTCCGTTGAGAAAAAAATCTAGTCGAGTGACGTGTGACCTCATTATTATTGTTGAAAGTCATTTTGTTAATTGATTTTAATTAATTTTAATTGAAGTTGATTGGTTTTTCATTGTGTAGTAATTAAACTAATAAAACGAACCTGTATTGTTCTCCACCCATTCCTTTGTTTCAGAGTAGAAAGTGAGTTACTTCAGGAACCTAGCCTTTTCTACATAGTCAAACTACTGCCAGATAGATTGTAGAGCCACTATCGAGCAGATATTGATATCCTGGTACCGGTCTTCATATTCCGGATTCCTGATTGCTAAGCCCCAACGCTTCCTCACTGAGTATCATCATTCCTTGTACCCATAATTGTATTGGTAAGTTGAAATAACTATGGTTAATAAGCTGGCATTTCTGTAGAAAAAGTTATTTGGGCCATTGAATGGAAAACTATATTTATCTTACGATTAGTACATTTATGGTGGTTTGAATTTTTGGTAGTCTTCTAGTTCAGCAGGGGCGTCGCATTCGTGTTACACTTTACAAACTTGGAGGTCTCACCCTCATTGAAGTATCGAAGTAGCTGAGGGAGAGTACGTCAAAATTCAACCTACTTTGCATTCAGGTTAGTTACTATGTAGAATATGTGAATTCATCAATTCTCACATATTCTGTAAATATAACGTGGTGACCATTGACCATTCCTGAGTCCAGTTGGCAGGGTTTTCCTTGGCTTTAGGCAAATATCTCTCTCTTAAGTTAATTCATTTAACCGTGCGCCGCCGACGCACGGCTACTTTGGGCGTCGCCAACGCCAATTGTTCAGTGAAACGGTCAATATACTTGTATGTATATACCTACATACATACACGTAAGTATATAATATTAAAGGTTTGAAAAGAGAAATCGATTGGAAATAAAGTTCTAGAACATACGATATAATTGTCCTCAATTTTTATGCTCAAGTAGGTCACAATACAGTCAAGGATTTTTTCCTTGTAAAGGAGAAATTAATTTGGAAAGCTATAAATTTTAATTGTTTTCATTGTTTTATTTCAAGTAGGTCACTGAAATGGTCAAGTAGGAACTCTTCTCCTTTTTGAGAAAGCTGAAGCGCAGCTAGCAAAGCCTTTTAATATTTCATTTATATTTTTGTCACAGAACTAACTGGAATCAGTCACTCTCACTCTGAAAATGGAAAAAATCATTTTAAAATCGGTCTTAGGACTGCTTTTATTCATTCACTTGGGTAAGACATTTTATCAACAACATTATTTCCTTTAAATTTCCTATCCTTTTATAGATGCAAATGTTGTTGTATCGCACTTACAGGCGCAGCATACCCACAAGACCAAGCAGTTTCAGTAAATTCAACGTCATCACCGCCTCTTGCTGAAGTGAAAAATGTAACTGAGACGCGGGGGTCGGACGAGCTAAATTCTACACGGAAAGGGAGGCACGCAACTTTTTTGGATATCGACGAAAATGACTTAAGTGATGGTAAATCAATAATTTCCTAATTACCAGAGTTTATATTCATCACTAATTAGTTTAAATAAAGGCATTTAATATTATTTATTTGATGCATAGCTGAAAAGGAAGCCAAGAAGGAGCACCTACTTCGAGAGCACAAGAGATTTGTTCCAGAAGTTGGGCAACAAGGGCCAGTTCATGATGAAGCTTATATTCGAACGCTTCAAGACCACGTTCACCCAACGAAAAACAATTCCACAATACAAACTGTTCTAGCAAAAGTGGATGGGGGTGATACTGTCGTTGAGAATAAGAATATATCTGGAAATAATGGGCCTGCGGAACCAGTAATTAGTGGTGTGGATAAGAACAACTCAACTGATGATGCAACAAAACCCATTGAATCTGAAAGTTTTCATAAGGTTTCAGTACGACAATACGACGATTCTGAGGACGAGCAGGTGCATAAACTTAAACATTTTTCTTAAACCTTCTTTCTTCTTTAAAGGGTGACTAGTACACAATTTGACTTCTCCTATTTGTTATTAGTATGAAAAACTACAGTATGACGAAGATGATCCACGACAGTCAGATGGTGAGGTGAACCCAGAAGGCTTTATTATGGGTGATTTCGGGACTGTGCTGGAACATGACAATTCAAATGAACACGATGAAGCAAATAGTCCCGGTCAAATAGCCGGTAGAGCATTTGAAATCAACGATGACGAAACCGATGAATATGTAGATGGCGAAAATTCCAGAGAAGAAGGATTCGCAACAGCGGATCCCTCGTCTTTGAAAATAGAAACTTTTACGACCATCATAGGGGCGGAGGTTGTCGATGCAGATGATGATTGCTCAAGCGATAAGGGACCTTTAAGACATGTTTCAGTGGACTCAAAATATTATGTAGAAAGGTCGAGAGTTTTGGATATCTGGGAAGGAAGGAAACTTTGTCAAAAATACAACCTCGTTCTCGGTGAAGTTGAAGGAATTGAAGACCATAGGACAATTGAGCGATTTATTACCGCAGGAAATTACCATGAGATACCCGGAACTAGTGTTGGAAGCCGTTTTTTTATTGGACTGAATGATATCAGAACGGAAGGAGTGTACAAATTTGCGAATGGAAAGAATGCCACGTTTCAAAATTTTCACGCTTCGCAGCCAGATGATAAGGTATTTTGAAACATTTAAAAAATAAAATTAACAATATTTATCCTCCTTTACTCCTAGATGTATTTTCACTCCTTCAAATTACAATAACAGGATCAATCAGAGGACTGCGTTACCATTACAAAGGAACACAAAGATGGCCCATCGGGAGCAGCGGATTACGACTGCAACAAAACTGCGCATGTCTTCTGCATGTACCGTATCGACTCACAGTGTTACAATGATAGCAGAGAGAGTAAGTTGTGGGCAAGAATTTTATAAATAATATTTAACTTGGATAATCAACGAGGTTTTGATTTAATCCATTAAATAAAATTTACAGCAAAAGAAAACCGAGTGATTGAATCCAAGCATGAGCTACATTTACTCGTCACCTCCAACGAGCGAGGATATTTTATCAGCACTTACCAATTAACTTGGAAGGAAGCCATGAAAACATGCGACAGCAGAAAAATGAAACTGTTCCAGATGGACGGTGTTGTAAGTATGGGTTTCTTCAGAGCCATTGTGAGATGGGAAAATAAATTTTTTCGAGTTCCAATGCCTACCGTTCAATACTGGACTTCCGGAAAATTCCAAAAAAATCATATGACTGCCCCCGTAATTTGGCGTAGTAAGACAGATCCTACGGAGTCTGAGGAGCGCGGTGTGGGAAAACAAAATGCTACCTTTAGTTTCAGCGGACTGTTTCGTTGGAGCACAAAGAAAAAGGCGGATCCAGGCGGTCCATATGGATTCAGGAGAGATCTCTGCGTTTCTTTTGGCATGGAATACAGCCCAGATGAGACGCCATATATGAGAAATACAAATTGTGATCTTCCGACCTATTTTATTTGTTACCAGCAATATGATGAGGAAGGCGTTGGGATGGACACCACTACCGAAGAAACGGTTACATTGCCGCCTGGACCACGTCATCGAGATGATTTGCCTCCCTCTCCTCGCGCGTTTAACGTAACTGAAAGTAAGTAAAATTTAAAGGAAAAAATATTCTTTCAAAATAAACGATAGCAATAAATCTTATTTCGTTGAAATCTAAAGTTGCGGAGATGGAAAAAAAGATGGAACAAAGGGGGGCAACATTGAACATAACTTGCTCAACCATTGATGAGGATACTATTCCAGGGCGAGACGGAAATATTGGACAAAAGTACCGTTGGAAGCACGGATTCTATGTTTACCTTGACCCGAGCTATGGTAACTTGAACTCGACGTAACAAAACTAGACAATTATTATCACATGATTCGAATCATTCTTTTTTTGCATCCTTTTAGACACGGAGGCTCGCAAGTTGATTAACGCAGCAATGTACGAGCTGCAGCAACATCTTTGCATACCATTCTACTTGTTTGAAGAAGGGCAAAAACCGTACGGAGATTTTGTTCATGTTAAAAACAAAGGACCAGATATTTGCAAATCGGAAGTAGGAAAGATTGGAATAGGAGGGCAAAATATGTTTTTGGGAGAAATGTGCCTTAAGAAAGGAAGCATAATGCATCAAATGATTCATGCATTGGGCTTTTGGCATGAACAAAGTCGCCCGGATAGGGATAAGTACGTGAAAATCAATTGGAATAATGTGGTGCATACTACAAGGTCCAAATTTGAGATGATCCCTAAAATGAATACATTTGGAGTGGAATATGACACACAAAGTATCATGCACTTTCATTCAAAAGCTTTCAGCTCCAACGGGAAGTCAACTATTGTTGCAAAGGTGGGTTTTGTAGATGAAAATTATTTTTATAATCAAACCACTTTTAAATATATGAATGCTATAATTAATTTGGATATTTTTTGTACTTAGAATGGAGAACCGGTCGGGACAAAACATGATTTACGGCATTCGGATATACTAAAATTAAGAAAAATGTATAATTGTAATCATAAAGATTTAATTCATTGACATACAGTCTTTTAATTAAATATAGTTTGCTAGTTATTAATATATACATACTTGATTTAAAATCAAACCAGAATGGTTTTTATATAGCATCATATCCATTGGTGTCAGATGGATCTCTGCAATATAACTGTAAATCCACTTATCTCATACCATATGTCATCCATCTAACGGACATTGTCGCAAATATTAAATTTCTGATCCATAGACTTCTTTAAAAACCACTCTGCATCGTTCATTTTTTACCTTTTTAATTTTTTAATTTACTTTAAAATATTCGTTGATTAATGGCGTCCCTTCATTGTTGGCGTATCTCTCAAACCAGACACAGACACACAAAAACCATGCATTTAATTAAAGGAAATACATAACATTGATATTTAAAAAACCCATGTTAATGTCTCTATTCTCGTATTTTCCTGTTGAAAAAAAAAGTATTGAATATTAACACCATTGTATTTAATGCTTACGCATCGAAATGCTTTGAAATGGGTAATAAAAATACGTTAGTTTGGTATGGCTGCTGCAAACACTCATGTTAAATACTTTCTTATGTAATTTCAACTCACAAAGGTTTCATTTTTAGCTCACCTTTCTCATTTTTTCTCTCTACATGAATTAAAAGCTCAGCAAAGACTCCCCACATTTTCATTGGTTAAATTTAATTTTCATCAAATTAAAAATGACGCCAATCTCTTCAGCTAATCAATGCTGTGTCATTTGTTGTGCTGATACGGGGAAGTTGGTCTTTTTAAAGGCACAAAACAGAGGAGTTTCGGAGTGCTTTGCGAACTTGTTTTCCATTAAAAACTTGGAACACCAAGTGGCAACTATTTTATTTTGTGCTGAGTGTACTGATCAATTGGTTTCCTTGAAAACGCTGAAGAAGCATGTGGACGAGTTGGAGAGGGAGCTTAAGGAAAAGGCGACAAGTTCCAAGGAACAGTTTGAGTCGAGAGGCGAGCTGTTGCAGGACTACCGTGAAATTCGGCAAGGGATGCTTGGGACAGATAGTGGTAAGGACTCCAGAGCACCGTTTCTTTTCACCTCATATTTTTCAAAGAAAGTTTACTAAACTCATTATTTATTAAATTATTCCCAGTTACGAAACCCGGGTATGTAATAAAGAAGCGTGAACTAAATATACGTAATCGACAGCCGCGAAATCATCAGATGAGAGATAATGAGAAGCCAAAAGAGAAATTGGAACCCAACAGTGATTCTGAAAATGCCGTCTTGTCGTCTCCTTCTGAGGATGAATGTGAACAAGCCGAGACTGATGATACAACGATGTCAATTAAGCTAGAGCCAATACGAAAAGCTCTCAAGAAGACCCGTAACGACAAGGTGGCTAACAACACGGTGAAGTAAAGATGGAAAGAGTTGGTGACGGCACTTGCTTCTCTTGCGGCTTGTGCTCATCCATCCTTCTCAATAATAAGCGAGTGATGCAACGACATGTGGCACGACTCCACTCTCAACTTTATTCCTGTTCTTTTCCCACATGTGAGAAGAGTTTCAGCACTAAGCACTCCCTTGAAAGGCATGCTCGTTCCGTACATGAACCCAAAGGAAAGGCTGCATCAGGACCATCATCATCATCTACTCACAACTGCCCAGTTTGTCAGTTTGCCCTTTTTCTGACTTGAAAAACATAAATGGACCCACTTTAGTGAGCAAGATAAAAAGGAAGAGAAAGAGCGAGGGGGAAGGTTCCACTGGAATTCTCCGAAAAGAAGTTTCAATCCGACTTATCTTACTTCTTTCTGTCTAGGGCTTTGCTCAAGCTGCATCAGGAGAGGAAACATGTTTCAAGAGAGGAACGAGAAAAGGAGAGGGGACTGTGTCCATTGTGTGGCACCCCTGTTCTCAATGTTATATCATATTTGTATATTATACAATGTATTAACATCTCGAGATCCTTTTACGCTTAGGATCCGAATTCTACATTTAAATGTAACAATAAGATGATAGCTGGCAAACAAACAAAATTATCTATATAATTTAGCTTAGGTTATTTAAGCCCAACAGTTGTAATATTTGGAGGTAAAGCAAAATATAAATATTTGTTATTTCCTGTTCAATGTATGAGCGTAAGATTGCAAATAGGCTTATATTATGTATTTATGTTTGAATAAATTCACTTCGTTAAAAACCTTGTCAATATTTATTTGCGTTTCACCAAATTTATTGTCGCTTCTCGTCATGATTAACTTAAGCTATTACAAACAAAAAGCCAGCACGCATTCAAGTTTTGTGTAATTTTCCGTTTTAAAGATGGACGAATGCATACTTAATGAAGAAATGTCTCATGAGTACAGGAAGCTCGTTTTACTTTGATCCGTTTCCTAAGCACTGTATTCTTCACTGAGCTTTCCTTTAATCTCTTTATTTCAGCCTACCTGTAACGGAACCGGAAAATTGATGTTCAAAGGTCTGAGTAAATATAATAATTATAACAATCGCATGAAGTCGGTAAACTCAAAACCCGTGATCGGTCAGTGTGGGGTTATTGGATTACTACATTCATGTCTTTTCCTAGTTTCATAAAACAACTCGATAATGTGGGCATTCATTCGTTTGACGCCAATTATGATCCTAACATTTATACATCATCTTATTCAAACACTTCAATTCATCCTTGCATTTGTAAAAGTCATGACCAGCAGAAGAAGAAAAGCATCAACTGCAATGCCTTATTTAAAACATAAAAACTATATGATGGTCCAGAGGATGACGGCCGTATTTTCCTTCGAAAGCTTGACACATTAAAAGATCTGAGACTCGACCAATCTACCCGATAATTTATTTCCCCTTCATATATGTAACATTTATGTAATTGGTTTTGTTGGAAAGATAAATATTAAATTCGTTTGATTCTTTTTTAATGGGTGGATTTTTATGAATGGACATTAAGTTATTTAGCACCTCACCTACTTTTATTTACAGTGATTGGGTAAGCGTTACAACGTTATTGGATTCAGCGGTTGTCACTATTATTAGTAGTAATATGTTTTTGATTCTTTACTGTAAGCTCAATTTTAACAGCAGAGAAATTTACTTTGTTAGCCATTTCCCAGGGTTCCATTGTCTAATATATGTTAAACATCGTTTGCTGCGTTGTGGAATTAGCATCCCACGCTTAGTAAATAGAATACTTAAAAGCTTCTTCTTGGGTAAACAAATGTTACCTAGTTTGCATTTATGGCTCACCGAATGGTTTCGAGTAATGAGATAGTAAGTAGAATGTATGTTGAAAGTATTGAGAAGTATAAAGAATCTTCGTAAATATGGCCCATTTGTACATGTTAATCTTTGACTATTTCCACATTTGTGTATGAATACTTAAGCACTTGATTCTAATAATGTATCTACTTCTACATGATTTATGCATTGTCCAATATCTAATTTTAGCCTTCATGAAACAAGCAAGCAAAGTCTATTTAAGCCACAAGCAACCATTATTCCATGTCCATTCTCCTTCCGACAGAGCAGAGGAACACTTGTCCCTGCATTCTACATTTCCAGTCTCACAAGTTGACGAGTTGTTGTAATAAAGATATTTAAGAGACATTTTAGTATACATAACTACAGTTCCTAAGTCCAACTACGTACACCTTCTTTACCAAGTCATAAATGCAGATTTCCTTCATACAAGCGATTCTCATCTTACCCCAAGTGAGATCCAACCAAATCATCATCACATCATAAAACTCCATACTTCTTGAAAATACTAATCAATGTACACATTTTCGTTGTCGCTTGTTAGAAAAGTTTTTATGATAAGATCAAGGCAAAAGAAGTACAATTTTAGGCAGTAACGATATGACGTGAACTTCAGTATTATTTTCAGCAATCCTGGATACTTCACATCATCTCCTCTCACATTATTTATTACTAGACTGGGTAGGCCAGTGTAGAGTCTACACTGGCCTAAACGTTTTTTTTAATTTTTGGCGGAGCTCAATGTTACAACTTGTTGAGCTAAAGAACAAGTAAGATCTAGCAACCCAATAAACCTGGGAACACAGGAGTGTAACGACATGCAATTTAGGGTTTATTAAAGGAAACTATGACATTTGACCTCAAAGACAACATCCAAGATAAGCGCGCATATCATGGTTGTTGGTCTTCTCTAATATTGAGCTGAGATGATGCATTTGAAATGCATAAGGTATGTATACCTGACGCTTGAAAAAGAAAAGGTTATCATGACATTTGACCCTGAAGATAACATCGCAGATAAGCGTGCATAGTACCGTTTATCTTCTCTCGGGATTAGCTTTCGAATGATATGCTACACGGTATACCTTACGCTTGAAAAAATGAGGGGGTATGATGTTTCCCCCCCAGGGGTAACTCCAATTTGGCCCAAAATTGAACTTGATCCCTCATTTTTTCTAAGCTATTGATTGGCGAAAACAGAATTCTTACTTCCACGAATGCTTACTTCTTGTTGCAGTGCCTGCTTGGAATCAGCACTTATGGTACTCAGGTACAATTGCAGGCTCTTAGATAATTAATTGTGCATTGAAGTGGTTAATATGTATATTTTTTATAATCACAGAGCATTCGCGAAATGTGATGGGAATCAAAGTAAACAGAATTACTAGAAAACGTTTCGTTACTGTCGTCAACTGCAAGTATTTACGGTTTACCTGAATGCTTTTTGTAGGCCGTACTTTATGCTTATGCTTCAAGTTTGTTCTGTTGGAGTTATAATTGCTGATCTCTACACCGCTTTCCACTGGATGTCTGCCCACCCCGGTTTATTTCATGGTGATAGTTATCGTTATACAAGCTATAGTCTTATTTACTGGTGTCTTTCGACGTCAAAGACTATATTATATACAATCAAACGATGGCAAGAGTATTCGCGCAGCCCATTGTTTAGAAGATATGCCAGGTCATTACCACCTCAGAAATTTTACATGGGGCCATACGTTGTTGATAGAATGAGAGCTCCAACTTTACTCAAGTTATGCTTACAAAGGACATCACTTTTGTTTTTTAAATTTAGATCTACTTTGTAATGTTACTGAACTTTAACAGAAACACCAACACCAAATACTTTTTAATTGTATTATTGGACTCAATAAACGGATTTCTCTGAAATTCCATAATATATTTCATAAAAATTTGGTGTAAATTATAAATTAAAAATAAATATTACAAAAGCTTTGAGTATATTGAAAAACAATGACTGGAAAAGATAAATAAAAAAGAGTAGGTTCAACTGCTGAAAGAGTAGAAATCAAAGCTACGTTTTTGCATTTGCTCTTCCTTAATTGCTCTCATTATATGTTTCTCAACCTGGAAAGACTGCATTAACTCCGATATAATGGCATGGTGGGGGACAAAGGCAATTATTTACGAATGGTGCAAATTCGAATTCCGGTAGCTGATAATACCTGCTGGAAACTAGTATTTATCAAATAGTTTAAAAACCACAGCTAGAGCTTCGTTAATATTCATAGCTTCGCATTTTCATAGCAATAAAACGCGTTCGCAACAAAAATTAGCAACTGGAAATTTTCCTCAAACAGATAATCAAATGGCCACGGGGTAAGTCGGTGGGTGGTAGTAGCAACCTCAACTATTATTTACGGGGTCACCCCTTGGATTATGACAACGTATCACAAATGATCAGTCGTGGAACTTTAATAACACATTGCCATACTTCAAAAAATCAATTGTGGATAACGGCCGGTTTGCTGATAATGGTAAGAAATTGTCCAGCTTTTTTTCCAGTTTTATCTTTAAGGGGTGATAACTTTATAGGCATTGAAAACTGTACGATAGAAAAACATTATGGAGAATCTGTTTATGGGAACTTGTAGGTGGAATCCAGAACCTATACGCCATTGAGAGACGAATTCATTGAAGCTGGGAAGGAGTTAGGTTATGATGAGATTAATGCGAATGCAGACCAACGAACTGGTGAGTAACAATGGGGAAATTCGTAGCTAAAACAACTTAATTATATTAATATATTCCATTTCCATTCTGCTTTAGGACTTGGTGACATTGAAGCTAATATGCGGAATGGTGCCCGATGGGGATCCAACCAGACCTTTATAGAACCCATACTAGGTCGGACTAATTTGAAGATCTCGAGATATTCTCACGTAACGAAAGTAAGTATTTCAAGGTTAAGTGCTTCATAATGCAAGGTTATATTATTTTTCTACTCCAAAGTTACCAAAATTAATTTTATGTACAGATGAAATTAGATAAACGCAATAGAGCAACTGGAGTGTATTATGTTCAACACGGAGTGAAAAAATGTGCAAGTACCTCAAAGGAAACAATTGTCTGTGCTGGTGCCGTTGACTCCGCCAAGCTTTTGATGTTGTCAGGTATTGGACCAAAGGATCATTTAAAATATTTGAAGGTGTAAGATTTAGGAATTATATACTGTTCTAACTTTTACATAAAATGACAGTACATTCCAAATTGTGTTTCTGTTGTAACAGATTAAGGTGAAAGTAGAATCGGAGCAAGTTGGAAAAAATCTGCAAGATCACACTGCCGTATTCCTTATGCCCATTACCATAAACCAACAAAAATCTCTCAATCCATTTCGAGACTTTACTATCAGTCAACTCTGGGAGTACATAAATTATGGAACCGGTATTTGAGTATTCAAAATTGTCACATTTTTATCCAGTATCAGCGCTTAATTATGTAGTACTTTTGTACCATATTTCTTATGCTCCAAGTGCTCTTCTCCAGTTCGATGTGAAATTAAAATATTAGATAATAGAAGATTTACTAAAATTCTATTCGATTTAATTAGAAATCAAATTTTGGGATCTGTGTGCAAAAATACACAGTGATAAACGGAAAATGTAGGACAGATTGGAGGAGTATGATGTTGTAATTTGATATTTGTGAAAAATAATTTTTAATTACGTTAAAGACCTTGATATTGGTCTTTTAGAAAAATCCTACTCATGTTGGTTCTTATTGAAGGAATTTCTATCCTGCTACGGTAGATACCCCAGTATACAGGCTAAGAAATATACGACCATACGCGTTATACCAAAGTACTTTTCATATATAGTATGAGCAGCAATCAAAATCATTATCAGTGTAACTTGAAGCTCAGTGCATCAACTAACTTCGCCGAAACGGGACACCCAATATATATTGTGCATCGGGGCTACAGGGCGTTGGACATCAAACATGTTCCAGGCACCAAAAATCAAGGACACTGGACACCACGTAAGTGTACATACTTACACACATATGTTGCATAATATATATTTAATCGTTTCGATCCTAGAAATCATTCGTAACACAACCATCATAACTCATATGCCATAATCATATAACATAAATTGTACATGAATATATAGTGATGATGTGGATTGAGGAGTCAATATACCTTGTTGAAGAACTCATGCATGTAAAATCTCAAGCTAATAGGTATGAATTTAAGAGACGATTTTACAATAATTATATAATTTATAGTCGATGTGGTAATAGCTAATTAATATGATATGGTAATTTAAGAGAGACATTTCGTAAGCCTATGACGTTGGATAAATTCATGACAAGTATTACAAATTCAGTTGTTTTGCAAAGCAGGTTTGTATTAAATCAATGCTTTTTTTGCTACATTTCACGTAAGCGAGTGAAATTTGCAAAAGCATTGACCACTTAATCGCCCTAATCGTATTTATATCTATAGTTTGTATGTCCGCCCGCATCTATACACCACTAAGCTTAACCTCGCCTACGATACGCAGGGCTGTTCGCAATATTGACTCTCTAACCGCTTTTGCATGACCCCCATTGCTACTTACATTTGCAGATCCAGCATTCAAAAGATTACTGAGCTTCCATGTGCCCTAATTTTACATTTCAATTCTTGTCGTTCAAATTGGCACTAAAATCTCAAGTACAATGTTTCACTGCCTGTCTTTGTGAGCCAAAATACTTACTTATTGCTGACGAGTGTCCCGGAAAATGTGGGGTGCAAGCTGTAACGGGGGAATCCTGTCCAAAAACGTATGTACATACATATCTTACGTTTATATAATGATTAAATCTTTTATCCTGAAGGTAAACTAACGATAATTAATTTGACTATATCTAATTGAACCACAAAAGGGCAATTTCAGGTGATTATAGCCGCCGAAGATCCATTGGCAGATGAGGCGGAAGGGGTAAATCTTATGGCGTCCCACAACAAGGAGGAGGCGGGTGGAAGCTCCGGGGATAACTCTCAAGGAGGTGGAGGAAGCTCAAAACGACTTTACTTATTTTGAATTAACGATTTTGAAAATTCATAATAAGTAAAGTTTTTTTGAGCTTCCTCCACCTCCTTGAGAGTTACCCTCGGAGCTTCCACCGCCTCCTTGTTGTGAGACGAGATAAGATTTACCACTTCCAACTCATCAGCCCTTGGTTCTTCGGCGACTATAATCACCTGAAATTGCCCTTTCGTGGTTCAATTAGGCATAGTCAAATTAATTATCGTTAGCTTACCTTCAGGACAAAAGATTTAATCATTATATAAACGTAAGATATGTATGTACATACGTTTTTGGACAGGATTCCCCCGTTACAGCATGCACCCTACATTTTGCGGGACACTCGTCAGCAATAAGTAAGTATTTTGGCTCACAAAGACAGGCAGTGAAAGATTATACTTGAGATTTTAGTGCCAATTTGAACGACAAGGATTGAAATGTAAAATTAGGGCACATTGAAGCTGAGTAATCTTTTGAATGCTGGATTTGCAAATGTAAGTAGTAATGGGGGTCATGCAAAAGCGGTTAGAGAGTCAATATTGCGAACAGCCCTGCGTATCGTAGGCGAGGTTAAGCTTACTGGTGTATAGATGCGGGCGGATATACAAACTATAGATATAAATACGATTAGGGCGATTAAGTGGTCAATGATTTTGCAAATTTTGTGGTGTCCAATTTCCTTGATTTTCGGTGCCTGGAATATGTATTAGATAAACAAGTCATTCACTTTCATGCATACTTGACAATAATTGTAACAAAATGATAACAAATGCTTTTCAAGACGCTGGGCGAATGAGCCCAGCGTCTTGTTTCTTCGTCCTATCAGCCCGTCGTCATCCATCTACCCTCTGGGGGCCCTTCGGTTGTGCCAGCATCCTGTAATAAAAAAGTAAGAGAATTTTTAGAATATGAATATGAAACAAAATAATTATTGTAAAAAAAATTCCGTTAGGAATTGATAATATTTAATACTTACGGGAGCGAATAGCACCCATGCGGCGGCAGCTAGGGCCATTAGAAGTCCATTGTGTCTCTATGAAGGCTGGGAAATAAGTGATAATTTCGATGCATCCTACACCTCCTTATATACCCATATTATAATGGGAATTTACATAACCGATGATATTAATGAAACAAATTAGCCATTAATTTTAATGGGGGCAATTTAAACCCACTTTTGTCGGACGCAGACGCGGTAGCGTCTTCAGCATCATCACAAAGAGATCTGGGTGTTAAGAAGCGTATAGCTTGTAATTAAATGACGCACGCAGACATCGTTAATATTAATTGATTTTGTTTGACATTGAACGTCTGGTTCTAAAGCTGATGAAAACCACCATGTAAAACCATGAGTGGTTAAAGGGGACCCCCCTCATTTGCTCCTTTTCTTACGACCTCCTTCACAAAAAACCAGTAGCTTAAAATGATAATGATGAGGGTCGTAAGGAGCTTTAGCTTTGAGGGGGTTTGATGGATACTGGTGACATGACGTTGTGGAGTCCATGCAGAACTCCAGTTTCGATAAGACTAAGTTAAGAAGGATAATATTTTTTCCTTTGAGCTTACCTAACGATGACCTAAAAGAGAAAAAGGGTAAGCTCATTTTGTATCATCTTGAATCATTCAGGTTTTGAGCCACTTTGAGCTGGTGCATCATCATATTATCACCTCTAAAATATGTAAATTCACGTTTAACCATATAAAAAATTGCTAATCCCCAGTGAAATTCTTTATCTGGAGGCATAATAATACGAAATTTATTTGACAGAACGTAAACATAAATAAACCTGGTAACACAGGAGTGTAACGAACAAGCAATTTAGGGTTTATAAAAGGCAGCTATGACATTTGACCCTGATGATAGCCTCGGAGATAAGCGTGCATAGTACCGTTGATCTCCTCTCGTGATTAGTTTTCGAATGATATGCTACACGGTTTACCTTACGCTTGAAAAAATGAGGGGGTATGACCTATCCCCCCAGGGGTAACTCCGATTTGGCCCAAAATTGAACTTGATTCCTAGTTTTTCATAAGCTATCGATTGGTGAAAACAGAATTTAAAAAAGTCAAAGCGTTCTCGAGTTATCGTGTCCCCGAACGGAACGACGGACCGACTGGACAAAGCTATAAACAAGCAATTTAAGTCAAGTAGGGCAGAGTCAATGCTCATTTTGATGCACGCGATATCAAAACCGCTCTCATCTGTTTGATAACTTCGATGTACTTTGGAAAGTTACCAAGAACCATGACAATGTCTGGACATTTATCATGCGCATCCATCCGCAATTGACATTGGCTCCTTAACACCAGCAGCCTTTTCAAGATCATTCGTTGCATGTACTTTTTGTTGTACAGTAACTAAGTTCTTAAGTATGAACAACCAAAGGGTGATATAAAAAGAAATTTTGTTTTGAGAATTGACTAACTGGTTGAGAAAGTTCCGATCTGCTTCGGGTATTAATGATAGCTTGTACAATGGAATCACATTG
The DNA here is from genome assembly GCA_964034955.1 of Orchesella flavescens. Classification (NCBI taxonomy): domain Eukaryota; kingdom Metazoa; phylum Arthropoda; class Collembola; order Entomobryomorpha; family Orchesellidae; genus Orchesella; species Orchesella flavescens. Next base: position 46,353,794 of record OZ035953.1, read on the forward strand.
ATTATGAATAAACCTGGTAACACAGGAGTGTAACGAACTATCAATTTAGGGTTTATAAAAGGAAACTGACGACATTTGCATTATTTGTGACATAATTTGTTACCGCAGCGTCTGGCGACTAGCGACGCACTTGACTCTGACGGTCATAAGTTTAACTTAATTATTGTGCATTAATTTGTTTATTTCCAGCTTAAGGAGGAAACAATTGCATTTGCTTGGACACTTGAAAACTTTTCAACAATTACAGAACGCTACTATGATATCTTTTCACCAGTGGCCGAAAGGCGGTTCCGAGAGCAAGCATAGTTTTTAATTTAAATTTATAATCTCTTTCGCAAATCCTCTTCTTCGGCTTTTCTCTCTACAATTTGTTAGTTAAACTTCTATGGGCTTGGACAGACAATATATTATTGATGAATATTTTATTTGTAGGCAACTAAGATTGTATCCTAAAACGGAGTTGCATGCGTACGAATTTGTGTCAATTTTTTTTACCCTGAAAAATTTCGGAGAGGCGGTGCTTGTGAAGACTAAATAAATTAAAGCTCGATTTCAAATCTGTATTCTCAACGGTGATGAATATGCATTGAAAAAGTTGGGTACGCACATTTAATTAAACATTTCTCTGTTACGATTCCACAATAATTTTTGCATGTGATTAATTATTGATGTTGAGTGCAATCTTTTGTATTAGGATACCATGATATGAAAGCGGTGGACTTTAAGCAAGCGACTTCCGAGTGGGGATGGCAATTCATTCGACTATTGTGGATGAGTATCTTGTGAATGTCTCGTTGCAGCTCCATTGTGTAGTTTCGATTGAAAATGGGATGGAACATAGTGGAATCGAAGGGGTTAATGCTCATCCCGTTACCACCCAAGAAGAGTTGGACTTACAGGGAGTAGCTGCACTTGCCAATGATTTAGGATGGTATTTCACCAACTCTCAATATACAGATGTCACTATCAATGATGCTCCACTTTTCAAGGCTCACCGGACAATTCTCTGTGGTATATGGTCATATTATAATACTAAAACTTTCAGAAGCGTATAATAGTATCAAGATAAATCGGATTATAATAACAAGTTATGTTTTCCATATTTCTTAGTTCGAAGTCCAGTATTTGACAGGATGTTCAGCACCAACATGCAAGAAATTAAAGAAAACTCGGTGACCATTCCAGAATTTTATAATCAAACAGTTAAAGGGATGCTAGAGTGGATGTACACTAGCGAATCAGATGAGATAGAAAAGTAAACTGTGGATCTACTCCGAATCGCTGAAAACTACGATCTGCAAGATTTAAAAGAGAAATGTGAGAAAATGATAGCCAGAACCCTATACGTGACAAACGCTGCGAGCATCTTGATCTTGGCCCATCTCAACAATGCCTCATATTTGAAGAAACGGGCAACGGAAATGGTTAGGTTATTAGTAGATTATGATTTGAAAAAGGAGCTGTTTTGAGATATTATTCTATAAACACCTTTTTGCTATAAAATACATATGATCGTATTTTTATTTCAGCTGGAAACAAGAAGTCGTATAAACAGAAGAAAATTTGCGAATCCTATTAGTCAAGAGGAATATTTGTGAATCTATGGTTGGCTCAAAAAAATTTCGTCACATCCGGTTGCAAGTATCATTACCATGAATTATGAATGAACTGCTTATTAACTTTGTTTCAATATTAGTCATTTATAATTTGTTTTAAATGTAGAGTATTTTATTTTATGCATTAGATAAACAAGTCATTTACTTTCATGCATACTTGACAATAATTGGTAAAAAAATCTGCCCTCTGGGGGCCCTTCCGTAGTGCCAGCATCCTGTAATAAAAAGTAAGAGAATTTTTAGAATATGAATATGAAACAAAGGAATTATTCTAAAAAATGTTCCGTTAGGAATTGATAATATTTATTACTTACGGGAGCGAATAGCGCCCATGCTGCGGTAGCCAGTGCGATGATAACCAGTGTTTTCACGAACCAATCCATGGTGTTTCTGTTAAGGCTGATGAATAAATGATGATGTTCAACGTTTTGGAACTCCTTATAAACCCCAAAATTTAATGGGATTTACATAATCCGGGATGAAATGGAATGGATGCTATTAATTTTAATGGGGGTAATTTAAACTCGCTCTTTGTCTGACGGTAGTAGCGACAGCGTCTTCGTCATCATTGCAAATGAAAAGAGAAGCCGAAAGAAAAGTAGTGTAATTAAATGACGCACGCAGACATCGTTAATATTAATTGATTTTGTTTGACATTGAACGTCTGGTTCTAAAGCTGATGAAAACCACCATGTAAAACCATGAAGGTTTAAAGGGGACCCCCCTTCTTTGCTCCTTTTCTGACGACCTCCTTCACAAAAAAAACTACTAGCTTAAAATGATAATGATGAGGGTCGTAAGGAGCTTTATTTTTGAGGGGGTTTGATGGATACTGGTATGACGTTGTGGAGTCCATGTAGAACTCCAGTCTTCACCCCCCGTTTCGATAAGACTAGGTTAAGAAGAATAATATTTTTTCGTTTGAGCTTACCTAATGATGACCTAAAAGAGAAAAAGGGTAAGCTCATTTTGTATCATCTTGAATCATTCAGGTTTTGAGCCACTTTGAGCTGGTGCATCATCATATTATCACATCTTTTCTTAACCAAAGAGGAGCTCCACTTTTTTGAGAAAATGAATTTTAAAGTTTTAAAAATTTAAAAATTCAAAGAAGGAGATTCCCGATTTGAAATGCATATCTGCTTGAAAAAGAACAAGTTATCCACAAACTAACGAATATTCGGTATGTATGTATCTATGATATATCCTTGTGAATCCATAAGAAAATGACCTGAAAGCGTGACGTATATTAAGAATTCCTGTAAATACTGTTTTCAGGATAAGGAACATAGTTTAGACAATTACAAGCTCAAGCCCAAGAAACCTTCAAAACAGAAGACAATGACAGATTACAACAGTAGACTGGCTTCCGTATGTATGCAGTTTGCAAAAGTTCTCTGACAATAAAAAGTAGCATGTTTGCACAAACTTAGATTTCTACTTTTAATCGATCTTTGACGATACAAATAGGGTAAAATTACGGAGTTGTAGTTTTGCTCTCATATATGTAAGTACTGATTCCGATGGCTACTGAGACTTCCCAGTTATTTAAGGAAATTTTATGTTCGCCAGCCCAACGATACATTCCCCATTTAGTGGATTGTCCCAAGGTAAATGTACTTGTAATAAAACTACAAGTACATATTTCGTATTTTAGAATGATGCAATAATTGCTGAAGAAAAAGGACAATCCCATTTCTTGCTTAGCAGATTTTATTACTTTATGAAAATTAATTGAATGCATTTTCAAATCTGGATAAAAGAATAGAGAAAAGGAATGGACCTTTTTTAGGCTCAATTTATTACTCACATGCGTATGTACAGCTAGAAAAATCACGCCTAGCTCATCACCGGTAAATACTGCTAGCTGCTAATTTTTGAGACTTTAAAGCCCTGAAAAAATCAATACAAGATGAATGCATGGCGTTATTTGAAAAAATCAAATCGATGTCTGATAAGCAAAGAGTTGACAGTGAATTAATTGCAAAGGTTTTGAATTTTTCCATATTTTTTTATTAAGGGTGCAAGACTAATATATATGTACATGTAATATAATTATAATCATATATCGCTATTCCACTCTTATACAATTATTTTTCGTGTATACTAAAACTTCACTACTTCATCATCATGATTGGCAACTTCCATTGCATCATGTTGCTTCCTTTGAAATGTATGTCACAAATTCCATCTAACTCTTTAAACTAATGCTTAATTAAGTTATAGAAACTTTAATGTTCTATAATAGTTCCTTACTATAATTTGTATTATATAATCTACCAGTTCTACATCATCCCCACTCAAAATTCGATGCACCAAATACTCAATCGTATGCTGTATATTTCAAGTACGTTCACGTAATCCATTTAACGGACGAAATATTATCTAAAATCGTTTAAGTAAAGATATAAACAAACTCATTGTGCCATACTCATATACTTTCATATGTCAGGCAATGTCCAAAGTGACCTGAACCATACATAATACAAGTTAGGCCAGCCCTTCGTTGAAGGGCCCATCAACAACACTCGAAAACACGATTAAACCCTTTCCTAGTCCCAGATAAACAAATTCGAAGTTTAGATATGTCCCCAATTAACATTTCTTATTACCCCAAAAACAAAATTTAATCATCCATCGCTTCCTACATATAAGTATTCGCCCAAAAACCCGCATTTTACTATTCTCCCATCAATGAACAATTAACAAATTATCTTCCGCCTCCAAAAATCAACATCTCTGGTTTAGTAAAAATACAGTGAATAGATTGGATGAATGAGAAAATATACATAAGCAAATCAACACAGCTCTCAAAGCAGGTGGCCGTATAGAGTGGTAGTAGCTGAGCATATTCTCCACCACGTGCAGAATAGAAGGCGTAGCAACAATGAGAGACACTTCTCAATACCTTTCCCAACAATATTGAGATTTTTAGGTATATTTTCTTCATGGGTGGTCTCTGTCAAAGTCAAACTCGAAATCTCCATGCAATTTTAAATCCCCTGAGAGAAACTCCCACTTCCCAAAACCTTTCCCAACAATTTTGAGATTTTTAGGTATATTTTCTTCATGGGTGGTCTCTGTCAAAGTCAAATTCGAAATCCCCATGAAATTTGAACTCCCTACAGAGAAAGTCCCTCATCACGATACCTACCACAATAATTTTGAGAAAATATGCATAAGAAAAAGCAGATCATCAAGAGCAAAGGAAAGCCTGTATCTATGTATGTCAGGATAAGAACATAAGCATCATGTGCAATCGAACGCAAGCAGATGGTGTGGCGTGCAAGCAACAAAGCAATGCAAGTCAATGCTTTTAAAATTTTTGCCAAAAAAATATTTCCCAAAGGAAGATTTGAACCCGTGGCCCTATAGCCCAAGACTCATACTTTGCGCGTTGTGCCATTGTGATCATATAGTGTGATACGCTGTGAATAAAACCTTACGTGTCCCAGCATGCATTTTGCTTGGATTTCTACAACAGGAAAATCCTCGCACGGCTGTGTCCCACAGGAGGATCGTGTGTTATATTATTTGATAAGACCCTTCATTCAAGGTACAGAAGTTAAAAACATTCAGATATCTAGCAATGACACTGATCGCCATTTACCAACTAAACACCCCCTACCAACTGTGGAAAGGAAGTCATCAAACCAACGTGTCTTGCCATGATAGCTTCCCCGTTCTTAGCTAAATTGGTCTTAATTTGCAGTTTCCAATTGGGGTAAGGGAAAGCAATCGGTTTGGCCATTATATTTGATAGCACAAACTGATTATTTTCAGGATTTCTCCCACCTCGGCTGATCTGGAGTGGCAGACCGGTTACCGTACGTATTAAATTTGTGCCTGGTTTTGGTTTGTGAACCACAGGACAGAAATGATAAGGTAGATAGACGAATGGGTGATAGAAGAACGAGTTCAGTTCTGCATAGCCGGATCACATTTAGTTTGAGTTTGAATTGCTTAATGGACACATCTGGAACCCTAATTATATATCCGTTAAGAAATGTAGACACCATTCTAAATAACATAAGAGCCTCATTGATAGAGTTGTTCAAGTTCAGCTCTTTCTTTACAATATCATTTTCAATGGTGGTTACTTCAACAATCACCGTGCTGCCTCCAACTCCTGAAGTTGTGAGTTCAAATGCCATATGGACACAAATTTCTTAGCAAACCTTACGAAAGAATACTACATTTCTTGTAGCATACATATTTGCATTCTTACTTACAAACCATAGAAGACGGTCCCAACTTTGGAGCCTTTCATCCACATTAGTGACACCCATGCAGGTGCCTATTAATCTTTTAAATATTCGTGATCACATTACAAAAAATAGAATACCCCTCTTTTCTAATACATCATCAGATGTGTACAGTTTCAATGATTTCAAGATATTATTCGTCCGTGGGCATATTTCAAAATACTCACTTCTTATTCGCTACCCCTTCAAAAACTTTTCGATTGCAATCTTGCTTGATTCCACGCTACAAAATTATTTTGAACAGAATATTTGTTGGACCAATTCCTGTTAGATATTCCTAAATATCATTAGATTCGCTCTAGGATTAAAACTGGCTGAGATAATCGCGTATAAAGTTTCAATAAAAACCAGTTGATTTCTAAGTAAAACGAATATATGTATCAGATGCAGTTTTTTATAAGGAGTTCAAAAATATCATTAGATTCGCTCTAGGATTAAAACTGGCTGGGATAATCGCGTATAAAGTTTCAATAAAAACCAGTTGATTTCTAAGTAAAACGAGTATATGTATCAGATAAAGTTTTTTATAAGAGTTCAAAAATATCATTAGATTCGCTCTAGGATTAAAACTGGCTGAGATAATCGCGTTTAAAGTTTCAGTAAAAAGCAGTTGATATCGAAGTAAAACGAGTATATGTATCAGATGCAGTTTTTTATAAGAGTTAAAAAATATCATTAGATTCGCTCTAGGATTAAAACTGGCTGAGATAATCGCGTTTAAAGTTTCAATAAAAACCAGTTGATTTCTAAGTAAAACGAATATATGTATCAGATGCAGTTTTTTATAAGGAGTTCAAAAATATCATTAGATTCGCTCTAGGATTAAAACTGGCTGGGATAATCGCGTATAAAGTTTCAATAAAAACCAGTTGATTTCTAAGTAAAACGAGTATATGTATCAGATGCAGTTTTTTATAAGAGTTAAAAAATATCATTAGATTCGCTCTAGGATTAAAACTGGCTGAGATAATCGCGTTTAAAGTTTCAATAAAACCCAGTTGATTTCTAAGTAAAACGAATATATGTATCAGATGCAGTTTTTTATCTCAGCCAGTTTTAATCCTAGAGCGAATCTAATGATATTTTTGAACTCCTTATAAAAAACTGCATCTGATACATATATTCGTTTTACTTAGAAATCAACTGGGTTTTATTAAAACTTTAAGTGCGATTATCTCAGCCAGTTTTAATCCTAGAGCGAATCTAATGATATTTTTGAACTCCTTATAAAAAACTGCATCTGATACATATATTCGTTTTACTTAGATATCAACTGGTTTTAATTGAAATTTTAAACGCGATTATCTCAGCCAGTTTTAATCCTAGAGCGAATCTAATGATATTTTTGAACTCCTTATAAAAAACTGCATCTGATACATATATTCGTTTTACTTAGAAATTAACTGGTTTTTATTGAAACTTTAAACGCGATTATCTCAGCCAGTTTTAATCCTAGAGCGAATCTAATGATATTTTTGAACTCCTTATAAAAAACTGCATCTGATACATATATTCGTTTTACTTAGAAATCAACTGGTTTTTATTGAAACTTTAAACGCGATTATCTCAGCCAGTTTTAATCCTAGAGCGAATCTAATGATATTTTTGAACTCCTTATAAAAAACTGCATCTGATACATATATTCATTTCCCTTTAAAAGCAACTTTAATTTCTTGAAACTTTAAACGCGATTATCTCAGCCAGTTTTAATCCTAGCGCGAATCTAATGATATTTTTGAACTCCTTATAAAAAACTGCATCTGATACATATATTCGTTTTACTTAGAAATCAACTGGTTTTTATTGAAACTTTAAACAAGATTATCTCAGCCAGTTTTAATCCTAGAGCGAATCTAATGATATTTTTGAACTGCATCTGATACATATATTCGTTTTACTTAGAAATCAACTGGTTTTTATTGAAACTTTAAACGCGATTATCTCAGCCAGTTTTAATCCTAGAGCGAATCTAATGATATTTTTGAACTCCTTATAAAAAACTGCATCAGATACATATATTCGTTTTACTTAGAAATCAACTGGTTTTTATTGAAACTTTAAACGCGATTATCTCAGCCAGTTTTAATCCTAGAGCGAATCTAATGATATTTTTGAACTCCTTATAAAAAACTGCATCTGATACATATATTCGTTTTACTTAGATATCAACTGGTTTTTATTGAAACTTTAAACAAGATTATCTCAGCCAGTTTTAATCCTAGAGCGAATCTAATGATATTTTTGAACTCCTTATAAAAAACTGCATCTGATACATATATTCGTTTTACTTAGAAATCAACTGGTTTTTATTGAAACTTTAAACGCGATTATCTCAGCCAGTTTTAATCCTAGAGCGAATCTAATGATATTTTTGAACTCCTTATAAAAAACTGCATCTGATACATGTATTCATTTCCCTTAAAAAGCAACTTTTATTTCTTGAAACTTTAAACTCGATTATCTCAGCCAGTTTTAATCCTAGAGCGAATCTAATGATATTTTTGAACTCCTTATAAAAAACTGCATCTGATACATATATTCGTTTTACTTAGAAATCAACTGGTTTTTATCGAAACTTTAAACGCGATTATCTCAGCCAGTTTTAATCCTAGAGCGAATCTAATGATATTTTTGAACTGCATCTGATACATATATTCGTTTTACTTAGAAATCAACTGGTTTTTATTGAAACTTTAAACGCGATTATCTCAGCCAGTTTTAATCCTAGAGCGAATCTAATGATATTTTTGAACTCCTTATAAAAAACTGCATCTGATACATATATTCGTTTTACTTAGAAATCAACTGGTTTTTATTGAAACTTTAAACGCGATTATCTCAGCCAGTTTTAATCCTAGAGCGAATCTAATGATATTTTTGAACTCCTTATAAAAAACTGCATCTGATACATGTATTCGTTTTACTTCGATATCATATGCTTTTTACTGAAACTTTAAACGCGATTATCTCAGCCAGTTTTAATCCTAGAGCGAATCTAATGATATTTTTGAACTCCTTATAAAAAACTGCAACTGATACATATATTCATTTCCCTTAAAAAGCAACTTTAATTTCTTGAAACTTTAAACGCGATTATCTCAGCCAGTTTTAATCCTAGAGCGAATCTAATGATATTTTTGAACTCCTTATAAAAAACTGCAACTGATACATATACTCATTTCCCTTAAAAAGCAACTTTAATTTCTTGAAACTTTAAACGCGATTATCTCAGCCAGTTTTAATCCTAGAGCGAATCTAATGATATTTTTGAACTCCTTATAAAAAACTGCATCTGATACATATATTCATTTCCCTTTAAAAGCAACTTTAATTTCTTGAAACTTTAAACGCGATTATCTCAGCCAGTTTTAATCCTAGAGCGAATCTAATGATATTTTTGAACTCCTTATAAAAAACTGCATCTGATACATGTATTCATTTCCCTTAAAAAGCAACTTTTATTTCTTGAAACTTTAAACTCGATTATCTCAGCCAGTTTTAATCCTAGAGCGAATCTAATGATATTTTTGAACTCCTTATAAAAAACTGCATCTGATACAAATATTCGTTTTACTTAGAAATCAACTGGTTTTTATTGAAACTTTAAACTCGATTATCTCAGCCAGTTTTAATCCTAGAGCGAATCTAATGATATTTTTGAACTCCTTATAAAAAACTGCATCTGATACATATATTCGTTTTACTTAGAAATTAACTGGTTTTTATTGAAACTTTAAACGCGATTATCTCAGCCAGTTTTAATCCTAGAGCGAATCTAATGATATTTTTGAACTCCTTATAAAAAACTGCATCTGATACATATATTCGTTTTACTTAGAAATCAACCGGTTTTTATTGAAACTTTAAACGCGATTATCTCAGCCAGTTTTAATCCTAGAGCGAATCTAATGATATTTTTGAACTCCTTATAAAAAACTGCATCTGATACATGTATTCATTTCCCTTAAAAAGCAACTTTAATTTCTTGAATCTTTAAACGCGATTATCTCAGCCAGTTTTAATCCTAGAGCGAATCTAATGATATTTTTGAACTCCTTATAAAAAACTGCATCTGATACATATATTCATTTCCCTTAAAAAGCAACTTTAATTTCTTGAAACTTTAAAAGCGATTATCTCAGCCAGTTTTAATCCTAGAGCGAATCTAATGATATTTTTGAACTCCTTATAAAAAACTGCATCTGATACATGTATTCATTTCCCTTAAAAATCAACTTTAATTTCTTGAAACTTTAAACGCGATTATCTCAGCCAGTTTTAATCCTAGAGCGAATCTAATGATATTTTTGAACTCCTTATAAAAAACTGCATCTGATACATATATTCGTTTTACTTAGAAATCAACTGGTTTTTATTGAAACTTTAAACGCGATTATCTCAGCCAGTTTTAATCCTAGAGCGAATCTAATGATATTTTTGAACTCCTTATAAAAAACTGCATCTGATACATATATTCGTTTTACTTAGAAATCAACTGGTTTTTATTGAAACTTTAAACGCGATTATCTCAGCCAGTTTTAATCCTAAAGCGAATCTAATGATATTTTTTAACTCCTTATAAAAAACTGCATCTGATACATATATTCGTTTTACTTAGAAATCAACTGGTTTTTATCGAAAATTTAAACGCGATTATCTCAGCCAGTTTTAGTCCTAGAGCGAATCTAATGATATTTTTGAACTGCATCTGATACATATATTCGTTTTACTTAGAAATCAACTGGTTTTTATTGAAACTTTAAACGCGATTATCTCATCCAGTTTTAATCCTAGAGCGAATCTAATGATATTTTTGAACTCCTTATAAAAAACTGCATCTGATACATATATTCGTTTTACTTAGAAATCAACTGGTTTTTATTGAAACTTTAAACGCGATTATCTCAGCCAGTTTTAATCCTAGAGCGAATCTAATGATATTTTTGAACTCCTTATAAAAAACTGCATCTGACACATGTATTCATTTCCCTTAAAAAGCAACTTTAATTTCTTGAAACTTTAAACGCGATTATCTCAGCCAGTTTTAATCCTAGAGCGAATCTAATGATATTTTTGAACTCCTTATAAAAAACTGCAACTGATACATATATTCGTTTTACTTAGAAATCAACTGGTTTTTATTGAAACTTTAAACGCGATTATCTCAGCCAGTTTTAATCCTAGAGCGAATCTAATGATATTTTTGAACTCCTTATAAAAAACTGCATCTGATACATATATTCGTTTTACTTAGAAATCAACTGGTTTTTATTGAAACTTTAAACGCGATTATCTCAGCCAGTTTTAATCCTAGAGCGAATCTAATGATATTTTTGAACTCCTTATAAAAAACTGCATCTGATACATATATTCGTTTTACTTAGAAATCAACTGGTTTTTATCGAAACTTTAAACGCGATTATCTCAGCCAGTTTTAATCCTAGAGCGAATCTAATGATATTTTTGAACTCCTTATAAAAAACTGCATCTGATACATGTATTCATTTCCCTTAAAAAGCAACTTTTATTGCTTGAAACTTTAAACGCGATTATCTCAGCCAGTTTTAATCCTAGAGCGAATCTAATGATATTTTTGAACTCCTTATAAAAAACTGCAACTGATACATATATTCATTTCCCTTAAAAAGCAACTTTAATTTCTCGAAACTTTAAACGCGATTATCTCAGCCAGTTTTAATCCTAGAGCGAATCTAATGATATTTTTGAACTCCTTATAAAAAACTGCATCTGATACATATATTCATTTCCCTTAAAAAGCAACTTTAATTTCTTGAAACTTTAAACGCGATTATCTCAGCCAGTTTTAATCCTAGAGCGAATCTAATGATATTTTTGAACTCCTTATAAAAAACTGCAACTGATACATATATTCGTTTTACTTAGAAATCAACTGGTTTTTATTGAAACTTTAAACGCGATTATCTCAGCCAGTTTTAATCCTAGAGCGAATCTAATGATATTTTTGAACTCCTTATAAAAAACTGCAACTGATACATATATTCATTTCCCTTAAAAAGCAACTTTAATTTCTTGAAACTTTAAACGCGATTATCTCAGCCAGTTTTAATCCTAGAGCGAATCTAATGATATTTTTGAACTCCTTATAAAAAACTGCATCTGATACATATATTCGTTTTACTTAGAAATCAACTGGTTTTTATCGAAACTTTAAACGCGATTATCTCAGCCAGTTTTAATCCTAGAGCGAATCTAATGATATTTTTGAACTCCTTATAAAAAACTGCAACTGATACATATATTCATTTCCCTTAAAAAGCAACTTTAATTTCTCGAAACTTTAAACGCGATTATCTCAGCCAGTTTTAATCCTAGAGCGAATCTAATGATATTTTTGAACTCCTTATAAAAAACTGCATCATTCATATATTCGTTTTACTTAGAAATCAACTGGTTTTTATTGAAACTTTAAACGCGATTATCTCAGCCAGTTTTAATCCTAGAGCGAATCTAATGATATTTTTGAACTCCTTATAAAAAACTGCATCTGATACATATATTCATTTCCCTTTAAAAGCAACTTTAATTTCTTGAAACTTTAAACGCGATTATCTCAGCCAGTTTTAATCCTAGAGCGAATCTAATGATATTTTTGAACTCCTTATAAAAAACTGCATCTGATACATGTATTCATTTCCCTTAAAAAGCAACTTTTATTTCTTGAAACTTTAAACTCGATTATCTCAGCCAGTTTTAATCCTAGAGCGAATCTAATGATATTTTTGAACTTCTTATAAAAAACTGCATCTGATACATATATTCGTTTTACTTAGAAATCAACTGGTTTTTATTGAAACTTTAAACGCGATTATCTCAGCCAGTTTTAATCCTAGAGCGAATCTAATGATATTTTTGAACTCCTTATAAAAAACTGCATCTGATACATATATTCATTTCCCTTTAAAAGCAACTTTAATTTCTTGAAACTTTAAACGCGATTATCTCAGCCAGTTTTAATCCTAGAGCGAATCTAATGATATTTTTGAACTCCTTATAAAAAACTGCATCTGATACATGTATTCATTTCCCTTAAAAAGCAACTTTTATTTCTTGAAACTTTAAACTCGATTATCTCAGCCAGTTTTAATCCTAGAGCGAATCTAATGATATTTTTGAACTTCTTATAAAAAACTGCATCTGATACATATATTCGTTTTACTTAGAAATCAACTGGTTTTTATTGAAACTTTAAACGCGATTATCTCAGCCAGTTTTAATCCTAGAGCGAATCTAATGATATTTTTGAACTCCTTATAAAAAACTGCATCTGATACATATATTCATTTCCCTTTAAAAGCAACTTTAATTTCTTGAAACTTTAAACGCGATTATCTCAGCCAGTTTTGATCCTAGAGCGAATCTAATGATATTTTTGAACTCCTTATAAAAAACTGCAACTGATACATATATTCATTTCCCTTAAAAAGCAACTTTAATTTCTCGAAACTTTAAACGCGATTATCTCAGCCAGTTTTAATCCTAGAGCGAATCTAATGATATTTTTGAACTCCTTATAAAAAACTGCATCTGATACATATATTCATTTCCCTTAAAAAGCAACTTTAATTTCTTGAAACTTTAAACGCGATTATCTCAGCCAGTTTTAATCCTAGAGCGAATCTAATGATATTTTTGAACTCCTTATAAAAAACTGCAACTGATACATATATTCGTTTTACTTAGAAATCAACTGGTTTTTATTGAAACTTTAAACGCGATTATCTCAGCCAGTTTTAATCCTAGAGCGAATCTAATGATATTTTTGAACTCCTTATAAAAAACTGCAACTGATACATATATTCGTTTTACTTAGAAATCAACTGGTTTTTATTGAAACTTTAAACGCGATTATCTCAGCCAGTTTTAATCCTAGAGCGAATCTAATGATATTTTTGAACTCCTTATAAAAAACTGCATCTGATACATATATTCGTTTTACTTAGAAATCAACTGGTTTTTATTGAAACTTTAAACGCGATTATCTCAGCCAGTTTTAATCCTAGAGCGAATCTAATGATATTTTTGAACTCCTTATAAAAAACTGCATCTGATACATATATTCGTTTTACTTAGAAATCAACTGGGTTTTATTAAAACTTTAAGTGCGATTATCTCAGCCAGTTTTAATCCTAGAGCGAATCTAATGATATTTTTGAACTCCTTATAAAAAACTGCATCTGATACATATATTCGTTTTACTTAGATATCAACTGGTTTTTATTGAAACTTTAAACGCGATTATCTCAGCCAGTTTTAATCCTAGAGCGAATCTAATGATATTTTTGAACTCCTTATAAAAAACTGCAACTGATACATATATTCATTTCCCTTAAAAAGCAACTTTAATTTCTTGAAACTTTAAACGCGATTATCTCAGCCAGTTTTAATCCTAGAGCGAATCTAATGATATTTTTGAACTCCTTATAAAAAACTGCATCTGATACATATATTCGTTTTACTTAGAAATCAACTGGTTTTTATCGAAACTTTAAACGCGATTATCTCAGCCAGTTTTAATCCTAGAGCGAATCTAATGATATTTTTGAACTCCTTATAAAAAACTGCAACTGATACATATATTCATTTCCCTTAAAAAGCAACTTTAATTTCTCGAAACTTTAAACGCGATTATCTCAGCCAGTTTTAATCCTAGAGCGAATCTAATGATATTTTTGAACTCCTTATAAAAAACTGCATCATTCATATATTCGTTTTACTTAGAAATCAACTGGTTTTTATTGAAACTTTAAACGCGATTATCTCAGCCAGTTTTAATCCTAGAGCGAATCTAATGATATTTTTGAACTCCTTATAAAAAACTGCATCTGATACATATATTCATTTCCCTTTAAAAGCAACTTTAATTTCTTGAAACTTTAAACGCGATTATCTCAGCCAGTTTTAATCCTAGAGCGAATCTAATGATATTTTTGAACTCCTTATAAAAAACTGCATCTGATACATGTATTCATTTCCCTTAAAAAGCAACTTTTATTTCTTGAAACTTTAAACTCGATTATCTCAGCCAGTTTTAATCCTAGAGCGAATCTAATGATATTTTTGAACTTCTTATAAAAAACTGCATCTGATACATATATTCGTTTTACTTAGAAATCAACTGGTTTTTATTGAAACTTTAAACGCGATTATCTCAGCCAGTTTTAATCCTAGAGCGAATCTAATGATATTTTTGAACTCCTTATAAAAAACTGCATCTGATACATATATTCATTTCCCTTTAAAAGCAACTTTAATTTCTTGAAACTTTAAACGCGATTATCTCAGCCAGTTTTAATCCTAGAGCGAATCTAATGATATTTTTGAACTCCTTATAAAAAACTGCATCTGATACATGTATTCATTTCCCTTAAAAAGCAACTTTTATTTCTTGAAACTTTAAACTCGATTATCTCAGCCAGTTTTAATCCTAGAGCGAATCTAATGATATTTTTGAACTTCTTATAAAAAACTGCATCTGATACATATATTCGTTTTACTTAGAAATCAACTGGTTTTTATTGAAACTTTAAACGCGATTATCTCAGCCAGTTTTAATCCTAGAGCGAATCTAATGATATTTTTGAACTCCTTATAAAAAACTGCATCTGATACATATATTCATTTCCCTTTAAAAGCAACTTTAATTTCTTGAAACTTTAAACGCGATTATCTCAGCCAGTTTTGATCCTAGAGCGAATCTAATGATATTTTTGAACTCCTTATAAAAAACTGCAACTGATACATATATTCATTTCCCTTAAAAAGCAACTTTAATTTCTCGAAACTTTAAACGCGATTATCTCAGCCAGTTTTAATCCTAGAGCGAATCTAATGATATTTTTGAACTCCTTATAAAAAACTGCATCTGATACATGTATTCATTTCCCTTAAAAAGCAACTTTTATTGCTTGAAACTTTAAACGCGATTATCTCAGCCAGTTTTAATCCTAGAGCGAATCTAATGATATTTTTGAACTCCTTATAAAAAACTGCAACTGATACATATATTCGTTTTACTTAGAAATCAACTGGTTTTTATTGAAACTTTAAACGCGATTATCTCAGCCAGTTTTAATCCTAGAGCGAATCTAATGATATTTTTGAACTCCTTATAAAAAACTGCAACTGATACATATATTCGTTTTACTTAGAAATCAACTGGTTTTTATTGAAACTTTAAACGCGATTATCTCAGCCAGTTTTAATCCTAGAGCGAATCTAATGATATTTTTGAACTCCTTATAAAAAACTGCATCTGATACATATATTCGTTTTACTTAGAAATCAACTGGTTTTTATTGAAACTTTAAACGCGATTATCTCAGCCAGTTTTAATCCTAGAGCGAATCTAATGATATTTTTGAACTCCTTATAAAAAACTGCATCTGATACATATATTCGTTTTACTTAGAAATCAACTGGTTTTTATCGAAACTTTAAACGCGATTATCTCAGCCAGTTTTAATCCTAGAGCGAATCTAATGATATTTTTGAACTCCTTATAAAAAACTGCATCTGATACATGTATTCATTTCCCTTAAAAAGCAACTTTTATTGCTTGAAACTTTAAACGCGATTATCTCAGCCAGTTTTAATCCTAGAGCGAATCTAATGATATTTTTGAACTCCTTATAAAAAACTGCAACTGATACATATATTCATTTCCCTTAAAAAGCAACTTTAATTTCTCGAAACTTTAAACGCGATTATCTCAGCCAGTTTTAATCCTAGAGCGAATCTAATGATATTTTTGAACTCCTTATAAAAAACTGCATCTGATACATATATTCATTTCCCTTAAAAAGCAACTTTAATTTCTTGAAACTTTAAACGCGATTATCTCAGCCAGTTTTAATCCTAGAGCGAATCTAATGATATTTTTGAACTCCTTATAAAAAACTGCAACTGATACATATATTCGTTTTACTTAGAAATCAACTGGTTTTTATTGAAACTTTAAACGCGATTATCTCAGCCAGTTTTAATCCTAGAGCGAATCTAATGATATTTTTGAACTCCTTATAAAAAACTGCAACTGATACATATATTCATTTCCCTTAAAAAGCAACTTTAATTTCTTGAAACTTTAAACGCGATTATCTCAGCCAGTTTTAATCCTAGAGCGAATCTAATGATATTTTTGAACTCCTTATAAAAAACTGCATCTGATACATATATTCGTTTTACTTAGAAATCAACTGGTTTTTATCGAAACTTTAAACGCGATTATCTCAGCCAGTTTTAATCCTAGAGCGAATCTAATGATATTTTTGAACTCCTTATAAAAAACTGCAACTGATACATATATTCATTTCCCTTAAAAAGCAACTTTAATTTCTCGAAACTTTAAACGCGATTATCTCAGCCAGTTTTAATCCTAGAGCGAATCTAATGATATTTTTGAACTCCTTATAAAAAACTGCATCATTCATATATTCGTTTTACTTAGAAATCAACTGGTTTTTATTGAAACTTTAAACGCGATTATCTCAGCCAGTTTTAATCCTAGAGCGAATCTAATGATATTTTTGAACTCCTTATAAAAAACTGCATCTGATACATATATTCATTTCCCTTTAAAAGCAACTTTAATTTCTTGAAACTTTAAACGCGATTATCTCAGCCAGTTTTAATCCTAGAGCGAATCTAATGATATTTTTGAACTCCTTATAAAAAACTGCATCTGATACATGTATTCATTTCCCTTAAAAAGCAACTTTTATTTCTTGAAACTTTAAACTCGATTATCTCAGCCAGTTTTAATCCTAGAGCGAATCTAATGATATTTTTGAACTTCTTATAAAAAACTGCATCTGATACATATATTCGTTTTACTTAGAAATCAACTGGTTTTTATTGAAACTTTAAACGCGATTATCTCAGCCAGTTTTAATCCTAGAGCGAATCTAATGATATTTTTGAACTCCTTATAAAAAACTGCATCTGATACATATATTCATTTCCCTTTAAAAGCAACTTTAATTTCTTGAAACTTTAAACGCGATTATCTCAGCCAGTTTTAATCCTAGAGCGAATCTAATGATATTTTTGAACTCCTTATAAAAAACTGCATCTGATACATGTATTCATTTCCCTTAAAAAGCAACTTTTATTTCTTGAAACTTTAAACTCGATTATCTCAGCCAGTTTTAATCCTAGAGCGAATCTAATGATATTTTTGAACTTCTTATAAAAAACTGCATCTGATACATATATTCGTTTTACTTAGAAATCAACTGGTTTTTATTGAAACTTTAAACGCGATTATCTCAGCCAGTTTTAATCCTAGAGCGAATCTAATGATATTTTTGAACTCCTTATAAAAAACTGCATCTGATACATATATTCATTTCCCTTTAAAAGCAACTTTAATTTCTTGAAACTTTAAACGCGATTATCTCAGCCAGTTTTGATCCTAGAGCGAATCTAATGATATTTTTGAACTCCTTATAAAAAACTGCAACTGATACATATATTCATTTCCCTTAAAAAGCAACTTTAATTTCTCGAAACTTTAAACGCGATTATCTCAGCCAGTTTTAATCCTAGAGCGAATCTAATGATATTTTTGAACTCCTTATAAAAAACTGCATCTGATACATATATTCATTTCCCTTAAAAAGCAACTTTAATTTCTTGAAACTTTAAACGCGATTATCTCAGCCAGTTTTAATCCTAGAGCGAATCTAATGATATTTTTGAACTCCTTATAAAAAACTGCAACTGATACATATATTCGTTTTACTTAGAAATCAACTGGTTTTTATTGAAACTTTAAACGCGATTATCTCAGCCAGTTTTAATCCTAGAGCGAATCTAATGATATTTTTGAACTCCTTATAAAAAACTGCAACTGATACATATATTCATTTCCCTTAAAAAGCAACTTTAATTTCTTGAAACTTTAAACGCGATTATCTCAGCCAGTTTTAATCCTAGAGCGAATCTAATGATATTTTTGAACTCCTTATAAAAAACTGCATCTGATACATATATTCGTTTTACTTAGAAATCAACTGGTTTTTATCGAAACTTTAAACGCGATTATCTCAGCCAGTTTTAATCCTAGAGCGAATCTAATGATATTTTTGAACTCCTTATAAAAAACTGCATCTGATACATGTATTCATTTCCCCTAAAAAGCAACTTTTATTTCTTGAAACTTTAAACGCGATTATCTCAGCCAGTTTTAATCCTAGAGCGAATCTAATGATATTTTTGAACTCCTTATAAAAAACTGCAACTGATACATATATTCATTTCCCTTAAAAAGCAACTTTAATTTCTCGAAACTTTAAACGCGATTATCTCAGCCAGTTTTAATCCTAGAGCGAATCTAATAATATTTTTGAACTCCTTATAAGAAACTGCATCATTCATATATTCGTTTTACTTAGAAATCAACTGGTTTTTATTGAAACTTTAAACGCGATTATCTCAGCCAGTTTTAATCCTAGAGCGAATCTAATGATATTTTTGAACTCCTTATAAAAAACTGCATCTGATACATATATTCATTTCCCTTTAAAAGCAACTTTAATTTCTTGAAACTTTAAACGCGATTATCTCAGCCAGTTTTAATCCTAGAGCGAATCTAATGATATTTTTGAACTCCTTATAAAAAACTGCATCTGATACATGTATTCATTTCCCTTAAAAAGCAACTTTTATTTCTTGAAACTTTAAACTCGATTATCTCAGCCAGTTTTAATCCTAGAGCGAATCTAATGATATTTTTGAACTTCTTATAAAAAACTGCATCTGATACATATATTCGTTTTACTTAGAAATCAACTGGTTTTTATTGAAACTTTAAACGCGATTATCTCAGCCAGTTTTAATCCTAGAGCGAATCTAATGATATTTTTGAACTCCTTATAAAAAACTGCATCTGATACATATATTCGTTTTACTTAGAAATCAACTGGTTTTTATTGAAACTTTAAACGCGATTATCTCAGCCAGTTTTAATCCTAGAGCGAATCTAATGATATTTTTGAACTCCTTATAAGAAACTGCATCATTCATATATTCGTTTTACTTAGAAATCAACTGGTTTTTATTGAAACTTTAAACGCGATTATCTCAGCCAGTTTTAATCCTAGAGCGAATCTAATGATATTTTTGAACTCCTTATAAAAAACTGCATCTGATACATATATTCATTTCCCTTTAAAAGCAACTTTAATTTCTTGAAACTTTAAACGCGATTATCTCAGCCAGTTTTAATCCTAGAGCGAATCTAATGATATTTTTGAACTCCTTATAAAAAACTGCATCTGATACATGTATTCATTTCCCTTAAAAAGCAACTTTTATTTCTTGAAACTTTAAACTCGATTATCTCAGCCAGTTTTAATCCTAGAGCGAATCTAATGATATTTTTGAACTTCTTATAAAAAACTGCATCTGATACATATATTCGTTTTACTTAGAAATCAACTGGTTTTTATTGAAACTTTAAACGCGATTATCTCAGCCAGTTTTAATCCTAGAGCGAATCTAATGATATTTTTGAACTCCTTATAAAAAACTGCATCTGATACATATATTCGTTTTACTTAGAAATCAACTGGTTTTTATCGAAAATTTAAACGCGATTATCTCAGCCAGTTTTAATCCTAGAGCGAATCTAATGATATTTTTGAACTGCATGTGATACATATATTCGTTTTACTTAGAAATCAACTGGTTTTTATTGAAACTTTAAACGCGATTATCTCAGCCAGTTTTAATCCTAGAGCGAATCTAATGATATTTTTGAACTCCTTATAAAAAACTGCATCTGATACATATATTCATTTCCCTTAAAAAGCAACTTTAATTTCTTGAAACTTTAAACGCGATTATCTCAGCCAGTTTTGATCCTAGAGCGAATCTAATGATATTTTTGAACTCCTTATAAAAAACTGCATCTGATACATATATTCGTTTTACTTAGAAATCAACTGGTTTTTATTGAAACTTTAAACGCGATTATCTCAGCCAGTTTTAATCCTAGAGCGAATCTAATGATATTTTTGAACTCCTTATAAAAAACTGCATCTGATACATATATTCGTTTTACTTAGAAATCAACCGGTTTTTATTGAAACTTTAAACGCGATTATCTCAGCCAGTTTTAATCCTAGAGCGAATCTAATGATATTTTTGAACTCCTTATAAAAAACTGCATCTGATACATATATTCGTTTTACTTAGAAATCAACTGGTTTTTATTGAAACTTTAAACGCGATTATCTCAGCCAGTTTTAATCCTAGAGCGAATCTAATGATATTTTTGAACTCCTTATAAAAAACTGCATCTGATACATGTATTCGTTTTACTTCGATATCAACTGCTTTTTACTGAAACTTTAAACGCAATTATCTCAGCCAGTTTTAATCCTAGAGCGAATCTAATGATATTTTTGAACTCCTTATAAAAAACTGCATCTGATACATGTATTCATTTCCCTTAAAAAGCAACTTTAATTTCTTGAAACTTTAAACGCGATTATCTCAGCCAGTTTTAATCCTAGAGCGAATCTAATGATATTTTTGAACTCCTTATAAAAAACTGCATCTGATACATATATTCGTTTTACTTAGAAATTAACTGGTTTTTATTGAAACTTTAAACGCGATTATCTCAGCCAGTTTTAATCCTAGAACGAATCTAATGATATTTTTGAACTCCTTATAAAAAACTGCAACTGATACATATATTCATTTCCCTTAAAAAGCAACTTTAATTTCTTGAAACTTTAAACGCGATTATCTCAGCCAGTTTTAATCCTAGAGCGAATCTAATAATATTTTTGAACTCCTTATAAGAAACTGCATCATTCATATATTCGTTTTACTTAGAAATCAACTGGTTTTTATTGAAACTTTAAACGCGATTATCTCAGCCAGTTTTAATCCTAGAGCGAATCTAATGATATTTTTGAACTCCTTATAAAAAACTGCATCTGATACATATATTCATTTCCCTTTAAAAGCAACTTTAATTTCTTGAAACTTTAAACGCGATTATCTCAGCCAGTTTTGATCCTAGAGCGAATCTAATGATATTTTTGAACTCCTTATAAAAAACTGCATCTGATACATGTATTCATTTCCCTTAAAAAGCAACTTTTATTTCTTGAAACTTTAAACTCGATTATCTCAGCCAGTTTTAATCCTAGAGCGAATCTAATGATATTTTTGAACTCCTTATAAAAAACTGCATCAGATACATATATTCGTTTTACTTAGAAATCAACTGGTTTTTATTGAAACTTTAAACGCGATTATCTCAGCCAGTTTTAATCCTAGAGCGAATCTAATGATATTTTTGAACTCCTTATAAAAAACTGCATCTGATACATATATTCGTTTTACTTAGAAATCAACTGGTTTTTATCGAAAATTTAAACGCGATTATCTCAGCCAGTTTTAATCCTAGAGCGAATCTAATGATATTTTTGAACTGCATCTGATACATATATTCGTTTTACTTAGAAATCAACTGGTTTTTATTGAAACTTTAAACGCGATTATCTCAGCCAGTTTTAATCCTAGAGCGAATCTAATGATATTTTTGAACTCCTTATAAAAAACTGCATCTGATACATATATTCGTTTTACTTAGAAATCAACTGGTTTTTATCGAAGCTTTAAACGCGATTATCTCAGCCAGTTTTAATCCTAGAGCGAATTTAATGATATTTTTTAACTCCTTATAAAAAACTGCATCTGATACATGTATTCATTTCCCTTAAAAAGCAACTTTTATTTCTTGAAACTTTAAACGCGATTATCTCAGCCAGTTTTAATCCTAGAGCGAATCTAATGATATTTTTGAACTCCTTATAAAAAACTGCAACTGATACATATATTCATTTCCCTTAAAAAGCAACTTTAATTTCTCGAAACTTTAAACGCGATTATCTCAGCCAGTTTTAATCCTAGAGCGAATCTAATAATATTTTTGAACTCCTTATAAGAAACTGCATCATTCATATATTCGTTTTACTTAGAAATCAACTGGTTTTTATTGAAACTTTAAACGCGATTATCTCAGCCAGTTTTAATCCTAGAGCGAATCTAATGATATTTTTGAACTCCTTATAAAAAACTGCATCTGATACATATATTCATTTCCCTTTAAAAGCAACTTTAATTTCTTGAAACTTTAAACGCGATTATCTCAGCCAGTTTTAATCCTAGAGCGAATCTAATGATATTTTTGAACTCCTTATAAAAAACTGCATCTGATACATGTATTCATTTCCCTTAAAAAGCAACTTTTATTTCTTGAAACTTTAAACTCGATTATCTCAGCCAGTTTTAATCCTAGAGCGAATCTAATGATATTTTTGAACTTCTTATAAAAAACTGCATCTGATACATATATTCGTTTTACTTAGAAATCAACTGGTTTTTATTGAAACTTTAAACGCGATTATCTCAGCCAGTTTTAATCCTAGAGCGAATCTAATGATATTTTTGAACTCCTTATAAAAAACTGCATCTGATACATATATTCGTTTTACTTAGAAATCAACTGGTTTTTATCGAAAATTTAAACGCGATTATCTCAGCCAGTTTTAATCCTAGAGCGAATCTAATGATATTTTTGAACTGCATCTGATACATATATTCGTTTTACTTAGAAATCAACTGGTTTTTATTGAAACTTTAAACGCGATTATCTCAGCCAGTTTTAATCCTAGAGCGAATCTAATGATATTTTTGAACTCCTTATAAAAAACTGCATCTGATACATATATTCGTTTTACTTAGAAATCAACTGGTTTTTATTGAAACTTTAAACGCGATTATCTCAGCCAGTTTTAATCCTAGAGCGAATCTAATGATATTTTTGAACTCCTTATAAAAAACTGCATCAGATACATATATTCGTTTTACTTAGAAATCAACTGGTTTTTATTGAAACTTTAAACGCGATTATCTCAGCCAGTTTTAATCCTAGAGCGAATCTAATGATATTTTTGAACTCCTTATAAAAAACTGCATCTGATACATATATTCGTTTTACTTAGAAATCAACTGGTTTTTATCGAAAATTTAAACGCGATTATCTCAGCCAGTTTTAATCCTAGAGCGAATCTAATGATATTTTTGAACTGCATCTGATACATATATTCGTTTTACTTAGAAATCAACTGGTTTTTATTGAAACTTTAAACGCGATTATCTCAGCCAGTTTTAATCCTAGAGCGAATCTAATGATATTTTTGAACTCCTTATAAAAAACTGCATCTGATACATATATTCGTTTTACTTAGAAATCAACTGGTTTTTATCGAAACTTTAAACGCGATTATCTCAGCCAGTTTTAATCCTAGAGCGAATCTAATGATATTTTTGAACTCCTTATAAAAAACTGCATCTGATACATGTATTCATTTCCCTTAAAAAGCAACTTTTATTTCTTGAAACTTTAAACGCGATTATCTCAGCCAGTTTTAATCCTAGAGCGAATCTAATGATATTTTTGAACTCCTTATAAAAAACTGCAACTGATACATATATTCATTTCCCTTAAAAAGCAACTTTAATTTCTCGAAACTTTAAACGCGATTATCTCAGCCAGTTTTAATCCTAGAGCGAATCTAATAATATTTTTGAACTCCTTATAAGAAACTGCATCATTCATATATTCGTTTTACTTAGAAATCAACTGGTTTTTATTGAAACTTTAAACGCGATTATCTCAGCCAGTTTTAATCCTAGAGCGAATCTAATGATATTTTTGAACTCCTTATAAAAAACTGCATCTGATACATATATTCATTTCCCTTTAAAAGCAACTTTAATTTCTTGAAACTTTAAACGCGATTATCTCAGCCAGTTTTAATCCTAGAGCGAATCTAATGATATTTTTGAACTCCTTATAAAAAACTGCATCTGATACATGTATTCATTTCCCTTAAAAAGCAACTTTTATTTCTTGAAACTTTAAACTCGATTATCTCAGCCAGTTTTAATCCTAGAGCGAATCTAATGATATTTTTGAACTTCTTATAAAAAACTGCATCTGATACATATATTCGTTTTACTTAGAAATCAACTGGTTTTTATTGAAACTTTAAACGCGATTATCTCAGCCAGTTTTAATCCTAGAGCGAATCTAATGATATTTTTGAACTCCTTATAAAAAACTGCATCTGATACATATATTCGTTTTACTTAGAAATCAACTGGTTTTTATCGAAAATTTAAACGCGATTATCTCAGCCAGTTTTAATCCTAGAGCGAATCTAATGATATTTTTGAACTGCATCTGATACATATATTCGTTTTACTTAGAAATCAACTGGTTTTTATTGAAACTTTAAACGCGATTATCTCAGCCAGTTTTAATCCTAGAGCGAATCTAATGATATTTTTGAACTCCTTATAAAAAACTGCATCTGATACATATATTCGTTTTACTTAGAAATCAACTGGTTTTTATCGAAACTTTAAACGCGATTATCTCAGCCAGTTTTAATCCTAGAGCGAATCTAATGATATTTTTGAACTCCTTATAAAAAACTGCATCTGATACATGTATTCATTTCCCTTAAAAAGCAACTTTTATTTCTTGAAACTTTAAACGCGATTATCTCAGCCAGTTTTAATCCTAGAGCGAATCTAATGATATTTTTGAACTCCTTATAAAAAACTGCAACTGATACATATATTCATTTCCCTTAAAAAGCAACTTTAATTTCTCGAAACTTTAAACGCGATTATCTCAGCCAGTTTTAATCCTAGAGCGAATCTAATAATATTTTTGAACTCCTTATAAGAAACTGCATCATTCATATATTCGTTTTACTTAGAAATCAACTGGTTTTTATTGAAACTTTAAACGCGATTATCTCAGCCAGTTTTAATCCTAGAGCGAATCTAATGATATTTTTGAACTCCTTATAAAAAACTGCATCTGATACATATATTCATTTCCCTTTAAAAGCAACTTTAATTTCTTGAAACTTTAAACGCGATTATCTCAGCCAGTTTTAATCCTAGAGCGAATCTAATGATATTTTTGAACTCCTTATAAAAAACTGCATCTGATACATGTATTCATTTCCCTTAAAAAGCAACTTTTATTTCTTGAAACTTTAAACTCGATTATCTCAGCCAGTTTTAATCCTAGAGCGAATCTAATGATATTTTTGAACTTCTTATAAAAAACTGCATCTGATACATATATTCGTTTTACTTAGAAATCAACTGGTTTTTATTGAAACTTTAAACGCGATTATCTCAGCCAGTTTTAATCCTAGAGCGAATCTAATGATATTTTTGAACTCCTTATAAAAAACTGCATCTGATACATATATTCGTTTTACTTAGAAATCAACTGGTTTTTATCGAAAATTTAAACGCGATTATCTCAGCCAGTTTTAATCCTAGAGCGAATCTAATGATATTTTTGAACTGCATCTGATACATATATTCGTTTTACTTAGAAATCAACTGGTTTTTATTGAAACTTTAAACGCGATTATCTCAGCCAGTTTTAATCCTAGAGCGAATCTAATGATATTTTTGAACTCCTTATAAAAAACTGCATCTGATACATATATTCGTTTTACTTAGAAATCAACCGGTTTTTATTGAAACTTTAAACGCGATTATCTCAGCCAGTTTTAATCCTAGAGCGAATCTAATGATATTTTTGAACTCCTTATAAAAAACTGCATCTGATACATATATTCATTTCCCTTAAAAAGCAACTTTAATTTCTTGAAACTTTAAACGCGATTATCTCAGCCAGTTTTGATCCTAGAGCGAATCTAATGATATTTTTGAACTCCTTATAAAAAACTGCATCTGATACATATATTCGTTTTACTTAGAAATCAACTGGTTTTTATTGAAACTTTAAACGCGATTATCTCAGCCAGTTTTAATCCTAGAGCGAATCTAATGATATTTTTGAACTCCTTATAAAAAACTGCATCTGATACATATATTCGTTTTACTTAGAAATCAACCGGTTTTTATTGAAACTTTAAACGCGATTATCT
This sequence comes from Orchesella flavescens, assembly GCA_964034955.1. Classification (NCBI taxonomy): domain Eukaryota; kingdom Metazoa; phylum Arthropoda; class Collembola; order Entomobryomorpha; family Orchesellidae; genus Orchesella; species Orchesella flavescens. The sequence goes on from OZ035953.1 coordinate 46,380,728, forward strand.
CAGCCAGTTTTAATCCTAGAGCGAATCTAATGATATTTTTGAACTCCTTATAAAAAACTGCATCTGATACATGTATTCGTTTTACTTCGATATACACTGCTTTTTACTGAAACTTTAAACGCAATTATCTCAGCCAGTTTTAATCCTAGAGCGAATCTAATGATATTTTTGAACTCCTTATAAAAAACTGCATCTGATACATGTATTCATTTCCCTTAAAAAGCAACTTTAATTTCTTGAAACTTTAAACGCGATTATCTCAGCCAGTTTTAATCCTAGAGCGAATCTAATGATATTTTTGAACTCCTTATAAAAAACTGCATCTGATACATATATTCGTTTTACTTAGAAATTAACTGGTTTTTATTGAAACTTTAAACGCGATTATCTCAGCCAGTTTTAATCCTAGAGCGAATCTAATGATATTTTTGAACTCCTTATAAAAAACTGCAACTGATACATATATTCATTTCCCTTAAAAAGCAACTTTAATTTCTTGAAACTTTAAACGCGATTATCTCAGCCAGTTTTAATCCTAGAGCGAATCTAATAATATTTTTGAACTCCTTATAAGAAACTGCATCATTCATATATTCGTTTTACTTAGAAATCAACTGGTTTTTATTGAAACTTTAAACGCGATTATCTCAGCCAGTTTTAATCCTAGAGCGAATCTAATGATATTTTTGAACTCCTTATAAAAAACTGCATCTGATACAAATATTCGTTTTACTTAGAAATCAACTGGTTTTTATTGAAACTTTAAACGCGATTATCTCAGCCAGTTTTAATCCTAGAGCGAATCTAATGATATTTTTGAACTGCATCTGATACATATATTCGTTTTACTTAGAAATCAACTGGTTTTTATTGAAACTTTAAACGCGATTATCTCAGCCAGTTTTAATCCTAGAGCGAATCTAATGATATTTTTGAACTCCTTATAAAAAACTGCATCTGATACATATATTCGTTTTACTTAGAAATCAACTGGTTTTTATTGAAACTTTAAACGCGATTATCTCAGCCAGTTTTAATCCTAGAGCGAATCTAATGATATTTTTGAACTCCTTATAAAAAACTGCATCAGATACATATATTCGTTTTACTTAGAAATCAACTGGTTTTTATTGAAACTTTAAACGCGATTATCTCAGCCAGTTTTAATCCTAGAGCGAATCTAATGATATTTTTGAACTCCTTATAAAAAACTGCATCTGATACATATATTCGTTTTACTTAGAAATCAACTGGTTTTTATCGAAAATTTAAACGCGATTATCTCAGCCAGTTTTAATCCTAGAGCGAATCTAATGATATTTTTGAACTGCATCTGATACATATATTCGTTTTACTTAGAAATCAACTGGTTTTTATTGAAACTTTAAAAGCGATTATCTCAGCCAGTTTTAATCCTAGAGCGAATCTAATGATATTTTTGAACTCCTTATAAAAAACTGCATCTGATACATATATTCGTTTTACTTAGAAATCAACCGGTTTTTATTGAAACTTTAAACGCGATTATCTCAGCCAGTTTTAATCCTAGAGCGAATCTAATGATATTTTTGAACTCCTTATAAAAAACTGCATCTGATACATATATTCATTTCCCTTAAAAAGCAACTTTAATTTCTTGAAACTTTAAACGCGATTATCTCAGCCAGTTTTGATCCTAGAGCGAATCTAATGATATTTTTGAACTCCTTATAAAAAACTGCATCTGATACATATATTCGTTTTACTTAGAAATCAACTGGTTTTTATTGAAACTTTAAACGCGATTATCTCAGCCAGTTTTAATCCTAGAGCGAATCTAATGATATTTTTGAACTCCTTATAAAAAACTGCATCTGATACATATATTCGTTTTACTTAGAAATCAACTGGTTTTTATTGAAACTTTAAACGCGATTATCTCAGCCAGTTTTAATCCTAGAGCGAATCTAATGATATTTTTGAACTCCTTATAAAAAACTGCATCTGATACATATATTCGTTTTACTTAGAAATCAACTGGTTTTTATTGAAACTTTAAACGCAATTATCTCAGCCAGTTTTAATCCTAGAGCGAATCTAATGATATTTTTGAACTGCATCTGATACATATATTCGTTTTACTTAGAAATCAACTGGTTTTTATTGAAACTTTAAACGCGATTATCTCAGCCAGTTTTAATCCTAGAGCGAATCTAATGATATTTTTGAACTCCTTATAAAAAACTGCATCTGATACATATATTCGTTTTACTTAGAAATCAACCGGTTTTTATTGAAACTTTAAACGCGATTATCTCAGCCAGTTTTAATCCTAGAGCGAATCTAATGATATTTTTGAACTCCTTATAAAAAACTGCATCTGATACATATATTCATTTCCCTTAAAAAGCAACTTTAATTTCTTGAAACTTTAAACGCGATTATCTCAGCCAGTTTTGATCCTAGAGCGAATCTAATGATATTTTTGAACTCCTTATAAAAAACTGCATCTGATACATATATTCGTTTTACTTAGAAATCAACTGGTTTTTATTGAAACTTTAAACGCGATTATCTCAGCCAGTTTTAATCCTAGAGCGAATCTAATGATATTTTTGAACTCCTTATAAAAAACTGCATCTGATACATATATTCGTTTTACTTAGAAATCAACTGGTTTTTATTGAAACTTTAAACGCAATTATCTCAGCCAGTTTTAATCCTAGAGCGAATCTAATGATATTTTTGAACTGCATCTGATACATATATTCGTTTTACTTAGAAATCAACTGGTTTTTATTGAAACTTTAAACGCGATTATCTCAGCCAGTTTTAATCCTAGAGCGAATCTAATGATATTTTTGAACTCCTTATAAAAAACTGCATCTGATACATATATTCGTTTTACTTAGAAATCAACCGGTTTTTATTGAAACTTTAAACGCGATTATCTCAGCCAGTTTTAATCCTAGAGCGAATCTAATGATATTTTTGAACTCCTTATAAAAAACTGCATCTGATACATATATTCATTTCCCTTAAAAAGCAACTTTAATTTCTTGAAACTTTAAACGCGATTATCTCAGCCAGTTTTGATCCTAGAGCGAATCTAATGATATTTTTGAACTCCTTATAAAAAACTGCATCTGATACATATATTCGTTTTACTTAGAAATCAACTGGTTTTTATTGAAACTTTAAACGCGATTATCTCAGCCAGTTTTAATCCTAGAGCGAATCTAATGATATTTTTGAACTCCTTATAAAAAACTGCATCTGATACATATATTCGTTTTACTTAGAAATCAACTGGTTTTTATTGAAACTTTAAACGCGATTATCTCAGCCAGTTTTAATCCTAGAGCGAATCTAATGATATTTTTGAACTGCATCTGATACATATATTCGTTTTACTTAGAAATCAACTGGTTTTTATTGAAACTTTAAACGCGATTATCTCAGCCAGTTTTAATCCTAGAGCGAATCTAATGATATTTTTGAACTCCTTATAAAAAACTGCATCTGATACATATATTCATTTCCCTTAAAAAGCAACTTTAATTTCTTGAAACTTTAAACGCGATTATCTCAGCCAGTTTTAATCCTAGAGCGAATCTAATGATATTTTTGAACTCCTTATAAAAAACTGCATCTGATACATATATTCGTTTTACTTAGAAATCAACTGGTTTTTATTGAAACTTTAAACGCGATTATCTCAGCCAGTTTTAATCCTAGAGCGAATCTAATGATATTTTTGAACTGCATCTGATACATATATTCGTTTTACTTAGAAATCAACTGGTTTTTATTGAAACTTTAAACGCGATTATCTCAGCCAGTTTTAATCCTAGAGCGAATCTAATGATATTTTTGAACTCCTTATAAAAAACTGCATCTGATACATATATTCGTTTTACTTAGAAATCAACTGGTTTTTATTGAAACTTTAAACGCGATTATCTCAGCCAGTTTTAATCCTAGAGCGAATCTAATGATATTTTTGAACTCCTTATAAAAAACTGCATCAGATACATATATTCGTTTTACTTAGAAATCAACTGGTTTTTATTGAAACTTTAAACGCGATTATCTCAGCCAGTTTTAATCCTAGAGCGAATCTAATGATATTTTTGAACTCCTTATAAAAAACTGCATCTGATACATATATTCGTTTTACTTAGAAATCAACTGGTTTTTATCGAAAATTTAAACGCGATTATCTCAGCCAGTTTTAATCCTAGAGCGAATCTAATGATATTTTTGAACTGCATCTGATACATATATTCGTTTTACTTAGAAATCAACTGGTTTTTATTGAAACTTTAAAAGCGATTATCTCAGCCAGTTTTAATCCTAGAGCGAATCTAATGATATTTTTGAACTCCTTATAAAAAACTGCATCTGATACATATATTCGTTTTACTTAGAAATCAACCGGTTTTTATTGAAACTTTAAACGCGATTATCTCAGCCAGTTTTAATCCTAGAGCGAATCTAATGATATTTTTGAACTCCTTATAAAAAACTGCATCTGATACATATATTCATTTCCCTTAAAAAGCAACTTTAATTTCTTGAAACTTTAAACGCGATTATCTCAGCCAGTTTTGATCCTAGAGCGAATCTAATGATATTTTTGAACTCCTTATAAAAAACTGCATCTGATACATATATTCGTTTTACTTAGAAATCAACTGGTTTTTATTGAAACTTTAAACGCGATTATCTCAGCCAGTTTTAATCCTAGAGCGAATCTAATGATATTTTTGAACTCCTTATAAAAAACTGCATCTGATACATATATTCGTTTTACTTAGAAATCAACTGGTTTTTATTGAAACTTTAAACGCGATTATCTCAGCCAGTTTTAATCCTAGAGCGAATCTAATGATATTTTTGAACTCCTTATAAAAAACTGCATCTGATACATATATTCGTTTTACTTAGAAATCAACTGGTTTTTATTGAAACTTTAAACGCAATTATCTCAGCCAGTTTTAATCCTAGAGCGAATCTAATGATATTTTTGAACTGCATCTGATACATATATTCGTTTTACTTAGAAATCAACTGGTTTTTATTGAAACTTTAAACGCGATTATCTCAGCCAGTTTTAATCCTAGAGCGAATCTAATGATATTTTTGAACTCCTTATAAAAAACTGCATCTGATACATATATTCGTTTTACTTAGAAATCAACCGGTTTTTATTGAAACTTTAAACGCGATTATCTCAGCCAGTTTTAATCCTAGAGCGAATCTAATGATATTTTTGAACTCCTTATAAAAAACTGCATCTGATACATATATTCATTTCCCTTAAAAAGCAACTTTAATTTCTTGAAACTTTAAACGCGATTATCTCAGCCAGTTTTGATCCTAGAGCGAATCTAATGATATTTTTGAACTCCTTATAAAAAACTGCATCTGATACATATATTCGTTTTACTTAGAAATCAACTGGTTTTTATTGAAACTTTAAACGCGATTATCTCAGCCAGTTTTAATCCTAGAGCGAATCTAATGATATTTTTGAACTCCTTATAAAAAACTGCATCTGATACATATATTCGTTTTACTTAGAAATCAACTGGTTTTTATTGAAACTTTAAACGCAATTATCTCAGCCAGTTTTAATCCTAGAGCGAATCTAATGATATTTTTGAACTGCATCTGATACATATATTCGTTTTACTTAGAAATCAACTGGTTTTTATTGAAACTTTAAACGCGATTATCTCAGCCAGTTTTAATCCTAGAGCGAATCTAATGATATTTTTGAACTCCTTATAAAAAACTGCATCTGATACATATATTCGTTTTACTTAGAAATCAACCGGTTTTTATTGAAACTTTAAACGCGATTATCTCAGCCAGTTTTAATCCTAGAGCGAATCTAATGATATTTTTGAACTCCTTATAAAAAACTGCATCTGATACATATATTCATTTCCCTTAAAAAGCAACTTTAATTTCTTGAAACTTTAAACGCGATTATCTCAGCCAGTTTTGATCCTAGAGCGAATCTAATGATATTTTTGAACTCCTTATAAAAAACTGCATCTGATACATATATTCGTTTTACTTAGAAATCAACTGGTTTTTATTGAAACTTTAAACGCGATTATCTCAGCCAGTTTTAATCCTAGAGCGAATCTAATGATATTTTTGAACTCCTTATAAAAAACTGCATCTGATACATATATTCGTTTTACTTAGAAATCAACTGGTTTTTATTGAAACTTTAAACGCGATTATCTCAGCCAGTTTTAATCCTAGAGCGAATCTAATGATATTTTTGAACTGCATCTGATACATATATTCGTTTTACTTAGAAATCAACTGGTTTTTATTGAAACTTTAAACGCGATTATCTCAGCCAGTTTTAATCCTAGAGCGAATCTAATGATATTTTTGAACTCCTTATAAAAAACTGCATCTGATACATATATTCATTTCCCTTAAAAAGCAACTTTAATTTCTTGAAACTTTAAACGCGATTATCTCAGCCAGTTTTGATCCTAGAGCGAATCTAATGATATTTTTGAACTCCTTATAAAAAACTGCATCTGATACATATATTCATTTCCCTTAAAAAGCAACTTTAATTTCTTGAAACTTTAAACGCGATTATCTCAGCCAGTTTTGATCCTAGAGCGAATCTAATGATATTTTTGAACTCCTTATAAAAAACTGCATCTGATACATATATTCGTTTTACTTAGAAATCAACTGGTTTTTATTGAAACTTTAAACGCGATTATCTCAGCCAGTTTTAATCCTAGAGCGAATCTAATGATATTTTTGAACTCCTTATAAAAAACTGCATCTGATACATATATTCGTTTTACTTAGAAATCAACTGGTTTTTATTGAAACTTTAAACGCGATTATCTCAGCCAGTTTTAATCCTAGAGCGAATCTAATGATATTTTTGAACTCCTTATAAAAAACTGCATCTGATACATATATTCGTTTTACTTAGAAATCAACTGGTTTTTATTGAAACTTTAAACGCAATTATCTCAGCCAGTTTTAATCCTAGAGCGAATCTAATGATATTTTTGAACTGCATCTGATACATATATTCGTTTTACTTAGAAATCAACTGGTTTTTATTGAAACTTTAAACGCGATTATCTCAGCCAGTTTTAATCCTAGAGCGAATCTAATGATATTTTTGAACTCCTTATAAAAAACTGCATCTGATACATATATTCGTTTTACTTAGAAATCAACCGGTTTTTATTGAAACTTTAAACGCGATTATCTCAGCCAGTTTTAATCCTAGAGCGAATCTAATGATATTTTTGAACTCCTTATAAAAAACTGCATCTGATACATATATTCATTTCCCTTAAAAAGCAACTTTAATTTCTTGAAACTTTAAACGCGATTATCTCAGCCAGTTTTGATCCTAGAGCGAATCTAATGATATTTTTGAACTCCTTATAAAAAACTGCATCTGATACATATATTCGTTTTACTTAGAAATCAACTGGTTTTTATTGAAACTTTAAACGCGATTATCTCAGCCAGTTTTAATCCTAGAGCGAATCTAATGATATTTTTGAACTCCTTATAAAAAACTGCATCTGATACATATATTCGTTTTACTTAGAAATCAACTGGTTTTTATTGAAACTTTAAACGCGATTATCTCAGCCAGTTTTAATCCTAGAGCGAATCTAATGATATTTTTGAACTCCTTATAAAAAACTGCATCTGATACATATATTCGTTTTACTTAGAAATCAACTGGTTTTTATTGAAACTTTAAACGCAATTATCTCAGCCAGTTTTAATCCTAGAGCGAATCTAATGATATTTTTGAACTGCATCTGATACATATATTCGTTTTACTTAGAAATCAACTGGTTTTTATTGAAACTTTAAACGCGATTATCTCAGCCAGTTTTAATCCTAGAGCGAATCTAATGATATTTTTGAACTCCTTATAAAAAACTGCATCTGATACATATATTCGTTTTACTTAGAAATCAACTGGTTTTTATTGAAACTTTAAACGCGATTATCTCAGCCAGTTTTGATCCTAGAGCGAATCTAATGATATTTTTGAACTCCTTATAAAAAACTGCATCTGATACATATATTCGTTTTACTTAGAAATCAACTGGTTTTTATTGAAACTTTAAACGCGATTATCTCAGCCAGTTTTAATCCTAGAGCGAATCTAATGATATTTTTGAACTCCTTATAAAAAACTGCATCTGATACATATATTCGTTTTACTTAGAAATCAACTGGTTTTTATTGAAACTTTAAACGCGATTATCTCAGCCAGTTTTAATCCTAGAGCGAATCTAATGATATTTTTGAACTGCATCTGATACATATATTCGTTTTACTTAGAAATCAACTGGTTTTTATTGAAACTTTAAACGCGATTATCTCAGCCAGTTTTAATCCTAGAGCGAATCTAATGATATTTTTGAACTCCTTATAAAAAACTGCATCTGATACATATATTCATTTCCCTTAAAAAGCAACTTTAATTTCTTGAAACTTTAAACGCGATTATCTCAGCCAGTTTTGATCCTAGAGCGAATCTAATGATATTTTTGAACTCCTTATAAAAAACTGCATCTTATACATATATTCATTTCCCTTAAAAAGCAACTTTAATTTCTTGAAACTTTAAACGCGATTATCTCAGCCAGTTTTGATCCTAGAGCGAATCTAATGATATTTTTGAACTCCTTATAAAAAACTGCATCTGATACATATATTCGTTTTACTTAGAAATCAACTGGTTTTTATTGAAACTTTAAACGCGATTATCTCAGCCAGTTTTAATCCTAGAGCGAATCTAATGATATTTTTGAACTCCTTATAAAAAACTGCATCTGATACATATATTCGTTTTACTTAGAAATCAACTGGTTTTTATTGAAACTTTAAACGCGATTATCTCAGCCAGTTTTAATCCTAGAGCGAATCTAATGATATTTTTGAACTCCTTATAAAAAACTGCATCTGATACATATATTCGTTTTACTTAGAAATCAACTGGTTTTTATTGAAACTTTAAACGCAATTATCTCAGCCAGTTTTAATCCTAGAGCGAATCTAATGATATTTTTGAACTGCATCTGATACATATATTCGTTTTACTTAGAAATCAACTGGTTTTTATTGAAACTTTAAACGCGATTATCTCAGCCAGTTTTAATCCTAGAGCGAATCTAATGATATTTTTGAACTGCATCTGATACATATATTCGTTTTACTTAGAAATCAACTGGTTTTTATTGAAACTTTAAACGCAATTATCTCAGCCAGTTTTAATCCTAGAGCGAATCTAATGATATTTTTGAACTGCATCTGATACATATATTCGTTTTACTTAGAAATCAACTGGTTTTTATTGAAACTTTAAACGCGATTATCTCAGCCAGTTTTAATCCTAGAGCGAATCTAATGATATTTTTGAACTCCTTATAAAAAACTGCATCTGATACATATATTCGTTTTACTTAGAAATCAACCGGTTTTTATTGAAACTTTAAACGCGATTATCTCAGCCAGTTTTAATCCTAGAGCGAATCTAATGATATTTTTGAACTCCTTATAAAAAACTGCATCTGATACATATATTCATTTCCCTTAAAAAGCAACTTTAATTTCTTGAAACTTTAAACGCGATTATCTCAGCCAGTTTTGATCCTAGAGCGAATCTAATGATATTTTTGAACTCCTTATAAAAAACTGCATCTGATACATATATTCGTTTTACTTAGAAATCAACTGGTTTTTATTGAAACTTTAAACGCGATTATCTCAGCCAGTTTTAATCCTAGAGCGAATCTAATGATATTTTTGAACTCCTTATAAAAAACTGCATCTGATACATATATTCGTTTTACTTAGAAATCAACTGGTTTTTATTGAAACTTTAAACGCGATTATCTCAGCCAGTTTTAATCCTAGAGCGAATCTAATGATATTTTTGAACTGCATCTGATACATATATTCGTTTTACTTAGAAATCAACTGGTTTTTATTGAAACTTTAAACGCGATTATCTCAGCCAGTTTTAATCCTAGAGCGAATCTAATGATATTTTTGAACTCCTTATAAAAAACTGCATCTGATACATATATTCATTTCCCTTAAAAAGCAACTTTAATTTCTTGAAACTTTAAACGCGATTATCTCAGCCAGTTTTGATCCTAGAGCGAATCTAATGATATTTTTGAACTCCTTATAAAAAACTGCATCTGATACATATATTCATTTCCCTTAAAAAGCAACTTTAATTTCTTGAAACTTTAAACGCGATTATCTCAGCCAGTTTTGATCCTAGAGCGAATCTAATGATATTTTTGAACTCCTTATAAAAAACTGCATCTGATACATATATTCGTTTTACTTAGAAATCAACTGGTTTTTATTGAAACTTTAAACGCGATTATCTCAGCCAGTTTTAATCCTAGAGCGAATCTAATGATATTTTTGAACTCCTTATAAAAAACTGCATCTGATACATATATTCGTTTTACTTAGAAATCAACTGGTTTTTCTTGAAACTTTAAACGCGATTATCTCAGCCAGTTTTAATCCTAGAGCGAATCTAATGATATTTTTGAACTCCTTATAAAAAACTGCATCTGATACATATATTCATTTCCCTTGAAAAGCAACTGGTTTTTATTGAAACTTTAAACGCGATTATCTCAGCCAGTTTTAATCCTAGAGCGAATCTAATGATATTTTTGAACTCCTTATAAAAAACTGCATCTGATACATATATTCGTTTTACTTAGAAATCAACTGGTTTTTATTGAAACTTTAAACGCGATTATCTCAGCCAGTTTTAATCCTAGAGCGAATCTAATGATATTTTTGAACTCCTTATAAAAAGCTGCATCTGATACATATATTCGTTTTACTTAGAAATCAACTGGTTTTTATTGAAACTTTAAACGCGATTATCTCAGCCAGTTTTAATCCTAGAGCGAATCTAATGATATTTTTGAACTCCTTATAAAAAGCTGCATCTGATACATATATTCGTTTTACTTAGAAATCAACTGGTTTTTATTGAAACTTTAAACGCGATTATCTCAGCCAGTTTTGATCCTAGAGCGAATCTAATGATATTTTTGAACTCCTTATAAAAAACTGCATCTGATACATATATTCGTTTTACTTAGAAATCAACTGGTTTTTATTGAAACTTTAAACGCGATTATCTCAGCCAGTTTTAATCCTAGAGCGAATCTAATGATATTTTTGAACTCCTTATAAAAAACTGCATCTGATACATATATTCGTTTTACTTAGAAATCAACTGGTTTTTATTGAAACTTTAAACGCGATTATCTCAGCCAGTTTTAATCCTAGAGCGAATCTAATGATATTTTTGAACTGCATCTGATACATATATTCGTTTTACTTAGAAATCAACTGGTTTTTCTTGAAACTTTAAACGCGATTATCTCAGCCAGTTTTAATCCTAGAGCGAATCTAATGATATTTTTGAACTCCTTATAAAAAACTGCATCTGATACATATATTCATTTCCCTTGAAAAGCAACTGGTTTTTATTGAAACTTTAAACGCGATTATCTCAGCCAGTTTTAATCCTAGAGCGAATCTAATGATATTTTTGAACTCCTTATAAAAAACTGCATCTGATACATATATTCGTTTTACTTAGAAATCAACTGGTTTTTATTGAAACTTTAAACGCGATTATCTCAGCCAGTTTTAATCCTAGAGCGAATCTAATGATATTTTTGAACTCCTTATAAAAAGCTGCATCTGATACATATATTCGTTTTACTTAGAAATCAACTGGTTTTTATTGAAACTTTAAACGCGATTATCTCAGCCAGTTTTAATCCTAGAGCGAATCTAATGATATTTTTGAACTCCTTATAAAAAGCTGCATCTGATACATATATTCGTTTTACTTAGAAATCAACTGGTTTTTATTGAAACTTTAAACGCGATTATCTCAGCCAGTTTTGATCCTAGAGCGAATCTAATGATATTTTTGAACTCCTTATAAAAAACTGCATCTGATACATATATTCGTTTTACTTAGAAATCAACTGGTTTTTATTGAAACTTTAAACGCGATTATCTCAGCCAGTTTTAATCCTAGAGCGAATCTAATGATATTTTTGAACTCCTTATAAAAAACTGCATCTGATACATATATTCGTTTTACTTAGAAATCAACTGGTTTTTATTGAAACTTTAAACGCGATTATCTCAGCCAGTTTTAATCCTAGAGCGAATCTAATGATATTTTTGAACTGCATCTGATACATATATTCGTTTTACTTAGAAATCAACTGGTTTTTCTTGAAACTTTAAACGCGATTATCTCAGCCAGTTTTAATCCTAGAGCGAATCTAATGATATTTTTGAACTCCTTATAAAAAACTGCATCTGATACATATATTCATTTCCCTTGAAAAGCAACTGGTTTTTATTGAAACTTTAAACGCGATTATCTCAGCCAGTTTTAATCCTAGAGCGAATCTAATGATATTTTTGAACTCCTTATAAAAAACTGCATCTGATACATATATTCGTTTTACTTAGAAATCAACTGGTTTTTATTGAAACTTTAAACGCGATTATCTCAGCCAGTTTTAATCCTAGAGCGAATCTAATGATATTTTTGAACTCCTTATAAAAAGCTGCATCTGATACATATATTCGTTTTACTTAGAAATCAACTGGTTTTTATTGAAACTTTAAACGCGATTATCTCTGCCAGTTTTGATCCTAGAGCGAATCTAATGATATTTTTGAACTCCTTATAAAAAACTGCATCTGATACATATATTCGTTTTACTTAGAAATCAACTGGTTTTTATTGAAACTTTAAACGCGATTATCTCAGCCAGTTTTAATCCTAGAGCGAATCTAATGATATTTTTGAACTCCTTATAAAAAACTGCATCTGATACATATATTCGTTTTACTTAGAAATCAACTGGTTTTTATTGAAACTTTAAACGCGATTATCTCAGCCAGTTTTAATCCTAGAGCGAATCTAATGATATTTTTGAACTGCATCTGATACATATATTCGTTTTACTTAGAAATCAACTGGTTTTTATTGAAACTTTAAACGCGATTATCTCAGCCAGTTTTAATCCTAGAGCGAATCTAATGATATTTTTGAACTCCTTATAAAAAACTGCATCTGATACATATATTCGTTTTACTTAGAAATCAACCGGTTTTTATTGAAACTTTAAACGCGATTATCTCAGCCAGTTTTAATCCTAGAGCGAATCTAATGATATTTTTGAACTCCTTATAAAAAACTGCATCTGATACATATATTCATTTCCCTTAAAAAGCAACTTTAATTTCTTGAAACTTTAAACGCGATTATCTCAGCCAGTTTTGATCCTAGAGCGAATCTAATGATATTTTTGAACTCCTTATAAAAAACTGCATCTGATACATATATTCGTTTTACTTAGAAATCAACTGGTTTTTATTGAAACTTTAAACGCGATTATCTCAGCCAGTTTTAATCCTAGAGCGAATCTAATGATATTTTTGAACTCCTTATAAAAAACTGCATCTGATACATATATTCGTTTTACTTAGAAATCAACTGGTTTTTATTGAAACTTTAAACGCGATTATCTCAGCCAGTTTTAATCCTAGAGCGAATCTAATGATATTTTTGAACTGCATCTGATACATATATTCGTTTTACTTAGAAATCAACTGGTTTTTATTGAAACTTTAAACGCGATTATCTCAGCCAGTTTTAATCCTAGAGCGAATCTAATGATATTTTTGAACTCCTTATAAAAAACTGCATCTGATACATATATTCGTTTTACTTAGAAATCAACTGGTTTTTATTGAAACTTTAAACGCGATTATCTCAGCCAGTTTTAATCCTAGAGCGAATCTAATGATATTTTTGAACTCCTTATAAAAAACTGCATCTGATACATATATTCGTTTTACTTAGAAATCAACTGGTTTTTATTGAAACTTTAAACGCGATTATCTCAGCCAGTTTTAATCCTAGAGCGAATCTAATGATATTTTTGAACTCCTTATAAAAAACTGCATCTGATACATATATTCGTTTTACTTAGAAATCAACTGGTTTTTATTGAAACTTTAAACGCAATTATCTCAGCCAGTTTTAATCCTAGAGCGAATCTAATGATATTTTTGAACTCCTTATAAAAAACTGCATCAGATACATATATTCGTTTTACTTAGAAATCAACTGGTTTTTATTGAAACTTTAAACGCGATTATCTCAGCCAGTTTTAATCCTAGAGCGAATCTAATGATATTTTTGAACTCCTTATAAAAAACTGCATCTGATACATATATTCGTTTTACTTAGAAATCAACTGGTTTTTATCGAAACTTTAAACGCGATTATCTCAGCCAGTTTTAATCCTAGAGCGAATCTAATGATATTTTTGAACTCCTTATAAAAAACTGCATCTGATACATATATTCATTTCCCTTAAAAAGCAACTTTAATTTCTTGAAACTTTAAACGCGATTATCTCAGCCAGTTTTGATCCTAGAGCGAATCTAATGATATTTTTGAACTCCTTATAAAAAACTGCATCTGATACATATATTCGTTTTACTTAGAAATCAACTGGTTTTTATTGAAACTTTAAACGCGATTATCTCAGCCAGTTTTAATCCTAGAGCGAATCTAATGATATTTTTGAACTCCTTATAAAAAACTGCATCTGATACATATATTCGTTTTACTTAGAAATCAACTGGTTTTTATTGAAACTTTAAACGCGATTATCTCAGCCAGTTTTAATCCTAGAGCGAATCTAATGATATTTTTGAACTGCATCTGATACATATATTCGTTTTACTTAGAAATCAACTGGTTTTTATTGAAACTTTAAACGCGATTATCTCAGCCAGTTTTAATCCTAGAGCGAATCTAATGATATTTTTGAACTCCTTATAAAAAACTGCATCTGATACATATATTCGTTTTACTTAGAAATCAACTGGTTTTTATTGAAACTTTAAACGCGATTATCTCAGCCAGTTTTAATCCTAGAGCGAATCTAATGATATTTTTGAACTCCTTATAAAAAACTGCATCTGATACATATATTCGTTTTACTTAGAAATCAACTGGTTTTTATTGAAACTTTAAACGCGATTATCTCAGCCAGTTTTAATCCTAGAGCGAATCTAATGATATTTTTGAACTCCTTATAAAAAACTGCATCTGATACATATATTCGTTTTACTTAGAAATCAACTGGTTTTTATTGAAACTTTAAACGCAATTATCTCAGCCAGTTTTAATCCTAGAGCGAATCTAATGATATTTTTGAACTCCTTATAAAAAACTGCATCAGATACATATATTCGTTTTACTTAGAAATCAACTGGTTTTTATTGAAACTTTAAACGCGATTATCTCAGCCAGTTTTAATCCTAGAGCGAATCTAATGATATTTTTGAACTCCTTATAAAAAACTGCATCTGATACATATATTCGTTTTACTTAGAAATCAACTGGTTTTTATCGAAAATTTAAACGCGATTATCTCAGCCAGTTTTAATCCTAGAGCGAATCTAATGATATTTTTGAACTGCATCTGATACATATATTCGTTTTACTTAGAAATCAACTGGTTTTTATTGAAACTTTAAACGCGATTATCTCAGCCAGTTTTAATCCTAGAGCGAATCTAATGATATTTTTGAACTCCTTATAAAAAACTGCATCTGATACATATATTCATTTCCCTTGAAAAGCAACTGGTTTTTATTGAAACTTTAAACGCGATTATCTCAGCCAGTTTTAATCCTAGAGCGAATCTAATGATATTTTTGGACTCCTTATAAAAAACTGCATCTGATACATATATTCATTTCCCTTGAAAAGCAACTGGTTTTTATTGAAACTTTAAACGCGATTATCTCAGCCAGTTTTAATCCTAGAGCGAATATAATGATATTTTTGAACTCCTTATAAAAAACTGCATCTGATACATATATTCATTTCCCTTAAAAAGCAACTGGTTTTTATTGAAACTTTAAACGCGATTATCTCAGCCAGTTTTGATCCTAGAGCGAATCTAATGATATTTTTGAACTCCTTATAAAAAACTGCATCTGATACATATATTCATTTCCCTTGAAAAGCAACTGGTTTTTATTGAAACTTTAAACGCGATTATCTCAGCCAGTTTTAATCCTAGAGCGAATCTAATGATATTTTTGAACTCCTTATAAAAAACTGCATCTGATACATATATTCGTTTTACTTAGAAATCAACTGGTTTTTATTGAAACTTTAAACGCGATTATCTCAGCCAGTTTTGATCCTAGAGCGAATCTAATGATATTTTTGAACTCCTTATAAAAAACTGCATCTGATACATATATTCATTTCCCTTAAAAAGCAACTTTAATTTCTTGAAACTTTAAACGCGATTATCTCAGCCAGTTTTAATCCTAGAGCGAATCTAATGATATTTTTGAACTCCTTATAAAAAACTGCATCTGATACATATATTCATTTCCCTTGAAAAGCAACTGGTTTTTATTGAAACTTTAAACGCGATTATCTCAGCCAGTTTTAATCCTAGAGCGAATCTAATGATATTTTTGAACTCCTTATAAAAAACTGCATCTGATACATATATTCGTTTTACTTAGAAATCAACTGGTTTTTACTGAAACTTTAAACGCGATTATCTCAGCCAGTTTTAATCCTAGAGCGAATCTAATGATATTTTTGAACTCCTTATAAAAAACTGCATCTGATACATATATTCGTTTTACTTAGAAATCAACTGGTTTTTATTGAAACTTTAAACGCGATTATCTCAGCCAGTTTTGATCCTAGAGCGAATCTAATGATATTTTTGAACTCCTTATAAAAAACTGCATCTGATACATATATTCATTTCCCTTAAAAAGCAACTTTAATTTCTTGAAACTTTAAACGCGATTATCTCAGCCAGTTTTAATCCTAGAGCGAATCTAATGATATTTTTGAACTCCTTATAAAAAACTGCATCTGATACATATATTCATTTCCCTTAAAAAGCAACTTTAATTTCTTGAAACTTTAAACGCGATTATCTCAGCCAGTTTTAATCCTAGAGCGAATCTAATGATATTTTTGAACTCCTTATAAAAAACTGCATCTGATACATATATTCATTTCCCTTGAAAAGCAACTGGTTTTTATTGAAACTTTAAACGCGATTATCTCAGCCAGTTTTAATCCTAGAGCGAATCTAATGATATTTTTGAACTCCTTATAAAAAACTGCATCTGATACATATATTCGTTTTACTTAGAAATCAACTGGTTTTTACTGAAACTATAAACGCGATTATCTCAGCCAGTTTTAATCCTAGAGCGAATCTAATGATATTTTTGAACTCCTTATAAAAAACTGCATCTGATACATATATTCGTTTTACTTAGAAATCAACTGGTTTTTATTGAAACTTTAAACGCGATTATCTCAGCCAGTTTTGATCCTAGAGCGAATCTAATGATATTTTTGAACTCCTTATAAAAAACTGCATCTGATACATATATTCATTTCCCTTAAAAAGCAACTTTAATTTCTTGAAACTTTAAACGCGATTATCTCAGCCAGTTTTAATCCTAGAGCGAATCTAATGATATTTTTGAACTCCTTATAAAAAGCTGCATCTGATACATATATTCGTTTTACTTAGAAATCAACTGGTTTTTATTGAAACTTTAAACGCGATTATCTCAGCCAGTTTTGATCCTAGAGCGAATCTAATGATATTTTTGAACTCCTTATAAAAAACTGCATCTGATACATATATTCATTTCCCTTAAAAAGCAACTTTAATTTCTTGAAACTTTAAACGCGATTATCTCAGCCAGTTTTAATCCTAGAGCGAATCTAATGATATTTTTGAACTCCTTATAAAAAACTGCATCTGATACATATATTCGTTTTACTTAGAAATCAACTGGTTTTTATTGAAACTTTAAACGCGATTATCTCAGCCAGTTTTGATCCTAGAGCGAATCTAATGATATTTTTGAACTCCTTATAAAAAACTGCATCTGATACATATATTCATTTCCCTTAAAAAGCAACTTTAATTTCTTGAAACTTTAAACGCGATTATCTCAGCCAGTTTTAATCCTAGAGCGAATCTAATGATATTTTTGAACTCCTTATAAAAAACTGCATCTGATACATATATTCATTTCCCTTAAAAAGCAACTTTAATTTCTTGAAACTTTAAACGCGATTATCTCAGCCAGTTTTAATCCTAGAGCGAATCTAATGATATTTTTGAACTCCTTATAAAAAAACTGCATCTGATACATATATTCGTTTTACTTAGAAATCAACTGGTTTTTATTGAAACTTTAAACGCGATTATCTCAGCCAGTTTTGATCCTAGAGCGAATCTAATGATATTTTTGAACTCCTTATAAAAAACTGCATCTGATACATATATTCATTTCCCTTAAAAAGCAACTTTAATTTCTTGAAACTTTAAACGCGATTATCTCAGCCAGTTTTAATCCTAGAGCGAATCTAATGATATTTTTGAACTCCTTATAAAAAACTGCATCTGATACATATATTCATTTCCCTTAAAAAGCAACTTTAATTTCTTGAAACTTTAAACGCGATTATCTCAGCCAGTTTTGATCCTAGAGCGAATCTAATGATATTTTTGAACTCCTTATAAAAAACTGCATCTGATACATATATTCATTTCCCTTAAAAAGCAACTTTAATTTCTTGAAACTTTAAACGCGATTATCTCAGCCAGTTTTAATCCTAGAGCGAATCTAATGATATTTTTGAACTCCTTATAAAAAACTGCATCTGATACATATATTCATTTCCCTTAAAAAGCAACTTTAATTTCTTGAAACTTTAAACGCGATTATCTCAGCCAGTTTTAATCCTAGAGCGAATCTAATGATATTTTTGAACTCCTTATAAAAAACTGCATCTGATACATATATTCATTTCCCTTGAAAAGCAACTGGTTTTTATTGAAACTTTAAACGCGATTATCTCAGCCAGTTTTAATCCTAGAGCGAATCTAATGATATTTTTGAACTCCTTATAAAAAACTGCATCTGATACATATATTCGTTTTACTTAGAAATCAACTGGTTTTTATTGAAACTTTAAACGCGATTATCTCAGCCAGTTTTGATCCTAGAGCGAATCTAATGATATTTTTGAACTCCTTATAAAAAACTGCATCTGATACATATATTCGTTTTACTTAGAAATCAACTGGTTTTTATTGAAACTTTAAACGCGATTATCTCAGCCAGTTTTGATCCTAGAGCGAATCTAATGATATTTTTGAACTCCTTATAAAAAACTGCATCTGATACATATATTCATTTCCCTTAAAAAGCAACTTTAATTTCTTGAAACTTTAAACGCGATTATCTCAGCCAGTTTTAATCCTAGAGCGAATATAATGATATTTTTGAACTCCTTATAAAAAACTGCATCTGATACATATATTCATTTCCCTTAAAAAGCAACTTTAATTTCTTGAAACTTTAAACGCGATTATCTCAGCCAGTTTTGATCCTAGAGCGAATCTAATGATATTTTTGAACTCCTTATAAAAAACTGCATCTGATACATATATTCATTTCCCTTAAAAAGCAACTTTAATTTCTTGAAACTTTAAACGCGATTATCTCAGCCAGTTTTAATCCTAGAGCGAATCTAATGATATTTTTGAACTCCTTATAAAAAACTGCATCTGATACATATATTCGTTTTACTTAGAAATCAACTGGTTTTTATTGAAACTTTAAACGCGATTATCTCAGCCAGTTTTGATCCTAGAGCGAATCTAATGATATTTTTGAACTCCTTATAAAAAACTGCATCTGATACATATATTCATTTCCCTTAAAAAGCAACTTTAATTTCTTGAAACTTTAAACGCGATTATCTCAGCCAGTTTTAATCCTAGAGCGAATCTAATGATATTTTTGAACTCCTTATAAAAAACTGCATCTGATACATATATTCATTTCCCTTAAAAAGCAACTTTAATTTCTTGAAACTTTAAACGCGATTATCTCAGCCAGTTTTAATCCTAGAGCGAATCTAATGATATTTTTGAACTCCTTATAAAAAACTGCATCTGATACATATATTCATTTCCCTTAAAAAGCAACTTTAATTTCTTGAAACTTTAAACGCGATTATCTCAGCCAGTTTTAATCCTAGAGCGAATCTAATGATATTTTTGAACTCCTTATAAAAAACTGCATCTGATACATATATTCATTTCCCTTGAAAAGCAACTGGTTTTTATTGAAACTTTAAACGCGATTATCTCAGCCAGTTTTAATCCTAGAGCGAATATAATGATATTTTTGAACTCCTTATAAAAAACTGCATCTGATACATATATTCATTTCCCTTAAAAAGCAACTGGTTTTTATTGAAACTTTAAACGCGATTATCTCAGCCAGTTTTGATCCTAGAGCGAATCTAATGATATTTTTGAACTCCTTATAAAAAACTGCATCTGATACATATATTCATTTCCCTTGAAAAGCAACTGGTTTTTATTGAAACTTTAAACGCGATTATCTCAGCCAGTTTTAATCCTAGAGCGAATCTAATGATATTTTTGAACTCCTTATAAAAAACTGCATCTGATACATATATTCGTTTTACTTAGAAATCAACTGGTTTTTATTGAAACTTTAAACGCGATTATCTCAGCCAGTTTTGATCCTAGAGCGAATCTAATGATATTTTTGAACTCCTTATAAAAAACTGCATCTGATACATATATTCATTTCCCTTAAAAAGCAACTTTAATTTCTTGAAACTTTAAACGCGATTATCTCAGCCAGTTTTAATCCTAGAGCGAATCTAATGATATTTTTGAACTCCTTATAAAAAACTGCATCTGATACATATATTCATTTCCCTTAAAAAGCAACTTTAATTTCTTGAAACTTTAAACGCGATTATCTCAGCCAGTTTTAATCCTAGAGCGAATCTAATGATATTTTTGAACTCCTTATAAAAAACTGCATCTGATACATATATTCGTTTTACTTAGAAATCAACTGGTTTTTATTGAAACTTTAAACGCGATTATCTCAGCCAGTTTTGATCCTAGAGCGAATCTAATGATATTTTTGAACTCCTTATAAAAAGCTGCATCTGATACATATATTCGTTTTACTTAGAAATCAACTGGTTTTTATTGAAACTTTAAACGCGATTATCTCAGCCAGTTTTGATCCTAGAGCGAATCTAATGATATTTTTGAACTCCTTATAAAAAACTGCATCTGATACATATATTCATTTCCCTTAAAAAGCAACTTTAATTTCTTGAAACTTTAAACGCGATTATCTCAGCCAGTTTTAATCCTAGAGCGAATCTAATGATATTTTTGAACTCCTTATAAAAAACTGCATCTGATACATATATTCGTTTTACTTAGAAATCAACTGGTTTTTATTGAAACTTTAAACGCGATTATCTCAGCCAGTTTTGATCCTAGAGCGAATCTAATGATATTTTTGAACTCCTTATAAAAAACTGCATCTGATACATATATTCATTTCCCTTAAAAAGCAACTTTAATTTCTTGAAACTTTAAACGCGATTATCTCAGCCAGTTTTAATCCTAGAGCGAATCTAATGATATTTTTGAACTCCTTATAAAAAACTGCATCTGATACATATATTCATTTCCCTTAAAAAGCAACTTTAATTTCTTGAAACTTTAAACGCGATTATCTCAGCCAGTTTTGATCCTAGAGCGAATCTAATGATATTTTTGAACTCCTTATAAAAAACTGCATCTGATACATATATTCATTTCCCTTAAAAAGCAACTTTAATTTCTTGAAACTTTAAACGCGATTATCTCAGCCAGTTTTAATCCTAGAGCGAATCTAATGATATTTTTGAACTCCTTATAAAAAACTGCATCTGATACATATATTCGTTTTACTTAGAAATCAACTGGTTTTTATTGAAACTTTAAACGCGATTATCTCAGCCAGTTTTGATCCTAGAGCGAATCTAATGATATTTTTGAACTCCTTATAAAAAACTGCATCTGATACATATATTCATTTCCCTTAAAAAGCAACTTTAATTTCTTGAAACTTTAAACGCGATTATCTCAGCCAGTTTTAATCCTAGAGCGAATCTAATGATATTTTTGAACTCCTTATAAAAAAACTGCATCTGATACATATATTCGTTTTACTTAGAAATCAACTGGTTTTTATTGAAACTTTAAACGCGATTATCTCAGCCAGTTTTGATCCTAGAGCGAATCTAATGATATTTTTGAACTCCTTATAAAAAACTGCATCTGATACATATATTCATTTCCCTTAAAAAGCAACTTTAATTTCTTGAAACTTTAAACGCGATTATCTCAGCCAGTTTTAATCCTAGAGCGAATCTAATGATATTTTTGAACTCCTTATAAAAAACTGCATCTGATACATATATTCATTTCCCTTAAAAAGCAACTTTAATTTCTTGAAACTTTAAACGCGATTATCTCAGCCAGTTTTGATCCTAGAGCGAATCTAATGATATTTTTGAACTCCTTATAAAAAACTGCATCTGATACATATATTCATTTCCCTTAAAAAGCAACTTTAATTTCTTGAAACTTTAAACGCGATTATCTCAGCCAGTTTTAATCCTAGAGCGAATCTAATGATATTTTTGAACTCCTTATAAAAAACTGCATCTGATACATATATTCGTTTTACTTAGAAATCAACTGGTTTTTATTGAAACTTTAAACGCGATTATCTCAGCCAGTTTTGATCCTAGAGCGAATCTAATGATATTTTTGAACTCCTTATAAAAAACTGCATCTGATACATATATTCATTTCCCTTAAAAAGCAACTTTAATTTCTTGAAACTTTAAACGCGATTATCTCAGCCAGTTTTAATCCTAGAGCGAATCTAATGATATTTTTGAACTCCTTATAAAAAACTGCATCTGATACATATATTCATTTCCCTTGAAAAGCAACTGGTTTTTATTGAAACTTTAAACGCGATTATCTCAGCCAGTTTTAATCCTAGAGCGAATCTAATGATATTTTTGAACTCCTTATAAAAAACTGCATCTGATACATATATTCATTTCCCTTGAAAAGCAACTGGTTTTTATTGAAACTTTAAACGCGATTATCTCAGCCAGTTTTAATCCTAGAGCGAATCTAATGATATTTTTGAACTCCTTATAAAAAACTGCATCTGATACATATATTCGTTTTACTTAAAAAGCAACTTTAATTTCTTGAAACTTTAAACGCGATTATCTCAGCCAGTTTTAATCCTAGAGCGAATCTAATGATATTTTTGAACTCCTTATAAAAAACTGCATCTGATACATATATTCATTTCCCTTAAAAAGCAACTTTAATTTCTTGAAACTTTAAACGCGATTATCTCAGCCAGTTTTAATCCTAGAGCGAATCTAATGATATTTTTGAACTCCTTATAAAAAACTGCATCTGATACATATATTCATTTCCCTTAAAAAGCAACTTTAATTTCTTGAAACTTTAAACGCGATTATCTCAGCCAGTTTTAATCCTAGAGCGAATCTAATGATATTTTTGAACTCCTTATAAAAAAACTGCATCTGATACATATATTCGTTTTACTTAGAAATCAACTGGTTTTTATTGAAACTTTAAACGCGATTATCTCAGCCAGTTTTGATCCTAGAGCGAATCTAATGATATTTTTGAACTCCTTATAAAAAACTGCATCTGATACATATATTCATTTCCCTTAAAAAGCAACTTTAATTTCTTGAAACTTTAAACGCGATTATCTCAGCCAGTTTTAATCCTAGAGCGAATCTAATGATATTTTTGAACTCCTTATAAAAAACTGCATCTGATACATATATTCATTTCCCTTAAAAAGCAACTTTAATTTCTTGAAACTTTAAACGCGATTATCTCAGCCAGTTTTAATCCTAGAGCGAATCTAATGATATTTTTGAACTCCTTATAAAAAACTGCATCTGATACATATATTCATTTCCCTTGAAAAGCAACTGGTTTTTATTGAAACTTTAAACGCGATTATCTCAGCCAGTTTTGATCCTAGAGCGAATCTAATGATATTTTTGAACTCCTTATAAAAAACTGCATCTGATACATATATTCGTTTTACTTAGAAATCAACTGGTTTTTATTGAAACTTTAAACGCGATTATCTCAGCCAGTTTTGATCCTAGAGCGAATCTAATGATATTTTTGAACTCCTTATAAAAAACTGCATCTGATACATATATTCATTTCCCTTAAAAAGCAACTTTAATTTCTTGAAACTTTAAACGCGATTATCTCAGCCAGTTTTAATCCTAGAGCGAATCTAATGATATTTTTGAACTCCTTATAAAAAAACTGCATCTGATACATATATTCGTTTTACTTAGAAATCAACTGGTTTTTATTGAAACTTTAAACGCGATTATCTCAGCCAGTTTTGATCCTAGAGCGAATCTAATGATATTTTTGAACTCCTTATAAAAAACTGCATCTGATACATATATTCATTTCCCTTAAAAAGCAACTTTAATTTCTTGAAACTTTAAACGCGATTATCTCAGCCAGTTTTAATCCTAGAGCGAATCTAATGATATTTTTGAACTCCTTATAAAAAACTGCATCTGATACATATATTCATTTCCCTTAAAAAGCAACTTTAATTTCTTGAAACTTTAAACGCGATTATCTCAGCCAGTTTTGATCCTAGAGCGAATCTAATGATATTTTTGAACTCCTTATAAAAAACTGCATCTGATACATATATTCATTTCCCTTAAAAAGCAACTTTAATTTCTTGAAACTTTAAACGCGATTATCTCAGCCAGTTTTAATCCTAGAGCGAATCTAATGATATTTTTGAACTCCTTATAAAAAACTGCATCTGATACATATATTCGTTTTACTTAGAAATCAACTGGTTTTTATTGAAACTTTAAACGCGATTATCTCAGCCAGTTTTGATCCTAGAGCGAATCTAATGATATTTTTGAACTCCTTATAAAAAACTGCATCTGATACATATATTCATTTCCCTTAAAAAGCAACTTTAATTTCTTGAAACTTTAAACGCGATTATCTCAGCCAGTTTTAATCCTAGAGCGAATCTAATGATATTTTTGAACTCCTTATAAAAAACTGCATCTGATACATATATTCATTTCCCTTAAAAAGCAACTTTAATTTCTTGAAACTTTAAACGCGATTATCTCAGCCAGTTTTAATCCTAGAGCGAATCTAATGATATTTTTGAACTCCTTATAAAAAACTGCATCTGATACATATATTCATTTCCCTTGAAAAGCAACTGGTTTTTATTGAAACTTTAAACGCGATTATCTCAGCCAGTTTTAATCCTAGAGCGAATCTAATGATATTTTTGAACTCCTTATAAAAAACTGCATCTGATACATATATTCGTTTTACTTAAAAAGCAACTTTAATTTCTTGAAACTTTAAACGCGATTATCTCAGCCAGTTTTAATCCTAGAGCGAATCTAATGATATTTTTGAACTCCTTATAAAAAACTGCATCTGATACATATATTCATTTCCCTTAAAAAGCAACTTTAATTTCTTGAAACTTTAAACGCGATTATCTCAGCCAGTTTTAATCCTAGAGCGAATCTAATGATATTTTTGAACTCCTTATAAAAAACTGCATCTGATACATATATTCATTTCCCTTAAAAAGCAACTTTAATTTCTTGAAACTTTAAACGCGATTATCTCAGCCAGTTTTAATCCTAGAGCGAATCTAATGATATTTTTGAACTCCTTATAAAAAACTGCATCTGATACATATATTCATTTCCCTTGAAAAGCAACTGGTTTTTATTGAAACTTTAAACGCGATTATCTCAGCCAGTTTTAATCCTAGAGCGAATCTAATGATATTTTTGAACTCCTTATAAAAAACTGCATCTGATACATATATTCGTTTTACTTAGAAATCAACTGGTTTTTATTGAAACTTTAAACGCGATTATCTCAGCCAGTTTTGATCCTAGAGCGAATCTAATGATATTTTTGAACTCCTTATAAAAAACTGCATCTGATACATATATTCATTTCCCTTAAAAAGCAACTTTAATTTCTTGAAACTTTAAACGCGATTATCTCAGCCAGTTTTAATCCTAGAGCGAATATAATGATATTTTTGAACTCCTTATAAAAAACTGCATCTGATACATATATTCATTTCCCTTAAAAAGCAACTTTAATTTCTTGAAACTTTAAACGCGATTATCTCAGCCAGTTTTAATCCTAGAGCGAATATAATGATATTTTTGAACTCCTTATAAAAAACTGCATCTGATACATATATTCATTTCCCTTAAAAAGCAACTTTAATTTCTTGAAACTTTAAACGCGATTATCTCAGCCAGTTTTAATCCTAGAGCGAATCTAATGATATTTTTGAACTCCTTATAAAAAACTGCATCTGATACATATATTCATTTCCCTTGAAAAGCAACTGGTTTTTATTGAAACTTTAAACGCGATTATCTCAGCCAGTTTTAATCCTAGAGCGAATCTAATGATATTTTTGAACTCCTTATAAAAAACTGCATCTGATACATATATTCGTTTTACTTAGAAATCAACTGGTTTTTATTGAAACTTTAAACGCGATTATCTCAGCCAGTTTTGATCCTAGAGCGAATCTAATGATATTTTTGAACTCCTTATAAAAAGCTGCATCTGATACATATATTCGTTTTACTTAGAAATCAACTGGTTTTTATTGAAACTTTAAACGCGATTATCTCAGCCAGTTTTGATCCTAGAGCGAATCTAATGATATTTTTGAACTCCTTATAAAAAACTGCATCTGATACATATATTCGTTTTACTTAGAAATCAACTGGTTTTTATTGAAACTTTAAACGCGATTATCTCAGCCAGTTTTGATCCTAGAGCGAATCTAATGATATTTTTGAACTCCTTATAAAAAACTGCATCTGATACATATATTCATTTCCCTTAAAAAGCAACTTTAATTTCTTGAAACTTTAAACGCGATTATCTCAGCCAGTTTTAATCCTAGAGCGAATCTAATGATATTTTTGAACTCCTTATAAAAAACTGCATCTGATACATATATTCATTTCCCTTAAAAAGCAACTTTAATTTCTTGAAACTTTAAACGCGATTATCTCAGCCAGTTTTAATCCTAGAGCGAATATAATGATATTTTTGAACTCCTTATAAAAAACTGCATCTGATACATATATTCATTTCCCTTAAAAAGCAACTTTAATTTCTTGAAACTTTAAACGCGATTATCTCAGCCAGTTTTAATCCTAGAGCGAATATAATGATATTTTTGAACTCCTTATAAAAAACTGCATCTGATACATATATTCATTTCCCTTAAAAAGCAACTTTAATTTCTTGAAACTTTAAACGCGATTATCTCAGCCAGTTTTAATCCTAGAGCGAATCTAATGATATTTTTGAACTCCTTATAAAAAACTGCATCTGATACATATATTCATTTCCCTTAAAAAGCAACTTTAATTTCTTGAAACTTTAAACGCGATTATCTCAGCCAGTTTTAATCCTAGAGCGAATCTAATGATATTTTTGAACTCCTTATAAAAAACTGCATCTGATACATATATTCGTTTTACTTAGAAATCAACTGGTTTTTATTGAAACTTTAAACGCGATTATCTCAGCCAGTTTTGATCCTAGAGCGAATCTAATGATATTTTTGAACTCCTTATAAAAAACTGCATCTGATACATATATTCATTTCCCTTGAAAAGCAACTGGTTTTTATTGAAACTTTAAACGCGATTATCTCAGCCAGTTTTAATCCTAGAGCGAATCTAATGATATTTTTGAACTCCTTATAAAAAACTGCATCTGATACATATATTCATTTCCCTTAAAAAGCAACTTTAATTTCTTGAAACTTTAAACGCGATTATCTCAGCCAGTTTTAATCCTAGAGCGAATCTAATGATATTTTTGAACTCCTTATAAAAAACTGCATCTGATACATATATTCGTTTTACTTAGAAATCAACTGGTTTTTATTGAAACTTTAAACGCGATTATCTCAGCCAGTTTTGATCCTAGAGCGAATCTAATGATATTTTTGAACTCCTTATAAAAAACTGCATCTGATACATATATTCATTTCCCTTAAAAAGCAACTTTAATTTCTTGAAACTTTAAACGCGATTATCTCAGCCAGTTTTAATCCTAGAGCGAATCTAATGATATTTTTGAACTCCTTATAAAAAACTGCATCTGATACATATATTCATTTCCCTTAAAAAGCAACTTTAATTTCTTGAAACTTTAAACGCGATTATCTCAGCCAGTTTTAATCCTAGAGCGAATCTAATGATATTTTTGAACTCCTTATAAAAAACTGCATCTGATACATATATTCATTTCCCTTAAAAAGCAACTTTAATTTCTTGAAACTTTAAACGCGATTATCTCAGCCAGTTTTAATCCTAGAGCGAATCTAATGATATTTTTGAACTCCTTATAAAAAACTGCATCTGATACATATATTCATTTCCCTTGAAAAGCAACTGGTTTTTATTGAAACTTTAAACGCGATTATCTCAGCCAGTTTTAATCCTAGAGCGAATCTAATGATATTTTTGAACTCCTTATAAAAAACTGCATCTGATACATATATTCGTTTTACTTAGAAATCAACTGGTTTTTATTGAAACTTTAAACGCGATTATCTCAGCCAGTTTTGATCCTAGAGCGAATCTAATGATATTTTTGAACTCCTTATAAAAAACTGCATCTGATACATATATTCATTTCCCTTAAAAAGCAACTGGTTTTTATTGAAACTTTAAACGCGATTATCTCAGCCAGTTTTAATCCTAGAGCGAATCTAATGATATTTTTGAACTCCTTATAAAAAACTGCATCTGATACATATATTCGTTTTACTTAGAAATCAACTGGTTTTTATTGAAACTTTAAACGCGATTATCTCAGCCAGTTTTGATCCTAGAGCGAATCTAATGATATTTTTGAACTCCTTATAAAAAGCTGCATCTGATACATATATTCGTTTTACTTAGAAATCAACTGGTTTTTATTGAAACTTTAAACGCGATTATCTCAGCCAGTTTTGATCCTAGAGCGAATCTAATGATATTTTTGAACTCCTTATAAAAAACTGCATCTGATACATATATTCATTTCCCTTAAAAAGCAACTTTAATTTCTTGAAACTTTAAACGCGATTATCTCAGCCAGTTTTAATCCTAGAGCGAATCTAATGATATTTTTGAACTCCTTATAAAAAACTGCATCTGATACATATATTCGTTTTACTTAGAAATCAACTGGTTTTTATTGAAACTTTAAACGCGATTATCTCAGCCAGTTTTGATCCTAGAGCGAATCTAATGATATTTTTGAACTCCTTATAAAAAACTGCATCTGATACATATATTCATTTCCCTTAAAAAGCAACTTTAATTTCTTGAAACTTTAAACGCGATTATCTCAGCCAGTTTTAATCCTAGAGCGAATCTAATGATATTTTTGAACTCCTTATAAAAAACTGCATCTGATACATATATTCATTTCCCTTAAAAAGCAACTTTAATTTCTTGAAACTTTAAACGCGATTATCT
Organism: Orchesella flavescens; assembly: GCA_964034955.1. Classification (NCBI taxonomy): domain Eukaryota; kingdom Metazoa; phylum Arthropoda; class Collembola; order Entomobryomorpha; family Orchesellidae; genus Orchesella; species Orchesella flavescens. The sequence goes on from OZ035953.1 coordinate 46,410,438, forward strand.
CAGCCAGTTTTAATCCTAGAGCGAATCTAATGATATTTTTGAACTCCTTATAAAAAACTGCATCTGATACATATATTCATTTCCCTTAAAAAGCAACTTTAATTTCTTGAAACTTTAAACGCGATTATCTCAGCCAGTTTTAATCCTAGAGCGAATCTAATGATATTTTTGAACTCCTTATAAAAAGCTGCATCTGATACATATATTCGTTTTACTTAGAAATCAACTGGTTTTTATTGAAACTTTAAACGCGATTATCTCAGCCAGTTTTGATCCTAGAGCGAATCTAATGATATTTTTGAACTCCTTATAAAAAACTGCATCTGATACATATATTCATTTCCCTTAAAAAGCAACTTTAATTTCTTGAAACTTTAAACGCGATTGTCTCAGCCAGTTTTAATCCTAGAGCGAATCTAATGATATTTTTGAACTCCTTATAAAAAACTGCATCTGATACATATATTCGTTTTACTTAGAAATCAACTGGTTTTTATTGAAACTTTAAACGCGATTATCTCAGCCAGTTTTGATCCTAGAGCGAATCTAATGATATTTTTGAACTCCTTATAAAAAACTGCATCTGATACATATATTCATTTCCCTTAAAAAGCAACTTTAATTTCTTGAAACTTTAAACGCGATTATCTCAGCCAGTTTTAATCCTAGAGCGAATCTAATGATATTTTTGAACTCCTTATAAAAAACTGCATCTGATACATATATTCATTTCCCTTAAAAAGCAACTTTAATTTCTTGAAACTTTAAACGCGATTATCTCAGCCAGTTTTAATCCTAGAGCGAATCTAATGATATTTTTGAACTCCTTATAAAAAACTGCATCTGATACATATATTCATTTCCCTTGAAAAGCAAATGGTTTTTATTGAAACTTTAAACGCGATTATCTCAGCCAGTTTTAATCCTAGAGCGAATATAATGATATTTTTGAACTCCTTATAAAAAACTGCATCTGATACATATATTCATTTCCCTTAAAAAGCAACTTTAATTTCTTGAAACTTTAAACGCGATTATCTCAGCCAGTTTTAATCCTAGAGCGAATCTAATGATATTTTTGAACTCCTTATAAAAAACTGCATCTGATACATATATTCATTTCCCTTAAAAAGCAACTTTAATTTCTTGAAACTTTAAACGCGATTATCTCAGCCAGTTTTAATCCTAGAGCGAATCTAATGATATTTTTGAACTCCTTATAAAAAACTGCATCTGATACATATATTCATTTCCCTTAAAAAGCAACTTTAATTTCTTGAAACTTTAAACGCGATTATCTCAGCCAGTTTTAATCCTAGAGCGAATCTAATGATATTTTTGAACTCCTTATAAAAAGCTGCATCTGATACATATATTCGTTTTACTTAGAAATCAACTGGTTTTTATTGAAACTTTAAACGCGATTATCTCAGCCAGTTTTGATCCTAGAGCGAATCTAATGATATTTTTGAACTCCTTATAAAAAACTGCATCTGATACATATATTCATTTCCCTTAAAAAGCAACTTTAATTTCTTGAAACTTTAAACGCGATTATCTCAGCCAGTTTTAATCCTAGAGCGAATCTAATGATATTTTTGAACTCCTTATAAAAAACTGCATCTGATACATATATTCGTTTTACTTAGAAATCAACTGGTTTTTATTGAAACTTTAAACGCGATTATCTCAGCCAGTTTTGATCCTAGAGCGAATCTAATGATATTTTTGAACTCCTTATAAAAAACTGCATCTGATACATATATTCATTTCCCTTAAAAAGCAACTTTAATTTCTTGAAACTTTAAACGCGATTATCTCAGCCAGTTTTAATCCTAGAGCGAATCTAATGATATTTTTGAACTCCTTATAAAAAACTGCATCTGATACATATATTCATTTCCCTTAAAAAGCAACTTTAATTTCTTGAAACTTTAAACGCGATTATCTCAGCCAGTTTTAATCCTAGAGCGAATCTAATGATATTTTTGAACTCCTTATAAAAAACTGCATCTGATACATATATTCATTTCCCTTCAAAAGCAACTTTAATTCCTTGAAACTTTAAACGCGATTATCTCAGCCAGTTTTAATCCTAGAGCGAATACAATGATATTTTTGAACTCCTTATAAAAAACTGCATCTGATACATATATTTATTTCCCTTAAAAAGCAACTTTAATTTCTTGAAACTTTAAACGCGATTATCTCAGCCAGTTTTAATCCTAGAGCGAATCTAATGATATTTTTGAACTCCTTATAAAAAACTGCATCTGATACATATATTCGTTTTACTTAGAAATCAACTGGTTTTTATTGAAACTTTAAACGCGATTATCTCAGCCAGTTTTAATCCTAGAGCGAATCTAATGATATTTTTGAACTCCTTATAAAAAACTGCATCTGATACATATATTCGTTTTACTTAGAAATCAACTGGTTTTTATTGAAACTTTAAACGCGATTATCTCAGCCAGTTTTAATCCTAGAGCGAATCTAATGATATTTTTGAACTCCTTATAAAAAACTGCATCTGATACATATATTCATTTCCCTTGAAAAGCAACTGGTTTTTATTGAAACTTTAAACGCGATTATCTCAGCCAGTTTTAATCCTAGAGCGAATCTAATGATATTTTTGAACTCCTTATAAAAAACTGCATCTGATACATATATTCATTTCCCTTAAAAAGCAACTTTAATTTCTTGAAACTTTAAACGCGATTATCTCAGCCAGTTTTGATCCTAGAGCGAATCTAATGATATTTTTGAACTCCTTATAAAAAACTGCATCTGATACATATATTCGTTTTACTTAGAAATCAACTGGTTTTTATTGAAACTTTAAACGCGATTATCTCAGCCAGTTTTGATCCTAGAGCGAATCTAATGATATTTTTGAACTCCTTATAAAAAACTGCATCTGATACATATATTCATTTCCCTTAAAAAGCAACTTTAATTTCTTGAAACTTTAAACGCGATTATCTCAGCCAGTTTTAATCCTAGAGCGAATATAATGATATTTTTGAACTCCTTATAAAAAACTGCATCTGATACATATATTTATTTCCCTTAAAAAGCAACTTTAATTTCTTGAAACTTTAAACGCGATTATCTCAGCCAGTTTTAATCCTAGAGCGAATCTAATGATATTTTTGAACTCCTTATAAAAAACTGCATCTGATACATATATTCATTTCCCTTAAAAAGCAACTTTAATTTCTTGAAACTTTAAACGCGATTATCTCAGCCAGTTTTAATCCTAGAGCGAATCTAATGATATTTTTGAACTCCTTATAAAAAACTGCATCTGATACATATATTCATTTCCCTTGAAAAGCAACTGGTTTTTATTGAAACTTTAAACGCGATTATCTCAGCCAGTTTTAATCCTAGAGCGAATCTAATGATATTTTTGAACTCCTTATAAAAAACTGCATCTGATACATATATTCGTTTTACTTAGAAATCAACTGGTTTTTATTGAAACTTTAAACGCGATTATCTCAGCCAGTTTTGATCCTAGAGCGAATCTAATGATATTTTTGAACTCCTTATAAAAAACTGCATCTGATACATATATTCGTTTTACTTAGAAATCAACTGGTTTTTATTGAAACTTTAAACGCGATTATCTCAGCCAGTTTTGATCCTAGAGCGAATCTAATGATATTTTTGAACTGCTTATAAAAAACTGCATCTGATACATATATTCATTTCCCTTGAAAAGCAACTGGTTTTTATTGAAACTTTAAACGCGATTATCTCAGCCAGTTTTAATCCTAGAGCGAATCTAATGATATTTTTGAACTCCTTATAAAAAACTGCATCTGATACATATATTCGTTTTACTTAGAAATCAACTGGTTTTTATTGAAACTTTAAACGCGATTATCTCAGCCAGTTTTGATCCTAGAGCGAATCTAATGATATTTTTGAACTCCTTATAAAAAACTGCATCTGATACATATATTCGTTTTACTTAGAAATCAACTGGTTTTTATTGAAACTTTAAACGCGATTATCTCAGCCAGTTTTGATCCTAGAGCGAATCTAATGATATTTTTGAACTGCTTATAAAAAACTGCATCTGATACATATATTCATTTCCCTTAAAAAGCAACTTTAATTTCTTGAAACTTTAAAGGCGATTATCTCAGCCAGTTTTAATCCTAGAGCGAATATAATGATATTTTTGAACTCCTTATAAAAAACTGCATCTGATACATATATTCATTTCCCTTAAAAAGCAACTTTAATTTCTTGAAACTTTAAACGCGATTATCTCAGCCAGTTTTAATCCTAGAGCGAATCTAATGATATTTTTGAACTCCTTATAAAAAACTGCATCTGATACATATATTCATTTCCCTTGAAAAGCAACTGGTTTTTATTGAAACTTTAAACGCGATTATCTCAGCCAGTTTTAATCCTAGAGCGAATCTAATGATATTTTTGAACTCCTTATAAAAAACTGCATCTGATACATATATTCGTTTTACTTAGAAATCAACTGGTTTTTATTGAAACTTTAAACGCGATTATCTCAGCCAGTGTTGATTCTAGAGCGAATCTAATGATATTTTTGAACTCCTTATAAAAAACTGCATCTGATACATATATTCATTTCCCTTAAAAAGCAACTTTAATTTCTTGAAACTTTAAACGCGATTATCTCAGCCAGTTTTGATCCTAGAGCGAATCTAATGATATTTTTGAACTCCTTATAAAAAACTGCATCTGATACATATATTCATTTCCCTTAAAAAGCAACTTTAATTTCTTGAAACTTTAAACGCGATTATCTCAGCCAGTTTTAATCCTAGAGCGAATCTAATGATATTTTTGAACTCCTTATAAAAAACTGCATCTGATACATATATTCGTTTTACTTAGAAATCAACTGGTTTTTATTGAAACTTTAAACGCGATTATCTCAGCCAGTTTTAATCCTAGAGCGAATCTAATGATATTTTTGAACTGCTTATAAAAAACTGCAACTGATACATATATTCATTTCCCTTAAAAAGCAACTTTAATTTCTTGAAACTTTAAACGCGATTATCTCAGCCAGTTTTAATCCTAGAGCGAATCTAATGATATTTTTGAACTCCTTATAAAAAACTGCATCTGATACATATATTCATTTCCCTTGAAAAGCAACTGGTTTTTATTGAAAATTTAAACGCGATTATCTCAGCCAGTTTTAATCCTAGAGCGAATCTAATGATATTTTTGAACTCCTTATAAAAAACTGCATCTGATACATATATTCGTTTTACTTAGAAATCAACTGGTTTTTATTGAAACTTTAAACGCGATTATCTCAGCCAGTTTTGATCCTAGAGCGAATCTAATGATATTTTTGAACTCCTTATAAAAAACTGCATCTGATACATATATTCGTTTTACTTAGAAATCAACTGGTTTTTATTGAAACTTTAAACGCGATTATCTCAGCCAGTTTTAATCCTAGAGCGAATCTAATGATATTTTTGAACTCCTTATAAAAAACTGCATCTGATACATATATTCGTTTTACTTAGAAATCAACTGGTTTTTATTGAAACTTTAAACGCGATTATCTCAGCCAGTTTTAATCCTAGAGCGAATCTAATGATATTTTTGAACTCCTTATAAAAAACTGCATCTGATACATATATTCATTTCCCTTGAAAAGCAACTGGTTTTTATTGAAACTTTAAACGCGATTATCTCAGCCAGTTTTAATCCTAGAGCGAATCTAATGATATTTTTGAACTCCTTATAAAAAACTGCATCTGATACATATATTCGTTTTACTTAGAAATCAACTGGTTTTTATTGAAACTTTAAACGCGATTATCTCAGCCAGTTTTGATCCTAGAGCGAATCTAATGATATTTTTGAACTCCTTATAAAAAACTGCATCTGATACATATATTCGTTTTACTTAGAAATCAACTGGTTTTTATTGAAACTTTAAACGCGATTATCTCAGCCAGTTTTAATCCTAGAGCGAATCTAATGATATTTTTGAACTCCTTATAAAAAACTGCATCTGATACATATATTCATTTCCCTTAAAAAGCAACTTTAATTTCTTGAAACTTTAAACGCGATTATCTCAGCCAGTTTTAATCCTAGAGCGAATCTAATGATATTTTTGAACTCCTTATAAAAAACTGCATCTGATACATATATTCATTTCCCTTGAAAAGCAACTGGTTTTTATTGAAACTTTAAACGCGATTATCTCAGCCAGTTTTAATCCTAGAGCGAATCTAATGATATTTTTGAACTCCTTATAAAAAACTGCATCTGATACATATATTCATTTCCCTTGAAAAGCAACTGGTTTTTATTGAAACTTTAAACGCGATTATCTCAGCCAGTTTTAATCCTAGAGCGAATCTAATGATATTTTTGAACTCCTTATAAAAAACTGCATCTGATACATATATTCGTTTTACTTAGAAATCAACTGGTTTTTACTGAAACTTTAAACGCGATTATCTCAGCCAGTTTTAATCCTAGAGCGAATCTAATGATATTTTTGAACTCCTTATAAAAAACTGCATCTGATACATATATTCGTTTTACTTAGAAATCAACTGGTTTTTATTGAAACTTTAAACGCGATTATCTCAGCCAGTTTTGATCCTAGAGCGAATCTAATGATATTTTTGAACTCCTTATAAAAAACTGCATCTGATACATATATTCATTTCCCTTAAAAAGCAACTTTAATTTCTTGAAACTTTAAACGCGATTATCTCAGCCAGTTTTAATCCTAGAGCGAATCTAATGATATTTTTGAACTCCTTATAAAAAACTGCATCTGATACATATATTCATTTCCCTTAAAAAGCAACTTTAATTTCTTGAAACTTTAAACGCGATTATCTCAGCCAGTTTTAATCCTAGAGCGAATCTAATGATATTTTTGAACTCCTTATAAAAAACTGCATCTGATACATATATTCATTTCCCTTAAAAAGCAACTTTAATTTCTTGAAACTTTAAACGCGATTATCTCAGCCAGTTTTAATCCTAGAGCGAATCTAATGATATTTTTGAACTCCTTATAAAAAACTGCATCTGATACATATATTCGTTTTACTTAGAAATCAACTGGTTTTTATTGAAAATTTAAACGCGATTATCTCAGCCAGTTTTGATCCTAGAGCGAATCTAATGATATTTTTGAACTCCTTATAAAAAACTGCATCTGATACATATATTCGTTTTACTTAGAAATCAACTGGTTTTTATTGAAACTTTAAACGCGATTATCTCAGCCAGTTTTGATCCTAGAGCGAATCTAATGATATTTTTGAACTCCTTATAAAAAACTGCATCTGATACATATATTCATTTCCCTTAAAAAGCAACTTTAATTTCTTGAAACTTTAAACGCGATTATCTCAGCCAGTTTTAATCCTAGAGCGAATCTAATGATATTTTTGAACTCCTTATAAAAAACTGCATCTGATACATATATTCGTTTTACTTAGAAATCAACTGGTTTTTACTGAAACTTTAAACGCGATTATCTCAGCCAGTTTTAATCCTAGAGCGAATCTAATGATATTTTTGAACTCCTTATAAAAAACTGCATCTGATACATATATTCGTTTTACTTAGAAATCAACTGGTTTTTATTGAAACTTTAAACGCGATTATCTCAGCCAGTTTTAATCCTAGAGCGAATCTAATGATATTTTTGAACTCCTTATAAAAAACTGCATCTGATACATATATTCGTTTTACTTAGAAATCAACTGGTTTTTATTGAAACTTTAAACGCGATTATCTCAGCCAGTTTTAATCCTAGAGCGAATCTAATGATATTTTTGAACTCCTTATAAAAAACTGCATCTGATACATATATTCATTTCCCTTGAAAAGCAACTGGTTTTTATTGAAACTTTAAACGCGATTATCTCAGCCAGTTTTAATCCTAGAGCGAATCTAATGATATTTTTGAACTCCTTATAAAAAACTGCATCTGATACATATATTCGTTTTACTTAGAAATCAACTGGTTTTTATTGAAACTTTAAACGCGATTATCTCAGCCAGTTTTGATCCTAGAGCGAATCTAATGATATTTTTGAACTCCTTATAAAAAACTGCATCTGATACATATATTCGTTTTACTTAGAAATCAACTGGTTTTTATTGAAACTTTAAACGCGATTATCTCAGCCAGTTTTAATCCTAGAGCGAATCTAATGATATTTTTGAACTCCTTATAAAAAACTGCATCTGATACATATATTCATTTCCCTTAAAAAGCAACTTTAATTTCTTGAAACTTTAAACGCGATTATCTCAGCCAGTTTTAATCCTAGAGCGAATCTAATGATATTTTTGAACTCCTTATAAAAAACTGCATCTGATACATATATTCATTTCCCTTAAAAAGCAACTTTAATTTCTTGAAACTTTAAACGCGATTATCTCAGCCAGTTTTAATCCTAGAGCGAATCTAATGATATTTTTGAACTCCTTATAAAAAACTGCATCTGATACATATATTCGTTTTACTTAGAAATCAACTGGTTTTTATTGAAACTTTAAACGCGATTATCTCAGCCAGTTTTGATCCTAGAGCGAATCTAATGATATTTTTGAACTCCTTATAAAAAACTGCATCTGATACATATATTCGTTTTACTTAGAAATCAACTGGTTTTTATTGAAACTTTAAACGCGATTATCTCAGCCAGTTTTAATCCTAGAGCGAATCTAATGATATTTTTGAACTCCTTATAAAAAACTGCATCTGATACATATATTCATTTCCCTTAAAAAGCAACTTTAATTTCTTGAAACTTTAAACGCGATTATCTCAGCCAGTTTTAATCCTAGAGCGAATCTAATGATATTTTTGAACTCCTTATAAAAAACTGCATCTGATACATATATTCATTTCCCTTAAAAAGCAACTGGTTTTTATTGAAACTTTAAACGCGATTATCTCAGCCAGTTTTAATCCTAGAGCGAATCTAATGATATTTTTGAACTCCTTATAAAAAACTGCATCTGATACATATATTCGTTTTACTTAGAAATCAACTGGTTTTTATTGAAACTTTAAACGCGATTATCTCAGCCAGTTTTGATCCTAGAGCGAATCTAATGATATTTTTGAACTCCTTATAAAAAACTGCATCTGATACATATATTCGTTTTACTTAGCAATCAACTGGTTTTTATTGAAACTTTAAACGCGATTATCTCAGCCAGTTTTGATCCTAGAGCGAATCTAATGATATTTTTGAACTGCTTATAAAAAACTGCATCTGATACATATATTCATTTCCCTTAAAAAGCAACTTTAATTTCTTGAAACTTTAAAGGCGATTATCTCAGCCAGTTTTAATCCTAGAGCGAATATAATGATATTTTTGAACTCCTTATAAAAAACTGCATCTGATACATATATTCATTTCCCTTAAAAATCAACTTTAATTTCTTGAAACTTTAAACGCGATTATCTCAGCCAGTTTTAATCCTAGAGCGAATCTAATGATATTTTTGAACTCCTTATAAAAAACTGCATCTGATACATATATTCATTTCCCTTAAAAAGCAACTTTAATTTCTTGAAACTTTAAACGCGATTATCTCAGCCAGTTTTAATCCTAGAGCGAATCTAATGATATTTTTGAACTCCTTATAAAAAACTGCATCTGATACATATATTCGTTTTACTTAGAAATCAACTGGTTTTTATTGAAAATTTAAACGCGATTATCTCAGCCAGTTTTGATCCTAGAGCGAATCTAATGATATTTTTGAACTCCTTATAAAAAACTGCATCTGATACATATATTCGTTTTACTTAGAAATCAACTGGTTTTTATTGAAACTTTAAACGCGATTATCTCAGCCAGTTTTAATCCTAGAGCGAATCTAATGATATTTTTGAACTCCTTATAAAAAACTGCATCTGATACATATATTCATTTCCCTTAAAAAGCAACTTTAATTTCTTGAAACTTTAAACGCGATTATCTCAGCCAGTTTTAATCCTAGAGCGAATCTAATGATATTTTTGAACTCCTTATAAAAAACTGCATCTGATACATATATTCATTTCCCTTAAAAAGCAACTTTAATTTCTTGAAACTTTAAACGCGATTATCTCAGCCAGTTTTAATCCTAGAGCGAATCTAATGATATTTTTGAACTCCTTATAAAAAACTGCATCTGATACATATATTCGTTTTACTTAGAAATCAACTGGTTTTTATTGAAACTTTAAACGCGATTATCTCAGCCAGTTTTGATCCTAGAGCGAATCTAATGATATTTTTGAACTCCTTATAAAAAACTGCATCTGATACATATATTCGTTTTACTTAGAAATCAACTGGTTTTTATTGAAACTTTAAACGCGATTATCTCAGCCAGTTTTAATCCTAGAGCGAATCTAATGATATTTTTGAACTCCTTATAAAAAACTGCATCTGATACATCTATTCATTTCCCTTAAAAAGCAACTTTAATTTCTTGAAACTTTAAACGCGATTATCTCAGCCAGTTTTAATCCTAGAGCGAATCTAATGATATTTTTGAACTCCTTATAAAAAACTGCATCTGATACATATATTCATTTCCCTTAAAAAGCAACTGGTTTTTATTGAAACTTTAAACGCGATTATCTCAGCCAGTTTTAATCCTAGAGCGAATCTAATGATATTTTTGAACTCCTTATAAAAAACTGCATCTGATACATATATTCGTTTTACTTAGAAATCAACTGGTTTTTATTGAAACTTTAAACGCGATTATCTCAGCCAGTTTTGATCCTAGAGCGAATATAATGATATTTTTGAACTCCTTATAAAAAACTGCATCTGATACATATATTCGTTTTACTTAGCAATCAACTGGTTTTTATTGAAACTTTAAACGCGATTATCTCAGCCAGTTTTGATCCTAGAGCGAATCTAATGATATTTTTGAACTGCTTATAAAAAACTGCATCTGATACATATATTCATTTCCCTTAAAAAGCAACTTTAATTTCTTGAAACTTTAAAGGCGATTATCTCAGCCAGTTTTAATCCTAGAGCGAATATAATGATATTTTTGAACTCCTTATAAAAAACTGCATCTGATACATATATTCATTTCCCTTAAAAATCAACTTTAATTTCTTGAAACTTTAAACGCGATTATCTCAGCCAGTTTTAATCCTAGAGCGAATCTAATGATATTTTTGAACTCCTTATAAAAAACTGCATCTGATACATATATTCGTTTTACTTAGAAATCAACTGGTTTTTATTGAAACTTTAAACGCGATTATCTCAGCCAGTTTTGATCCTAGAGCGAATCTAATGATATTTTTGAACTCCTTATAAAAAACTGCATCTGATACATATATTCGTTTTACTTAGAAATCAACTGGTTTTTATTGAAACTTTAAACGCGATTATCTCAGCCAGTTTTGATTCTAGAGCGAATCTAATGATATTTTTGAACTCCTTATAAAAAACTGCATCTGATACATATATTCATTTCCCTTAAAAAGCAACTTTAATTTCTTGAAACTTTAAACGCGATTATCTCAGCCAGTTTTGATCCTAGAGCGAATCTAATGATATTTTTGAACTCCTTATAAAAAACTGCATCTGATACATATATTCATTTCCCTTAAAAAGCAACTTTAATTTCTTGAAACTTTAAACGCGATTATCTCAGCCAGTTTTAATCCTAGAGCGAATCTAATGATATTTTTGAACTCCTTATAAAAAACTGCATCTGATACATATATTCATTTCCCTTGAAAAGCAACTGGTTTTTATTGAAACTTTAAACGCGATTATCTCAGCCAGTTTTAATCCTAGAGCGAATCTAATGATATTTTTGAACTCCTTATAAAAAACTGCATCTGATACATATATTCGTTTTACTTAGAAATCAACTGGTTTTTATTGAAACTTTAAACGCGATTATCTCAGCCAGTTTTGATCCTAGAGCGAATCTAATGATATTTTTGAACTCCTTATAAAAAACTGCATCTGATACATATATTCATTTCCCTTAAAAAGCAACTTTAATTTCTTGAAACTTTAAACGCGATTATCTCAGCCAGTTTTAATCCTAGAGCGAATCTAATGATATTTTTGAACTCCTTATAAAAAACTGCATCTGATAAATATATTCATTTCCCTTAAAAAGCAACTTTAATTTCTTGAAACTTTAAACGCGATTATCTCAGCCAGTTTTGATCCTAGAGCGAATCTAATGATATTTTTGAACTCCTTATAAAAAACTGCATCTGATACATATATTCGTTTTACTTAGAAATCAACTGGTTTTTATTGAAACTTTAAACGCGATTATCTCAGCCAGTTTTGATCCTAGAGCGAATCTAATGATATTTTTGAACTCCTTATAAAAAACTGCATCTGATACATATATTCATTTCCCTTAAAAAGCAACTTTAATTCCTTGAAACTTTAAACGCGATTATCTCAGCCAGTTTTAATCCTAGAGCGAATATAATGATATTTTTGAACTCCTTATAAAAAACTGCATCTGATACATATATTTATTTCCCTTAAAAAGCAACTTTAATTTCTTGAAACTTTAAACGCGATTATCTCAGCCAGTTTTAATCCTAGAGCGAATCTAATGATATTTTTGAACTCCTTATAAAAAACTGCATCTGATACATATATTCGTTTTACTTAGAAATCAACTGGTTTTTATTGAAACTTTAAACGCGATTATCTCAGCCAGTTTTGATCCTAGAGCGAATCTAATGATATTTTTGAACTCCTTATAAAAAACTGCATCTGATACATATATTCATTTCCCTTAAAAAGCAACTTTAATTTCTTGAAACTTTAAACGCGATTATCTCAGCCAGTTTTAATCCTAGAGCGAATCTAATGATATTTTTGAACTCCTTATAAAAAACTGCATCTGATACATATATTCGTTTTACTTAGAAATCAACTGGTTTTTATTGAAACTTTAAACGCGATTATCTCAGCCAGTTTTGATCCTAGAGCGAATCTAATGATATTTTTGAACTCCTTATAAAAAACTGCATCTGATACATATATTCGTTTTACTTAGAAATCAACTGGTTTTTATTGAAACTTTAAACGCGATTATCTCAGCCAGTTTTAATCCTAGAGCGAATCTAATGATATTTTTGAACTCCTTATAAAAAACTGCATCTGATACATATATTCGTTTTACTTAGAAATCAACTGGTTTTTATTGAAACTTTAAACGCGATTATCTCAGCCAGTTTTGATCCTAGAGCGAATCTAATGATATTTTTGAACTCCTTATAAAAAACTGCATCTGATACATATATTCGTTTTACTTAGAAATCAACTGGTTTTTATTGAAACTTTAAACGCGATTATCTCAGCCAGTTTTGATTCTAGAGCGAATCTAATGATATTTTTGAACTCCTTATAAAAAACTGCATCTGATACATATATTCATTTCCCTTAAAAAGCAACTTTAATTTCTTGAAACTTTAAACGCGATTATCTCAGCCAGTTTTGATCCTAGAGCGAATCTAATGATATTTTTGAACTCCTTATAAAAAACTGCATCTGATACATATATTCATTTCCCTTAAAAAGCAACTTTAATTTCTTGAAACTTTAAACGCGATTATCTCAGCCAGTTTTAATCCTAGAGCGAATCTAATGATATTTTTGAACTCCTTATAAAAAACTGCATCTGATACATATATTCATTTCCCTTGAAAAGCAACTGGTTTTTATTGAAACTTTAAACGCGATTATCTCAGCCAGTTTTAATCCTAGAGCGAATCTAATGATATTTTTGAACTCCTTATAAAAAACTGCATCTGATACATATATTCGTTTTACTTAGAAATCAACTGGTTTTTATTGAAACTTTAAACGCGATTATCTCAGCCAGTTTTGATCCTAGAGCGAATCTAATGATATTTTTGAACTCCTTATAAAAAACTGCATCTGATACATATATTCATTTCCCTTAAAAAGCAACTTTAATTTCTTGAAACTTTAAACGCGATTATCTCAGCCAGTTTTAATCCTAGAGCGAATCTAATGATATTTTTGAACTCCTTATAAAAAACTGCATCTGATAAATATATTCATTTCCCTTAAAAAGCAACTTTAATTTCTTGAAACTTTAAACGCGATTATCTCAGCCAGTTTTGATCCTAGAGCGAATCTAATGATATTTTTGAACTCCTTATAAAAAACTGCATCTGATACATATATTCGTTTTACTTAGAAATCAACTGGTTTTTATTGAAACTTTAAACGCGATTATCTCAGCCAGTTTTGATCCTAGAGCGAATCTAATGATATTTTTGAACTCCTTATAAAAAACTGCATCTGATACATATATTCATTTCCCTTAAAAAGCAACTTTAATTCCTTGAAACTTTAAACGCGATTATCTCAGCCAGTTTTAATCCTAGAGCGAATATAATGATATTTTTGAACTCCTTATAAAAAACTGCATCTGATACATATATTTATTTCCCTTAAAAAGCAACTTTAATTTCTTGAAACTTTAAACGCGATTATCTCAGCCAGTTTTAATCCTAGAGCGAATCTAATGATATTTTTGAACTCCTTATAAAAAACTGCATCTGATACATATATTCGTTTTACTTAGAAATCAACTGGTTTTTATTGAAACTTTAAACGCGATTATCTCAGCCAGTTTTGATCCTAGAGCGAATCTAATGATATTTTTGAACTCCTTATAAAAAACTGCATCTGATACATATATTCATTTCCCTTAAAAAGCAACTTTAATTTCTTGAAACTTTAAACGCGATTATCTCAGCCAGTTTTAATCCTAGAGCGAATCTAATGATATTTTTGAACTCCTTATAAAAAACTGCATCTGATACATATATTCGTTTTACTTAGAAATCAACTGGTTTTTATTGAAACTTTAAACGCGATTATCTCAGCCAGTTTTGATCCTAGAGCGAATCTAATGATATTTTTGAACTCCTTATAAAAAACTGCATCTGATACATATATTCGTTTTACTTAGAAATCAACTGGTTTTTATTGAAACTTTAAACGCGATTATCTCAGCCAGTTTTGATCCTAGAGCGAATCTAATGATATTTTTGAACTCCTTATAAAAAACTGCATCTGATACATATATTCATTTCCCTTAAAAAGCAACTTTAATTTCTTGAAACTTTAAACGCGATTATCTCAGCCAGTTTTAATCCTAGAGCGAATCTAATGATATTTTTGAACTCCTTATAAAAAACTGCATCTGATACATATATTCGTTTTACTTAGAAATCAACTGGTTTTTATTGAAACTTTAAACGCGATTATCTCAGCCAGTTTTGATCCTAGAGCGAATCTAATGATATTTTTGAACTTATAAAAAACTGCATCTGATACATATATTCATTTCCCTTGAAAAGCAACTGGTTTTTATTGAAACTTTAAACGCGATTATCTCAGCCAGTTTTAATCCTAGAGCGAATCTAATGATATTTTTGAACTCCTTATAAAAAACTGCATCTGATACATATATTCGTTTTACTTAGAAATCAACTGGTTTTTATTGAAACTTTAAACGCGATTATCTCAGCCAGTTTTGATCCTAGAGCGAATCTAATGATATTTTTGAACTCCTTATAAAAAACTGCATCTGATACATATATTCATTTCCCTTAAAAAGCAACTTTAATTTCTTGAAACTTTAAACGCGATTATCTCAGCCAGTTTTAATCCTAGAGCGAATCTAATGATATTTTTGAACTCCTTATAAAAAACTGCATCTGATAAATATATTCATTTCCCTTAAAAAGCAACTTTAATTTCTTGAAACTTTAAACGCGATTATCTCAGCCAGTTTTGATCCTAGAGCGAATCTAATGATATTTTTGAACTCCTTATAAAAAACTGCATCTGATACATATATTCGTTTTACTTAGAAATCAACTGGTTTTTATTGAAACTTTAAACGCGATTATCTCAGCCAGTTTTGATCCTAGAGCGAATCTAATGATATTTTTGAACTCCTTATAAAAAACTGCATCTGATACATATATTCATTTCCCTTCAAAAGCAACTTTAATTCCTTGAAACTTTAAACGCGATTATCTCAGCCAGTTTTAATCCTAGAGCGAATATAATGATATTTTTGAACTCCTTATAAAAAACTGCATCTGATACATATATTTATTTCCCTTAAAAAGCAACTTTAATTTCTTGAAACTTTAAACGCGATTATCTCAGCCAGTTTTAATCCTAGAGCGAATCTAATGATATTTTTGAACTCCTTATAAAAAACTGCATCTGATACATATATTCGTTTTACTTAGAAATCAACTGGTTTTTATTGAAACTTTAAACGCGATTATCTCAGCCAGTTTTGATCCTAGAGCGAATCTAATGATATTTTTGAACTCCTTATAAAAAACTGCATCTGATACATATATTCGTTTTACTTAGAAATCAACTGGTTTTTATTGAAACTTTAAACGCGATTATCTCAGCCAGTTTTGATCCTAGAGCGAATCTAATGATATTTTTGAACTCCTTATAAAAAACTGCATCTGATACATATATTCATTTCCCTTAAAAAGCAACTTTAATTTCTTGAAACTTTAAACGCGATTATCTCAGCCAGTTTTAATCCTAGAGCGAATCTAATGATATTTTTGAACTCCTTATAAAAAACTGCATCTGATACATATATTCGTTTTACTTAGAAATCAACTGGTTTTTATTGAAACTTTAAACGCGATTATCTCAGCCAGTTTTGATCCTAGAGCGAATCTAATGATATTTTTGAACTCCTTATAAAAAACTGCATCTGATACATATATTCGTTTTACTTAGAAATCAACTGGTTTTTATTGAAACTTTAAACGCGATTATCTCAGCCAGTTTTGATCCTAGAGCGAATCTAATGATATTTTTGAACTCCTTATAAAAAACTGCATCTGATACATATATTCATTTCCCTTAAAAAGCAACTTTAATTTCTTGAAACTTTAAACGCGATTATCTCAGCCAGTTTTAATCCTAGAGCGAATATAATGATATTTTTGAACTCCTTATAAAAAACTGCATCTGATACATATATTTATTTCCCTTAAAAAGCAACTTTAATTTCTTGAAACTTTAAACGCGATTATCTCAGCCAGTTTTAATCCTAGAGCGAATCTAATGATATTTTTGAACTCCTTATAAAAAACTGCATCTGATACATATATTCATTTCCCTTAAAAAGCAACTTTAATTTCTTGAAACTTTAAACGCGATTATCTCAGCCAGTTTTAATCCTAGAGCGAATCTAATGATATTTTTGAACTCCTTATAAAAAACTGCATCTGATACATATATTCATTTCCCTTGAAAAGCAACTGGTTTTTATTGAAACTTTAAACGCGATTATCTCAGCCAGTTTTAATCCTAGAGCGAATCTAATGATATTTTTGAACTCCTTATAAAAAACTGCATCTGATACATATATTCGTTTTACTTAGAAATCAACTGGTTTTTATTGAAACTTTAAACGCGATTATCTCAGCCAGTTTTGATCCTAGAGCGAATCTAATGATATTTTTGAACTGCTTATAAAAAACTGCATCTGATACATATATTCGTTTTACTTAGAAATCAACTGGTTTTTATTGAAACTTTAAACGCGATTATCTCAGCCAGTTTTGATCCTAGAGCGAATCTAATGATATTTTTGAACTCCTTATAAAAAACTGCATCTGATACATATATTCATTTCCCTTAAAAAGCAACTTTAATTTCTTGAAACTTTAAACGCGATTATCTCAGCCAGTTTTAATCCTAAAGCGAATATAATGATATTTTTGAACTCCTTATAAAAAACTGCATCTGATACATATATTTATTTCCCTTAAAAAGCAACTTTAATTTCTTGAAACTTTAAACGCGATTATCTCAGCCAGTTTTAATCCTAGAGCGAATCTAATGATATTTTTGAACTCCTTATAAAAAACTGCATCTGATACATATATTCATTTCCCTTAAAAAGCAACTTTAATTTCTTGAAACTTTAAACGCGATTATCTCAGCCAGTTTTAATCCTAGAGCGAATCTAATGATATTTTTGAACTCCTTATAAAAAACTGCATCTGATACATATATTCATTTCCCTTGAAAAGCAACTGGTTTTTATTGAAACTTTAAACGCGATTATCTCAGCCAGTTTTAATCCTAGAGCGAATCTAATGATATTTTTGAACTCCTTATAAAAAACTGCATCTGATACATATATTCGTTTTACTTAGAAATCAACTGGTTTTTATTGAAACTTTAAACGCGATTATCTCAGCCAGTTTTGATCCTAGAGCGAATCTAATGATATTTTTGAACTCCTTATAAAAAACTGCATCTGATACATATATTCGTTTTACTTAGAAATCAACTGGTTTTTATTGAAACTTTAAACGCGATTATCTCAGCCAGTTTTGATCCTAGAGCGAATCTAATGATATTTTTGAACTGCTTATAAAAAACTGCATCTGATACATATATTCATTTCCCTTAAAAAGCAACTTTAATTTCTTGAAACTTTAAAGGCGATTATCTCAGCCAGTTTTAATCCTAGAGCGAATATAATGATATTTTTGAACTCCTTATAAAAAACTGCATCTGATACATATATTCATTTCCCTTAAAAAGCAACTTTAATTTCTTGAAACTTTAAACGCGATTATCTCAGCCAGTTTTAATCCTAGAGCGAATCTAATGATATTTTTGAACTCCTTATAAAAAACTGCATCTGATACATATATTCATTTCCCTTGAAAAGCAACTGGTTTTTATTGAAACTTTAAACGCGATTATCTCAGCCAGTTTTAATCCTAGAGCGAATCTAATGATATTTTTGAACTCCTTATAAAAAACTGCATCTGATACATATATTCGTTTTACTTAGAAATCAACTGGTTTTTATTGAAACTTTAAACGCGATTATCTCAGCCAGTGTTGATTCTAGAGCGAATCTAATGATATTTTTGAACTCCTTATAAAAAACTGCATCTGATACATATATTCATTTCCCTTAAAAAGCAACTTTAATTTCTTGAAACTTTAAACGCGATTATCTCAGCCAGTTTTGATCCTAGAGCGAATCTAATGATATTTTTGAACTCCTTATAAAAAACTGCATCTGATACATATATTCATTTCCCTTAAAAAGCAACTTTAATTTCTTGAAACTTTAAACGCGATTATCTCAGCCAGTTTTAATCCTAGAGCGAATCTAATGATATTTTTGAACTCCTTATAAAAAACTGCATCTGATACATATATTCGTTTTACTTAGAAATCAACTGGTTTTTATTGAAACTTTAAACGCGATTATCTCAGCCAGTTTTAATCCTAGAGCGAATCTAATGATATTTTTGAACTGCTTATAAAAAACTGCAACTGATACATATATTCATTTCCCTTAAAAAGCAACTTTAATTTCTTGAAACTTTAAACGCGATTATCTCAGCCAGTTTTAATCCTAGAGCGAATCTAATGATATTTTTGAACTCCTTATAAAAAACTGCATCTGATACATATATTCATTTCCCTTGAAAAGCAACTGGTTTTTATTGAAAATTTAAACGCGATTATCTCAGCCAGTTTTAATCCTAGAGCGAATCTAATGATATTTTTGAACTCCTTATAAAAAACTGCATCTGATACATATATTCGTTTTACTTAGAAATCAACTGGTTTTTATTGAAACTTTAAACGCGATTATCTCAGCCAGTTTTGATCCTAGAGCGAATCTAATGATATTTTTGAACTCCTTATAAAAAACTGCATCTGATACATATATTCGTTTTACTTAGAAATCAACTGGTTTTTATTGAAACTTTAAACGCGATTATCTCAGCCAGTTTTAATCCTAGAGCGAATCTAATGATATTTTTGAACTCCTTATAAAAAACTGCATCTGATACATATATTCATTTCCCTTAAAAAGCAACTTTAATTTCTTGAAACTTTAAACGCGATTATCTCAGCCAGTTTTAATCCTAGAGCGAATCTAATGATATTTTTGAA
Source organism: Orchesella flavescens (assembly GCA_964034955.1). NCBI lineage: Eukaryota > Metazoa > Arthropoda > Collembola > Entomobryomorpha > Orchesellidae > Orchesella > Orchesella flavescens. The sequence goes on from OZ035953.1 coordinate 46,430,498, forward strand.
CTCCTTATAAAAAACTGCATCTGATACATATATTCATTTCCCTTGAAAAGCAACTGGTTTTTATTGAAACTTTAAACGCGATTATCTCAGCCAGTTTTAATCCTAGAGCGAATCTAATGATATTTTTGAACTCCTTATAAAAAACTGCATCTGATACATATATTCGTTTTACTTAGAAATCAACTGGTTTTTATTGAAACTTTAAACGCGATTATCTCAGCCAGTTTTGATCCTAGAGCGAATCTAATGATATTTTTGAACTCCTTATAAAAAACTGCATCTGATACATATATTCATTTCCCTTAAAAAGCAACTTTAATTTCTTGAAACTTTAAACGCGATTATCTCAGCCAGTTTTAATCCTAGAGCGAATCTAATGATATTTTTGAACTCCTTATAAAAAACTGCATCTGATACATATATTCGTTTTACTTAGAAATCAACTGGTTTTTATTGAAACTTTAAACGCGATTATCTCAGCCAGTTTTAATCCTAGAGCGAATCTAATGATATTTTTGAACTGCTTATAAAAAACTGCAACTGATACATATATTCATTTCCCTTAAAAAGCAACTTTAATTTCTTGAAACTTTAAACGCGATTATCTCAGCCAGTTTTAATCCTAGAGCGAATCTAATGATATTTTTGAACTCCTTATAAAAAACTGCATCTGATACATATATTCATTTCCCTTGAAAAGCAACTGGTTTTTATTGAAAATTTAAACGCGATTATCTCAGCCAGTTTTAATCCTAGAGCGAATCTAATGATATTTTTGAACTCCTTATAAAAAACTGCATCTGATACATATATTCGTTTTACTTAGAAATCAACTGGTTTTTATTGAAACTTTAAACGCGATTATCTCAGCCAGTTTTAATCCTAGAGCGAATCTAATGATATTTTTGAACTGCTTATAAAAAACTGCAACTGATACATATATTCGTTTTACTTAGAAATCAACTGGTTTTTATTGAAACGTTAAACGCGATTATCTCAGCCAGTTTTGATCCTAGAGCGAATCTAATGATATTTTTGAACTCCTTATAAAAAACTGCATCTGATACATATATTCGTTTTACTTAGAAATCAACTGGTTTTTACTGAAACTTTAAACGCGATTATCTCAGCCAGTTTTGATCCTAGAGCGAATCTAATGATATTTTTGAACTCCTTATAAAAAACTGCATCTGATACATATATTCATTTCCCTTAAAAAGCAACTTTAATTTCTTGAAACTTTAAACGCGATTATCTCAGCCAGTTTTAATCCTAGAGCGAATCTAATGATATTTTTGAACTCCTTATAAAAAACTGCATCTGATACATATATTCGTTTTACTTAGAAATCAACTGGTTTTTATTGAAACTTTAAACGCGATTATCTCAGCCAGTTTTAATCCTAGAGCGAATCTAATGATATTTTTGAACTGCTTATAAAAAACTGCAACTGATACATATATTCATTTCCCTTAAAAAGCAACTTTAATTTCTTGAAACTTTAAACGCGATTATCTCAGCCAGTTTTAATCCTAGAGCGAATCTAATGATATTTTTGAACTCCTTATAAAAAACTGCATCTGATACATATATTCATTTCCCTTGAAAAGCAACTGGTTTTTATTGAAAATTTAAACGCGATTATCTCAGCCAGTTTTAATCCTAGAGCGAATCTAATGATATTTTTGAACTCCTTATAAAAAACTGCATCTGATACATATATTCGTTTTACTTAGAAATCAACTGGTTTTTATTGAAACTTTAAACGCGATTATCTCAGCCAGTTTTAATCCTAGAGCGAATCTAATGATATTTTTGAACTGCTTATAAAAAACTGCAACTGATACATATATTCGTTTTACTTAGAAATCAACTGGTTTTTATTGAAACGTTAAACGCGATTATCTCAGCCAGTTTTGATCCTAGAGCGAATCTAATGATATTTTTGAACTCCTTATAAAAAACTGCATCTGATACATATATTCGTTTTACTTAGAAATCAACTGGTTTTTACTGAAACTTTAAACGCGATTATCTCAGCCAGTTTTGATCCTAGAGCGAATCTAATGATATTTTTGAACTCCTTATAAAAAACTGCATCTGATACATATATTCATTTCCCTTAAAAAGCAACTTTAATTTCTTGAAACTTTAAACGCGATTATCTCAGCCAGTTTTAATCCTAGAGCGAATCTAATGATATTTTTGAACTCCTTATAAAAAACTGCATCTGATACATATATTCATTTCCCTTGAAAAGCAACTGGTTTTTATTGAAACTTTAAACGCGATTATCTCAGCCAGTTTTAATCCTAGAGCGAATCTAATGATATTTTTGAACTCCTTATAAAAAACTGCATCTGATACATATATTCGTTTTACTTAGAAATCAACTGGTTTTTATTGAAACTTTAAACGCGATTATCTCAGCCAGTTTTGATCCTAGAGCGAATCTAATGATATTTTTGAACTCCTTATAAAAAACTGCATCTGATACATATATTCATTTCCCTTAAAAAGCAACTTTAATTTCTTGAAACTTTAAACGCGATTATCTCAGCCAGTTTTAATCCTAGAGCGAATCTAATGATATTTTTGAACTCCTTATAAAAAACTGCATCTGATACATATATTCGTTTTACTTAGAAATCAACTGGTTTTTATTGAAACTTTAAACGCGATTATCTCAGCCAGTTTTGATCCTAGAGCGAATCTAATGATATTTTTGAACTCCTTATAAAAAACTGCATCTGATACATATATTCGTTTTACTTAGAAATCAACTGGTTTTTATTGAAACTTTAAACGCGATTATCTCAGCCAGTTTTAATCCTAGAGCGAATCTAATGATATTTTTGAACTGCTTATAAAAAACTGCAACTGATACATATATTCATTTCCCTTAAAAAGCAACTTTAATTTCTTGAAACTTTAAACGCGATTATCTCAGCCAGTTTTAATCCTAGAGCGAATCTAATGATATTTTTGAACTCCTTATAAAAAACTGCATCTGATACATATATTCATTTCCCTTGAAAAGCAACTGGTTTTTATTGAAAATTTAAACGCGATTATCTCAGCCAGTTTTAATCCTAGAGCGAATCTAATGATATTTTTGAACTCCTTATAAAAAACTGCATCTGATACATATATTCGTTTTACTTAGAAATCAACTGGTTTTTATTGAAACTTTAAACGCGATTATCTCAGCCAGTTTTGATCCTAGAGCGAATCTAATGATATTTTTGAACTCCTTATAAAAAACTGCATCTGATACATATATTCATTTCCCTTAAAAAGCAACTTTAATTTCTTGAAACTTTAAACGCGATTATCTCAGCCAGTTTTAATCCTAGAGCGAATCTAATGATATTTTTGAACTCCTTATAAAAAACTGCATCTGATACATATATTCGTTTTACTTAGAAATCAACTGGTTTTTATTGAAACTTTAAACGCGATTATCTCAGCCAGTTTTGATCCTAGAGCGAATCTAATGATATTTTTGAACTCCTTATAAAAAACTGCATCTGATACATATATTCGTTTTACTTAGAAATCAACTGGTTTTTATTGAAACTTTAAACGCGATTATCTCAGCCAGTTTTAATCCTAGAGCGAATCTAATGATATTTTTGAACTCCTTATAAAAAACTGCATCTGATACATATATTCATTTCCCTTAAAAAGCAACTTTAATTTCTTGAAACTTTAAACGCGATTATCTCAGCCAGTTTTAATCCTAGAGCGAATCTAATGATATTTTTGAACTGCTTATAAAAAACTGCAACTGATACATATATTCATTTCCCTTAAAAAGCAACTTTAATTTCTTGAAACTTTAAACGCGATTATCTCAGCCAGTTTTAATCCTAGAGCGAATCTAATGATATTTTTGAACTCCTTATAAAAAACTGCATCTGATACATATATTCATTTCCCTTAAAAAAGCAACTTTAATTTCTTGAAACTTTAAACGCGATTATCTCAGCCAGTTTTAATCCTAGAGCGAATCTAATGATATTTTTGAACTCCTTATAAAAAACTGCATCTGATACATATATTCATTTCCCTTAAAAAGCAACTTTAATTTCTTGAAACTTTAAACGCGATTATCTCAGCCAGTTTTAATCCTAGAGCGAATCTAATGATATTTTTGAACTCCTTATAAAAAACTGCATCTGATACATATATTCATTTCCCTTAAAAAGCAACTTTAATTTCTTGAAACTTTAAACGCGATTATCTCAGCCAGTTTTAATCCTAGAGCGAATATAATGATATTTTTGAACTCCTTATAAAAAACTGCATCTGATACATATATTCATTTCCCTTAAAAAGCAACTTTAATTTCTTGAAACTTTAAACGCGATTATCTCAGCCAGTTTTAATCCTAGAGCGAATATAATGATATTTTTGAACTCCTTATAAAAAACTGCATCTGATACATATATTCGTTTTACTTAGAAATCAACTGGTTTTTATTGAAACTTTAAACGCGATTATCTCAGCCAGTTTTGATCCTAGAGCGAATCTAATGATATTTTTGAACTCCTTATAAAAAACTGCATCTGATACATATATTCGTTTTACTTAGAAATCAACTGGTTTTTATTGAAACTTTAAACGCGATTATCTCAGCCAGTTTTGATCCTAGAGCGAATCTAATGATATTTTTGAACTGCTTATAAAAAACTGCATCTGATACATATATTCATTTCCCTTAAAAAGCAACTTTAATTTCTTGAAACTTTAAAGGCGATTATCTCAGCCAGTTTTAATCCTAGAGCGAATATAATGATATTTTTGAACTCCTTATAAAAAACTGCATCTGATACATATATTCATTTCCCTTAAAAAGCAACTTTAATTTCTTGAAACTTTAAACGCGATTATCTCAGCCAGTTTTAATCCTAGAGCGAATCTAATGATATTTTTGAACTGCTTATAAAAAACTGCATCTGATACATATATTCATTTCCCTTAAAAAGCAACTTTAATTTCTTGAAACTTTAAACGCGATTATCTCAGCCAGTTTTAATCCTAGAGCGAATCTAATGATATTTTTGAACTCCTTATAAAAAACTGCATCTGATACATATATTCGTTTTACTTAGAAATCAACTGGTTTTTATTGAAACTTTAAACGCGATTATCTCAGCCAGTTTTGATCCTAGAGCGAATCTAATGATATTTTTGAACTCCTTATAAAAAACTGCATCTGATACATATATTCGTTTTACTTAGAAATCAACTGGTTTTTATTGAAACTTTAAACGCGATTATCTCAGCCAGTTTTGATCCTAGAGCGAATCTAATGATATTTTTGAACTGCTTATAAAAAACTGCATCTGATACATATATTCATTTCCCTTAAAAAGCAACTTTAATTTCTTGAAACTTTAAACGCGATTATCTCAGCCAGTTTTAATCCTAGAGCGAATATAATGATATTTTTGAACTCCTTATAAAAAACTGCATCTGATACATATATTCATTTCCCTTGAAAAGCAACTTTAATTTCTTGAAACTTTAAACGCGATTATCTCAGCCAGTTTTAATCCTAGAGCGAATCTAATGATATTTTTGAACTCCTTATAAAAAACTGCATCTGATACATATATTCATTTCCCTTGAAAAGCAACTTTAATTTCTTGAAACTTTAAACGCGATTATCTCAGCCAGTTTTAATCCTAGAGCGAATCTAATGATATTTTTGAACTCCTTATAAAAAACTGCATCTGATACATATATTCGTTTTACTTAGAAATCAACTGGTTTTTATTGAAACTTTAAACGCGATTATCTCAGCCAGTTTTGATCCTAGAGCGAATCTAATGATATTTTTGAACTCCTTATAAAAAACTGCATCTGATACATATATTCGTTTTACTTAGAAATCAACTGGTTTTTATTGAAACTTTAAACGCGATTATCTCAGCCAGTTTTAATCCTAGAGCGAATCTAATGATATTTTTGAACTCCTTATAAAAAACTGCATCTGATACATATATTCGTTTTACTTAGAAATCAACTGGTTTTTATTGAAACTTTAAACGCGATTATCTCAGCCAGTTTTAATCCTAGAGCGAATCTAATGATATTTTTGAACTCCTTATAAAAAACTGCATCTGATACATATATTCATTTCCCTTAAAAAGCAACTTTAATTTCTTGAAACTTTAAACGCGATTATCTCAGCCAGTTTTAATCCTAGAGCGAATCTAATGATATTTTTGAACTCCTTATAAAAAACTGCATCTGATACATATATTCATTTCCCTTAAAAAGCAACTGGTTTTTATTGAAACTTTAAACGCGATTATCTCAGCCAGTTTTAATCCTAGAGCGAATCTAATGATATTTTTGAACTCCTTATAAAAAACTGCATCTGATACATATATTCGTTTTACTTAGAAATCAACTGGTTTTTATTGAAACTTTAAACGCGATTATCTCAGCCAGTTTTGATCCTAGAGCGAATCTAATGATATTTTTGAACTCCTTATAAAAAACTGCATCTGATACATATATTCGTTTTACTTAGCAATCAACTGGTTTTTATTGAAACTTTAAACGCGATTATCTCAGCCAGTTTTGATCCTAGAGCGAATCTAATGATATTTTTGAACTGCTTATAAAAAACTGCATCTGATACATATATTCATTTCCCTTAAAAAGCAACTTTAATTTCTTGAAACTTTAAAGGCGATTATCTCAGCCAGTTTTAATCCTAGAGCGAATATAATGATATTTTTGAACTCCTTATAAAAAACTGCATCTGATACATATATTCATTTCCCTTAAAAATCAACTTTAATTTCTTGAAACTTTAAACGCGATTATCTCAGCCAGTTTTAATCCTAGAGCGAATCTAATGATATTTTTGAACTCCTTATAAAAAACTGCATCTGATACATATATTCATTTCCCTTAAAAAGCAACTTTAATTTCTTGAAACTTTAAACGCGATTATCTCAGCCAGTTTTAATCCTAGAGCGAATCTAATGATATTTTTGAACTCCTTATAAAAAACTGCATCTGATACATATATTCATTTCCCTTAAAAAGCAACTGGTTTTTATTGAAACTTTAAACGCGATTATCTCAGCCAGTTTTAATCCTAGAGCGAATCTAATGATATTTTTGAACTCCTTATAAAAAACTGCATCTGATACATATATTCGTTTTACTTAGAAATCAACTGGTTTTTATTGAAACTTTAAACGCGATTATCTCAGCCAGTTTTGATCCTAGAGCGAATCTAATGATATTTTTGAACTCCTTATAAAAAACTGCATCTGATACATATATTCGTTTTACTTAGCAATCAACTGGTTTTTATTGAAACTTTAAACGCGATTATCTCAGCCAGTTTTGATCCTAGAGCGAATCTAATGATATTTTTGAACTGCTTATAAAAAACTGCATCTGATACATATATTCGTTTTACTTAGCAATCAACTGGTTTTTATTGAAACTTTAAACGCGATTATCTCAGCCAGTTTTGATCCTAGAGCGAATCTAATGATATTTTTGAACTGCTTATAAAAAACTGCATCTGATACATATATTCATTTCCCTTAAAAAGCAACTTTAATTTCTTGAAACTTTAAAGGCGATTATCTCAGCCAGTTTTAATCCTAGAGCGAATATAATGATATTTTTGAACTCCTTATAAAAAACTGCATCTGATACATATATTCATTTCCCTTAAAAATCAACTTTAATTTCTTGAAACTTTAAACGCGATTATCTCAGCCAGTTTTAATCCTAGAGCGAATCTAATGATATTTTTGAACTCCTTATAAAAAACTGCATCTGATACATATATTCATTTCCCTTAAAAAGCAACTTTAATTTCTTGAAACTTTAAACGCGATTATCTCAGCCAGTTTTAATCCTAGAGCGAATCTAATGATATTTTTGAACTCCTTATAAAAAACTGCATCTGATACATATATTCATTTCCCTTAAAAAGCAACTGGTTTTTATTGAAACTTTAAACGCGATTATCTCAGCCAGTTTTAATCCTAGAGCGAATCTAATGATATTTTTGAACTCCTTATAAAAAACTGCATCTGATACATATATTCGTTTTACTTAGAAATCAACTGGTTTTTATTGAAACTTTAAACGCGATTATCTCAGCCAGTTTTGATCCTAGAGCGAATCTAATGATATTTTTGAACTCCTTATAAAAAACTGCATCTGATACATATATTCGTTTTACTTAGCAATCAACTGGTTTTTATTGAAACTTTAAACGCGATTATCTCAGCCAGTTTTGATCCTAGAGCGAATCTAATGATATTTTTGAACTGCTTATAAAAAACTGCATCTGATACATATATTCATTTCCCTTAAAAAGCAACTTTAATTTCTTGAAACTTTAAAGGCGATTATCTCAGCCAGTTTTAATCCTAGAGCGAATATAATGATATTTTTGAACTCCTTATAAAAAACTGCATCTGATACATATATTCATTTCCCTTAAAAATCAACTTTAATTTCTTGAAACTTTAAACGCGATTATCTCAGCCAGTTTTAATGCTAGAGCGAATCTAATGATATTTTTGAACTCCTTATAAAAAACTGCATCTGATACATATATTCATTTCCCTTAAAAAGCAACTTTAATTTCTTGAAACTTTAAACGCGATTATCTCAGCCAGTTTTAATCCTAGAGCGAATCTAATGATATTTTTGAACTCCTTATAAAAAACTGCATCTGATACATATATTCGTTTTACTTAGAAATCAACTGGTTTTTATTGAAAATTTAAACGCGATTATCTCAGCCAGTTTTGATCCTAGAGCGAATCTAATGATATTTTTGAACTCCTTATAAAAAACTGCATCTGATACATATATTCGTTTTACTTAGAAATCAACTGGTTTTTATTGAAACTTTAAACGCGATTATCTCAGCCAGTTTTAATCCTAGAGCGAATCTAATGATATTTTTGAACTCCTTATAAAAAACTGCATCTGATACATATATTCATTTCCCTTAAAAAGCAACTTTAATTTCTTGAAACTTTAAACGCGATTATCTCAGCCAGTTTTAATCCTAGAGCGAATCTAATGATATTTTTGAACTCCTTATAAAAAACTGCATCTGATACATATATTCATTTCCCTTAAAAAGCAACTTTAATTTCTTGAAACTTTAAACGCGATTATCTCAGCCAGTTTTAATCCTAGAGCGAATCTAATGATATTTTTGAACTCCTTATAAAAAACTGCATCTGATACATATATTCGTTTTACTTAGAAATCAACTGGTTTTTATTGAAACTTTAAACGCGATTATCTCAGCCAGTTTTGATCCTAGAGCGAATCTAATGATATTTTTGAACTCCTTATAAAAAACTGCATCTGATACATATATTCGTTTTACTTAGCAATCAACTGGTTTTTATTGAAACTTTAAACGCGATTATCTCAGCCAGTTTTGATCCTAGAGCGAATCTAATGATATTTTTGAACTCCTTATAAAAAACTGCATCTGATACATATATTCGTTTTACTTAGCAATCAACTGGTTTTTATTGAAACTTTAAACGCGATTATCTCAGCCAGTTTTGATCCTAGAGCGAATCTAATGATATTTTTGAACTGCTTATAAAAAACTGCATCTGATACATATATTCATTTCCCTTAAAAAGCAACTTTAATTTCTTGAAACTTTAAAGGCGATTATCTCAGCCAGTTTTAATCCTAGAGCGAATATAATGATATTTTTGAACTCCTTATAAAAAACTGCATCTGATACATATATTCATTTCCCTTAAAAATCAACTTTAATTTCTTGAAACTTTAAACGCGATTATCTCAGCCAGTTTTAATCCTAGAGCGAATCTAATGATATTTTTGAACTCCTTATAAAAAACTGCATCTGATACATATATTCATTTCCCTTAAAAAGCAACTTTAATTTCTTGAAACTTTAAACGCGATTATCTCAGCCAGTTTTAATCCTAGAGCGAATCTAATGATATTTTTGAACTCCTTATAAAAAACTGCATCTGATACATATATTCGTTTTACTTAGAAATCAACTGGTTTTTATTGAAAATTTAAACGCGATTATCTCAGCCAGTTTTGATCCTAGAGCGAATCTAATGATATTTTTGAACTCCTTATAAAAAACTGCATCTGATACATATATTCGTTTTACTTAGAAATCAACTGGTTTTTATTGAAACTTTAAACGCGATTATCTCAGCCAGTTTTAATCCTAGAGCGAATCTAATGATATTTTTGAACTCCTTATAAAAAACTGCATCTGATACATATATTCATTTCCCTTAAAAAGCAACTTTAATTTCTTGAAACTTTAAACGCGATTATCTCAGCCAGTTTTAATCCTAGAGCGAATCTAATGATATTTTTGAACTCCTTATAAAAAACTGCATCTGATACATATATTCATTTCCCTTAAAAAGCAACTTTAATTTCTTGAAACTTTAAACGCGATTATCTCAGCCAGTTTTAATCCTAGAGCGAATCTAATGATATTTTTGAACTCCTTATAAAAAACTGCATCTGATACATATATTCATTTCCCTTAAAAAGCAACTTTAATTTCTTGAAACTTTAAACGCGATTATCTCAGCCAGTTTTAATCCTAGAGCGAATCTAATGATATTTTTGAACTCCTTATAAAAAACTGCATCTGATACATATATTCGTTTTACTTAGAAATCAACTGGTTTTTATTGAAACTTTAAACGCGATTATCTCAGCCAGTTTTGATCCTAGAGCGAATCTAATGATATTTTTGAACTCCTTATAAAAAACTGCATCTGATACATATATTCGTTTTACTTAGAAATCAACTGGTTTTTATTGAAACTTTAAACGCGATTATCTCAGCCAGTTTTAATCCTAGAGCGAATCTAATGATATTTTTGAACTCCTTATAAAAAACTGCATCTGATACATATATTCGTTTTACTTAGAAATCAACTGGTTTTTATTGAAACTTTAAACGCGATTATCTCAGCCAGTTTTAATCCTAGAGCGAATCTAATGATATTTTTGAACTCCTTATAAAAAACTGCATCTGATACATATATTCATTTCCCTTAAAAAGCAACTTTAATTTCTTGAAACTTTAAACGCGATTATCTCAGCCAGTTTTAATCCTAGAGCGAATCTAATGATATTTTTGAACTCCTTATAAAAAACTGCATCTGATACATATATTCATTTCCCTTAAAAAGCAACTTTAATTTCTTGAAACTTTAAACGCGATTATCTCAGCCAGTTTTAATCCTAGAGCGAATCTAATGATATTTTTGAACTCCTTATAAAAAACTGCATCTGATACATATATTCGTTTTACTTAGAAATCAACTGGTTTTTATTGAAACTTTAAACGCGATTATCTCAGCCAGTTTTGATCCTAGAGCGAATCTAATGATATTTTTGAACTCCTTATAAAAAACTGCATCTGATACATATATTCGTTTTACTTAGAAATCAACTGGTTTTTATTGAAACTTTAAACGCGATTATCTCAGCCAGTTTTAATCCTAGAGCGAATCTAATGATATTTTTGAACTCCTTATAAAAAACTGCATCTGATACATATATTCGTTTTACTTAGAAATCAACTGGTTTTTATTGAAACTTTAAACGCGATTATCTCAGCCAGTTTTGATCCTAGAGCGAATCTAATGATATTTTTGAACTGCTTATAAAAAACTGCATCTGATACATATATTCATTTCCCTTAAAAAGCAACTTTAATTTCTTGAAACTTTAAACGCGATTATCTCAGCCAGTTTTAATCCTAGAGCGAATATAATGATATTTTTGAACTCCTTATAAAAAACTGCATCTGATACATATATTCATTTCCCTTGAAAAGCAACTTTAATTTCTTGAAACTTTAAACGCGATTATCTCAGCCAGTTTTAATCCTAGAGCGAATCTAATGATATTTTTGAACTCCTTATAAAAAACTGCATCTGATACATATATTCATTTCCCTTGAAAAGCAACTTTAATTTCTTGAAACTTTAAACGCGATTATCTCAGCCAGTTTTAATCCTAGAGCGAATCTAATGATATTTTTGAACTCCTTATAAAAAACTGCATCTGATACATATATTCGTTTTACTTAGAAATCAACTGGTTTTTATTGAAACTTTAAACGCGATTATCTCAGCCAGTTTTGATCCTAGAGCGAATCTAATGATATTTTTGAACTCCTTATAAAAAACTGCATCTGATACATATATTCGTTTTACTTAGAAATCAACTGGTTTTTATTGAAACTTTAAACGCGATTATCTCAGCCAGTTTTAATCCTAGAGCGAATCTAATGATATTTTTGAACTCCTTATAAAAAACTGCATCTGATACATATATTCGTTTTACTTAGAAATCAACTGGTTTTTATTGAAACTTTAAACGCGATTATCTCAGCCAGTTTTGATCCTAGAGCGAATATAATGATATTTTTGAACTCCTTATAAAAAACTGCATCTGATACATATATTCGTTTTACTTAGCAATCAACTGGTTTTTATTGAAACTTTAAACGCGATTATCTCAGCCAGTTTTGATCCTAGAGCGAATCTAATGATATTTTTGAACTGCTTATAAAAAACTGCATCTGATACATATATTCGTTTTACTTAGAAATCAACTGGTTTTTATTGAAACTTTAAACGCGATTATCTCAGCCAGTTTTGATCCTAGAGCGAATATAATGATATTTTTGAACTCCTTATAAAAAACTGCATCTGATACATATATTCATTTCCCTTAAAAAGCAACTGGTTTTTATTGAAACTTTAAACGCGATTATCTCAGCCAGTTTTAATCCTAGAGCGAATCTAATGATATTTTTGAACTCCTTATAAAAAACTGCATCTGATACATATATTCGTTTTACTTAGAAATCAACTGGTTTTTATTGAAACTTTAAACGCGATTATCTCAGCCAGTTTTGATCCTAGAGCGAATATAATGATATTTTTGAACTCCTTATAAAAAACTGCATCTGATACATATATTCATTTCCCTTAAAAAGCAACTTTAATTTCTTGAAACTTTAAAGGCGATTATCTCAGCCAGTTTTAATCCTAGAGCGAATATAATGATATTTTTGAACTCCTTATAAAAAACTGCATCTGATACATATATTCATTTCCCTTAAAAATCAACTTTAATTTCTTGAAACTTTAAATGCGATTATCTCAGCCAGTTTTAATCCTAGAGCGAATCTAATGATATTTTTGAACTCCTTATAAAAAACTGCATCTGATACATATATTCATTTCCCTTAAAAAGCAACTTTAATTTCTTGAAACTTTAAACGCGATTATCTCAGCCAGTTTTAATCCTAGAGCGAATCTAATGATATTTTTGAACTCCTTATAAAAAACTGCATCTGATACATATATTCGTTTTACTTAGAAATCAACTGGTTTTTATTGAAAATTTAAACGCGATTATCTCAGCCAGTTTTGATCCTAGAGCGAATCTAATGATATTTTTGAACTCCTTATAAAAAACTGCATCTGATACATATATTCGTTTTACTTAGAAATCAACTGGTTTTTATTGAAACTTTAAACGCGATTATCTCAGCCAGTTTTAATCCTAGAGCGAATCTAATGATATTTTTGAACTCCTTATAAAAAACTGCATCTGATACATATATTCATTTCCCTTAAAAAGCAACTTTAATTTCTTGAAACTTTAAACGCGATTATCTCAGCCAGTTTTAATCCTAGAGCGAATCTAATGATATTTTTGAACTCCTTATAAAAAACTGCATCTGATACATATATTCATTTCCCTTAAAAAGCAACTTTAATTTCTTGAAACTTTAAACGCGATTATCTCAGCCAGTTTTAATCCTAGGGCGAATCTAATGATATTTTTGAACTCCTTATAAAAAACTGCATCTGATACATATATTCATTTCCCTTAAAAAGCAACTTTAATTTCTTGAAACTTTAAACGCGATTATCTCAGCCAGTTTTAATCCTAGAGCGAATCTAATGATATTTTTGAACTCCTTATAAAAAACTGCATCTGATACATATATTCATTTCCCTTAAAAAGCAATTTTAATTTCTTGAAACTTTAAACGCGATTATCTCAGCCAATTTTAATCCTAGAGCGAATCTAATGATATTTTTGAACTCCTTATAAAAAACTGCATCTGATACATATATTCATTTCCCTTAAAAAGCAACTTTAATTTCTTGAAACTTTAAACGCGATTATCTCAGCCAGTTTTAATCCTAGGGCGAATCTAATGATATTTTTGAACTCCTTATAAAAAACTGCATCTGATACATATATTCATTTCCCTTAAAAAGCAACTTTAATTTCTTGAAACTTTAAACGCGATTATCTCAGCCAGTTTTAATCCTAGAGCTAATCTAATGATATTTTTGAACTCCTTATAAAAAACTGCATCTGATACATATATTCATTTCCCTTAAAAAGCAACTTTAATTTCTTGAAACTTTAAACGCGATTATCTCAGCCAGTTTTAATCCTAGGGCGAATCTAATGATATTTTTGAACTCCTTATAAAAAACTGCATCTGATACATATATTCATTTCCCTTAAAAAGCAACTTTAATTTCTTGAAACTTTAAACGCGATTATCTCAGCCAGTTTTAATCCTAGAGCGAATCTAATGATATTTTTGAACTCCTTATAAAAAACTGCATCTGATACATATATTCATTTCCCTTAAAAAGCAACTTTAATTTCGTGAAACTTTAAACGCGATTATCTCAGCCAGTTTTAATCCTAGAGCGAATCTAATGATATTTTTGAACTCCTTATAAAAAACTGCATCTGATACATATATTCATTTCCCTTAAAAAGCAACTTTAATTTCTTGAAACTTTAAACGCGATTATCTCAGCCAGTTTTAATCCTAGGGCGAATCTAATGATATTTTTGAACTCCTTATAAAAAACTGCATCTGATACATATATTCATTTCCCTTAAAAAGCAACTTTAATTTCTTGAAACTTTAAACGCGATTATCTCAGCCAGTTTTAATCCTAGAGCTAATCGAATGATATTTTTGAACTCCTTATAAAAAACTGCATCTGATACATATATTCATTTCCCTTAAAAAGCAACTTTAATTTCTTGAAACTTTAAACGCGATTATCTCAGCCAGTTTTAATCCTAGAGCAAATCTAATGATATTTTTGAACTCCTTATAAAAAACTGCATCTGATACATATATTCATTTCCCTTAAAAAGCAACTTTAATTTCTTGAAACTTTAAACGTGATTATCTCAGCCAGTTTTAATCCTAGAGCGAATCTAATGATATTTTTGAACTCCTTATAAAAAACTGCATCTGATACATATATTCATTTCCCTTAAAAAGCAACTTTAATTTCTTGAAACTTTAAACGCGATTATCTCAGCCAGTTTTAATCCTAGAGCGAATCTAATGATATTTTTGAACTCCTTATAAAAAACTGCATCTGATACATATATTCATTTCCCTTAAAAAGCAACTTTGATTTCTTGAAACTTTAAACGCGATTATCTCAGCCAGTTTTAATCCTAGAGCGAATCTAATGATATTTTTGAACTCCTTATAAAACACTGCATCTGATACATTTTTTATTGATTGATTAAAACTGGCTAAGATAATCGCGTTTAAAGTTTCAAGAAATTAAAGTTGCTTTTTAAGGGAAATGAATATATGTATCAGATGCAGTTTTTTATAAGGAGTTCAAAAATATCATTAGCTTCGCTCTAGGATTAAAACTGGCTGAGATAATCGCGTTTAAAGTTTCAAGAAATTAAAGTTGCTTTTTAAGGGAAATGAATATATGTATCAGATGCAGTTTTTTATAAGGAGTTCAAAAATATCATTAGATTCGCTCTAGGATTAAAACTGGCTGAGATAATCGCGTTTAAAGTTTCAAGAAATTAAAGTTGCTTTTTAAGGGAAATGAATATATGTATCAGATGCAGTTTTTTATAAGGAGTTCAAAAATATCATTAGATTCGCTCTAGGATTAAAACTGGCTGAGATAATCGCGTTTAAAGTTTCAAGAAATTAAAGTTGCTTTTTAAGGGAAATGAATATATGTATCAGATGCAGTTTTTTATAAGGAGTTCAAAAATATCATTAGATTCGCTCTAGGATTAAAACTGGCTGAGATAATCGCGTTTAAAGTTTCAAGAAATTAAAGTTGCTTTTTAAGGGAAATGAATATATGTATCAGATGCAGTTTTTTATAAGGAGTTCAAAAATATCATTAGATTCGCTCTAGGATTAAAACTGGCTGAGATAATCGCGTTTAAAGTTTCAAGAAATTAAAGTTGCTTTTTAAGGGAAATGAATATATGTATCAGATGCAGTTTTTTATAAGGAGTTCAAAAATATCATTAGATTCGCTCTAGGATTAAAACTGGCTGAGATAATCGCGTTTAAAGTTTCAATAAAAACCAGTTGCTTTTCAAGGGAAATGAATATATGTATCAGATGCAGTTTTTTATAAGGAGTTCAAAAATATCATAAGATTCGCTCTAGGATTAAAACTGGCTGAGATAATCGCGTTTAAAGTTTCAATAAAAACCAGTTGCTTTTCAAGGGAAATGAATATATGTATCAGATGCAGTTTTTTATAAGGAGTTCAAAAATATCATTAGATTCGCCCTAGGATTAAAACTGGCTGAGATAATCGCGTTTAAAGTTTCAAGAAATTAAAGTTGCTTTTTAAGGGAAATGAATATATGTATCAGATGCAGTTTTTTATAAGGAGTTCAAAAATATCATTAGATTCGCCCTAGGATTAAAACTGGCTGAGATAATCGCGTTTAAAGTTTCAAGAAATTAAAGTTGCTTTTTAAGGGAAATGAATATATGTATCAGATGCAGTTTTTTATAAGGAGTTCAAAAATATCATTAGCTTCGCTCTAGGATTAAAACTGGCTGAGATAATCGCGTTTAAAGTTTCAAGAAATTAAAGTTGCTTTTTAAGGGAAATGAATATATGTATCAGATGCAGTTTTTTATAAGGAGTTCAAAAATATCATTAGATTCGCTCTAGGATTAAAACTGGCTGAGATAATCGCGTTTAAAGTTTCAAGAAATTAAAGTTGCTTTTTAAGGGAAATGAATATATGTATCAGATGCAGTTTTTTATAAGGAGTTCAAAAATATCATTAGATTCGCTCTAGGATTAAAACTGGCTGAGATAATCGCGTTTAAAGTTTCAAGAAATCAAAGTTGCTTTTTAAGGTAAATGAATATATGTATCAGATGCAGTTTTTTATAAGGAGTTCAAAAATATCATTAGATTCGCTCTAGGATTAAAACTGGCTGAGATAATCGCGTTTAAAGTTTCAAGAAATTAAAGTTGCTTTTTAAGGGAAATGAATATATGTATCAGATGCAGTTTTTTATAAGGAGTTCAAAAATATCATTAGATTCGCTCTAGGATTAAAACTGGCTGAGATAATCGCGTTTAAAGTTTCAAGAAATTAAAGTTGCTTTTTAAGGGAAATGAATATATGTATCAGATGCAGTTTTTTATAAGGAGTTCAAAAATATCATTAGATTCGCTCTAGGATTAAAACTGGCTGAGATAATCGCGTTTAAAGTTTCAATAAAAACCAGTTGCTTTTCAAGGGAAATGAATATATGTATCAGATGCAGTTTTTTATAAGGAGTTCAAAAATATCATAAGATTCGCTCTAGGATTAAAACTGGCTGAGATAATCGCGTTTAAAGTTTCAATAAAAACCAGTTGCTTTTCAAGGGAAATGAATATATGTATCAGATGCAGTTTTTTATAAGGAGTTCAAAAATATCATTAGATTCGCCCTAGGATTAAAACTGGCTGAGATAATCGCGTTTAAAGTTTCAAGAAATTAAAGTTGCTTTTTAAGGGAAATGAATATATGTATCAGATGCAGTTTTTTATAAGGAGTTCAAAAATATCATTAGCTTCGCTCTAGGATTAAAACTGGCTGAGATAATCGCGTTTAAAGTTTCAAGAAATTAAAGTTGCTTTTTAAGGGAAATGAATATATGTATCAGATGCAGTTTTTTATAAGGAGTTCAAAAATATCATTAGATTCGCTCTAGGATTAAAACTGGCTGAGATAATCGCGTTTAAAGTTTCAAGAAATTAAAGTTGCTTTTTAAGGGAAATGAATATATGTATCAGATGCAGTTTTTTATAAGGAGTTCAAAAATATCATTAGATTCGCTCTAGGATTAAAACTGGCTGAGATAATCGCGTTTAAAGTTTCAAGAAATCAAAGTTGCTTTTTAAGGTAAATGAATATATGTATCAGATGCAGTTTTTTATAAGGAGTTCAAAAATATCATTAGATTCGCTCTAGGATTAAAACTGGCTGAGATAATCGCGTTTAAAGTTTCAAGAAATTAAAGTTGCTTTTTAAGGGAAATGAATATATGTATCAGATGCAGTTTTTTATAAGGAGTTCAAAAATATCATTAGATTCGCTCTAGGATTAAAACTGGCTGAGATAATCGCGTTTAAAGTTTCAAGAAATTAAAGTTGCTTTTTAAGGGAAATGAATATATGTATCAGATGCAGTTTTTTATAAGGAGTTCAAAAATATCATTAGATTCGCTCTAGGATTAAAACTGGCTGAGATAATCGCGTTTAAAGTTTCAATAAAAACCAGTTGCTTTTCAAGGGAAATGAATATATGTATCAGATGCAGTTTTTTATAAGGAGTTCAAAAATATCATAAGATTCGCTCTAGGATTAAAACTGGCTGAGATAATCGCGTTTAAAGTTTCAATAAAAACCAGTTGCTTTTCAAGGGAAATGAATATATGTATCAGATGCAGTTTTTTATAAGGAGTTCAAAAATATCATTAGATTCGCCCTAGGATTAAAACTGGCTGAGATAATCGCGTTTAAAGTTTCAAGAAATTAAAGTTGCTTTTTAAGGGAAATGAATATATGTATCAGATGCAGTTTTTTATAAGGAGTTCAAAAATATCATTAGATTCGCCCTAGGATTAAAACTGGCTGAGATAATCGCGTTTAAAGTTTCAAGAAATTAAAGTTGCTTTTTAAGGGAAATGAATATATGTATCAGATGCAGTTTTTTATAAGGAGTTCAAAAATATCATTAGCTTCGCTCTAGGATTAAAACTGGCTGAGATAATCGCGTTTAAAGTTTCAAGAAATTAAAGTTGCTTTTTAAGGGAAATGAATATATGTATCAGATGCAGTTTTTTATAAGGAGTTCAAAAATATCATTAGATTCGCTCTAGGATTAAAACTGGCTGAGATAATCGCGTTTAAAGTTTCAAGAAATTAAAGTTGCTTTTTAAGGGAAATGAATATATGTATCAGATGCAGTTTTTTATAAGGAGTTCAAAAATATCATTAGATTCGCTCTAGGATTAAAACTGGCTGAGATAATCGCGTTTAAAGTTTCAAGAAATCAAAGTTGCTTTTTAAGGTAAATGAATATATGTATCAGATGCAGTTTTTTATAAGGAGTTCAAAAATATCATTAGATTCGCTCTAGGATTAAAACTGGCTGAGATAATCGCGTTTAAAGTTTCAAGAAATTAAAGTTGCTTTTTAAGGGAAATGAATATATGTATCAGATGCAGTTTTTTATAAGGAGTTCAAAAATATCATTAGATTCGCTCTAGGATTAAAACTGGCTGAGATAATCGCGTTTAAAGTTTCAAGAAATTAAAGTTGCTTTTTAAGGGAAATGAATATATGTATCAGATGCAGTTTTTTATAAGGAGTTCAAAAATATCATTAGATTCGCTCTAGGATTAAAACTGGCTGAGATAATCGCGTTTAAAGTTTCAATAAAAACCAGTTGCTTTTCAAGGGAAATGAATATATGTATCAGATGCAGTTTTTTATAAGGAGTTCAAAAATATCATAAGATTCGCTCTAGGATTAAAACTGGCTGAGATAATCGCGTTTAAAGTTTCAATAAAAACCAGTTGCTTTTCAAGGGAAATGAATATATGTATCAGATGCAGTTTTTTATAAGGAGTTCAAAAATATCATTAGATTCGCCCTAGGATTAAAACTGGCTGAGATAATCGCGTTTAAAGTTTCAAGAAATTAAAGTTGCTTTTTAAGGGAAATGAATATATGTATCAGATGCAGTTTTTTATAAGGAGTTCAAAAATATCATTAGATTCGCCCTAGGATTAAAACTGGCTGAGATAATCGCGTTTAAAGTTTCAAGAAATTAAAGTTGCTTTTTAAGGGGAATGAATATATGTATCAGATGCAGTTTTTTATAAGGAGTTCAAAAATATCATTAGATTCGCTCTAGGATTAAAACTGGCTGAGATAATCGCGTTTAAAGTTTCAAGAAATTAAAGTTGCTTTTTAAGGGAAATGAATATATGTATCAGATGCAGTTTTTTATAAGGAGTTCAAAAATATCATTAGCTTCGCTCTAGGATTAAAACTGGCTGAGATAATCGCGTTTAAAGTTTCAAGAAATTAAAGTTGCTTTTTAAGGGAAATGAATATATGTATCAGATGCAGTTTTTTATAAGGAGTTCAAAAATATCATTAGATTCGCTCTAGGATTAAAACTGGCTGAGATAATCGCGTTTAAAGTTTCAAGAAATTAAAGTTGCTTTTTAAGGGAAATGAATATATGTATCAGATGCAGTTTTTTATAAGGAGTTCAAAAATATCATTAGATTCGCTCTAGGATTAAAACTGGCTGAGATAATCGCGTTTAAAGTTTCAAGAAATTAAAGTTGCTTTTTAAGGGAAATGAATATATGTATCAGATGCAGTTTTTTATAAGGAGTTCAAAAATATCATTAGATTCGCCCTAGGATTAAAACTGGCTGAGATAATCGCGTTTAAAGTTTCAAGAAATTAAAGTTGCTTTTTAAGGGAAATGAATATATGTATCAGATGCAGTTTTTTATAAGGAGTTCAAAAATATCATTAGATTCGCTCTAGGATTAAAACTGGCTGAGATAATCGCGTTTAAAGTTTCAAGAAATTAAAGTTGCTTTTTAAGGGAAATGAATATATGTATCAGATGCAGTTTTTTATAAGGAGTTCAAAAATATCATTAGATTCGCCCTAGGATTAAAACTGGCTGAGATAATCGCGTTTAAAGTTTCAAGAAATTAAAGTTGCTTTTTAAGGGAAATGAATATATGTATCAGATGCAGTTTTTTATAAGGAGTTCAAAAATATCATTAGATTCGCTCTAGGATTAAAACTGGCTGAGATAATCGCGTTTAAAGTTTCAAGAAATTAAAGTTGCTTTTTAAGGGAAATGAATATATGTATCAGATGCAGTTTTTTATAAGGAGTTCAAAAATATCATTAGATTCGCTCTAGGATTAAAACTGGCTGAGATAATCGCGTTTAAAGTTTCAAGAAATTAAAGTTGCTTTTTAAGGGAAATGAATATATGTATCAGATGCAGTTTTTTATAAGGAGTTCAAAAATATCATTAGATTCGCTCTAGGATTAAAACTGGCTGAGATAATTGCGTTTAAAGTTTCAATAAAAACCAGTTGCTTTTTAAGGGATATGAATATATGTATCAGATGCAGTTTTTTATAAGGAGTTCAAAAATATCATTAGATTCGCTCTAGGATTAAAACTGGCTGAGATAATCGCGTTTAAAGTTTCAAGAAATTAAAGTTGCTTTTTAAGGGAAATGAATATATGTATCAGATGCAGTTTTTTATAAGGAGTTCAAAAATATCATTAGATTAGCTCTAGGATTAAAACTGGCTAAGATAATCGCGTTTAAAGTTTCAAGAAATTAAAGTTGCTTTTTAAGGGAAATGAATATATGTATCAGATGCAGTTTTTTATAAGGAGTTCAAAAATATCATTAGATTCGCTCTAGGATTAAAACTGGCTGAGATAATCGCGTTTAAAGTTTCAAGAAATTAAAGTTGCTTTTTAAGGGAAATGAATATATGTATCAGATGCAGTTTTTTATAAGGAGTTCAAAAATATCATTAGATTCGCTCTAGGATCAAAACTGGCTGAGATAATCGCGTTTAAAGTTTCAATAAAAACCAGTTGATTTCTAAGTAAAACGAATATATGTATCAGATGCAGTTTTTTATAAGGAGTTCAAAAATATCATTTGATTCGCTCTAGGATCAAAACTGGCTGAGATAATCGCGTTTAAAGTTTCAATAAAAACCAGTTGATTTCTAAGTAAAACGAATATATGTATCAGATGCAGTTTTTTATAAGGAGTTCAAAAATATCATTAGATTCGCTCTAGGATCAAAACTGGCTGAGATAATCGCGTTTAAAGTTTCAATAAAAACCAGTTGATTTCTAAGTAAAACGAATATATGTATCAGATGCAGTTTTTTATAAGGAGTTCAAAAATATCATTAGATTCGCTCTAGGATTAAAACTGGCTGAGATAATCGCGTTTAAAGTTTCAAGAAATTAAAGTTGCTTTTTAAGGGAAATGAATATATGTATCAGATGCAGTTTTTTATAAGGAGTTCAAAAATATCATTAGATTCGCCCTAGGATTAAAACTGGCTGAGATAATCGCGTTTAAAGTTTCAAGAAATTAAAGTTGCTTTTTAAGGGAAATGAATATATGTATCAGATGCAGTTTTTTATAAGGAGTTCAAAAATATCATTAGATTCGCTCTAGGATTAAAACTGGCTGAGATAATCGCGTTTAAAGTTTCAAGAAATTAAAGTTGCTTTTTAAGGGAAATGAATATATGTATCAGATGCAGTTTTTTATAAGGAGTTCAAAAATATCATTAGATTCGCCCTAGGATTAAAACTGGCTGAGATAATCGCGTTTAAAGTTTCAAGAAATTAAAGTTGCTTTTTAAGGGAAATGAATATATGTATCAGATGCAGTTTTTTATAAGGAGTTCAAAAATATCATTAGATTCGCTCTAGGATTAAAACTGGCTGAGATAATCGCGTTTAAAGTTTCAAGAAATTAAAGTTGCTTTTTAAGGGAAATGAATATATGTATCAGATGCAGTTTTTTATAAGGAGTTCAAAAATATCATTAGATTCGCTCTAGGATTAAAACTGGCTGAGATAATTGCGTTTAAAGTTTCAATAAAAACCAGTTGCTTTTTAAGGGATATGAATATATGTATCAGATGCAGTTTTTTATAAGGAGTTCAAAAATATCATTAGATTCGCTCTAGGATTAAAACTGGCTGAGATAATCGCGTTTAAAGTTTCAAGAAATTAAAGTTGCTTTTTAAGGGAAATGAATATATGTATCAGATGCAGTTTTTTATAAGGAGTTCAAAAATATCATTAGATTCGCTCTAGGATTAAAACTGGCTGAGATAATCGCGTTTAAAGTTTCAAGAAATTAAAGTTGCTTTTTAAGGGAAATGAATATATGTATCAGATGCAGTTTTTTATAAGGAGTTCAAAAATATCATTAGATTCGCCCTAGGATTAAAACTGGCTGAGATAATCGCGTTTAAAGTTTCAAGAAATTAAAGTTGCTTTTTAAGGGAAATGAATATATGTATCAGATGCAGTTTTTTATAAGGAGTTCAAAAATATCATTAGATTCGCTCTAGGATTAAAACTGGCTGAGATAATCGCGTTTAAAGTTTCAAGAAATTAAAGTTGCTTTTTAAGGGAAATGAATATATGTATCAGATGCAGTTTTTTATAAGGAGTTCAAAAATATCATTAGATTCGCTCTAGGATTAAAACTGGCTGAGATAATCGCGTTTAAAGTTTCAAGAAATTAAAGTTGCTTTTTAAGGGAAATGAATATATGTATCAGATGCAGTTTTTTATAAGGAGTTCAAAAATATCATTAGATTCGCTCTAGGATTAAAACTGGCTGAGATAATTGCGTTTAAAGTTTCAATAAAAACCAGTTGCTTTTTAAGGGATATGAATATATGTATCAGATGCAGTTTTTTATAAGGAGTTCAAAAATATCATTAGATTCGCTCTAGGATTAAAACTGGCTGAGATAATCGCGTTTAAAGTTTCAAGAAATTAAAGTTGCTTTTTAAGGGAAATGAATATATGTATCAGATGCAGTTTTTTATAAGGAGTTCAAAAATATCATTAGATTAGCTCTAGGATTAAAACTGGCTAAGATAATCGCGTTTAAAGTTTCAAGAAATTAAAGTTGCTTTTTAAGGGAAATGAATATATGTATCAGATGCAGTTTTTTATAAGGAGTTCAAAAATATCATTAGATTCGCTCTAGGATTAAAACTGGCTGAGATAATCGCGTTTAAAGTTTCAAGAAATTAA
This sequence comes from Orchesella flavescens, assembly GCA_964034955.1. NCBI lineage: Eukaryota > Metazoa > Arthropoda > Collembola > Entomobryomorpha > Orchesellidae > Orchesella > Orchesella flavescens. Next base: position 46,454,767 of record OZ035953.1, read on the forward strand.
AGTTGCTTTTTAAGGGAAATGAATATATGTATCAGATGCAGTTTTTTATAAGGAGTTCAAAAATATCATTAGATTCGCTCTAGGATCAAAACTGGCTGAGATAATCGCGTTTAAAGTTTCAATAAAAACCAGTTGATTTCTAAGTAAAACGAATATATGTATCAGATGCAGTTTTTTATAAGGAGTTCAAAAATATCATTAGATTCGCTCTAGGATCAAAACTGGCTGAGATAATCGCGTTTAAAGTTTCAATAAAAACCAGTTGATTTCTAAGTAAAACGAATATATGTATCAGATGCAGTTTTTTATAAGGAGTTCAAAAATATCATTAGATTCGCTCTAGGATCAAAACTGGCTGAGATAATCGCGTTTAAAGTTTCAATAAAAACCAGTTGATTTCTAAGTAAAACGAATATATGTATCAGATGCAGTTTTTTATAAGGAGTTCAAAAATATCATTAGATTCGCTCTAGGATCAAAACTGGCTGAGATAATCGCGTTTAAAGTTTCAATAAAAAAAAGTTGATTTCTAAGTAAAACGAATATATGTATCAGATGCAGTTTTTTATAAGGAGTTCAAAAATATCATTAGATTCGCTCTAGGATTAAAACTGGCTGAGATAATCGCGTTTAAAGTTTCAAGAAATTAAAGTTGCTTTTTAAGGGAAATGAATATATGTATCAGATGCAGTTTTTATAAGGAGTTCAAAAATATCATTAGATTCGCTCTAGGATTAAAACTGGCTGAGATAATCGCGTTTAAAGTTTCAAGAAATTAAAGTTGCTTTTTAAGGGAAATGAATATATGTATCAGATGCAGTTTTTTATAAGGAGTTCAAAAATATCATTAGATTCGCTCTAGGATCAAAACTGGCTGAGATAATCGCGTTTAAAGTTTCAATAAAAACCAGTTGATTTCTAAGTAAAACGAATATATGTATCAGATGCAGTTTTTTATAAGGAGTTCAAAAATATCATTAGATTCGCTCTAGGATTAAAACTGGCTGAGATAATCGCGTTTAAAGTTTCAAGAAATTAAAGTTGCTTTTTAAGGGAAATGAATATATGTATCAGATGCAGTTTTTTATAAGGAGTTCAAAAATATCATTAGATTCGCTCTAGGATCAAAACTGGCTGAGATAATCGCGTTTAAAGTTTCAATAAAAACCAGTTGATTTCTAAGTAAAACGAATATATGTATCAGATGCAGTTTTTTATAAGGAGTTCAAAAATATCATTAGATTCGCTCTAGGATTAAAACTGGCTGAGATAATCGCGTTTAAAGTTTCAAGAAATTAAAGTTGCTTTTTAAGGGAAATGAATATATGTATCAGATGCAGTTTTTTATAAGGAGTTCAAAAATATCATTAGATTCGCTCTAGGATCAAAACTGGCTGAGATAATCGCGTTAAAAGTTTCAAGAAATTAAAGTTGCTTTTTAAGGGAAATGAATATATGTATCAGATGCAGTTTTTTATAAGGAGTTCAAAAATATCATTAGATTCGCTCTAGGATTAAAACTGGCTGAGATAATCGCGTTTAAAGTTTCAAGAAATTAAAGTTGCTTTTTAAGGGAAATGAATATATGTATCAGATGCAGTTTTTTATAAGGAGTTCAAAAATATCATTAGATTCGCTCTAGGATTAAAACTGGCTGAGATAATCGCGTTTAAAGTTTCAAGAAATTAAAGTTGCTTTTTAAGGGAAATGAATATATGTATCAGATGCAGTTTTTTATAAGGAGTTCAAAAATATCATTAGATTCGCCCTAGGATTAAAACTGGCTGAGATAATCGCGTTTAAAGTTTCAAGAAATTAAAGTTGCTTTTTAAGGGAAATGAATATATGTATCAGATGCAGTTTTTTATAAGGAGTTCAAAAATATCATTAGATTCGCTCTAGGATTAAAACTGGCTGAGATAATCGCGTTTAAAGTTTCAAGAAATTAAAGTTGCTTTTTAAGGGAAATGAATATATGTATCAGATGCAGTTTTTTATAAGGAGTTCAAAAATATCATTAGATTCGCTCTAGGATTAAAACTGGCTGAGATAATCGCGTTTAAAGTTTCAAGAAATTAAAGTTGCTTTTTAAGGGAAATGAATATATGTATCAGATGCAGTTTTTTATAAGGAGTTCAAAAATATCATTAGATTCGCCCTAGGATTAAAACTGGCTGAGATAATCGCGTTTAAAGTTTCAAGAAATTAAAGTTGCTTTTTAAGGGAAATGAATATATGTATCAGATGCAGTTTTTTATAAGGAGTTCAAAAATATCATTAGATTCGCTCTAGGATTAAAACTGGCTGAGATAATCGCGTTTAAAGTTTCAAGAAATTAAAGTTGCTTTTTAAGGGAAATGAATATATGTATCAGATGCAGTTTTTTATAAGGAGTTCAAAAATATCATTAGATTCGCTCTAGGATTAAAACTGGCTGAGATAATCGCGTTTAAAGTTTCAAGAAATTAAAGTTGCTTTTTAAGGGAAGTGAATATATGTATCAGATGCAGTTTTTTATAAGGAGTTCAAAAATATCATTAGATTCGCCCTAGGATTAAAACTGGCTGAGATAATCGCGTTTAAAGTTTCAAGAAATTAAAGTTGCTTTTTAAGGGAAATGAATATATGTATCAGATGCAGTTTTTTATAAGGAGTTCAAAAATATCATTAGATTCGCTCTAGGATTAAAACTGGCTGAGATAATCGCGTTTAAAGTTTCAAGAAATTAAAGTTGCTTTTTAAGGGAAATGAATATATGTATCAGATGCAGTTTTTTATAAGGAGTTCAAAAATATCATTAGATTCGCTCTAGGATTAAAACTGGCTGAGATAATTGCGTTTAAAGTTTCAATAAAAACCAGTTGCTTTTTAAGGGATATGAATATATGTATCAGATGCAGTTTTTTATAAGGAGTTCAAAAATATCATTAGCTTCGCTCTAGGATCAAAACTGGCTGAGATAATCGCGTTTAAAGTTTCAATAAAAACCAGTTGATTTCTAAGTAAAACGAATATATGTATCAGATGCAGTTTTTTATAAGGAGTTCAAAAATATCATTAGATTCGCTCTAGGATCAAAACTGGCTGAGATAATCGCGTTTAAAGTTTCAATAAAAACCAGTTGATTTCTAAGTAAAACGAATATATGTATCAGATGCAGTTTTTTATAAGGAGTTCAAAAATATCATTAGATTCGCTCTAGGATCAAAACTGGCTGAGATAATCGCGTTTAAAGTTTCAATAAAAAAAAGTTGATTTCTAAGTAAAACGAATATATGTATCAGATGCAGTTTTTTATAAGGAGTTCAAAAATATCATTAGATTCGCTCTAGGATTAAAACTGGCTGAGATAATCGCGTTTAAAGTTTCAAGAAATTAAAGTTGCTTTTTAAGGGAAATGAATATATGTATCAGATGCAGTTTTTTATAAGGAGTTCAAAAATATCATTAGATTCGCTCTAGGATTAAAACTGGCTGAGATAATCGCGTTTAAAGTTTCAAGAAATTAAAGTTGCTTTTTAAGGGAAATGAATATATGTATCAGATGCAGTTTTTTATAAGGAGTTCAAAAATATCATTAGATTCGCTCTAGGATCAAAACTGGCTGAGATAATCGCGTTTAAAGTTTCAATAAAAACCAGTTGATTTCTAAGTAAAACGAATATATGTATCAGATGCAGTTTTTTATAAGGAGTTCAAAAATATCATTAGATTCGCTCTAGGATCAAAACTGGCTGAGATAATCGCGTTTAAAGTTTCAATAAAAACCAGTTGATTTCTAAGTAAAACGAATATATGTATCAGATGCAGTTTTTTATAAGGAGTTCAAAAATATCATTAGATTCGCTCTAGGATCAAAACTGGCTGAGATAATCGCGTTTAAAGTTTCAATAAAAACCAGTTGATTTCTAAGTAAAACGAATATATGTATCAGATGCAGTTTTTTATAAGGAGTTCAAAAATATCATTAGATTCGCTCTAGGATCAAAACTGGCTGAGATAATCGCGTTTAAAGTTTCAATAAAAACCAGTTGATTTCTAAGTAAAACGAATATATGTATCAGATGCAGTTTTTTATAAGGAGTTCAAAAATATCATTAGATTCGCTCTAGGATCAAAACTGGCTGAGATAATCGCGTTTAAAGTTTCAATAAAAACCAGTTGATTTCTAAGTAAAACGAATATATGTATCAGATGCAGTTTTTTATAAGGAGTTCAAAAATATCATTAGATTCGCTCTAGGATCAAAACTGGCTGAGATAATCGCGTTTAAAGTTTCAATAAAAACCAGTTGATTTCTAAGTAAAACGAATATATGTATCAGATGCAGTTTTTTATAAGGAGTTCAAAAATATCATTAGATTCGCTCTAGGATCAAAACTGGCTGAGATAATCGCGTTTAAAGTTTCAATAAAAACCAGTTGATTTCTAAGTAAAACGAATATATGTATCAGATGCAGTTTTTTATAAGGAGTTCAAAAATATCATTAGATTCGCTCTAGGATTAAAACTGGCTGAGATAATCGCGTTTAAAGTTTCAATAAAAACCAGTTGATTTCTAAGTAAAACGAATATATGTATCAGATGCAGTTTTTTATAAGGAGTTCAAAAATATCATTAGATTCGCTCTAGGATTAAAACTGGCTGAGATAATCGCGTTTAAAGTTTCAAGAAATTAAAGTTGCTTTTTAAGGGAAATGAATACATGTATCAGATGCAGTTTTTTATAAGGAGTTCAAAAATATCATTAGATTCGCTCTAGGATTAAAACTGGCTGAGATAATCGCGTTTAAAGTTTCAGTAAAAAGCAGTTGATATCGAAGTAAAACGAATATATGTATCAGATGCAGTTTTTTATAAGGAGTTCAAAAATGTCATTAGATTCGCTCTAGGATTAAAACTGGCTGAGATAATCGCGTTTAAAGTTTCAATAAAAACCAGTTGATTTCTAAGTAAAACGAATATATGTATCAGATGCAGTTTTTTATAAGGAGTTCAAAAATATCATTAGATTCGCTCTAGGATTAAAACTGGCTGAGATAATCGCGTTTAAAGTTTCAGTAAAAACCAGTTGATATCGAAGTAAAACGAATATATGTATCAGATGCAGTTTTTTATAAGGAGTTCAAAAATATCATTAGATTCGCTCTAGGATTAAAACTGGCTGAGATAATCGCGTTTAAAGTTTCAGTAAAAAGCAGTTGATATCGAAGTAAAACGAATATATGTATCAGATGCAGTTTTTTATAAGGAGTTCAAAAATATCATTAGATTCGCTCTAGGATTAAAACTGGCTGAGATAATCGCGTTTAAAGTTTCAAGAAATTAAAGTCGCTTTTTAAGGGAAATGAATATATGTATCAGATGCAGTTTTTTATAAGGAGTTCAAAAATATCATTAGATTCGCTCTAGGATTAAAACTGGCTGAGATAATCGCGTTTAAAGTTTCAGTAAAAAGCAGTTGATATCGAAGTAAAACGAATATATGTATCAGATGCAGTTTTTTATAAGGAGTTCAAAAATATCATTAGATTCGCTCTAGGATTAAAACTGGCTGAGATAATCGCGTTTAAAGTTTCAAGAAATTAAAGTTGCTTTTTAAGGGAAATGAATACATGTATCAGATGCAGTTTTTTATAAGGAGTTCAAAAATATCATTAGATTCGCTCTAGGATTAAAACTGGCTGAGATAATCGCGTTTAAAGTTTCAGTAAAAAGCAGTTGATATCGAAGTAAAACGAATATATGTATCAGATGCAGTTTTTTATAAGGAGTTCAAAAATATCATTAGATTCGCTCTAGGATTAAAACTGGCTGAGATAATCGCGTTTAAAGTTTCAATAAAAACCAGTTGATTTCTAAGTAAAACGAATATATGTATCAGATGCAGTTTTTTATAAGGAGTTCAAAAATATCATTAGATTCGCTCTAGGATTAAAACTGGCTGAGATAATCGCGTTTAAAGTTTCAATAAAAACCAGTTGATTTCTAAGTAAAACGAATATATGTATCAGATGCAGTTTTTTATAAGGAGTTCAAAAATATCATTAGATTCGCTCTAGGATTAAAACTGGCTGAGATAATCGCGTTTAAAGTTTCAATAAAAACCAGTTGATTTCTAAGTAAAACGAATATATGTATCAGATGCAGTTTTTTATAAGGAGTTCAAAAATATCATTAGATTCGCTCTAGGATTAAAACTGGCTGAGATAATCGCGTTTAAAGTTTCAATAAAAACCAGTTGATTTCTAAGTAAAACGAATATATGTATCAGATGCAGTTTTTTATAAGGAGTTCAAAAATATCATTAGATTCGCTCTAGGATTAAAACTGGCTGAGATAATCGCGTTTAAAGTTTCAATAAAAACCAGTTGATTTCTAAGTAAAACGAATATATGTATCAGATGCAGTTTTTTATAAGGAGTTCAAAAATATCATTAGATTCGCTCTAGGATTAAAACTGGCTGAGATAATCGCGTTTAAAGTTTCAAGAAATTAAAGTTGCTTTTTAAGGGAAATGAATATATGTATCAGATGCAGTTTTTTATAAGGAGTTCAAAAATATCATTAGATTCGCTCTAGGATCAAAACTGGCTGAGATAATCGCGTTTAAAGTTTCAATAAAAAAAAGTTGATTTCTAAGTAAAACGAATATATGTATCAGATGCAGTTTTTTATAAGGAGTTCAAAAATATCATTAGATTCGCTCTAGGATTAAAACTGGCTGAGATAATCGCGTTTAAAGTTTCAAGAAATTAAAGTTGCTTTTTAAGGGAAATGAATATATGTATCAGATGCAGTTTTTTATAAGGAGTTCAAAAATATCATTAGATTCGCTCTAGGATTAAAACTGGCTGAGATAATCGCGTTTAAAGTTTCAAGAAATTAAAGTTGCTTTTTAAGGGAAATGAATATATGTATCAGATGCAGTTTTTTATAAGGAGTTCAAAAATATCATTAGATTCGCTCTAGGATCAAAACTGGCTGAGATAATCGCGTTTAAAGTTTCAATAAAAACCAGTTGATTTCTAAGTAAAACGAATATATGTATCAGATGCAGTTTTTTATAAGGAGTTCAAAAATATCATTAGATTCGCTCTAGGATCAAAACTGGCTGAGATAATCGCGTTTAAAGTTTCAATAAAAACCAGTTGATTTCTAAGTAAAACGAATATATGTATCAGATGCAGTTTTTTATAAGGAGTTCAAAAATATCATTAGATTCGCTCTAGGATTAAAACTGGCTGAGATAATCGCGTTTAAAGTTTCAAGAAATTAAAGTTGCTTTTTAAGGGAAATGAATATATGTATCAGATGCAGTTTTTTATAAGGAGTTCAAAAATATCATTAGATTCGCTCTAGGATTAAAACTGGCTGAGATAATCGCGTTTAAAGTTTCAAGAAATTAAAGTTGCTTTTTAAGGGAAATGAATATATGTATCAGATGCAGTTTTTTATAAGGAGTTCAAAAATATCATTAGATTCGCTCTAGGATCGAAACTGGCTGAGATAATCGCGTTTAAAGTTTCAATAAAAACCAGTTGATTTCTAAGTAAAACGAATATATGTATCAGATGCAGTTTTTTATAAGGAGTTCAAAAATATCATTAGATTCGCTCTAGGATCAAAACTGGCTGAGATAATCGCGTTTAAAGTTTCAATAAAAACCAGTTGATTTCTAAGTAAAACGAATATATGTATCAGATGCAGTTTTTTATAAGGAGTTCAAAAATATCATTAGCTTCGCTCTAGGATTAAAACTGGCTGAGATAATCGCGTTTAAAGTTTCAAGAAATTAAAGTTGCTTTTTAAGGGAAATGAATATATGTATCAGATGCAGTTTTTTATAAGGAGTTCAAAAATATCATTAGATTCGCTCTAGGATTAAAACTGGCTGAGATAATCGCGTTTAAAGTTTCAAGAAATTAAAGTTGCTTTTTAAGGGAAATGAATATATGTATCAGTTGCAGTTTTTTATAAGCAGTTCAAAAATATCATTAGATTCGCTCTAGGATTAAAACTGGCTGAGATAATCGCGTTTAAAGTTTCAAGAAATTAAAGTTGCTTTTTAAGGGAAATGAATATATGTATCAGATGCAGTTTTTTATAAGGAGTTCAAAAATATCATTAGATTCGCTCTAGGATCGAAACTGGCTGAGATAATCGCGTTTAAAGTTTCAATAAAAACCAGTTGATTTCTAAGTAAAACGAATATATGTATCAGATGCAGTTTTTTATAAGGAGTTCAAAAATATCATTAGATTCGCTCTAGGATCAAAACTGGCTGAGATAATCGCGTTTAAAGTTTCAATAAAAACCAGTTGATTTCTAAGTAAAACGAATATATGTATCAGATGCAGTTTTTTATAAGGAGTTCAAAAATATCATTAGCTTCGCTCTAGGATTAAAACTGGCTGAGATAATCGCGTTTAAAGTTTCAAGAAATTAAAGTTGCTTTTTAAGGGAAATGAATATATGTATCAGATGCAGTTTTTTATAAGGAGTTCAAAAATATCATTAGATTCGCTCTAGGATTAAAACTGGCTGAGATAATCGCGTTTAAAGTTTCAAGAAATTAAAGTTGCTTTTTAAGGGAAATGAATATATGTATCAGATGCAGTTTTTTATAAGGAGTTCAAAAATATCATTAGATTCGCTCTAGGATCGAAACTGGCTGAGATAATCGCGTTTAAAGTTTCAATAAAAACCAGTTGATTTCTAAGTAAAACGAATATATGTATCAGATGCAGTTTTTTATAAGGAGTTCAAAAATATCATTAGATTCGCTCTAGGATCAAAACTGGCTGAGATAATCGCGTTTAAAGTTTCAATAAAAACCAGTTGATTTCTAAGTAAAACGAATATATGTATCAGATGCAGTTTTTTATAAGGAGTTCAAAAATATCATTAGATTCGCTCTAGGATCAAAACTGGCTGAGATAATCGCGTTTAAAGTTTCAATAAAAACCAGTTGATTTCTAAGTAAAACGAATATATGTATCAGATGCAGTTTTTTATAAGGAGTTCAAAAATATCATTAGATTCGCTCTAGGATCAAAACTGGCTGAGATAATCGCGTTTAAAGTTTCAATAAAAACCAGTTGATTTCTAAGTAAAACGAATATATGTATCAGATGCAGTTTTTTATAAGGAGTTCAAAAATATCATTAGCTTCGCTCTAGGATTAAAACTGGCTGAGATAATCGCGTTTAAAGTTTCAAGAAATTAAAGTTGCTTTTTAAGGGAAATGAATATATGTATCAGATGCAGTTTTTTATAAGGAGTTCAAAAATATCATTAGATTCGCTCTAGGATTAAAACTGGCTGAGATAATCGCGTTTAAAGTTTCAAGAAATTAAAGTTGCTTTTTAAGGGAAATGAATATATGTATCAGATGCAGTTTTTTATAAGGAGTTCAAAAATATCATTAGATTCGCTCTAGGATCGAAACTGGCTGAGATAATCGCGTTTAAAGTTTCAATAAAAACCAGTTGATTTCTAAGTAAAACGAATATATGTATCAGATGCAGTTTTTTATAAGGAGTTCAAAAATATCATTAGATTCGCTCTAGGATCAAAACTGGCTGAGATAATCGCGTTTAAAGTTTCAATAAAAACCAGTTGATTTCTAAGTAAAACGAATATATGTATCAGATGCAGTTTTTTATAAGGAGTTCAAAAATATCATTAGCTTCGCTCTAGGATTAAAACTGGCTGAGATAATCGCGTTTAAAGTTTCAAGAAATTAAAGTTGCTTTTTAAGGGAAATGAATATATGTATCAGATGCAGTTTTTTATAAGGAGTTCAAAAATATCATTAGATTCGCTCTAGGATTAAAACTGGCTGAGATAATCGCGTTTAAAGTTTCAAGAAATTAAAGTTGCTTTTTAAGGGAAATGAATATATGTATCAGATGCAGTTTTTTATAAGGAGTTCAAAAATATCATTAGATTCGCTCTAGGATCGAAACTGGCTGAGATAATCGCGTTTAAAGTTTCAATAAAAACCAGTTGATTTCTAAGTAAAACGAATATATGTATCAGATGCAGTTTTTTATAAGGAGTTCAAAAATATCATTAGATTCGCTCTAGGATTAAAACTGGCTGAGATAATCGCGTTTAAAGTTTCAAGAAATTAAAGTTGCTTTTTAAGGGAAATGAATATATGTATCAGATGCAGTTTTTTATAAGGAGTTCAAAAATATCATTAGATTCGCTCTAGGATCAAAACTGGCTGAGATAATCGCGTTTAAAGTTTCAATAAAAACCAGTTGATTTCTAAGTAAAACGAATATATGTATCAGATGCAGTTTTTTATAAGGAGTTCAAAAATATCATTAGATTCGCTCTAGGATCAAAACTGGCTGAGATAATCGCGTTTAAAGTTTCAATAAAAACCAGTTGATTTCTAAGTAAAACGAATATATGTATCAGATGCAGTTTTTTATAAGGAGTTCAAAAATATCATTAGATTCGCTCTAGGATCAAAACTGGCTGAGATAATCGCGTTTAAAGTTTCAATAAAAACCAGTTGATTTCTAAGTAAAACGAATATATGTATCAGATGCAGTTTTTTATAAGGAGTTCAAAAATATCATTAGATTCGCTCTAGGATCAAAACTGGCTGAGATAATCGCGTTTAAAGTTTCAATAAAAACCAGTTGATTTCTAAGTAAAACGAATATATGTATCAGATGCAGTTTTTTATAAGGAGTTCAAAAATATCATTAGATTCGCTCTAGGATCAAAACTGGCTGAGATAATCGCGTTTAAAGTTTCAATAAAAACCAGTTGATTTCTAAGTAAAACGAATATATGTATCAGATGCAGTTTTTTATAAGGAGTTCAAAAATATCATTAGATTCGCTCTAGGATCAAAACTGGCTGAGATAATCGCGTTTAAAGTTTCAATAAAAACCAGTTGATTTCTAAGTAAAACGAATATATGTATCAGATGCAGTTTTTTATAAGGAGTTCAAAAATATCATTAGATTCGCTCTAGGATCAAAACTGGCTGAGATAATCGCGTTTAAAGTTTCAATAAAAACCAGTTGATTTCTAAGTAAAACGAATATATGTATCAGATGCAGTTTTTTATAAGGAGTTCAAAAATATCATTAGATTCGCTCTAGGATCAAAACTGGCTGAGATAATCGCGTTTAAAGTTTCAATAAAAACCAGTTGATTTCTAAGTAAAACGAATATATGTATCAGATGCAGTTTTTTATAAGGAGTTCAAAAATATCATTAGATTCGCTCTAGGATCAAAACTGGCTGAGATAATCGCGTTTAAAGTTTCAATAAAAAAAAGTTGATTTCTAAGTAAAACGAATATATGTATCAGATGCAGTTTTTTATAAGGAGTTCAAAAATATCATTAGATTCGCTCTAGGATTAAAACTGGCTGAGATAATCGCGTTTAAAGTTTCAAGAAATTAAAGTTGCTTTTTAAGGGAAATGAATATATGTATCAGATGCAGTTTTTTATAAGGAGTTCAAAAATATCATTAGATTCGCTCTAGGATTAAAACTGGCTGAGATAATCGCGTTTAAAGTTTCAAGAAATTAAAGTTGCTTTTTAAGGGAAATGAATATATGTATCAGATGCAGTTTTTTATAAGGAGTTCAAAAATATCATTAGATTCGCTCTAGGATCAAAACTGGCTGAGATAATCGCGTTTAAAGTTTCAATAAAAACCAGTTGATTTCTAAGTAAAACGAATATATGTATCAGATGCAGTTTTTTATAAGGAGTTCAAAAATATCATTAGATTCGCTCTAGGATCAAAACTGGCTGAGATAATCGCGTTTAAAGTTTCAATAAAAACCAGTTGATTTCTAAGTAAAACGAATATATGTATCAGATGCAGTTTTTTATAAGGAGTTCAAAAATATCATTAGATTCGCTCTAGGATCAAAACTGGCTGAGATAATCGCGTTTAAAGTTTCAATAAAAACCAGTTGATTTCTAAGTAAAACGAATATATGTATCAGATGCAGTTTTTTATAAGGAGTTCAAAAATATCATTAGATTCGCTCTAGGATCAAAACTGGCTGAGATAATCGCGTTTAAAGTTTCAAGAAATTAAAGTTGCTTTTTAAGGGAAATGAATATATGTATCAGATGCAGTTTTTTATAAGGAGTTCAAAAATATCATTAGATTCGCTCTAGGATTAAAACTGGCTGAGATAATCGCGTTTAAAGTTTCAAGAAATTAAAGTTGCTTTTTAAGGGAAATGAATATATGTATCAGATGCAGTTTTTTATAAGGAGTTCAAAAATATCATTAGATTCGCTCTAGGATCAAAACTGGCTGAGATAATCGCGTTTAAAGTTTCAATAAAAACCAGTTGATTTCTAAGTAAAACGAATATATGTATCAGATGCAGTTTTTTATAAGGAGTTCAAAAATATCATTAGATTCGCTCTAGGATCAAAACTGGCTGAGATAATCGCGTTTAAAGTTTCAATAAAAACCAGTTGATTTCTAAGTAAAACGAATATATGTATCAGATGCAGTTTTTTATAAGGAGTTCAAAAATATCATTAGATTCGCTCTAGGATTAAAACTGGCTGAGATAATCGCGTTTAAAGTTTCAAGAAATTAAAGTTGCTTTTTAAGGGAAATGAATATATGTATCAGATGCAGTTTTTTATAAGGAGTTCAAAAATATCATTAGATTCGCTCTAGGATTAAAACTGGCTGAGATAATCGCGTTTAAAGTTTCAATAAAAACCAGTTGATTTCTAAGTAAAACGAATATATGTATCAGATGCAGTTTTTTATAAGGAGTTCAAAAATATCATTAGATTCGCTCTAGGATTAAAACTGGCTGAGATAATCGCGTTTAAAGTTTCAAGAAATTAAAGTTGCTTTTTAAGGGAAATGAATATATGTATCAGATGCAGTTTTTTATAAGGAGTTCAAAAATATCATTAGATTCGCTCTAGGATTAAAACTGGCTGAGATAATCGCGTTTAAAGTTTCAATAAAAACCAGTTGATTTCTAAGTAAAACGAATATATGTATCAGATGCAGTTTTTTATAAGGAGTTCAAAAATATCATTAGATTCGCTCTAGGATCAAAACTAGCTGAGATAATCGCGTTTAAAGTTTCAAGAAATTAAAGTTGCTTTTTAAGGGAAATGAATATATGTATCAGATGCAGTTTTTTATAAGGAGTTCAAAAATATCATTAGATTCGCTCTAGGATTAAAACTGGCTGAGATAATCGCGTTTAAAGTTTCAAGAAATTAAAGTTGCTTTTTAAGGGAAATGAATACATGTATCAGATGCAGTTTTTTATAAGGAGTTCAAAAATATCATTAGATTCGCTCTAGGATCAAAACTGGCTGAGATAATCGCGTTTAAAGTTTCAATAAAAACCAGTTGATTTCTAAGTAAAACGAATATATGTATCAGATGCAGTTTTTTATAAGGAGTTCAAAAATATCATTAGATTCGCTCTAGGATCAAAACTGGCTGAGATAATCGCGTTTAAAGTTTCAATAAAAACCAGTTGATTTCTAAGTAAAACGAATATATGTATCAGATGCAGTTTTTTATAAGGAGTTCAAAAATATCATTAGATTCGCTCTAGGATCAAAACTGGCTGAGATAATCGCGTTTAAAGTTTCAATAAAAACCAGTTGATTTCTAAGTAAAACGAATATATGTATCAGATGCAGTTTTTTATAAGGAGTTCAAAAATATCATTAGATTCGCTCTAGGATCAAAACTGGCTGAGATAATCGCGTTTAAAGTTTCAATAAAAAAAAGTTGATTTCTAAGTAAAACGAATATATGTATCAGATGCAGTTTTTTATAAGGAGTTCAAAAATATCATTAGATTCGCTCTAGGATTAAAACTGGCTGAGATAATCGCGTTTAAAGTTTCAAGAAATTAAAGTTGCTTTTTAAGGGAAATGAATATATGTATCAGATGCAGTTTTTTATAAGGAGTTCAAAAATATCATTAGATTCGCTCTAGGATTAAAACTGGCTGAGATAATCGCGTTTAAAGTTTCAAGAAATTAAAGTTGCTTTTTAAGGGAAATGAATATATGTATCAGATGCAGTTTTTTATAAGGAGTTCAAAAATATCATTAGATTCGCTCTAGGATCAAAACTGGCTGAGATAATCGCGTTTAAAGTTTCAATAAAAACCAGTTGATTTCTAAGTAAAACGAATATATGTATCAGATGCAGTTTTTTATAAGGAGTTCAAAAATATCATTAGATTCGCTCTAGGATCAAAACTGGCTGAGATAATCGCGTTTAAAGTTTCAATAAAAACCAGTTGATTTCTAAGTAAAACGAATATATGTATCAGATGCAGTTTTTTATAAGGAGTTCAAAAATATCATTAGATTCGCTCTAGGATCAAAACTGGCTGAGATAATCGCGTTTAAAGTTTCAATAAAAACCAGTTGATTTCTAAGTAAAACGAATATATGTATCAGATGCAGTTTTTTATAAGGAGTTCAAAAATATCATTAGATTCGCTCTAGGATCAAAACTGGCTGAGATAATCGCGTTTAAAGTTTCAATAAAAACCAGTTGATTTCTAAGTAAAACGAATATATGTATCAGATGCAGTTTTTTATAAGGAGTTCAAAAATATCATTAGATTCGCTCTAGGATCAAAACTGGCTGAGATAATCGCGTTTAAAGTTTCAATAAAAACCAGTTGATTTCTAAGTAAAACGAATATATGTATCAGATGCAGTTTTTATAAGGAGTTCAAAAATATCATTAGATTCGCTCTAGGATTAAAACTGGCTGAGATAATCGCGTTTAAAGTTTCAAGAAATTAAAGTTGCTTTTTAAGGGAAATGAATATATGTATCAGATGCAGTTTTTTATAAGGAGTTCAAAAATATCATTAGATTCGCTCTAGGATTAAAACTGGCTGAGATAATCGCGTTTAAAGTTTCAAGAAATTAAAGTTGCTTTTTAAGGGAAATGAATATATGTATCAGATGCAGTTTTTTATAAGGAGTTCAAAAATATCATTAGATTCGCTCTAGGATCAAAACTGGCTGAGATAATCGCGTTTAAAGTTTCAATAAAAACCAGTTGATTTCTAAGTAAAACGAATATATGTATCAGATGCAGTTTTTTATAAGGAGTTCAAAAATATCATTAGATTCGCTCTAGGATCAAAACTGGCTGAGATAATCGCGTTTAAAGTTTCAATAAAAACCAGTCGATTTCTAAGTAAAACGAATATATGTATCAGATGCAGTTTTTTATAAGGAGTTCAAAAATATCATTAGATTCGCTCTAGGATCAAAACTGGCTGAGATAATCGCGTTTAAAGTTTCAATAAAAACCAGTTGATTTCTAAGTAAAACGAATATATGTATCAGATGCAGTTTTTATAAGGAGTTCAAAAATATCATTAGATTCGCTCTAGGATTAAAACTGGCTGAGATAATCGCGTTTAAAGTTTCAAGAAATTAAAGTTGCTTTTTAAGGGAAATGAATATATGTATCAGATGCAGTTTTTTATAAGGAGTTCAAAAATATCATTAGATTCGCTCTAGGATTAAAACTGGCTGAGATAATCGCGTTTAAAGTTTCAAGAAATTAAAGTTGCTTTTTAAGGGAAATGAATATATGTATCAGATGCAGTTTTTTATAAGGAGTTCAAAAATATCATTAGATTCGCTCTAGGATCAAAACTGGCTGAGATAATCGCGTTTAAAGTTTCAATAAAAACCAGTTGATTTCTAAGTAAAACGAATATATGTATCAGATGCAGTTTTTTATAAGGAGTTCAAAAATATCATTAGATTCGCTCTAGGATCAAAACTGGCTGAGATAATCGCCTTTAAAGTTTCAAGAAATTAAAGTTGCTTTTTAAGGGAAATGAATATATGTATCAGATGCAGTTTTTTATAAGCAGTTCAAAAATATCATTAGATTCGCTCTAGGATCAAAACTGGCTGAGATAATCGCGTTTAAAGTTTCAATAAAAACCAGTTGATTTCTAAGTAAAACGAATATATGTATCAGATGCAGTTTTTTATAAGGAGTTCAAAAATATCATTAGATTCGCTCTAGGATCAAAACTGGCTGAGATAATCGCGTTTAAAGTTTCAATAAAAACCAGTTGATTTCTAAGTAAAACGAATATATGTATCAGATGCAGTTTTTTATAAGGAGTTCAAAAATATCATTAGATTCGCTCTAGGATTAAAACTGGCTGAAATAATCGCGTTTAAAGTTTCAATAAAAACCAGTTGCTTTTCAAGGGAAATGAATATATGTATCAGATGCAGTTTTTTATAAGGAGTTCAAAAATATCATTAGATTCGCTCTAGGATTAAAACTGGCTGAGATAATCGCGTTTAAAGTTTCAATAAAAACCAGTCGATTTCTAAGTAAAACGAATATATGTATCAGATGCAGTTTTTTATAAGGAGTTCAAAAATATCATTAGATTCGCTCTAGGATTAAAACTGGCTGAGATAATCGCGTTTAAAGTTTCAATAAAAACCAGTTGATTTCTAAGTAAAACGAATATATGTATCAGATGCAGTTTTTTATAAGGAGTTCAAAAATATCATTAGATTCGCTCTAGGATCAAAACTGGCTGAGATAATCGCGTTTAAAGTTTCAAGAAATTAAAGTTGCTTTTTAAGGGAAATGAATATATGTATCAGATGCAGTTTTTTATAAGGAGTTCAAAAATATCATTAGATTCGCTCTAGGATCAAAACTGGCTGAGATAATCGCGTTTAAAGTTTCAATAAAAACCAGTTGATTTCTAAGTAAAACGAATATATGTATCAGATGCAGTTTTTTATAAGGAGTTCAAAAATATCATTAGATTCGCTCTAGGATCAAAACTGGCTGAGATAATCGCGTTTAAAGTTTCAATAAAAACCAGTTGATTTCTAAGTAAAACGAATATATGTATCAGATGCAGTTTTTTATAAGGAGTTCAAAAATATCATTAGATTCGCTCTAGGATCAAAACTGGCTGAGATAATCGCGTTTAAAGTTTCAATAAAAACCAGTTGATTTCTAAGTAAAACGAATATATGTATCAGATGCAGTTTTTTATAAGGAGTTCAAAAATATCATTAGATTCGCTCTAGGATCAAAACTGGCTGAGATAATCGCGTTTAAAGTTTCAATAAAAACCAGTTGATTTCTAAGTAAAACGAATATATGTATCAGATGCAGTTTTTTATAAGGAGTTCAAAAATATCATTAGATTCGCTCTAGGATCAAAACTGGCTGAGATAATCGCGTTTAAAGTTTCAATAAAAACCAGTTGATTTCTAAGTAAAACGAATATATGTATCAGATGCAGTTTTTATAAGGAGTTCAAAAATATCATTAGATTCGCTCTAGGATTAAAACTGGCTGAGATAATCGCGTTTAAAGTTTCAAGAAATTAAAGTTGCTTTTTAAGGGAAATGAATATATGTATCAGATGCAGTTTTTTATAAGGAGTTCAAAAATATCATTAGATTCGCTCTAGGATTAAAACTGGCTGAGATAATCGCGTTTAAAGTTTCAAGAAATTAAAGTTGCTTTTTAAGGGAAATGAATATATGTATCAGATGCAGTTTTTTATAAGGAGTTCAAAAATATCATTAGATTCGCTCTAGGATCAAAACTGGCTGAGATAATCGCGTTTAAAGTTTCAATAAAAACCAGTTGATTTCTAAGTAAAACGAATATATGTATCAGATGCAGTTTTTTATAAGGAGTTCAAAAATATCATTAGATTCGCTCTAGGATCAAAACTGGCTGAGATAATCGCGTTTAAAGTTTCAATAAAAACCAGTCGATTTCTAAGTAAAACGAATATATGTATCAGATGCAGTTTTTTATAAGGAGTTCAAAAATATCATTAGATTCGCTCTAGGATCAAAACTGGCTGAGATAATCGCGTTTAAAGTTTCAATAAAAACCAGTTGATTTCTAAGTAAAACGAATATATGTATCAGATGCAGTTTTTATAAGGAGTTCAAAAATATCATTAGATTCGCTCTAGGATTAAAACTGGCTGAGATAATCGCGTTTAAAGTTTCAAGAAATTAAAGTTGCTTTTTAAGGGAAATGAATATATGTATCAGATGCAGTTTTTTATAAGGAGTTCAAAAATATCATTAGATTCGCTCTAGGATTAAAACTGGCTGAGATAATCGCGTTTAAAGTTTCAAGAAATTAAAGTTGCTTTTTAAGGGAAATGAATATATGTATCAGATGCAGTTTTTTATAAGGAGTTCAAAAATATCATTAGATTCGCTCTAGGATCAAAACTGGCTGAGATAATCGCGTTTAAAGTTTCAATAAAAACCAGTTGATTTCTAAGTAAAACGAATATATGTATCAGATGCAGTTTTTTATAAGGAGTTCAAAAATATCATTAGATTCGCTCTAGGATCAAAACTGGCTGAGATAATCGCCTTTAAAGTTTCAAGAAATTAAAGTTGCTTTTTAAGGGAAATGAATATATGTATCAGATGCAGTTTTTTATAAGCAGTTCAAAAATATCATTAGATTCGCTCTAGGATCAAAACTGGCTGAGATAATCGCGTTTAAAGTTTCAATAAAAACCAGTTGATTTCTAAGTAAAACGAATATATGTATCAGATGCAGTTTTTTATAAGGAGTTCAAAAATATCATTAGATTCGCTCTAGGATCAAAACTGGCTGAGATAATCGCGTTTAAAGTTTCAATAAAAACCAGTTGATTTCTAAGTAAAACGAATATATGTATCAGATGCAGTTTTTTATAAGGAGTTCAAAAATATCATTAGATTCGCTCTAGGATTAAAACTGGCTGAAATAATCGCGTTTAAAGTTTCAATAAAAACCAGTTGCTTTTCAAGGGAAATGAATATATGTATCAGATGCAGTTTTTTATAAGGAGTTCAAAAATATCATTAGATTCGCTCTAGGATTAAAACTGGCTGAGATAATCGCGTTTAAAGTTTCAATAAAAACCAGTCGATTTCTAAGTAAAACGAATATATGTATCAGATGCAGTTTTTTATAAGGAGTTCAAAAATATCATTAGATTCGCTCTAGGATTAAAACTGGCTGAGATAATCGCGTTTAAAGTTTCAAGACATTAAAGTTGCTTTTTAAGGGAAATGAATATATGTATCAGATGCAGTTTTTTATAAGGAGTTCAAAAATATCATTAGATTCGCTCTAGGATTAAAACTGGCTGAGATAATCGCGTTTAAAGTTTCAATAAAAACCAGTCGATTTCTAAGTAAAACGAATATATGTATCAGATGCAGTTTTTTATAAGGAGTTCAAAAATATCATTAGATTCGCTCTAGGATCAAAACTGGCTGAGATAATCGCGTTTAAAGTTTCAATAAAAACCAGTTGATTTCTAAGTAAAACGAATATATGTATCAGATGCAGTTTTTATAAGGAGTTCAAAAATATCATTAGATTCGCTCTAGGATTAAAACTGGCTGAGATAATCGCGTTTAAAGTTTCAAGAAATTAAAGTTGCTTTTTAAGGGAAATGAATATATGTATCAGATGCAGTTTTTTATAAGGAGTTCAAAAATATCATTAGATTCGCTCTAGGATTAAAACTGGCTGAGATAATCGCGTTTAAAGTTTCAAGAAATTAAAGTTGCTTTTTAAGGGAAATGAATATATGTATCAGATGCAGTTTTTTATAAGGAGTTCAAAAATATCATTAGATTCGCTCTAGGATCAAAACTGGCTGAGATAATCGCGTTTAAAGTTTCAATAAAAACCAGTTGATTTCTAAGTAAAACGAATATATGTATCAGATGCAGTTTTTTATAAGGAGTTCAAAAATATCATTAGATTCGCTCTAGGATCAAAACTGGCTGAGATAATCGCCTTTAAAGTTTCAAGAAATTAAAGTTGCTTTTTAAGGGAAATGAATATATGTATCAGATGCAGTTTTTTATAAGCAGTTCAAAAATATCATTAGATTCGCTCTAGGATCAAAACTGGCTGAGATAATCGCCTTTAAAGTTTCAAGAAATTAAAGTTGCTTTTTAAGGGAAATGAATATATGTATCAGATGCAGTTTTTTATAAGCAGTTCAAAAATATCATTAGATTCGCTCTAGGATCAAAACTGGCTGAGATAATCGCGTTTAAAGTTTCAATAAAAACCAGTTGATTTCTAAGTAAAACGAATATATGTATCAGATGCAGTTTTTTATAAGGAGTTCAAAAATATCATTAGATTCGCTCTAGGATCAAAACTGGCTGAGATAATCGCGTTTAAAGTTTCAAGAAATTAAAGTTGCTTTTTAAGGGAAATGAATATATGTATCAGATGCAGTTTTTTATAAGGAGTTCAAAAATATCATTAGATTCGCTCTAGGATCAAAACTGGCTGAGATAATCGCGTTTAAAGTTTCAATAAAAACCAGTTGATTTCTAAGTAAAACGAATATATGTATCAGATGCAGTTTTTTATAAGGAGTTCAAAAATATCATTAGATTCGCTCTAGGATCAAAACTGGCTGAGATAATCGCGTTTAAAGTTTCAATAAAAACCAGTCGATTTCTAAGTAAAACGAATATATGTATCAGATGCAGTTTTTTATAAGGAGTTCAAAAATATCATTAGATTCGCTCTAGGATCAAAACTGGCTGAGATAATCGCGTTTAAAGTTTCAATAAAAACCAGTTGATTTCTAAGTAAAACGAATATATGTATCAGATGCAGTTTTTATAAGGAGTTCAAAAATATCATTAGATTCGCTCTAGGATTAAAACTGGCTGAGATAATCGCGTTTAAAGTTTCAAGAAATTAAAGTTGCTTTTTAAGGGAAATGAATATATGTATCAGATGCAGTTTTTTATAAGGAGTTCAAAAATATCATTAGATTCGCTCTAGGATTAAAACTGGCTGAGATAATCGCGTTTAAAGTTTCAAGAAATTAAAGTTGCTTTTTAAGGGAAATGAATATATGTATCAGATGCAGTTTTTTATAAGGAGTTCAAAAATATCATTAGATTCGCTCTAGGATCAAAACTGGCTGAGATAATCGCGTTTAAAGTTTCAATAAAAACCAGTTGATTTCTAAGTAAAACGAATATATGTATCAGATGCAGTTTTTTATAAGGAGTTCAAAAATATCATTAGATTCGCTCTAGGATCAAAACTGGCTGAGATAATCGCGTTTAAAGTTTCAATAAAAACCAGTTGATTTCTAAGTAAAACGAATATATGTATCAGATGCAGTTTTTTATAAGGAGTTCAAAAATATCATTAGATTCGCTCTAGGATTAAAACTGGCTGAGATAATCGCGTTTAAAGTTTCAAGAAATTAAAGTTGCTTTTTAAGGGAAATGAATATATGTATCAGATGCAGTTTTTTATAAGGAGTTCAAAAATATCATTAGATTCGCTCTAGGATTAAAACTGGCTGAGATAATCGCGTTTAAAGTTTCAAGAAATTAAAGTTGCTTTTTAAGGGAAATGAATATATGTATCAGATGCAGTTTTTTATAAGGAGTTCAAAAATATCATTAGATTCGCTCTAGGATCAAAACTGGCTGAGATAATCGCGTTTAAAGTTTCAATAAAAACCAGTTGATTTCTAAGTAAAACGAATATATGTATCAGATGCAGTTTTTTATAAGGAGTTCAAAAATATCATTAGATTCGCTCTAGGATTAAAACTGGCTGAGATAATCGCGTTTAAAGTTTCAAGAAATTAAAGTTGCTTTTTAAGGGAAATGAATATATGTATCAGATGCAGTTTTTTATAAGGAGTTCAAAAATATCATTAGATTCGCTCTAGGATCAAAACTGGCTGAGATAATCGCGTTTAAAGTTTCAATAAAAACCAGTTGATTTCTAAGTAAAACGAATATATGTATCAGATGCAGTTTTTTATAAGGAGTTCAAAAATATCATTAGATTCGCTCTAGGATCAAAACTGGCTGAGATAATCGCCTTTAAAGTTTCAAGAAATTAAAGTTGCTTTTTAAGGGAAATGAATATATGTATCAGATGCAGTTTTTTATAAGCAGTTCAAAAATATCATTAGATTCGCTCTAGGATCAAAACTGGCTGAGATAATCGCCTTTAAAGTTTCAAGAAATTAAAGTTGCTTTTTAAGGGAAATGAATATATGTATCAGATGCAGTTTTTTATAAGCAGTTCAAAAATATCATTAGATTCGCTCTAGGATCAAAACTGGCTGAGATAATCGCGTTTAAAGTTTCAATAAAAACCAGTTGATTTCTAAGTAAAACGAATATATGTATCAGATGCAGTTTTTTATAAGGAGTTCAAAAATATCATTAGATTCGCTCTAGGATCAAAACTGGCTGAGATAATCGCGTTTAAAGTTTCAATAAAAACCAGTTGATTTCTAAGTAAAACGAATATATGTATCAGATGCAGTTTTTTATAAGGAGTTCAAAAATATCATTAGATTCGCTCTAGGATTAAAACTGGCTGAAATAATCGCGTTTAAAGTTTCAATAAAAACCAGTTGCTTTTCAAGGGAAATGAATATATGTATCAGATGCAGTTTTTTATAAGGAGTTCAAAAATATCATTAGATTCGCTCTAGGATTAAAACTGGCTGAGATAATCGCGTTTAAAGTTTCAAGAAATTAAAGTTGCTTTTTAAGGGAAATGAATATATGTATCAGATGCAGTTTTTTATAAGGAGTTCAAAAATATCATTAGATTCGCTCTAGGATTAAAACTGGCTGAGATAATCGCGTTTAAAGTTTCAAGACATTAAAGTTGCTTTTTAAGGGAAATGAATATATGTATCAGATGCAGTTTTTTATAAGGAGTTCAAAAATATCATTAGATTCGCTCTAGGATTAAAACTGGCTGAGATAATCGCGTTTAAAGTTTCAAGAAATTAAAGTTGCTTTTTAAGGGAAATGAATATATGTATCAGATGCAGTTTTTTATAAGGAGTTCAAAAATATCATTAGATTCGCTCTAGGATTAAAACTGGCTGAGATAATCGCGTTTAAAGTTTCAAGAAATTAAAGTTGCTTTTTAAGGGAAATGAATATATGTATCAGATGCAGTTTTTTATAAGGAGTTCAAAAATATCATTAGATTCGCTCTAGGATCAAAACTGGCTGAGATAATCGCGTTTAAAGTTTCAATAAAAACCAGTTGATTTCTAAGTAAAACGAATATATGTATCAGATGCAGTTTTTTATAAGGAGTTCAAAAATATCATTAGATTCGCTCTAGGATTAAAACTGGCTGAAATAATCGCGTTTAAAGTTTCAATAAAAACCAGTTGCTTTTCAAGGGAAATGAATATATGTATCAGATGCAGTTTTTTATAAGGAGTTCAAAAATATCATTAGATTCGCTCTAGGATTAAAACTGGCTGAGATAATCGCGTTTAAAGTTTCAAGAAATTAAAGTTGCTTTTTAAGGGAAATGAATATATGTATCAGATGCAGTTTTTTATAAGGAGTTCAAAAATATCATTAGATTCGCTCTAGGATTAAAACTGGCTGAGATAATCGCGTTTAAAGTTTCAAGACATTAAAGTTGCTTTTTAAGGGAAATGAATATATGTATCAGATGCAGTTTTTTATAAGGAGTTCAAAAATATCATTAGATTCGCTCTAGGATTAAAACTGGCTGAGATAATCGCGTTTAAAGTTTCAAGAAATTAAAGTTGCTTTTTAAGGGAAATGAATATATGTATCAGATGCAGTTTTTTATAAGGAGTTCAAAAATATCATTAGATTCGCTCTAGGATTAAAACTGGCTGAGATAATCGCGTTTAAAGTTTCAAGAAATTAAAGTTGCTTTTTAAGGGAAATGAATATATGTATCAGATGCAGTTTTTTATAAGGAGTTCAAAAATATCATTAGATTCGCTCTAGGATTAAAACTGGCTGAGATAATCGCGTTTAAAGTTTCAAGAAATTAAAGTTGCTTTTTAAGGGAAATGAATATATGTATCAGATGCAGTTTTTTATAAGGAGTTCAAAAATATCATTAGATTCGCTCTAGGATTAAAACTGGCTGAGATAATCGCGTTTAAAGTTTCAAGAAATTAAAGTTGCTTTTTAAGGGAAATGAATATATGTATCAGATGCAGTTTTTTATAAGGAGTTCAAAAATATCATTAGATTCGCTCTAGGATCAAAACTGGCTGAGATAATCGCGTTTAAAGTTTCAATAAAAACCAGTTGATTTCTAAGTAAAACGAATATATGTATCAGATGCAGTTTTTTATAAGGAGTTCAAAAATATCATTAGATTCGCTCTAGGATCAAAACTGGCTGAGATAATCGCGTTTAAAGTTTCAATAAAAACGAGTTGATTTCTAAGTAAAACGAATATATGTATCAGATGCAGTTTTTTATAAGGAGTTCAAAAATATCATTAGATTCGCTCTAGGATTAAAACTGGCTGAGATAATCGCGTTTAAAGTTTCAAGAAATTAAAGTTGCTTTTTAAGGGAAATGAATATATGTATCAGATGCAGTTTTTTATAAGGAGTTCAAAAATATCATTAGATTCGCTCTAGGATTAAAACTGGCTGAGATAATCGCGTTTAAAGTTTCAAGAAATTAAAGTTGCTTTTTAAGGGAAATGAATATATGTATCAGATGCAGTTTTTTATAAGGAGTTCAAAAATATCATTAGATTCGCTCTAGGATTAAAACTGGCTGAGATAATCGCGTTTAAAGTTTCAATAAAAACCAGTTGATTTCTAAGTAAAACGAATATATGTATCAGATGCAGTTTTTTATAAGGAGTTCAAAAATATCATTAGATTCGCTCTAGGATCAAAACTGGCTGAGATAATCGCCTTTAAAGTTTCAAGAAATTAAAGTTGCTTTTTAAGGGAAATGAATATATGTATCAGATGCAGTTTTTTATAAGGAGTTCAAAAATATCATTAGATTCGCTCTAGGATTAAAACTGGCTGAGATAATCGCGTTTAAAGTTTCAATAAAAACCAGTTGATTTCTAAGTAAAACGAATATATGTATCAGATGCAGTTTTTTATAAGGAGTTCAAAAATATCATTAGATTCGCTCTAGGATCAAAACTGGCTGAGATAATCGCCTTTAAAGTTTCAAGAAATTAAAGTTGCTTTTTAAGGGAAATGAATATATGTATCAGATGCAGTTTTTTATAAGCAGTTCAAAAATATCATTAGATTCGCTCTAGGATCAAAACTGGCTGAGATAATCGCGTTTAAAGTTTCAATAAAAACCAGTTGATTTCTAAGTAAAACGAATATATGTATCAGATGCAGTTTTTTATAAGGAGTTCAAAAATATCATTAGATTCGCTCTAGGATCAAAACTGGCTGAGATAATCGCGTTTAAAGTTTCAATAAAAACCAGTTGATTTCTAAGTAAAACGAATATATGTATCAGATGCAGTTTTTTATAAGGAGTTCAAAAATATCATTAGATTCGCTCTAGGATTAAAACTGGCTGAAATAATCGCGTTTAAAGTTTCAATAAAAACCAGTTGCTTTTCAAGGGAAATGAATATATGTATCAGATGCAGTTTTTTATAAGGAGTTCAAAAATATCATTAGATTCGCTCTAGGATTAAAACTGGCTGAGATAATCGCGTTTAAAGTTTCAAGAAATTAAAGTTGCTTTTTAAGGGAAATGAATATATGTATCAGATGCAGTTTTTTATAAGGAGTTCAAAAATATCATTAGATTCGCTCTAGGATTAAAACTGGCTGAGATAATCGCGTTTAAAGTTTCAAGACATTAAAGTTGCTTTTTAAGGGAAATGAATATATGTATCAGATGCAGTTTTTTATAAGGAGTTCAAAAATATCATTAGATTCGCTCTAGGATTAAAACTGGCTGAGATAATCGCGTTTAAAGTTTCAAGAAATTAAAGTTGCTTTTTAAGGGAAATGAATATATGTATCAGATGCAGTTTTTTATAAGGAGTTCAAAAATATCATTAGATTCGCTCTAGGATTAAAACTGGCTGAGATAATCGCGTTTAAAGTTTCAAGAAATTAAAGTTGCTTTTTAAGGGAAATGAATATATGTATCAGATGCAGTTTTTTATAAGGAGTTCAAAAATATCATTAGATTCGCTCTAGGATTAAAACTGGCTGAGATAATCGCGTTTAAAGTTTCAAGAAATTAAAGTTGCTTTTTAAGGGAAATGAATATATGTATCAGATGCAGTTTTTTATAAGGAGTTCAAAAATATCATTAGATTCGCTCTAGGATTAAAACTGGCTGAGATAATCGCGTTTAAAGTTTCAAGAAATTAAAGTTGCTTTTTAAGGGAAATGAATATATGTATCAGATGCAGTTTTTTATAAGGAGTTCAAAAATATCATTAGATTCGCTCTAGGATCAAAACTGGCTGAGATAATCGCGTTTAAAGTTTCAATAAAAACCAGTTGATTTCTAAGTAAAACGAATATATGTATCAGATGCAGTTTTTTATAAGGAGTTCAAAAATATCATTAGATTCGCTCTAGGATCAAAACTGGCTGAGATAATCGCGTTTAAAGTTTCAATAAAAACCAGTTGATTTCTAAGTAAAACGAATATATGTATCAGATGCAGTTTTTTATAAGGAGTTCAAAAATATCATTAGATTCGCTCTAGGATTAAAACTGGCTGAGATAATCGCGTTTAAAGTTTCAAGAAATTAAAGTTGCTTTTTAAGGGAAATGAATATATGTATCAGATGCAGTTTTTTATAAGGAGTTCAAAAATATCATTAGATTCGCTCTAGGATCAAAACTGGCTGAGATAATCGCGTTTAAAGTTTCAATAAAAACCAGTTGATTTCTAAGTAAAACGAATATATGTATCAGATGCAGTTTTTTATAAGGAGTTCAAAAATATCATTAGATTCGCTCTAGGATTAAAACTGGCTGAGATAATCGCGTTTAAAGTTTCAAGAAATTAAAGTTGCTTTTTAAGGGAAATGAATATATGTATCAGATGCAGTTTTTTATAAGGAGTTCAAAAATATCATTAGATTCGCTCTAGGATTAAAACTGGCTGAGATAATCGCGTTTAAAGTTTCAAGAAATTAAAGTTGCTTTTTAAGGGAAATGAATATATGTATCAGATGCAGTTTTTTATAAGGAGTTCAAAAATATCATTAGATTCGCTCTAGGATTAAAACTGGCTGAGATAATCGCGTTTAAAGTTTCAAGAAATTAAAGTTGCTTTTTAAGGGAAATGAATATATGTATCAGATGCAGTTTTTTATAAGGAGTTCAAAAATATCATTAGATTCGCTCTAGGATTAAAACTGGCTGAGATAATCGCGTTTAAAGTTTCAAGAAATTAAAGTTGCTTTTTAAGGGAAATGAATATATGTATCAGATGCAGTTTTTTATAAGGAGTTCAAAAATATCATTAGATTCGCTCTAGGATCAAAACTGGCTGAGATAATCGCGTTTAAAGTTTCAATAAAAACCAGTTGATTTCTAAGTAAAACGAATATATGTATCAGATGCAGTTTTTTATAAGGAGTTCAAAAATATCATTAGATTCGCTCTAGGATCAAAACTGGCTGAGATAATCGCGTTTAAAGTTTCAATAAAAACCAGTTGATTTCTAAGTAAAACGAATATATGTATCAGATGCAGTTTTTTATAAGGAGTTCAAAAATATCATTAGATTCGCTCTAGGATTAAAACTGGCTGAGATAATCGCGTTTAAAGTTTCAAGAAATTAAAGTTGCTTTTTAAGGGAAATGAATATATGTATCAGATGCAGTTTTTTATAAGGAGTTCAAAAATATCATTAGATTCGCTCTAGGATTAAAACTGGCTGAGATAATCGCGTTTAAAGTTTCAAGAAATTAAAGTTGCTTTTTAAGGGAAATGAATATATGTATCAGATGCAGTTTTTTATAAGGAGTTCAAAAATATCATTAGATTCGCTCTAGGATTAAAACTGGCTGAGATAATCGCGTTTAAAGTTTCAAGAAATTAAAGTTGCTTTTTAAGGGAAATGAATATATGTATCAGATGCAGTTTTTTATAAGGAGTTCAAAAATATCATTAGATTCGCTCTAGGATCAAAACTGGCTGAGATAATCGCGTTTAAAGTTTCAATAAAAACCAGTTGATTTCTAAGTAAAACGAATATATGTATCAGATGCAGTTTTTTATAAGGAGTTCAAAAATATCATTAGATTCGCTCTAGGATCAAAACTGGCTGAGATAATCGCGTTTAAAGTTTCAATAAAAACCAGTTGATTTCTAAGTAAAACGAATATATGTATCAGATGCAGTTTTTTATAAGGAGTTCAAAAATATCATTAGATTCGCTCTAGGATTAAAACTGGCTGAGATAATCGCGTTTAAAGTTTCAAGAAATTAAAGTTGCTTTTTAAGGGAAATGAATATATGTATCAGATGCAGTTTTTTATAAGGAGTTCAAAAATATCATTAGATTCGCTCTAGGATTAAAACTGGCTGAGATAATCGCGTTTAAAGTTTCAAGAAATTAAAGTTGCTTTTTAAGGGAAATGAATATATGTATCAGATGCAGTTTTTTATAAGGAGTTCAAAAATATCATTAGATTCGCTCTAGGATTAAAACTGGCTGAGATAATCGCGTTTAAAGTTTCAAGAAATTAAAGTTGCTTTTTAAGGGAAATGAATATATGTATCAGATGCAGTTTTTTATAAGGAGTTCAAAAATATCATTAGATTCGCTCTAGGATCAAAACTGGCTGAGATAATCGCGTTTAAAGTTTCAATAAAAACCAGTTGATTTCTAAGTAAAACGAATATATGTATCAGATGCAGTTTTTTATAAGGAGTTCAAAAATATCATTAGATTCGCTCTAGGATCAAAACTGGCTGAGATAATCGCGTTTAAAGTTTCAATAAAAACCAGTTGATTTCTAAGTAAAACGAATATATGTATCAGATGCAGTTTTTTATAAGGAGTTCAAAAATATCATTAGATTCGCTCTAGGATTAAAACTGGCTGAGATAATCGCGTTTAAAGTTTCAAGAAATTAAAGTTGCTTTTTAAGGGAAATGAATATATGTATCAGATGCAGTTTTTTATAAGGAGTTCAAAAATATCATTAGATTCGCTCTAGGATTAAAACTGGCTGAGATAATCGCGTTTAAAGTTTCAAGAAATTAAAGTTGCTTTTTAAGGGAAATGAATATATGTATCAGATGCAGTTTTTTATAAGGAGTTCAAAAATATCATTAGATTCGCTCTAGGATCGAAACTGGCTGAGATAATCGCGTTTAAAGTTTCAATAAAAACCAGTTGATTTCTAAGTAAAACGAATATATGTATCAGATGCAGTTTTTTATAAGGAGTTCAAAAATATCATTAGATTCGCTCTAGGATCAAAACTGGCTGAGATAATCGCGTTTAAAGTTTCAATAAAAACCAGTTGATTTCTAAGTAAAACGAATATATGTATCAGATGCAGTTTTTTATAAGGAGTTCAAAAATATCATTAGATTCGCTCTAGGATCAAAACTGGCTGAGATAATCGCGTTTAAAGTTTCAATAAAAACCAGTTGATTTCTAAGTAAAACGAATATATGTATCAGATGCAGTTTTTTATAAGGAGTTCAAAAATATCATTAGATTCGCTCTAGGATCAAAACTGGCTGAGATAATCGCGTTTAAAGTTTCAATAAAAACCAGTTGATTTCTAAGTAAAACGAATATATGTATCAGATGCAGTTTTTATAAGGAGTTCAAAAATATCATTAGATTCGCTCTAGGATTAAAACTGGCTGAGATAATCGCGTTTAAAGTTTCAAGAAATTAAAGTTGCTTTTTAAGGGAAATGAATATATGTATCAGATGCAGTTTTTTATAAGGAGTTCAAAAATATCATTAGATTCGCTCTAGGATTAAAACTGGCTGAGATAATCGCGTTTAAAGTTTCAAGAAATTAAAGTTGCTTTTTAAGGGAAATGAATATATGTATCAGATGCAGTTTTTTATAAGGAGTTCAAAAATATCATTAGATTCGCTCTAGGATCAAAACTGGCTGAGATAATCGCGTTTAAAGTTTCAATAAAAACCAGTTGATTTCTAAGTAAAACGAATATATGTATCAGATGCAGTTTTTTATAAGGAGTTCAAAAATATCATTAGATTCGCTCTAGGATCAAAACTGGCTGAGATAATCGCCTTTAAAGTTTCAAGAAATTAAAGTTGCTTTTTAAGGGAAATGAATATATGTATCAGATGCAGTTTTTTATAAGGAGTTCAAAAATATCATTAGATTCGCTCTAGGATCAAAACTGGCTGAGATAATCGCGTTTAAAGTTTCAATAAAAACCAGTTGATTTCTAAGTAAAACGAATATATGTATCAGATGCAGTTTTTATAAGGAGTTCAAAAATATCATTAGATTCGCTCTAGGATTAAAACTGGCTGAGATAATCGCGTTTAAAGTTTCAAGAAATTAAAGTTGCTTTTTAAGGGAAATGAATATATGTATCAGATGCAGTTTTTTATAAGGAGTTCAAAAATATCATTAGATTCGCTCTAGGATTAAAACTGGCTGAGATAATCGCGTTTAAAGTTTCAAGAAATTAAAGTTGCTTTTTAAGGGAAATGAATATATGTATCAGATGCAGTTTTTTATAAGGAGTTCAAAAATATCATTAGATTCGCTCTAGGATCAAAACTGGCTGAGATAATCGCGTTTAAAGTTTCAATAAAAACCAGTTGATTTCTAAGTAAAACGAATATATGTATCAGATGCAGTTTTTTATAAGGAGTTCAAAAATATCATTAGATTCGCTCTAGGATCAAAACTGGCTGAGATAATCGCCTTTAAAGTTTCAAGAAATTAAAGTTGCTTTTTAAGGGAAATGAATATATGTATCAGATGCAGTTTTTTATAAGCAGTTCAAAAATATCATTAGATTCGCTCTAGGATCAAAACTGGCTGAGATAATCGCGTTTAAAGTTTCAATAAAAACCAGTTGATTTCTAAGTAAAACGAATATATGTATCAGATGCAGTTTTTTATAAGGAGTTCAAAAATATCATTAGATTCGCTCTAGGATCAAAACTGGCTGAGATAATCGCGTTTAAAGTTTCAATAAAAACCAGTTGATTTCTAAGTAAAACGAATATATGTATCAGATGCAGTTTTTTATAAGGAGTTCAAAAATATCATTAGATTCGCTCTAGGATTAAAACTGGCTGAAATAATCGCGTTTAAAGTTTCAATAAAAACCAGTTGCTTTTCAAGGGAAATGAATATATGTATCAGATGCAGTTTTTTATAAGGAGTTCAAAAATATCATTAGATTCGCCCTAGGATTAAAACTGGCTGAGATAATCGCGTTTAAAGTTTCAAGAAATTAAAGTTGCTTTTTAAGGGAAATGAATATATGTATCAGATGCAGTTTTTTATAAGGAGTTCAAAAATATCATTAGATTCGCTCTAGGATTAAAACTGGCTGAGATAATCGCGTTTAAAGTTTCAAGAAATTAAAGTTGCTTTTTAAGGGAAATGAATATATGTATCAGATGCAGTTTTTTATAAGGAGTTCAAAAATATCATTAGATTCGCTCTAGGATCAAAACTGGCTGAGATAATCGCGTTTAAAGTTTCAAGAAATTAAAGTTGCTTTTTAAGGGAAATGAATATATGTATCAGATGCAGTTTTTTATAAGGAGTTCAAAAATATCATTAGATTCGCTCTAGGATCAAAACTGGCTGAGATAATCGCGTTTAAAGTTTCAATAAAAACCAGTTGATTTCTAAGTAAAACGAATATATGTATCAGATGCAGTTTTTTATAAGGAGTTCAAAAATATCATTAGATTCGCTCTAGGATTAAAACTGGCTGAAATAATCGCGTTTAAAGTTTCAATAAAAACCAGTTGCTTTTCAAGGGAAATGAATATATGTATCAGATGCAGTTTTTTATAAGGAGTTCAAAAATATCATTAGATTCGCCCTAGGATTAAAACTGGCTGAGATAATCGCGTTTAAAGTTTCAAGAAATTAAAGTTGCTTTTTAAGGGAAATGAATATATGTATCAGATGCAGTTTTTTATAAGGAGTTCAAAAATATCATTAGATTCGCTCTAGGATTAAAACTGGCTGAGATAATCGCGTTTAAAGTTTCAAGAAATTAAAGTTGCTTTTTAAGGGAAATGAATATATGTATCAGATGCAGTTTTTTATAAGGAGTTCAAAAATATCATTAGATTCGCTCTAGGATTAAAACTGGCTGAGATAATCGCGTTTAAAGTTTCAAGAAATTAAAGTTGCTTTTTAAGGGAAATGAATATATGTATCAGATGCAGTTTTTTATAAGGAGTTCAAAAATATCATTAGATTCGCTCTAGGATCAAAACTGGCTGAGATAATCGCGTTTAAAGTTTCAATAAAAACCAGTTGATTTCTAAGTAAAACGAATATATGTATCAGATGCAGTTTTTTATAAGGAGTTCAAAAATATCATTAGATTCGCTCTAGGATCAAAACTGGCTGAGATAATCGCCTTTAAAGTTTCAAGAAATTAAAGTTGCTTTTTAAGGGAAATGAATATATGTATCAGATGCAGTTTTTTATAAGCAGTTCAAAAATATCATTAGATTCGCTCTAGGATCA
Source organism: Orchesella flavescens (assembly GCA_964034955.1). Taxonomy (NCBI): domain Eukaryota; kingdom Metazoa; phylum Arthropoda; class Collembola; order Entomobryomorpha; family Orchesellidae; genus Orchesella; species Orchesella flavescens. Next base: position 46,487,346 of record OZ035953.1, read on the forward strand.
AAACTGGCTGAGATAATCGCGTTTAAAGTTTCAATAAAAACCAGTTGATTTCTAAGTAAAACGAATATATGTATCAGATGCAGTTTTGTATAAGGAGTTCAAAAATATCATTAGATTCGCTCTAGGATCAAAACTGGCTGAGATAATCGCGTTTAAAGTTTCAATAAAAACCAGTTGATTTCTAAGTAAAACGAATATATGTATCAGATGCAGTTTTTTATAAGGAGTTCAAAAATATCATTAGATTCGCTCTAGGATTAAAACTGGCTGAAATAATCGCGTTTAAAGTTTCAATAAAAACCAGTTGCTTTTCAAGGGAAATGAATATATGTATCAGATGCAGTTTTTTATAAGGAGTTCAAAAATATCATTAGATTCGCTCTAGGATTAAAACTGGCTGAAATAATCGCGTTTAAAGTTTCAATAAAAACCAGTTGCTTTTCAAGGGAAATGAATATATGTATCAGATGCAGTTTTTTATAAGGAGTTCAAAAATATCATTAGATTCGCCCTAGGATTAAAACTGGCTGAGATAATCGCGTTTAAAGTTTCAAGAAATTAAAGTTGCTTTTTAAGGGAAATGAATATATGTATCAGATGCAGTTTTTTATAAGGAGTTCAAAAATATCATTAGATTCGCTCTAGGATTAAAACTGGCTGAGATAATCGCGTTTAAAGTTTCAAGAAATTAAAGTTGCTTTTTAAGGGAAATGAATATATGTATCAGATGCAGTTTTTTATAAGGAGTTCAAAAATATCATTAGATTCGCTCTAGGATTAAAACTGGCTGAGATAATCGCGTTTAAAGTTTCAAGAAATTAAAGTTGCTTTTTAAGGGAAATGAATATATGTATCAGATGCAGTTTTTTATAAGGAGTTCAAAAATATCATTAGATTCGCTCTAGGATTAAAACTGGCTGAGATAATCGCGTTTAAAGTTTCAAGAAATTAAAGTTGCTTTTTAAGGGAAATGAATATATGTATCAGATGCAGTTTTTTATAAGGAGTTCAAAAATATCATTAGATTCGCTCTAGGATTAAAACTGGCTGAGATAATCGCCTTTAAAGTTTCAAGAAATTAAAGTTGCTTTTTAAGGGAAATGAATATATGTATCAGATGCAGTTTTTTATAAGCAGTTCAAAAATATCATTAGATTCGCTCTAGGATCAAAACTGGCTGAGATAATCGCGTTTAAAGTTTCAATAAAAACCAGTTGATTTCTAAGTAAAACGAATATATGTATCAGATGCAGTTTTTTATAAGGAGTTCAAAAATATCATTAGATTCGCTCTAGGATCAAAACTGGCTGAGATAATCGCGTTTAAAGTTTCAATAAAAACCAGTTGATTTCTAAGTAAAACGAATATATGTATCAGATGCAGTTTTTTATAAGGAGTTCAAAAATATCATTAGATTCGCTCTAGGATTAAAACTGGCTGAAATAATCGCGTTTAAAGTTTCAATAAAAACCAGTTGCTTTTCAAGGGAAATGAATATATGTATCAGATGCAGTTTTTTATAAGGAGTTCAAAAATATCATTAGATTCGCTCTAGGATTAAAACTGGCTGAAATAATCGCGTTTAAAGTTTCAATAAAAACCAGTTGCTTTTCAAGGGAAATGAATATATGTATCAGATGCAGTTTTTTATAAGGAGTTCAAAAATATCATTAGATTCGCCCTAGGATTAAAACTGGCTGAGATAATCGCGTTTAAAGTTTCAAGAAATTAAAGTTGCTTTTTAAGGGAAATGAATATATGTATCAGATGCAGTTTTTTATAAGGAGTTCAAAAATATCATTAGATTCGCTCTAGGATTAAAACTGGCTGAGATAATCGCGTTTAAAGTTTCAAGAAATTAAAGTTGCTTTTTAAGGGAAATGAATATATGTATCAGATGCAGTTTTTTATAAGGAGTTCAAAAATATCATTAGATTCGCTCTAGGATCAAAACTGGCTGAGATAATCGCGTTTAAAGTTTCAATAAAAACCAGTTGATTTCTAAGTAAAACGAATATATGTATCAGATGCAGTTTTTTATAAGGAGTTCAAAAATATCATTAGATTCGCTCTAGGATCAAAACTGGCTGAGATAATCGCCTTTAAAGTTTCAAGAAATTAAAGTTGCTTTTTAAGGGAAATGAATATATGTATCAGATGCAGTTTTTTATAAGCAGTTCAAAAATATCATTAGATTCGCTCTAGGATCAAAACTGGCTGAGATAATCGCGTTTAAAGTTTCAATAAAAACCAGTTGATTTCTAAGTAAAACGAATATATGTATCAGATGCAGTTTTTTATAAGGAGTTCAAAAATATCATTAGATTCGCTCTAGGATCAAAACTGGCTGAGATAATCGCGTTTAAAGTTTCAATAAAAACCAGTTGATTTCTAAGTAAAACGAATATATGTATCAGATGCAGTTTTTTATAAGGAGTTCAAAAATATCATTAGATTCGCTCTAGGATTAAAACTGGCTGAAATAATCGCGTTTAAAGTTTCAATAAAAACCAGTTGCTTTTCAAGGGAAATGAATATATGTATCAGATGCAGTTTTTTATAAGGAGTTCAAAAATATCATTAGATTCGCTCTAGGATTAAAACTGGCTGAGATAATCGCGTTTAAAGTTTCAAGAAATTAAAGTTGCTTTTTAAGGGAAATGAATATATGTATCAGATGCAGTTTTTTATAAGGAGTTCAAAAATATCATTAGATTCGCTCTAGGATTAAAACTGGCTGAGATAATCGCGTTTAAAGTTTCAAGACATTAAAGTTGCTTTTTAAGGGAAATGAATACATGTATCAGATGCAGTTTTTTATAAGGAGTTCAAAAATATCATTAGATTCGCTCTAGGATTAAAACTGGCTGAGATAATCGCGTTTAAAGTTTCAAGAAATTAAAGTTGCTTTTTAAGGGAAATGAATATATGTATCAGATGCAGTTTTTTATAAGGAGTTCAAAAATATCATTAGATTCGCTCTAGGATTAAAACTGGCTGAGATAATCGCGTTTAAAGTTTCAAGAAATTAAAGTTGCTTTTTAAGGGAAATGAATATATGTATCAGATGCAGTTTTTTATAAGGAGTTCAAAAATATCATTAGATTCGCTCTAGGATTAAAACTGGCTGAGATAATCGCGTTTAAAGTTTCAAGAAATTAAAGTTGCTTTTTAAGGGAAATGAATATATGTATCAGATGCAGTTTTTTATAAGGAGTTCAAAAATATCATTAGATTCGCTCTAGGATTAAAACTGGCTGAGATAATCGCGTTTAAAGTTTCAAGAAATTAAAGTTGCTTTTTAAGGGAAATGAATATATGTATCAGATGCAGTTTTTTATAAGGAGTTCAAAAATATCATTAGATTCGCTCTAGGATCAAAACTGGCTGAGATAATCGCGTTTAAAGTTTCAATAAAAACCAGTTGATTTCTAAGTAAAACGAATATATGTATCAGATGCAGTTTTTTATAAGGAGTTCAAAAATATCATTAGATTCGCTCTAGGATCAAAACTGGCTGAGATAATCGCGTTTAAAGTTTCAATAAAAACCAGTTGATTTCTAAGTAAAACGAATATATGTATCAGATGCAGTTTTTTATAAGGAGTTCAAAAATATCATTAGATTCGCTCTAGGATTAAAACTGGCTGAGATAATCGCGTTTAAAGTTTCAAGAAATTAAAGTTGCTTTTTAAGGGAAATGAATATATGTATCAGATGCAGTTTTTTATAAGGAGTTCAAAAATATCATTAGATTCGCTCTAGGATTAAAACTGGCTGAGATAATCGCGTTTAAAGTTTCAAGAAATTAAAGTTGCTTTTTAAGGGAAATGAATATATGTATCAGATGCAGTTTTTTATAAGGAGTTCAAAAATATCATTAGATTCGCTCTAGGATCGAAACTGGCTGAGATAATCGCGTTTAAAGTTTCAATAAAAACCAGTTGATTTCTAAGTAAAACGAATATATGTATCAGATGCAGTTTTTTATAAGGAGTTCAAAAATATCATTAGATTCGCTCTAGGATCAAAACTGGCTGAGATAATCGCGTTTAAAGTTTCAATAAAAACCAGTTGATTTCTAAGTAAAACGAATATATGTATCAGATGCAGTTTTTTATAAGGAGTTCAAAAATATCATTTGCTTCGCTCTAGGATTAAAACTGGCTGAGATAATCGCGTTTAAAGTTTCAAGAAATTAAAGTTGCTTTTTAAGGGAAATGAATATATGTATCAGATGCAGTTTTTTATAAGGAGTTCAAAAATATCATTAGATTCGCTCTAGGATTAAAACTGGCTGAGATAATCGCGTTTAAAGTTTCAAGAAATTAAAGTTGCTTTTTAAGGGAAATGAATATATGTATCAGATGCAGTTTTTTATAAGGAGTTCAAAAATATCATTAGATTCGCTCTAGGATTAAAACTGGCTGAGATAATCGCGTTTAAAGTTTCAAGAAATTAAAGTTGCTTTTTAAGGGAAATGAATATATGTATCAGATGCAGTTTTTTATAAGGAGTTCAAAAATATCATTAGATTCGCTCTAGGATTAAAACTGGCTGAGATAATAGCGTTTAAAGTTTCAATAAAAACCAGTTGATTTCTAAGTAAAACGAATATATGTATCAGATGCAGTTTTTTATAAGGAGTTCAAAAATATCATTAGATTCGCTCTAGGATCAAAACTAGCTGAGATAATCGCGTTTAAAGTTTCAAGAAATTAAAGTTGCTTTTTAAGGGAAATGAATATATGTATCAGATGCAGTTTTTTATAAGGAGTTCAAAAATATCATTAGATTCGCTCTAGGATTAAAACTGGCTGAGATAATCGCGTTTAAAGTTTCAAGAAATTAAAGTTGCTTTTTAAGGGAAATAAATACATGTATCAGATGCAGTTTTTTATAAGGAGTTCAAAAATATCATTAGATTCGCTCTAGGATTAAAACTGGCTGAGATAATCGCGTTTAAAGTTTCAATAAAAACCAGTTCATTTCTAAGTAAAACGAATATATGTATCAGTTGCAGTTTTTTATAAGCAGTTCAAAAATATCATTAGATTCGCTCTAGGATTAAAACTGGCTGAGATAATCGCGTTTAAAGTTTCAATAAAAACCAGTTGCTTTTCAAGGGAAATGAATATATGTATCAGATGCAGTTTTTTATAAGGAGTTCAAAAATATCATTAGATTCGCTCTAGGATTAAAACTGGCTGAAATAATCGCGTTTAAAGTTTCAATAAAAACCAGTTGCTTTTCAAGGGAAATGAATATATGTATCAGATGCAGTTTTTTATAAGGAGTTCAAAAATATCATTAGATTCGCCCTAGGATTAAAACTGGCTGAGATAATCGCGTTTAAAGTTTCAAGAAATTAAAGTTGCTTTTTAAGGGAAATGAATATATGTATCAGATGCAGTTTTTTATAAGGAGTTCAAAAATATCATTAGATTCGCTCTAGGATTAAAACTGGCTGAGATAATCGCGTTTAAAGTTTCAAGAAATTAAAGTTGCTTTTTAAGGGAAATGAATATATGTATCAGATGCAGTTTTTTATAAGGAGTTCAAAAATATCATTAGATTCGCTCTAGGATCAAAACTGGCTGAGATAATCGCGTTTAAAGTTTCAATAAAAACCAGTTGATTTCTAAGTAAAACGAATATATGTATCAGATGCAGTTTTTTATAAGGAGTTCAAAAATATCATTAGATTCGCTCTAGGATCAAAACTGGCTGAGATAATCGCCTTTAAAGTTTCAAGAAATTAAAGTTGCTTTTTAAGGGAAATGAATATATGTATCAGATGCAGTTTTTTATAAGCAGTTCAAAAATATCATTAGATTCGCTCTAGGATCAAAACTGGCTGAGATAATCGCGTTTAAAGTTTCAATAAAAACCAGTTGATTTCTAAGTAAAACGAATATATGTATCAGATGCAGTTTTTTATAAGGAGTTCAAAAATATCATTAGATTCGCTCTAGGATCAAAACTGGCTGAGATAATCGCGTTTAAAGTTTCAATAAAAACCAGTTGATTTCTAAGTAAAACGAATATATGTATCAGATGCAGTTTTTTATAAGGAGTTCAAAAATATCATTAGATTCGCTCTAGGATTAAAACTGGCTGAAATAATCGCGTTTAAAGTTTCAATAAAAACCAGTTGCTTTTCAAGGGAAATGAATATATGTATCAGATGCAGTTTTTTATAAGGAGTTCAAAAATATCATTAGATTCGCTCTAGGATTAAAACTGGCTGAGATAATCGCGTTTAAAGTTTCAAGAAATTAAAGTTGCTTTTTAAGGGAAATGAATATATGTATCAGATGCAGTTTTTTATAAGGAGTTCAAAAATATCATTAGATTCGCTCTAGGATTAAAACTAGCTGAGATAATCGCGTTTAAAGTTTCAAGACATTAAAGTTGCTTTTTAAGGGAAATGAATACATGTATCAGATGCAGTTTTTTATAAGGAGTTCAAAAATATCATTAGATTCGCTCTAGGATTAAAACTGGCTGAGATAATCGCGTTTAAAGTTTCAAGAAATTAAAGTTGCTTTTTAAGGGAAATGAATATATGTATCAGATGCAGTTTTTTATAAGGAGTTCAAAAATATCATTAGATTCGCTCTAGGATTAAAACTGGCTGAGATAATCGCGTTTAAAGTTTCAAGAAATTAAAGTTGCTTTTTAAGGGAAATGAATATATGTATCAGATGCAGTTTTTTATAAGGAGTTCAAAAATATCATTAGATTCGCTCTAGGATTAAAACTGGCTGAGATAATCGCGTTTAAAGTTTCAAGAAATTAAAGTTGCTTTTTAAGGGAAATGAATATATGTATCAGATGCAGTTTTTTATAAGGAGTTCAAAAATATCATTAGATTCGCTCTAGGATTAAAACTGGCTGAGATAATCGCGTTTAAAGTTTCAAGAAATTAAAGTTGCTTTTTAAGGGAAATGAATATATGTATCAGATGCAGTTTTTTATAAGGAGTTCAAAAATATCATTAGATTCGCTCTAGGATCAAAACTGGCTGAGATAATCGCGTTTAAAGTTTCAATAAAAACCAGTTGATTTCTAAGTAAAACGAATATATGTATCAGATGCAGTTTTTTATAAGGAGTTCAAAAATATCATTAGATTCGCTCTAGGATCAAAACTGGCTGAGATAATCGCGTTTAAAGTTTCAATAAAAACCAGTTGATTTCTAAGTAAAACGAATATATGTATCAGATGCAGTTTTTTATAAGGAGTTCAAAAATATCATTAGATTCGCTCTAGGATTAAAACTGGCTGAGATAATCGCGTTTAAAGTTTCAAGAAATTAAAGTTGCTTTTTAAGGGAAATGAATATATGTATCAGATGCAGTTTTTTATAAGGAGTTCAAAAATATCATTAGATTCGCTCTAGGATTAAAACTGGCTGAGATAATCGCGTTTAAAGTTTCAAGAAATTAAAGTTGCTTTTTAAGGGAAATGAATATATGTATCAGATGCAGTTTTTTATAAGGAGTTCAAAAATATCATTAGATTCGCTCTAGGATCGAAACTGGCTGAGATAATCGCGTTTAAAGTTTCAATAAAAACCAGTTGATTTCTAAGTAAAACGAATATATGTATCAGATGCAGTTTTTTATAAGGAGTTCAAAAATATCATTAGATTCGCTCTAGGATCAAAACTGGCTGAGATAATCGCGTTTAAAGTTTCAATAAAAACCAGTTGATTTCTAAGTAAAACGAATATATGTATCAGATGCAGTTTTTTATAAGGAGTTCAAAAATATCATTTGCTTCGCTCTAGGATTAAAACTGGCTGAGATAATCGCGTTTAAAGTTTCAAGAAATTAAAGTTGCTTTTTAAGGGAAATGAATATATGTATCAGATGCAGTTTTTTATAAGGAGTTCAAAAATATCATTAGATTCGCTCTAGGATTAAAACTGGCTGAGATAATCGCGTTTAAAGTTTCAAGAAATTAAAGTTGCTTTTTAAGGGAAATGAATATATGTATCAGATGCAGTTTTTTATAAGGAGTTCAAAAATATCATTAGATTCGCTCTAGGATTAAAACTGGCTGAGATAATCGCGTTTAAAGTTTCAAGAAATTAAAGTTGCTTTTTAAGGGAAATGAATATATGTATCAGATGCAGTTTTTTATAAGGAGTTCAAAAATATCATTAGATTCGCTCTAGGATTAAAACTGGCTGAGATAATAGCGTTTAAAGTTTCAATAAAAACCAGTTGATTTCTAAGTAAAACGAATATATGTATCAGATGCAGTTTTTTATAAGGAGTTCAAAAATATCATTAGATTCGCTCTAGGATCAAAACTAGCTGAGATAATCGCGTTTAAAGTTTCAAGAAATTAAAGTTGCTTTTTAAGGGAAATGAATATATGTATCAGATGCAGTTTTTTATAAGGAGTTCAAAAATATCATTAGATTCGCTCTAGGATTAAAACTGGCTGAGATAATCGCGTTTAAAGTTTCAAGAAATTAAAGTTGCTTTTTAAGGGAAATAAATACATGTATCAGATGCAGTTTTTTATAAGGAGTTCAAAAATATCATTAGATTCGCTCTAGGATTAAAACTGGCTGAGATAATCGCGTTTAAAGTTTCAATAAAAACCAGTTCATTTCTAAGTAAAACGAATATATGTATCAGTTGCAGTTTTTTATAAGCAGTTCAAAAATATCATTAGATTCGCTCTAGGATTAAAACTGGCTGAGATAATCGCGTTTAAAGTTTCAAGAAATTAAAGTTGCTTTTTAAGGGAAATGAATATATGTATCAGATGCAGTTTTTTATAAGGAGTTCAAAAATATCATTAGATTCGCTCTAGGATTAAAACTGGCTGAGATAATCGCGTTTAAAGTTTCAATAAAAACCAGTTGATTTCTAAGTAAAACGAATATATGTATCAGATGCAGTTTTTTATAAGGAGTTCAAAAATATCATTAGATTCGCTCTAGGATTAAAACTGGCTGAGATAATCGCGTTTAAAGTTTCAATAAAAACCAGTTGATTTCTAAGTAAAACGAATATATGTATCAGATGCAGTTTTTTATAAGGAGTTCAAAAATATCATTAGATTCGCTCTAGGATTAAAACTGGCTGAGATAATCGCGTTTAAAGTTTCAAGAAATTAAAGTTGCTTTTTAAGGGAAATGAATATATGTATCAGATGCAGTTTTTTATAAGGAGTTCAAAAATATCATTAGATTCGCTCTAGGATTAAAACTGGCTGAGATAATCGCGTTTAAAGTTTCAAGAAATTAAAGTTGCTTTTTAAGGGAAATGAATATATGTATCAGATGCAGTTTTTTATAAGGAGTTCAAAAATATCATTAGATTCGCTCTAGGATTAAAACTGGCTGAGATAATAGCGTTTAAAGTTTCAATAAAAACCAGTTGATTTCTAAGTAAAACGAATATATGTATCAGATGCAGTTTTTTATAAGGAGTTCAAAAATATCATTAGATTCGCTCTAGGATCAAAACTAGCTGAGATAATCGCGTTTAAAGTTTCGAGAAATTAAAGTTGCTTTTTAAGGGAAATGAATATATGTATCAGATGCAGTTTTTTATAAGGAGTTCAAAAATATCATTAGATTCGCTCTAGGATTAAAACTGGCTGAGATAATCGCGTTTAAAGTTTCAAGAAATTAAAGTTGCTTTTTAAGGGAAATGAATATATGTATCAGATGCAGTTTTTTATAAGGAGTTCAAAAATATCATTAGATTCGCTCTAGGATTAAAACTGGCTGAGATAATAGCGTTTAAAGTTTCAATAAAAACCAGTTGATTTCTAAGTAAAACGAATATATGTATCAGATGCAGTTTTTTATAAGGAGTTCAAAAATATCATTAGATTCGCTCTAGGATTAAAACTGGCTGAGATAATCGCGTTTAAAGTTTCAAGAAATTAAAGTTGCTTTTTAAGGGAAATGAATATATGTATCAGATGCAGTTTTTTATAAGGAGTTCAAAAATATCATTAGATTCGCTCTAGGATTAAAACTGGCTGAGATAATCGCGTTTAAAGTTTCAATAAAAACCAGTTGATTTCTAAGTAAAACGAATATATGTTTCAGATGCAGTTTTTTATAAGGAGTTCAAAAATATCATTAGATTCGCTCTAGGATTAAAACTGGCTGAGATAATCGCGTTTAAAGTTTCAAGAAATTAAAGTTGCTTTTTAAGGGAAATGAATATATGTATCAGATGCAGTTTTTTATAAGGAGTTCAAAAATATCATTAGATTCGCTCTAGGATTAAAACTGGCTGAGATAATCGCGTTTAAAGTTTCAAGAAATTAAAGTTGCTTTTTAAGGGAAATGAATATATGTATCAGTTGCAGTTTTTTATAAGCAGTTCAAAAATATCATTAGATTCGCTCTAGGATTAAAACTGGCTGAGATAATCGCGTTTAAAGTTTCAAGAAATTAAAGTTGCTTTTTAAGGGAAATGAATATATGTATCAGATGCAGTTTTTTATAAGGAGTTCAAAAATATCATTAGATTCGCTCTAGGATTAAAACTGGCTGAGATAATCGCGTTTAAAGTTTCAAGAAATTAAAGTTGCTTTTTAAGGGAAATGAATATATGTATCAGATGCAGTTTTTTATAAGGAGTTCAAAAATATCATTAGATTCGCTCTAGGATTAAAACTGGCTGAGATAATCGCGTTTAAAGTTTCAAGAAATTAAAGTTGCTTTTTAAGGGAAATGAATATATGTATCAGATGCAGTTTTTTATAAGGAGTTCAAAAATATCATTAGATTCGCTCTAGGATTAAAACTGGCTGAGATAATCGCGTTTAAAGTTTCAATAAAAACCAGTTGATTTCTAAGTAAAACGAATATATGTATCAGATGCAGTTTTTTATAAGGAGTTCAAAAATATCATTAGATTCGCTCTAGGATCAAAACTAGCTGAGATAATCGCGTTTAAAGTTTCAAGAAATTAAAGTTGCTTTCTAAGTAAAACGAATATATGTATCAGATGCAGTTTTTTATAAGGAGTTCAAAAATATCATTAGATTCGCCCTAGGATTAAAACTGGCTGAGATAATCGCGTTTAAAGTTTCAAGAAATTAAAGTTGCTTTTTAAGGGAAATGAATATATGTATCAGTTGCAGTTTTTTATAAGCAGTTCAAAAATATCATTAGATTCGCTCTAGGATTAAAACTGGCTGAGATAATCGCGTTTAAAGTTTCAAGAAATTAAAGTTGCTTTTTAAGGGAAATGAATATATGTATCAGATGCAGTTTTTTATAAGGAGTTCAAAAATATCATTAGATTCGCTCTAGGATTAAAACTGGCTGAGATAATCGCGTTTAAAGTTTCAAGAAATTAAAGTTGCTTTTTAAGGGAAATGAATATATGTATCAGATGCAGTTTTTTATAAGGAGTTCAAAAATATCATTAGATTCGCTCTAGGATTAAAACTGGCTGAGATAATCGCGTTTAAAGTTTCAAGAAATTAAAGTTGCTTTTTAAGGGAAATGAATATATGTATCAGATGCAGTTTTTTATAAGGAGTTCAAAAATATCATTAGATTCGCTCTAGGATTAAAACTGGCTGAGATAATCGCGTTTAAAGTTTCAATAAAAACCAGTTGATTTCTAAGTAAAACGAATATATGTATCAGATGCAGTTTTTTATAAGGAGTTCAAAAATATCATTAGATTCGCTCTAGGATCAAAACTAGCTGAGATAATCGCGTTTAAAGTTTCAAGAAATTAAAGTTGCTTTTTAAGGGAAATGAATATATGTATCAGATGCAGTTTTTTATAAGGAGTTCAAAAATATCATTAGATTCGCTCTAGGATTAAAACTGGCTGAGATAATCGCGTTTAAAGTTTCAAGAAATTAAAGTTGCTTTTTAAGGGAAATGAATACATGTATCAGATGCAGTTTTTTATAAGGAGTTCAAAAATATCATTAGATTCGCTCTAGGATTAAAACTGGCTGAGATAATCGCGTTTAAAGTTTCAATAAAAACCAGTTGATTTCTAAGTAAAACGAATATATGTATCAGATGCAGTTTTTTATAAGGAGTTCAAAAATATCATTAGATTCGCTCTAGGATCAAAACTAGCTGAGATAATCGCGTTTAAAGTTTCAAGAAATTAAAGTTGCTTTTTAAGGGAAATGAATATATGTATCAGATGCAGTTTTTTATAAGGAGTTCAAAAATATCATTAGATTCGCTCTAGGATTAAAACTGGCTGAGATAATCGCGTTTAAAGTTTCAAGAAATTAAAGTTGCTTTTTAAGGGAAATGAATACATGTATCAGATGCAGTTTTTTATAAGGAGTTCAAAAATATCATTAGATTCGCTCTAGGATTAAAACTGGCTGAGATAATCGCGTTTAAAGTTTCAATAAAAACCAGTTGATTTCTAAGTAAAACGAATATATGTATCAGTTGCAGTTTTTTATAAGCAGTTCAAAAATATCATTAGATTCGCTCTAGGATTAAAACTGGCTGAGATAATCGCGTTTAAAGTTTCAAGAAATTAAAGTTGCTTTTTAAGGGAAATGAATATATGTATCAGATGCAGTTTTTTATAAGCAGTTCAAAAATATCATTAGATTCGCTCTAGGATTAAAACTGGCTGAGATAATCGCGTTTAAAGTTTCAATAAAAACCAGTTGATTTCTAAGTAAAACGAATATATGTATCAGATGCAGTTTTTTATAAGGAGTTCAAAAATATCATTAGATTCGCTCTAGGATTAAAACTGGCTGAGATAATCGCGTTTAAAGTTTCAAGAAATTAAAGTTGCTTTTTAAGGGAAATGAATATATGTATCAGATGCAGTTTTTTATAAGGAGTTCAAAAATATCATTAGATTCGCTCTAGGATTAAAACTGGCTGAGATAATCGCGTTTAAAGTTTCAAGAAATTAAAGTTGCTTTTTAAGGGAAATGAATATATGTATCAGTTGCAGTTTTTTATAAGCAGTTCAAAAATATCATTAGATTCGCTCTAGGATTAAAACTGGCTGAGATAATCGCGTTTAAAGTTTCAAGAAATTAAAGTTGCTTTTTAAGGGAAATGAATATATGTATCAGATGCAGTTTTTTATAAGGAGTTCAAAAATATCATTAGATTCGCTCTAGGATTAAAACTGGCTGAGATAATCGCGTTTAAAGTTTCAATAAAAACCAGTTGATTTCTAAGTAAAACGAATATATGTATCAGATGCAGTTTTTATAAGGAGTTCAAAAATATCATTAGATTCGCTCTAGGATTAAAACTGGCTGAGATAATCGCGTTTAAAGTTTCAAGAAATTAAAGTTGCTTTTTAAGGGAAATGAATATATGTATCAGATGCAGTTTTTTATAAGGAGTTCAAAAATATCATTAGATTCGCTCTAGGATTAAAACTGGCTGAGATAATCGCGTTTAAAGTTTCAAGAAATTAAAGTTGCTTTTTAAGGGAAATGAATATATGTATCAGATGCAGTTTTTTATAAGGAGTTAAAAAAAAACATTAGATTCGCTTTAGGATTAAAACTGGCTGAGATAATCGCGTTTAAAGTTTCAATAAAAACCAGTTGATTTCTAAGTAAAACGAATATATGTATCAGATGCAGTTTTTTATAAGGAGTTCAAAAATATCATTAGATTCGCTCTAGGATCAAAACTGGCTGAGATAATCGCGTTTAAAGTTTCAATAAAAACCAGTTGATTTCTAAGTAAAACGAATATATGTATCAGATGCAGTTTTTTATAAGGAGTTCAAAAATATCATTAGATTCGCTCTAGGATTAAAACTGGCTGAGATAATCGCGTTTAAAGTTTCAATAAAAACCAGTTGCTTTTTAAGGGAAATGAATATATGTATCAGATGCAGTTTTTTATAAGGAGTTAAAAAAAAACATTAGATTCGCTCTAGGATCAAAACTGGCTGAGATAATCGCGTTTAAAGTTTCAATAAAAACCAGTTGATTTCTAAGTAAAACGAATATATGTATCAGATGCAGTTTTTATAAGGAGTTCAAAAATATCATTAGATTCGCTCTAGGATTAAAACTGGCTGAGATAATCGCGTTTAAAGTTTCAAGAAATTAAAGTTGCTTTTTAAGGGAAATGAATATATGTATCAGATGCAGTTTTTTATAAGGAGTTCAAAAATATCATTAGATTCGCTCTAGGATTAAAACTGGCTGAGATAATCGCGTTTAAAGTTTCAAGAAATTAAAGTTGCTTTTTAAGGGAAATGAATATATGTATCAGATGCAGTTTTTTATAAGGAGTTCAAAAATATCATTAGATTCGCTCTAGGATCAAAACTGGCTGAGATAATCGCGTTTAAAGTTTCAAGAAATTAAAGTTGCTTTTTAAGGGAAATGAATACATGTATCAGATGCAGTTTTTTATAAGGAGTTCAAAAATATCATTAGATTCGCTCTAGGATTAAAACTGGCTGAGATAATCGCGTTTAAAGTTTCAATAAAAACCAGTTGATTTCTAAGTAAAACGAATATATGTATCAGTTGCAGTTTTTTATAAGCAGTTCAAAAATATCATTAGATTCGCTCTAGGATTAAAACTGGCTGAGATAATCGCGTTTAAAGTTTCAAGAAATTAAAGTTGCTTTTTAAGGGAAATGAATATATGTATCAGATGCAGTTTTTTATAAGCAGTTCAAAAATATCATTAGATTCGCTCTAGGATTAAAACTGGCTGAGATAATCGCGTTTAAAGTTTCAATAAAAACCAGTTGATTTCTAAGTAAAACGAATATATGTATCAGATGCAGTTTTTTATAAGGAGTTCAAAAATATCATTAGATTCGCTCTAGGATTAAAACTGGCTGAGATAATCGCGTTTAAAGTTTCAAGAAATTAAAGTTGCTTTTTAAGGGAAATGAATATATGTATCAGATGCAGTTTTTTATAAGGAGTTCAAAAATATCATTAGATTCGCTCTAGGATTAAAACTGGCTGAGATAATCGCGTTTAAAGTTTCAAGAAATTAAAGTTGCTTTTTAAGGGAAATGAATATATGTATCAGTTGCAGTTTTTTATAAGCAGTTCAAAAATATCATTAGATTCGCTCTAGGATTAAAACTGGCTGAGATAATCGCGTTTAAAGTTTCAAGAAATTAAAGTTGCTTTTTAAGGGAAATGAATATATGTATCAGATGCAGTTTTTTATAAGGAGTTCAAAAATATCATTAGATTCGCTCTAGGATTAAAACTGGCTGAGATAATCGCGTTTAAAGTTTCAATAAAAACCAGTTGATTTCTAAGTAAAACGAATATATGTATCAGATGCAGTTTTTTATAAGGAGTTCAAAAATATCATTAGATTCGCTCTAGGATTAAAACTGGCTGAGATAATCGCGTTTAAAGTTTCAAGAAATTAAAGTTGCTTTTTAAGGGAAATGAATATATGTATCAGATGCAGTTTTTTATAAGGAGTTCAAAAATATCATTAGATTCGCTCTAGGATTAAAACTGGCTGAGATAATCGCGTTTAAAGTTTCAAGAAATTAAAGTTGCTTTTTAAGGGAAATGAATATATGTATCAGATGCAGTTTTTTATAAGGAGTTCAAAAATATCATTAGATTCGCTCTAGGATCAAAACTGGCTGAGATAATCGCGTTTAAAGTTTCAATAAAAACCAGTTGATTTCTAAGTAAAACGAATATATGTATCAGATGCAGTTTTTTATAAGGAGTTCAAAAATATCATTAGATTCGCTCTAGGATCAAAACTGGCTGAGATAATCGCGTTTAAAGTTTCAATAAAAACCAGTTGATTTCTAAGTAAAACGAATATATGTATCAGATGCAGTTTTTTATAAGGAGTTCAAAAATATCATTAGATTCGCTCTAGGATTAAAACTGGCTGAGATAATCGCGTTTAAAGTTTCAAGAAATTAAAGTTGCTTTTTAAGGGAAATGAATATATGTATCAGATGCAGTTTTTTATAAGGAGTTCAAAAATATCATTAGATTCGCTCTAGGATCAAAACTGGCTGAGATAATCGCGTTTAAAGTTTCAAGAAATTAAAGTTGCTTTTTAAGGGAAATGAATACATGTATCAGATGCAGTTTTTTATAAGGAGTTCAAAAATATCATTAGATTCGCTCTAGGATTAAAACTGGCTGAGATAATCGCGTTTAAAGTTTCAATAAAAACCAGTTGATTTCTAAGTAAAACGAATATATGTATCAGTTGCAGTTTTTTATAAGCAGTTCAAAAATATCATTAGATTCGCTCTAGGATTAAAACTGGCTGAGATAATCGCGTTTAAAGTTTCAAGAAATTAAAGTTGCTTTTTAAGGGAAATGAATATATGTATCAGATGCAGTTTTTTATAAGCAGTTCAAAAATATCATTAGATTCGCTCTAGGATTAAAACTGGCTGAGATAATCGCGTTTAAAGTTTCAATAAAAACCAGTTGATTTCTAAGTAAAACGAATATATGTATCAGATGCAGTTTTTTATAAGGAGTTCAAAAATATCATTAGATTCGCTCTAGGATTAAAACTGGCTGAGATAATCGCGTTTAAAGTTTCAAGAAATTAAAGTTGCTTTTTAAGGGAAATGAATATATGTATCAGATGCAGTTTTTTATAAGGAGTTCAAAAATATCATTAGATTCGCTCTAGGATTAAAACTGGCTGAGATAATCGCGTTTAAAGTTTCAAGAAATTAAAGTTGCTTTTTAAGGGAAATGAATATATGTATCAGTTGCAGTTTTTTATAAGCAGTTCAAAAATATCATTAGATTCGCTCTAGGATTAAAACTGGCTGAGATAATCGCGTTTAAAGTTTCAAGAAATTAAAGTTGCTTTTTAAGGGAAATGAATATATGTATCAGATGCAGTTTTTTATAAGGAGTTCAAAAATATCATTAGATTCGCTCTAGGATTAAAACTGGCTGAGATAATCGCGTTTAAAGTTTCAATAAAAACCAGTTGATTTCTAAGTAAAACGAATATATGTATCAGATGCAGTTTTTTATAAGGAGTTCAAAAATATCATTAGATTCGCTCTAGGATTAAAACTGGCTGAGATAATCGCGTTTAAAGTTTCAAGAAATTAAAGTTGCTTTTTAAGGGAAATGAATATATGTATCAGATGCAGTTTTTTATAAGGAGTTCAAAAATATCATTAGATTCGCTCTAGGATTAAAACTGGCTGAGATAATCGCGTTTAAAGTTTCAAGAAATTAAAGTTGCTTTTTAAGGGAAATGAATATATGTATCAGATGCAGTTTTTTATAAGGAGTTCAAAAATATCATTAGATTCGCTCTAGGATCAAAACTGGCTGAGATAATCGCGTTTAAAGTTTCAATAAAAACCAGTTGATTTCTAAGTAAAACGAATATATGTATCAGATGCAGTTTTTTATAAGGAGTTCAAAAATATCATTAGATTCGCTCTAGGATCAAAACTGGCTGAGATAATCGCGTTTAAAGTTTCAATAAAAACCAGTTGATTTCTAAGTAAAACGAATATATGTATCAGATGCAGTTTTTTATAAGGAGTTCAAAAATATCATTAGATTCGCTCTAGGATTAAAACTGGCTGAGATAATCGCGTTTAAAGTTTCAAGAAATTAAAGTTGCTTTTTAAGGGAAATGAATATATGTATCAGATGCAGTTTTTTATAAGGAGTTCAAAAATATCATTAGATTCGCTCTAGGATTAAAACTGGCTGAGATAATCGCGTTTAAAGTTTCAAGAAATTAAAGTTGCTTTTTAAGGGAAATGAATATATGTATCAGATGCAGTTTTTTATAAGGAGTTCAAAAATATCATTAGATTCGCTCTAGGATCAAAACTGGCTGAGATAATCGCGTTTAAAGTTTCAATAAAAACCAGTTGATTTCTAAGTAAAACGAATATATGTATCAGATGCAGTTTTTATAAGGAGTTCAAAAATATCATTAGATTCGCTCTAGGATTAAAACTGGCTGAGATAATCGCGTTTAAAGTTTCAAGAAATTAAAGTTGCTTTTTAAGGGAAATGAATATATGTATCAGATGCAGTTTTTTATAAGGAGTTCAAAAATATCATTAGATTCGCTCTAGGATTAAAACTGGCTGAGATAATCGCGTTTAAAGTTTCAAGAAATTAAAGTTGCTTTTTAAGGGAAATGAATATATGTATCAGATGCAGTTTTTTATAAGGAGTTCAAAAATATCATTAGATTCGCTCTAGGATCAAAACTGGCTGAGATAATCGCGTTAAAAGTTTCAATAAAAACCAGTTGATTTCTAAGTAAAACGAATATATGTATCAGATGCAGTTTTTTATAAGGAGTTCAAAAATATCATTAGATTCGCTCTAGGATCAAAACTGGCTGAGATAATCGCGTTTAAAGTTTCAATAAAAACCAGTTGATTTCTAAGTAAAACGAATAGATGTATCAGATGCAGTTTTTTATAAGGAGTTCAAAAATATCATTAGATTCGCTCTAGGATTAAAACTGGCTGAGATAATCGCGTTTAAAGTTTCAAGAAATTAAAGTTGCTTTTTAAGGGAAATGAATATATGTATCAGATGCAGTTTTTTATAAGGAGTTCAAAAATATCATTAGATTCGCTCTAGGATCAAAACTGGCTGAGATAATCGCGTTTAAAGTTTCAATAAAAACCAGTTGATTTCTAAGTAAAACGAATATATGTATCAGATGCAGTTTTTTATAAGGAGTTCAAAAATATCATTAGATTCGCTCTAGGATCAAAACTGGCTGAGATAATCGCGTTTAAAGTTTCAATAAAAACCAGTTGATTTCTAAGTAAAACGAATATATGTATCAGATGCAGTTTTTTATAAGGAGTTCAAAAATATCATTAGATTCGCTCTAGGATTAAAACTGGCTGAGATAATCGCGTTTAAAGTTTCAAGAAATTAAAGTTGCTTTTTAAGGGAAATGAATATATGTATCAGATGCAGTTTTTTATAAGGAGTTCAAAAATATCATTAGATTCGCTCTAGGATTAAAACTGGCTGAGATAATCGCGTTTAAAGTTTCAAGAAATTAAAGTTGCTTTTTAAGGGAAATGAATATATGTATCAGATGCAGTTTTTTATAAGGAGTTCAAAAATATCATTAGATTCGCTCTAGGATCAAAACTGGCTGAGATAATCGCGTTTAAAGTTTCAATAAAAACCAGTTGATTTCTAAGTAAAACGAATATATGTATCAGATGCAGTTTTTATAAGGAGTTCAAAAATATCATTAGATTCGCTCTAGGATTAAAACTGGCTGAGATAATCGCGTTTAAAGTTTCAAGAAATTAAAGTTGCTTTTTAAGGGAAATGAATATATGTATCAGATGCAGTTTTTTATAAGGAGTTCAAAAATATCATTAGATTCGCTCTAGGATTAAAACTGGCTGAGATAATCGCGTTTAAAGTTTCAAGAAATTAAAGTTGCTTTTTAAGGGAAATGAATAGATGTATCAGATGCAGTTTTTTATAAGGAGTTCAAAAATATCATTAGATTCGCTCTAGGATCAAAACTGGCTGAGATAATCGCGTTTAAAGTTTCAATAAAAACCAGTTGATTTCTAAGTAAAACGAATATATGTATCAGATGCAGTTTTTTATAAGGAGTTCAAAAATATCATTAGATTCGCTCTAGGATCAAAACTGGCTGAGATAATCGCCTTTAAAGTTTCAAGAAATTAAAGTTGCTTTTTAAGGGAAATGAATATATGTATCAGATGCAGTTTTTTATAAGCAGTTCAAAAATATCATTAGATTCGCTCTAGGATCAAAACTGGCTGAGATAATCGCCTTTAAAGTTTCAAGAAATTAAAGTTGCTTTTTAAGGGAAATGAATATATGTATCAGATGCAGTTTTTTATAAGCAGTTCAAAAATATCATTAGATTCGCTCTAGGATTAAAACTGGCTGAGATAATCGCGTTTAAAGTTTCAATAAAAACCAGTTGATTTCTAAGTAAAACGAATATATGTATCAGATGCAGTTTTTTATAAGGAGTTCAAAAATATCATTAGATTCGCTCTAGGATTAAAACTGGCTGAGATAATCGCGTTTAAAGTTTCAAGAAATTAAAGTTGCTTTTTAAGGGAAATGAATATATGTATCAGATGCAGTTTTTTATAAGGAGTTCAAAAATATCATTAGATTCGCTCTAGGATCAAAACTGGCTGAGATAATCGCGTTTAAAGTTTCAATAAAAACCAGTTGATTTCTAAGTAAAACGAATATATGTATCAGATGCAGTTTTTTATAAGGAGTTCAAAAATATCATTAGATTCGCTCTAGGATCAAAACTGGCTGAGATAATCGCGTTTAAAGTTTCAATAAAAACCAGTTGATTTCTAAGTAAAACGAATATATGTATCAGATGCAGTTTTTTATAAGGAGTTCAAAAATATCATTAGATTCGCTCTAGGATTAAAACTGGCTGAGATAATCGCGTTTAAAGTTTCAAGAAATTAAAGTTGCTTTTTAAGGGAAATGAATATATGTATCAGATGCAGTTTTTTATAAGGAGTTCAAAAATATCATTAGATTCGCTCTAGGATTAAAACTGGCTGAGATAATCGCGTTTAAAGTTTCAAGAAATTAAAGTTGCTTTTTAAGGGAAATGAATATATGTATCAGATGCAGTTTTTTATAAGGAGTTCAAAAATATCATTAGATTCGCTCTAGGATCGAAACTGGCTGAGATAATCGCGTTTAAAGTTTCAATAAAAACCAGTTGATTTCTAAGTAAAACGAATATATGTATCAGATGCAGTTTTTTATAAGGAGTTCAAAAATATCATTAGATTCGCTCTAGGATCAAAACTGGCTGAGATAATCGCGTTTAAAGTTTCAATAAAAACCAGTTGATTTCTAAGTAAAACGAATATATGTATCAGATGCAGTTTTTTATAAGGAGTTCAAAAATATCATTAGCTTCGCTCTAGGATTAAAACTGGCTGAGATAATCGCGTTTAAAGTTTCAAGAAATTAAAGTTGCTTTTTAAGGGAAATGAATATATGTATCAGATGCAGTTTTTTATAAGGAGTTCAAAAATATCATTAGATTCGCTCTAGGATTAAAACTGGCTGAGATAATCGCGTTTAAAGTTTCAAGAAATTAAAGTTGCTTTTTAAGGGAAATGAATACATGTATTAGATGCAGTTTTTTATAAGGAGTTCAAAAATATCATTAGATTCGCTCTAGGATTAAAACTGGCTGAGATAATCGCGTTTAAAGTTTCAAGAAATTAAAGTTGCTTTTTAAGGGAAATGAATATATGTATCAGATGCAGTTTTTTATAAGGAGTTCAAAAATATCATTAGATTCGCTCTAGGATCAAAACTGGCTGAGATAATCGCGTTTAAAGTTTCAATAAAAACCAGTTGATTTCTAAGTAAAACGAATATATGTATCAGATGCAGTTTTTTATAAGGAGTTCAAAAATATCATTAGATTCGCTCTAGGATCAAAACTGGCTGAGATAATCGCGTTTAAAGTTTCAATAAAAACCAGTTGATTTCTAAGTAAAACGAATATATGTATCAGATGCAGTTTTTTATAAGGAGTTCAAAAATATCATTAGATTCGCTCTAGGATTAAAACTGGCTGAGATAATCGCGTTTAAAGTTTCAAGAAATTAAAGTTGCTTTTTAAGGGAAATGAATATATGTATCAGATGCAGTTTTTTATAAGGAGTTCAAAAATATCATTAGATTCGCTCTAGGATTAAAACTGGCTGAGATAATCGCGTTTAAAGTTTCAAGAAATTAAAGTTGCTTTTTAAGGGAAATGAATATATGTATCAGATGCAGTTTTTTATAAGGAGTTCAAAAATATCATTAGATTCGCTCTAGGATCGAAACTGGCTGAGATAATCGCGTTTAAAGTTTCAATAAAAACCAGTTGATTTCTAAGTAAAACGAATATATGTATCAGATGCAGTTTTTTATAAGGAGTTCAAAAATATCATTAGATTCGCTCTAGGATCAAAACTGGCTGAGATAATCGCGTTTAAAGTTTCAATAAAAACCAGTTGATTTCTAAGTAAAACGAATATATGTATCAGATGCAGTTTTTTATAAGGAGTTCAAAAATATCATTAGCTTCGCTCTAGGATTAAAACTGGCTGAGATAATCGCGTTTAAAGTTTCAAGAAATTAAAGTTGCTTTTTAAGGGAAATGAATATATGTATCAGATGCAGTTTTTTATAAGGAGTTCAAAAATATCATTAGATTCGCTCTAGGATTAAAACTGGCTGAGATAATCGCGTTTAAAGTTTCAAGAAATTAAAGTTGCTTTTTAAGGGAAATGAATATATGTATCAGATGCAGTTTTTTATAAGGAGTTCAAAAATATCATTAGATTCGCTCTAGGATTAAAACTGGCTGAGATAATCGCGTTTAAAGTTTCAAGAAATTAAAGTTGCTTTTTAAGGGAAATGAATATATGTATCAGATGCAGTTTTTTATAAGGAGTTCAAAAATATCATTAGATTCGCTCTAGGATTAAAACTGGCTGAGATAATCGCGTTTAAAGTTTCAATAAAAACCAGTTGATTTCTAAGTAAAACGAATATATGTATCAGATGCAGTTTTTTATAAGGAGTTCAAAAATATCATTAGATTCGCTCTAGGATCAAAACTAGCTGAGATAATCGCGTTTAAAGTTTCAAGAAATTAAAGTTGCTTTTTAAGGGAAATGAATATATGTATCAGATGCAGTTTTTTATAAGGAGTTCAAAAATATCATTAGATTCGCTCTAGGATTAAAACTGGCTGAGATAATCGCGTTTAAAGTTTCAAGAAATTAAAGTTGCTTTTTAAGGGAAATGAATATATGTATCAGATGCAGTTTTTTATAAGGAGTTCAAAAATATCATTAGATTCGCTCTAGGATTAAAACTGGCTGAGATAATCGCGTTTAAAGTTTCAATAAAAACCAGTTCATTTCTAAGTAAAACGAATATATGTATCAGTTGCAGTTTTTTATAAGCAGTTCAAAAATATCATTAGATTCGCTCTAGGATTAAAACTGGCTGAGATAATCGCGTTTAAAGTTTCAAGAAATTAAAGTTGCTTTTTAAGGGAAATGAATATATGTATCAGATGCAGTTTTTTATAAGGAGTTCAAAAATATCATTAGATTCGCTCTAGGATTAAAACTGGCTGAGATAATCGCGTTTAAAGTTTCAATAAAAACCAGTTGATTTCTAAGTAAAACGAATATATGTATCAGATGCAGTTTTTTATAAGGAGTTCAAAAATATCATTGGATTCGCTCTAGAATTAAAACTGGCTGAGATAATCGCGTTTAAAGTTTCAAGAAATTAAAGTTGCTTTTTAAGGGAAATGAATATATGTATCAGATGCAGTTTTTTATAAGGAGTTCAAAAATATCATTAGATTCGCTCTAGGATTAAAACTGGCTGAGATAATCGCGTTTAAAGTTTCAAGAAATTAAAGTTGCTTTTTAAGGGAAATGAATATATGTATCAGTTGCAGTTTTTTATAAGCAGTTCAAAAATATCATTAGATTCGCTCTAGGATTAAAACTGGCTGAGATAATCGCGTTTAAAGTTTCAAGAAATTAAAGTTGCTTTTTAAGGGAAATGAATATATGTATCAGATGCAGTTTTTTATAAGGAGTTCAAAAATATCATTAGATTCGCTCTAGGATTAAAACTGGCTGAGATAATCGCGTTTAAAGTTTCAAGAAATTAAAGTTGCTTTTTAAGGGAAATGAATATATGTATCAGATGCAGTTTTTTATAAGGAGTTCAAAAATATCATTAGATTCGCTCTAGGATTAAAACTGGCTGAGATAATCGCGTTTAAAGTTTCAAGAAATTAAAGTTGCTTTTTAAGGGAAATGAATATATGTATCAGATGCAGTTTTTTATAAGGAGTTCAAAAATATCATTAGATTCGCTCTAGGATTAAAACTGGCTGAGATAATCGCGTTTAAAGTTTCAATAAAAACCAGTTGATTTCTAAGTAAAACGAATATATGTATCAGATGCAGTTTTTTATAAGGAGTTCAAAAATATCATTAGATTCGCTCTAGGATCAAAACTAGCTGAGATAATCGCGTTTAAAGTTTCAAGAAATTAAAGTTGCTTTTTAAGGGAAATGAATATATGTATCAGATGCAGTTTTTTATAAGGAGTTCAAAAATATCATTAGATTCGCTCTAGGATTAAAACTGGCTGAGATAATCGCGTTTAAAGTTTCAAGAAATTAAAGTTGCTTTTTAAGGGAAATGAATACATGTATCAGATGCAGTTTTTTATAAGGAGTTCAAAAATATCATTAGATTCGCTCTAGGATTAAAACTGGCTGAGATAATCGCGTTTAAAGTTTCAATAAAAACCAGTTGATTTCTAAGTAAAACGAATATATGTATCAGTTGCAGTTTTTTATAAGCAGTTCAAAAATATCATTAGATTCGCTCTAGGATTAAAACTGGCTGAGATAATCGCGTTTAAAGTTTCAAGAAATTAAAGTTGCTTTTTAAGGGAAATGAATATATGTATCAGATGCAGTTTTTTATAAGCAGTTCAAAAATATCATTAGATTCGCTCTAGGATTAAAACTGGCTGAGATAATCGCGTTTAAAGTTTCAATAAAAACCAGTTGATTTCTAAGTAAAACGAATATATGTATCAGATGCAGTTTTTTATAAGGAGTTCAAAAATATCATTAGATTCGTTCTAGGATTAAAACTGGCTGAGATAATCGCGTTTAAAGTTTCAAGAAATTAAAGTTGCTTTTTAAGGGAAATGAATATATGTATCAGATGCAGTTTTTTATAAGGAGTTCAAAAATATCATTAGATTCGCTCTAGGATTAAAACTGGCACAGATAATCGCGTTTAAAGTTTCAAGAAATTAAAGTTGCTTTTTAAGGGAAATGAATATATGTATCAGTTGCAGTTTTTTATAAGCAGTTCAAAAATATCATTAGATTCGCTCTAGGATTAAAACTGGCTGAGATAATCGCGTTTAAAGTTTCAAGAAATTAAAGTTGCTTTTTAAGGGAAATGAATATATGTATCAGATGCAGTTTTTTATAAGGAGTTCAAAAATATCATTAGATTCGCTCTAGGATTAAAACTGGCTGAGATAATCGCGTTTAAAGTTTCAATAAAAACCAGTTGATTTCTAAGTAAAACGAATATATGTATCAGATGCAGTTTTTATAAGGAGTTCAAAAATATCATTAGATTCGCTCTAGGATTAAAACTGGCTGAGATAATCGCGTTTAAAGTTTCAATAAAAACCAGTTGATTTCTAAGTAAAACGAATATATGTATCAGATGCAGTTTTTTATAAGGAGTTCAAAAATATCATTAGATTCGCTCTAGGATTAAAACTGGCTGAGATAATCGCGTTTAAAGTTTCAATAAAAACCAGTTGCTTTTTAAGGGAAATGAATATATGTATCAGATGCAGTTTTTTATAAGGAGTTCAAAAATATCATTAGATTCGCTCTAGGATTAAAACTGGCTGAGATAATCGCGTTTAAAGTTTCAATAAAAACCAGTTGATTTCTAAGTAAAACGAATATATGTATCAGATGCAGTTTTTATAAGGAGTTCAAAAATATCATTAGATTCGCTCTAGGATTAAAACTGGCTGAGATAATCGCGTTTAAAGTTTCAAGAAATTAAAGTTGCTTTTTAAGGGAAATGAATATATGTATCAGATGCAGTTTTTTATAAGGAGTTCAAAAATATCATTAGATTCGCTCTAGGATCAAAACTGGCTGAGATAATCGCGTTTAAAGTTTCAATAAAAACCAGTTGATTTCTAAGTAAAACGAATATATGTATCAGATGCAGTTTTTTATAAGGAGTTCAAAAATATCATTAGATTCGCTCTAGGATCAAAACTGGCTGAGATAATCGCGTTTAAAGTTTCAATAAAAACCAGTTGCTTTTCAAGGGAAATGAATATATGTATCAGATGCAGTTTTTTATAAGGAGTTCAAAAATATCATTAGATTCGCTCTAGGATTAAAACTGGCTGAGATAATCGCGTTTAAAGTTTCAAGAAATTAAAGTTGCTTTTTAAGGGAAATGAATATATGTATCAGATGCAGTTTTTTATAAGGAGTTCAAAAATATCATTAGATTCGCTCTAGGATTAAAACTGGCTGAGATAATCGCGTTTAAAGTTTCAAGAAATTAAAGTTGCTTTTTAAGGGAAATGAATATATGTATCAGATGCAGTTTTTTATAAGGAGTTCAAAAATATCATTAGATTCGCTCTAGGATTAAAACTGGCTGAGATAATCGCGTTTAAAGTTTCAATAAAAACCAGTTGATTTCTAAGTAAAACGAATATATGTATCAGATGCAGTTTTTTATAAGGAGTTCAAAAATATCATTAGATTCGCTCTAGGATCAAAACTAGCTGAGATAATCGCGTTTAAAGTTTCAAGAAATTAAAGTTGCTTTTTAAGGGAAATGAATATATGTATCAGATGCAGTTTTTTATAAGGAGTTCAAAAATATCATTAGATTCGCTCTAGGATTAAAACTGGCTGAGATAATCGCGTTTAAAGTTTCAAGAAATTAAAGTTGCTTTTTAAGGGAAATGAATACATGTATCAGATGCAGTTTTTTATAAGGAGTTCAAAAATATCATTAGATTCGCTCTAGGATTAAAACTGGCTGAGATAATCGCGTTTAAAGTTTCAATAAAAACCAGTTGATTTCTAAGTAAAACGAATATATGTATCAGTTGCAGTTTTTTATAAGCAGTTCAAAAATATCATTAGATTCGCTCTAGGATTAAAACTGGCTGAGATAATCGCGTTTAAAGTTTCAAGAAATTAAAGTTGCTTTTTAAGGGAAATGAATATATGTATCAGATGCAGTTTTTTATAAGCAGTTCAAAAATATCATTAGATTCGCTCTAGGATTAAAACTGGCTGAGATAATCGCGTTTAAAGTTTCAATAAAAACCAGTTGATTTCTAAGTAAAACGAATATATGTATCAGATGCAGTTTTTTATAAGGAGTTCAAAAATATCATTAGATTCGTTCTAGGATTAAAACTGGCTGAGATAATCGCGTTTAAAGTTTCAAGAAATTAAAGTTGCTTTTTAAGGGAAATGAATATATGTATCAGATGCAGTTTTTTATAAGGAGTTCAAAAATATCATTAGATTCGCTCTAGGATTAAAACTGGCACAGATAATCGCGTTTAAAGTTTCAAGAAATTAAAGTTGCTTTTTAAGGGAAATGAATATATGTATCAGTTGCAGTTTTTTATAAGCAGTTCAAAAATATCATTAGATTCGCTCTAGGATTAAAACTGGCTGAGATAATCGCGTTTAAAGTTTCAAGAAATTAAAGTTGCTTTTTAAGGGAAATGAATATATGTATCAGATGCAGTTTTTTATAAGGAGTTCAAAAATATCATTAGATTCGCTCTAGGATTAAAACTGGCTGAGATAATCGCGTTTAAAGTTTCAATAAAAACCAGTTGATTTCTAAGTAAAACGAATATATGTATCAGATGCAGTTTTTATAAGGAGTTCAAAAATATCATTAGATTCGCTCTAGGATTAAAACTGGCTGAGATAATCGCGTTTAAAGTTTCAATAAAAACCAGTTGATTTCTAAGTAAAACGAATATATGTATCAGATGCAGTTTTTTATAAGGAGTTCAAAAATATCATTAGATTCGCTCTAGGATTAAAACTGGCTGAGATAATCGCGTTTAAAGTTTCAATAAAAACCAGTTGCTTTTTAAGGGAAATGAATATATGTATCAGATGCAGTTTTTTATAAGGAGTTCAAAAATATCATTAGATTCGCTCTAGGATTAAAACTGGCTGAGATAATCGCGTTTAAAGTTTCAATAAAAACCAGTTGATTTCTAAGTAAAACGAATATATGTATCAGATGCAGTTTTTATAAGGAGTTCAAAAATATCATTAGATTCGCTCTAGGATTAAAACTGGCTGAGATAATCGCGTTTAAAGTTTCAAGAAATTAAAGTTGCTTTTTAAGGGAAATGAATATATGTATCAGATGCAGTTTTTTATAAGGAGTTCAAAAATATCATTAGATTCGCTCTAGGATCAAAACTGGCTGAGATAATCGCGTTTAAAGTTTCAATAAAAACCAGTTGATTTCTAAGTAAAACGAATATATGTATCAGATGCAGTTTTTTATAAGGAGTTCAAAAATATCATTAGATTCGCTCTAGGATCAAAACTGGCTGAGATAATCGCGTTTAAAGTTTCAATAAAAACCAGTTGCTTTTCAAGGGAAATGAATATATGTATCAGATGCAGTTTTTTATAAGGAGTTCAAAAAAAACATTAGATTCGCTCTAGGATCAAAACTGGCTGAGATAATCGCGTTTAAAGTTTCAATAAAAACCAGTTGATTTCTAAGTAAAACGAATATATGTATCAGATGCAGTTTTTTATAAGGAGTTCAAAAATATCATTAGATTCGCTCTAGGATCAAAACTGGCTTAGATAATCGCGTTTAAAGTTTCAATAAAAACCAGTTGATTTCTAAGTAAAACGAATATATGTATCAGATGCAGTTTTTATAAGGAGTTCAAAAATATCATTAGATTCGCTCTAGGATTAAAACTGGCTGAGATAATCGCGTTTAAAGTTTCAAGAAATTAAAGTTGCTTTTTAAGGGAAATGAATATATGTATCAGATGCAGTTTTTTATAAGGAGTTCAAAAATATCATTAGATTCGCTCTAGGATTAAAACTGGCTGAGATAATCGCGTTTAAAGTTTCAAGAAATTAAAGTTGCTTTTTAAGGGAAATGAATATATGTATCAGATGCAGTTTTTTATAAGGAGTTCAAAAATATCATTAGATTCGCTCTAGGATCAAAACTGGCTGAGATAATCGCGTTTAAAGTTTCAATAAAAACCAGTTGATTTCTAAGTAAAACGAATATATGTATCAGATGCAGTTTTTTATAAGGAGTTCAAAAATATCATTAGATTCGCTCTAGGATTAAAACTGGCTGAGATAATCGCGTTTAAAGTTTCAATAAAAACCAGTTGCTTTTTAAGGGAAATGAATATATGTATCAGATGCAGTTTTTTATAAGGAGTTCAAAAATATCATTAGATTCGCTCTAGGATTAAAACTGGCTGAGATAATCGCGTTTAAAGTTTCAATAAAAACCAGTTGATTTCTAAGTAAAACGAATATATGTATCAGATGCAGTTTTTATAAGGAGTTCAAAAATATCATTAGATTCGCTCTAGGATTAAAACTGGCTGAGATAATCGCGTTTAAAGTTTCAAGAAATTAAAGTTGCTTTTTAAGGGAAATGAATATATGTATCAGATGCAGTTTTTTATAAGGAGTTCAAAAATATCATTAGATTCGCTCTAGGATTAAAACTGGCTGAGATAATCGCGTTTAAAGTTTCAAGAAATTAAAGTTGCTTTTTAAGGGAAATGAATACATGTATCAGATGCAGTTTTTTATAAGGAGTTCAAAAATATCATTAGATTCGCTCTAGGATTAAAACTGGCTGAGATAATCGCGTTTAAAGTTTCAAGAAATTAAAGTTGCTTTTTAAGGGAAATGAATATATGTATCAGATGCAGTTTTTTATAAGGAGTTAAAAAAAAACATTAGATTCGCTCTAGGATCAAAACTGGCTGAGATAATCGCGTTTAAAGTTTCAATAAAAACCAGTTGATTTCTAAGTAAAACGAATATATGTATCAGATGCAGTTTTTTATAAGGAGTTCAAAAATATCATTAGATTCGCTCTAGGATCAAAACTGGCTGAGATAATCGCGTTTAAAGTTTCAATAAAAACCAGTTGATTTCTAAGTAAAACGAATATATGTATCAGATGCAGTTTTTATAAGGAGTTCAAAAATATCATTAGATTCGCTCTAGGATTAAAACTGGCTGAGATAATCGCGTTTAAAGTTTCAAGAAATTAAAGTTGCTTTTTAAGGGAAATGAATATATGTATCAGATGCAGTTTTTTATAAGGAGTTCAAAAATATCATTAGATTCGCTCTAGGATTAAAACTGGCTGAGATAATCGCGTTTAAAGTTTCAAGAAATTAAAGTTGCTTTTTAAGGGAAATGAATACATGTATCAGATGCAGTTTTTTATAAGGAGTTCAAAAATATCATTAGATTCGCTCTAGGATTAAAACTGGCTGAGATAATCGCGTTTAAAGTTTCAAGAAATTAAAGTTGCTTTTTAAGGGAAATGAATATATGTATCAGATGCAGTTTTTTATAAGGAGTTAAAAAAAAACATTAGATTCGCTCTAGGATCAAAACTGGCTGAGATAATCGCGTTTAAAGTTTCAATAAAAACCAGTTGATTTCTAAGTAAAACGAATATATGTATCAGATGCAGTTTTTTATAAGGAGTTCAAAAATATCATTAGATTCGCTCTAGGATCAAAACTGGCTGAGATAATCGCGTTTAAATCTTCAATAAAAACCAGTTGCTTTTTAAGGGAAATGAATATATGTATCAGATGCAGTTTTTTATAAGGAGTTAAAAAAAAACATTAGATTCGCTCTAGGATCAAAACTGGCTGAGATAATCGCGTTTAAAGTTTCAATAAAAACCAGTTGATTTCTAAGTAAAACGAATATATGTATCAGATGCAGTTTTTATAAGGAGTTCAAAAATATCATTAGATTCGCTCTAGGATTAAAACTGGCTGAGATAATCGCGTTTAAAGTTTCAAGAAATTAAAGTTGCTTTTTAAGGGAAATGAATATATGTATCAGATGCAGTTTTTTATAAGGAGTTCAAAAATATCATTAGATTCGCTCTAGGATTAAAACTGGCTGAGATAATCGCGTTTAAAGTTTCAAGAAATTAAAGTTGCTTTTTAAGGGAAATGAATATATGTATCAGATGCAGTTTTTTATAAGGAGTTCAAAAATATCATTAGATTCGCTCTAGGATTAAAACTGGCTGAGATAATCGCGTTTAAAGTTTCAATAAAAACCAGTTGATTTCTAAGTAAAACGAATATATGTATCAGATGCAGTTTTTATAAGGAGTTCAAAAATATCATTAGATTCGCTCTAGGATTAAAACTGGCTGAGATAATCGCGTTTAAAGTTTCAAGAAATTAAAGTTGCTTTTTAAGGGAAATGAATATATGTATCAGATGCAGTTTTTTATAAGGAGTTCAAAAATATCATTAGATTCGCTCTAGGATTAAAACTGGCTGAGATAATCGCGTTTAAAGTTTCAATAAAAACCAGTTGATTTCTAAGTAAAACGAATATGTGTATCAGATGCAGTTTTTATAAGGAGTTCAAAAATATCATTAGATTCGCTCTAGGATTAAAACTGGCTGAGATAATCGCGTTTAAAGTTTCAAGAAATTAAAGTTGCTTTTTAAGGGAAATGAATATATGTATCAGATGCAGTTTTTATAAGGAGTTCAAAAATATCATTAGATTCGCTCTAGGATTAAAACTGGCTGAGATAATCGCGTTTAAAGTTTCAAGAAATTAAAGTTGCTTTTTAAGGGAAATGAATATATGTATCAGATGCAGTTTTTTATAAGGAGTTCAAAAATATCATTAGATTCGCTCTAGGATTAAAACTGGCTGAGATAATCGCGTTTAAAGTTTCAAGAAATTAAAGTTGCTTTTTAAGGGAAATGAATACATGTATCAGATGCAGTTTTTTATAAGGAGTTCAAAAATATCATTAGATTCGCTCTAGGATTAAAACTGGCTGAGATAATCGCGTTTAAAGTTTCAAGAAATTAAAGTTGCTTTTTAAGGGAAATGAATATATGTATCAGATGCAGTTTTTTATAAGGAGTTAAAAAAAAACATTAGATTCGCTCTAGGATCAAAACTGGCTGAGATAATCGCGTTTAAAGTTTCAATAAAAACCAGTTGATTTCTAAGTAAAACGAATATATGTATCAGATGCAGTTTTTTATAAGGAGTTCAAAAATATCATTAGATTCGCTCTAGGATCAAAACTGGCTGAGATAATCGCGTTTAAAGTTTCAATAAAAACCAGTTGATTTCTAAGTAAAACGAATATATGTATCAGATGCAGTTTTTATAAGGAGTTCAAAAATATCATTAGATTCGCTCTAGGATTAAAACTGGCTGAGATAATCGCGTTTAAAGTTTCAAGAAATTAAAGTTGCTTTTTAAGGGAAATGAATATATGTATCAGATGCAGTTTTTTATAAGGAGTTCAAAAATATCATTAGATTCGCTCTAGGATTAAAACTGGCTGAGATAATCGCGTTTAAAGTTTCAAGAAATTAAAGTTGCTTTTTAAGGGAAATGAATACATGTATCAGATGCAGTTTTTTATAAGGAGTTCAAAAATATCATTAGATTCGCTCTAGGATTAAAACTGGCTGAGATAATCGCGTTTAAAGTTTCAAGAAATTAAAGTTGCTTTTTAAGGGAAATGAATATATGTATCAGATGCAGTTTTTTATAAGGAGTTAAAAAAAAACATTAGATTCGCTCTAGGATCAAAACTGGCTGAGATAATCGCGTTTAAAGTTTCAATAAAAACCAGTTGATTTCTAAGTAAAACGAATATATGTATCAGATGCAGTTTTTTATAAGGAGTTCAAAAATATCATTAGATTCGCTCTAGGATCAAAACTGGCTGAGATAATCGCGTTTAAAGTTTCAATAAAAACCAGTTGCTTTTTAAGGGAAATGAATATATGTATCAGATGCAGTTTTTTATAAGGAGTTAAAAAAAAACATTAGATTCGCTCTAGGATCAAAACTGGCTGAGATAATCGCGTTTAAAGTTTCAATAAAAACCAGTTGATTTCTAAGTAAAACGAATATATGTATCAGATGCAGTTTTTATAAGGAGTTCAAAAATATCATTAGATTCGCTCTAGGATTAAAACTGGCTGAGATAATCGCGTTTAAAGTTTCAAGAAATTAAAGTTGCTTTTTAAGGGAAATGAATATATGTATCAGATGCAGTTTTTTATAAGGAGTTCAAAAATATCATTAGATTCGCTCTAGGATTAAAACTGGCTGAGATAATCGCGTTTAAAGTTTCAAGAAATTAAAGTTGCTTTTTAAGGGAAATGAATATATGTATCAGATGCAGTTTTTTATAAGGAGTTCAAAAATATCATTAGATTCGCTCTAGGATTAAAACTGGCTGAGATAATCGCGTTTAAAGTTTCAATAAAAACCAGTTGATTTCTAAGTAAAACGAATATATGTATCAGATGCAGTTTTTTATAAGGAGTTCAAAAATATCATTAGATTCGCTCTAGGATTAAAACTGGCTGAGATAATCGCGTTTAAAGTTTCAATAAAAACCAGTTGATTTCTAAGTAAAACGAATATATGTATCAGATGCAGTTTTTATAAGGAGTTCAAAAATATCATTAGATTCGCTCTAGGATTAAAACTGGCTGAGATAATCGCGTTTAAAGTTTCAAGAAATTAAAGTTGCTTTTTAAGGGAAATGAATATATGTATCAGATGCAGTTTTTTATAAGGAGTTCAAAAATATCATTAGATTCGCTCTAGGATTAAAACTGGCTGAGATAATCGCGTTTAAAGTTTCAAGAAATTAAAGTTGCTTTTTAAGGGAAATGAATACATGTATCAGATGCAGTTTTTTATAAGGAGTTCAAAAATATCATTAGATTCGCTCTAGGATTAAAACTGGCTGAGATAATCGCGTTTAAAGTTTCAAGAAATTAAAGTTGCTTTTTAAGGGAAATGAATATATGTATCAGATGCAGTTTTTTATAAGGAGTTAAAAAAAAACATTAGATTCGCTCTAGGATCAAAACTGGCTGAGATAATCGCGTTTAAAGTTTCAATAAAAACCAGTTGATTTCTAAGTAAAACGAATATATGTATCAGATGCAGTTTTTTATAAGGAGTTCAAAAATATCATTAGATTCGCTCTAGGATCAAAACTGGCTGAGATAATCGCGTTTAAAGTTTCAATAAAAACCAGTTGCTTTTTAAGGGAAATGAATATATGTATCAGATGCAGTTTTTTATAAGGAGTTAAAAAAAAACATTAGATTCGCTCTAGGATCAAAACTGGCTGAGATAATCGCGTTTAAAGTTTCAATAAAAACCAGTTGATTTCTAAGTAAAACGAATATATGTATCAGATGCAGTTTTTATAAGGAGTTCAAAAATATCATTAGATTCGCTCTAGGATTAAAACTGGCTGAGATAATCGCGTTTAAAGTTTCAAGAAATTAAAGTTGCTTTTTAAGGGAAATGAATATATGTATCAGATGCAGTTTTTTATAAGGAGTTCAAAAATATCATTAGATTCGCTCTAGGATTAAAACTGGCTGAGATAATCGCGTTTAAAGTTTCAAGAAATTAAAGTTGCTTTTTAAGGGAAATGAATATATGTATCAGATGCAGTTTTTTATAAGGAGTTCAAAAATATCATTAGATTCGCTCTAGGATTAAAACTGGCTGAGATAATCGCGTTTAAAGTTTCAATAAAAACCAGTTGATTTCTAAGTAAAACGAATATATGTATCAGATGCAGTTTTTTATAAGGAGTTCAAAAATATCATTAGATTCGCTCTAGGATTAAAACTGGCTGAGATAATCGCGTTTAAAGTTTCAATAAAAACCAGTTGCTTTTTAAGGGAAATGAATATATGTATCAGATGCAGTTTTTTATAAGGAGTTCAAAAATATCATTAGATTCGCTCTAGGATTAAAACTGGCTGAGATAATCGCGTTTAAAGTTTCAATAAAAACCAGTTGATTTCTAAGTAAAACGAATATGTGTATCAGATGCAGTTTTTATAAGGAGTTCAAAAATATCATTAGATTCGCTCTAGGATTAAAACTGGCTGAGATAATCGCGTTTAAAGTTTCAAGAAATTAAAGTTGCTTTTTAAGGGAAATGAATACATGTATCAGATGCAGTTTTTTATAAGGAGTTCAAAAATATCATTAGATTCGCTCTAGGATTAAAACTGGCTGAGATAATCGCGTTTAAAGTTTCAAGAAATTAAAGTTGCTTTTTAAGGGAAATGAATATATGTATCAGATGCAGTTTTTTATAAGGAGTTAAAAAAAAACATTAGATTCGCTCTAGGATCAAAACTGGCTGAGATAATCGCGTTTAAAGTTTCAATAAAAACCAGTTGATTTCTAAGTAAAACGAATATATGTATCAGATGCAGTTTTTTATAAGGAGTTCAAAAATATCATTAGATTCGCTCTAGGATCAAAACTGGCTGAGATAATCGCGTTTAAAGTTTCAATAAAAACCAGTTGATTTCTAAGTAAAACGAATATATGTATCAGATGCAGTTTTTATAAGGAGTTCAAAAATATCATTAGATTCGCTCTAGGATTAAAACTGGCTGAGATAATCGCGTTTAAAGTTTCAAGAAATTAAAGTTGCTTTTTAAGGGAAATGAATATATGTATCAGATGCAGTTTTTTATAAGGAGTTCAAAAATATCATTAGATTCGCTCTAGGATTAAAACTGGCTGAGATAATCGCGTTTAAAGTTTCAAGAAATTAAAGTTGCTTTTTAAGGGAAATGAATACATGTATCAGATGCAGTTTTTTATAAGGAGTTCAAAAATATCATTAGATTCGCTCTAGGATTAAAACTGGCTGAGATAATCGCGTTTAAAGTTTCAAGAAATTAAAGTTGCTTTTTAAGGGAAATGAATATATGTATCAGATGCAGTTTTTTATAAGGAGTTAAAAAAAAACATTAGATTCGCTCTAGGATCAAAACTGGCTGAGATAATCGCGTTTAAAGTTTCAATAAAAACCAGTTGATTTCTAAGTAAAACGAATATATGTATCAGATGCAGTTTTTTATAAGGAGTTCAAAAATATCATTAGATTCGCTCTAGGATCAAAACTGGCTGAGATAATCGCGTTTAAAGTTTCAATAAAAACCAGTTGATTTCTAAGTAAAACGAATATATGTATCAGATGCAGTTTTTATAAGGAGTTCAAAAATATCATTAGATTCGCTCTAGGATTAAAACTGGCTGAGATAATCGCGTTTAAAGTTTCAAGAAATTAAAGTTGCTTTTTAAGGGAAATGATATATGTATCAGATGCAGTTTTTTATAAGGAGTTCAAAAATATCATTAGATTCGCTCTAGGATTAAAACTGGCTGAGATAATCGCGTTTAAAGTTTCAAGAAATTAAAGTTGCTTTTTAAGGGAAATGAATATATGTATCAGATGCAGTTTTTTATAAGGAGTTAAAAAAAACATTAGATTCGCTCTAGGATCAAAACTGGCTGAGATAATCGCGTTTAAAGTTTCAATAAAAACCAGTTGATTTCTAAGTAAAACGAATATATGTATCAGATGCAGTTTTTTATAAGGAGTTCAAAAATATCATTAGATTCGCTCTAGGATCAAAACTGGCTGAGATAATCGCGTTTAAAGTTTCAATAAAAACCAGTTGATTTCTAAGTAAAACGAATATATGTATCAGATGCAGTTTTTTATAAGGAGTTCAAAAATATCATTAGATTCGCTCTAGGATTAAAACTGGCTGAGATAATCGCGTTTAAAGTTTCAATAAAAACCAGTTGCTTTTTAAGGGAAATGAATATATGTATCAGATGCAGTTTTTTATAAGGAGTTAAAAAAAAACATTAGATTCGCTCTAGGATCAAAACTGGCTGAGATAATCGCGTTTAAAGTTTCAATAAAAACCAGTTGATTTCTAAGTAAAACGAATATATGTATCAGATGCAGTTTTTATAAGGAGTTCAAAAATATCATTAGATTCGCTCTAGGATTAAAACTGGCTGAGATAATCGCGTTTAAAGTTTCAAGAAATTAAAGTTGCTTTTTAAGGGAAATGAATATATGTATCAGATGCAGTTTTTTATAAGGAGTTCAAAAATATCATTAGATTCGCTCTAGGATTAAAACTGGCTGAGATAATCGCGTTTAAAGTTTCAAGAAATTAAAGTTGCTTTTTAAGGGAAATGAATATATGTATCAGATGCAGTTTTTTATAAGGAGTTCAAAAATATCATTAGATTCGCTCTAGGATCAAAACTGGCTGAGATAATCGCGTTTAAAGTTTCAATAAAAACCAGTTGATTTCTAAGTAAAACGAATATATGTATCAGATGCAGTTTTTTATAAGGAGTTCAAAAATATCATTAGATTCGCTCTAGGATCAAAACTGGCTGAGATAATCGCGTTTAAAGTTTCAATAAAAACCAGTTGATTTCTAAGTAAAACGAATATATGTATCAGATGCAGTTTTTTATAAGGAGTTCAAAAATATCATTAGATTCGCTCTAGGATTAAAACTGGCTGAGATAATCGCGTTTAAAGTTTCAATAAAAACCAGTTGCTTTTTAAGGGAAATGAATATATGTATCAGATGCAGTTTTTTATAAGGAGTTCAAAAATATCATTAGATTCGCTCTAGGATTAAAACTGGCTGAGATAATCGCGTTTAAAGTTTCAATAAAAACCAGTTGATTTCTAAGTAAAACGAATATATGTATCAGATGCAGTTTTTATAAGGAGTTCAAAAATATCATTAGATTCGCTCTAGGATTAAAACTGGCTGAGATAATCGCGTTTAAAGTTTCAAGAAATTAAAGTTGCTTTTTAAGGGAAATGAATATATGTATCAGATGCAGTTTTTTATAAGGAGTTCAAAAATATCATTAGATTCGCTCTAGGATTAAAACTGGCTGAGATAATCGCGTTTAAAGTTTCAAGAAATTAAAGTTGCTTTTTAAGGGAAATGAATACATGTATCAGATGCAGTTTTTTATAAGGAGTTCAAAAATATCATTAGATTCGCTCTAGGATTAAAACTGGCTGAGATAATCGCGTTTAAAGTTTCAATAAAAACCAGTTGATTTCTAAGTAAAACGAATATATGTATCAGTTGCAGTTTTTTATAAGCAGTTCAAAAATATCATTAGATTCGCTCTAGGATTAAAACTGGCTGAGATAATCGCGTTTAAAGTTTCAAGAAATTAAAGTTGCTTTTTAAGGGAAATGAATATATGTATCAGATGCAGTTTTTTATAAGGAGTTCAAAAATATCATTAGATTCGCTCTAGGATTAAAACTGGCTGAGATAATCGCGTTTAAAGTTTCAAGAAATTAAAGTTGCTTTTTAAGGGAAATGAATATATGTATCAGATGCAGTTTTTTATAAGGAGTTCAAAAATATTATTAGATTCGCTCTAGGATTAAAACTGGCTGAGACAATCGCGTTTAAAGTTTCAAGAAATTAAAGTTGCTTTTTAAGGGAAATGAATATATGTATCAGATGCAGTTTTTTATAAGGAGTTCAAAAATATCATTAGATTCGCTCTAGGATTAAAACTGGCTGAGATAATCGCGTTTAAAGTTTCAAGAAATTAAAGTTGCTTTTTAAGGGAAATGAATATATGTATCAGTTGCAGTTTTTTATAAGCAGTTCAAAAATATCATTAGATTCGCTCTAGGATTAAAACTGGCTGAGATAATCGCGTTTAAAGTTTCAAGAAATTAAAGTTGCTTTTTAAGGGAAATGAATATATGTATCAGATGCAGTTTTTTATAAGGAGTTCAAAAATATCATTAGATTCGCTCTAGGATCAAAACTGGCTGAGATAATCGCGTTTAAAGTTTCAATAAAAACCAGTTGATTTCTAAGTAAAACGAATATATGTATCAGATGCAGTTTTTTATAAGGAGTTCAAAAATATCATTAGATTCGCTCTAGGATCAAAACTGGCTGAGATAATCGCGTTTAAAGTTTCAAGAAATTAAAGTTGCTTTTTAAGGGAAATGAATATATGTATCAGATGCAGTTTTTTATAAGGAGTTCAAAAATATCATTAGATTCGCTCTAGGATTAAAACTGGCTGAGATAATCGCGTTTAAAGTTTCAAGAAATTAAAGTTGCTTTTTAAGGGAAATGAATACATGTATCAGATGCAGTTTTTTATAAGGAGTTCAAAAATATCATTAGATTCGCTCTAGGATTAAAACTGGCTGAGATAATCGCGTTTAAAGTTTCAAGAAATTAAAGTTGCTTTTTAAGGGAAATGAATATATGTATCAGATGCAGTTTTTTATAAGGAGTTAAAAAAAAACATTAGATTCGCTCTAGGATCAAAACTGGCTGAGATAATCGCGTTTAAAGTTTCAATAAAAACCAGTTGATTTCTAAGTAAAACGAATATATGTATCAGATGCAGTTTTTTATAAGGAGTTCAAAAATATCATTAGATTCGCTCTAGGATCAAAACTGGCTGAGATAATCGCGTTTAAAGTTTCAATAAAAACCAGTTGATTTCTAAGTAAAACGAATATATGTATCAGATGCAGTTTTTATAAGGAGTTCAAAAATATCATTAGATTCGCTCTAGGATTAAAACTGGCTGAGATAATCGCGTTTAAAGTTTCAAGAAATTAAAGTTGCTTTTTAAGGGAAATGAATATATGTATCAGATGCAGTTTTTTATAAGGAGTTCAAAAATATCATTAGATTCGCTCTAGGATTAAAACTGGCTGAGATAATCGCGTTTAAAGTTTCAAGAAATTAAAGTTGCTTTTTAAGGGAAATGAATATATGTATCAGATGCAGTTTTTTATAAGGAGTTAAAAAAAAACATTAGATTCGCTCTAGGATCAAAACTGGCTGAGATAATCGCGTTTAAAGTTTCAATAAAAACCAGTTGATTTCTAAGTAAAACGAATATATGTATCAGATGCAGTTTTTTATAAGGAGTTCAAAAATATCATTAGATTCGCTCTAGGATCAAAACTGGCTGAGATAATCGCGTTTAAAGTTTCAATAAAAACCAGTTGATTTCTAAGTAAAACGAATATATGTATCAGATGCAGTTTTTTATAAGGAGTTCAAAAATATCATTAGATTCGCTCTAGGATTAAAACTGGCTGAGATAATCGCGTTTAAAGTTTCAATAAAAACCAGTTGCTTTTTAAGGGAAATGAATATATGTATCAGATGCAGTTTTTTATAAGGAGTTAAAAAAAAACATTAGATTCGCTCTAGGATCAAAACTGGCTGAGATAATCGCGTTTAAAGTTTCAATAAAAACCAGTTGATTTCTAAGTAAAACGAATATATGTATCAGATGCAGTTTTTATAAGGAGTTCAAAAATATCATTAGATTCGCTCTAGGATTAAAACTGGCTGAGATAATCGCGTTTAAAGTTTCAAGAAATTAAAGTTGCTTTTTAAGGGAAATGAATATATGTATCAGATGCAGTTTTTTATAAGGAGTTCAAAAATATCATTAGATTCGCTCTAGGATTAAAACTGGCTGAGATAATCGCGTTTAAAGTTTCAAGAAATTAAAGTTGCTTTTTAAGGGAAATGAATATATGTATCAGATGCAGTTTTTTATAAGGAGTTCAAAAATATCATTAGATTCGCTCTAGGATCAAAACTGGCTGAGATAATCGCGTTTAAAGTTTCAATAAAAACCAGTTGATTTCTAAGTAAAACGAATATATGTATCAGATGCAGTTTTTTATAAGGAGTTCAAAAATATCATTAGATTCGCTCTAGGATTAAAACTGGCTGAGATAATCGCGTTTAAAGTTTCAATAAAAACCAGTTGCTTTTTAAGGGAAATGAATATATGTATCAGATGCAGTTTTTTATAAGGAGTTCAAAAATATCATTAGATTCGCTCTAGGATTAAAACTGGCTGAGATAATCGCGTTTAAAGTTTCAATAAAAACCAGTTGATTTCTAAGTAAAACGAATATATGTATCAGATGCAGTTTTTATAAGGAGTTCAAAAATATCATTAGATTCGCTCTAGGATTAAAACTGGCTGAGATAATCGCGTTTAAAGTTTCAAGAAATTAAAGTTGCTTTTTAAGGGAAATGAATATATGTATCAGATGCAGTTTTTTATAAGGAGTTCAAAAATATCATTAGATTCGCTCTAGGATTAAAACTGGCTGAGATAATCGCGTTTAAAGTTTCAAGAAATTAAAGTTGCTTTTTAAGGGAAATGAATACATGTATCAGATGCAGTTTTTTATAAGGAGTTCAAAAATATCATTAGATTCGCTCTAGGATTAAAACTGGCTGAGATAATCGCGTTTAAAGTTTCAATAAAAACCAGTTGATTTCTAAGTAAAACGAATATATGTATCAGTTGCAGTTTTTTATAAGCAGTTCAAAAATATCATTAGATTCGCTCTAGGATTAAAACTGGCTGAGATAATCGCGTTTAAAGTTTCAAGAAATTAAAGTTGCTTTTTAAGGGAAATGAATATATGTATCAGATGCAGTTTTTTATAAGGAGTTCAAAAATATCATTAGATTCGCTCTAGGATTAAAACTGGCTGAGATAATCGCGTTTAAAGTTTCAAGAAATTAAAGTTGCTTTTTAAGGGAAATGAATATATGTATCAGATGCAGTTTTTTATAAGGAGTTCAAAAATATTATTAGATTCGCTCTAGGATTAAAACTGGCTGAGACAATCGCGTTTAAAGTTTCAAGAAATTAAAGTTGCTTTTTAAGGGAAATGAATATATGTATCAGATGCAGTTTTTTATAAGGAGTTCAAAAATATCATTAGATTCGCTCTAGGATTAAAACTGGCTGAGATAATCGCGTTTAAAGTTTCAAGAAATTAAAGTTGCTTTTTAAGGGAAATGAATATATGTATCAGTTGCAGTTTTTTATAAGCAGTTCAAAAATATCATTAGATTCGCTCTAGGATTAAAACTGGCTGAGATAATCGCGTTTAAAGTTTCAAGAAATTAAAGTTGCTTTTTAAGGGAAATGAATATATGTATCAGATGCAGTTTTTTATAAGGAGTTCAAAAATATCATTAGATTCGCTCTAGGATTAAAACTGGCTGAGATAATCGCGTTTAAAGTTTCAATAAAAACCAGTTGATTTCTAAGTAAAACGAATATATGTATCAGATGCAGTTTTTTATAAGGAGTTCAAAAATATCATTAGATTCGCTCTAGGATCAAAACTGGCTGAGATAATCGCGTTTAAAGTTTCAATAAAAACCAGTTGATTTCTAAGTAAAACGAATATATGTATCAGATGCAGTTTTTTATAAGGAGTTCAAAAATATCATTAGATTCGCTCTAGGATTAAAACTGGCTGAGATAATCGCGTTTAAAGTTTCAATAAAAACCAGTTGCTTTTTAAGGGAAATGAATATATGTATCAGATGCAGTTTTTTATAAGGAGTTAAAAAAAACATTAGATTCGCTCTAGGATCAAAACTGGCTGAGATAATCGCGTTTAAAGTTTCAATAAAAACCAGTTGATTTCTAAGTAAAACGAATATATGTATCAGATGCAGTTTTTTATAAGGAGTTCAAAAATATCATTAGATTCGCTCTAGGATCAAAACTGGCTGAGATAATCGCGTTTAAAGTTTCAATAAAAACCAGTTGATTTCTAAGTAAAACGAATATATGTATCAGATGCAGTTTTTTATAAGGAGTTCAAAAATATCATTAGATTCGCTCTAGGATCAAAACTGGCTGAGATAATCGCGTTTAAAGTTTCAATAAAAAAAAGTTGATTTCTAAGTAAAACGAATATATGTATCAGATGCAGTTTTTTATAAGGAGTTCAAAAATATCATTAGATTCGCTCTAGGATCAAAACTGGCTGAGATAATCGCGTTTAAAGTTTCAATAAAAAAAAGTTGATTTCTAAGTAAAACGAATATATGTATCAGATGCAGTTTTTTATAAGGAGTTCAAAAATATCATTAGATTCGCTCTAGGATTAAAACTGGCTGAGATAATCGCGTTTAAAGTTTCAAGAAATTAAAGTTGCTTTTTAAGGGAAATGAATATATGTATCAGATGCAGTTTTTTATAAGGAGTTCAAAAATATCATTAGATTCGCTCTAGGATTAAAACTGGCTGAGATAATCGCGTTTAAAGTTTCAAGAAATTAAAGTTGCTTTTTAAGGGAAATGAATATATGTATCAGATGCAGTTTTTTATAAGGAGTTCAAAAATATCATTAGATTCGCTCTAGGATCAAAACTGGCTGAGATAATCGCGTTTAAAGTTTCAATAAAAACCAGTTGATTTCTAAGTAAAACGAATATATGTATCAGATGCAGTTTTTTATAAGGAGTTCAAAAATATCATTAGATTCGCTCTAGGATCAAAACTGGCTGAGATAATCGCGTTTAAAGTTTCAATAAAAACCAGTTGATTTCTAAGTAAAACGAATATATGTATCAGATGCAGTTTTTTATAAGGAGTTCAAAAATATCATTAGATTCGCTCTAGGATCAAAACTGGCTGAGATAATCGCGTTTAAAGTTTCAATAAAAACCAGTTGATTTCTAAGTAAAACGAATATATGTATCAGATGCAGTTTTTTATAAGGAGTTCAAAAATATCATTAGATTCGCTCTAGGATCAAAACTGGCTGAGATAATCGCGTTTAAAGTTTCAATAAAAAAAAGTTGATTTCTAAGTAAAACGAATATATGTATCAGATGCAGTTTTTTATAAGGAGTTCAAAAATATCATTAGATTCGCTCTAGGATCAAAACTGGCTGAGATAATCGCGTTTAAAGTTTCAATAAAAAAAAGTTGATTTCTAAGTAAAACGAATATATGTATCAGATGCAGTTTTTTATAAGGAGTTCAAAAATATCATTAGATTCGCTCTAGGATTAAAACTGGCTGAGATAATCGCGTTTAAAGTTTCAAGAAATTAAAGTTGCTTTTTAAGGGAAATGAATATATGTATCAGATGCAGTTTTTTATAAGGAGTTCAAAAATATCATTAGATTCGCTCTAGGATTAAAACTGGCTGAGAT
This sequence comes from Orchesella flavescens, assembly GCA_964034955.1. Lineage (NCBI taxonomy): Eukaryota > Metazoa > Arthropoda > Collembola > Entomobryomorpha > Orchesellidae > Orchesella > Orchesella flavescens. Next base: position 46,531,140 of record OZ035953.1, read on the forward strand.
AATCGCGTTTAAAGTTTCAAGAAATTAAAGTTGCTTTTTAAGGGAAATGAATATATGTATCAGATGCAGTTTTTTATAAGGAGTTCAAAAATATCATTAGATTCGCTCTAGGATCAAAACTGGCTGAGATAATCGCGTTTAAAGTTTCAATAAAAACCAGTTGATTTCTAAGTAAAACGAATATATGTATCAGATGCAGTTTTTTATAAGGAGTTCAAAAATATCATTAGATTCGCTCTAGGATCAAAACTGGCTGAGATAATCGCGTTTAAAGTTTCAATAAAAACCAGTTGATTTCTAAGTAAAACGAATATATGTATCAGATGCAGTTTTTTATAAGGAGTTCAAAAATATCATTAGATTCGCTCTAGGATCAAAACTGGCTGAGATAATCGCGTTTAAAGTTTCAATAAAAACCAGTTGATTTCTAAGTAAAACGAATATATGTATCAGATGCAGTTTTTTATAAGGAGTTCAAAAATATCATTAGATTCGCTCTAGGATCAAAACTGGCTGAGATAATCGCGTTTAAAGTTTCAATAAAAACCAGTTGATTTCTAAGTAAAACGAATATATGTATCAGATGCAGTTTTTTATAAGGAGTTCAAAAATATCATTAGATTCGCTCTAGGATCAAAACTGGCTGAGATAATCGCGTTTAAAGTTTCAATAAAAACCAGTTGATTTCTAAGTAAAACGAATATATGTATCAGATGCAGTTTTTATAAGGAGTTCAAAAATATCATTAGATTCGCTCTAGGATTAAAACTGGCTGAGATAATCGCGTTTAAAGTTTCAAGAAATTAAAGTTGCTTTTTAAGGGAAATGAATATATGTATCAGATGCAGTTTTTTATAAGGAGTTCAAAAATATCATTAGATTCGCTCTAGGATTAAAACTGGCTGAGATAATCGCGTTTAAAGTTTCAAGAAATTAAAGTTGCTTTTTAAGGGAAATGAATATATGTATCAGATGCAGTTTTTTATAAGGAGTTCAAAAATATCATTAGATTCGCTCTAGGATCAAAACTGGCTGAGATAATCGCGTTTAAAGTTTCAATAAAAACCAGTTGATTTCTAAGTAAAACGAATATATGTATCAGATGCAGTTTTTTATAAGGAGTTCAAAAATATCATTAGATTCGCTCTAGGATCAAAACTGGCTGAGATAATCGCGTTTAAAGTTTCAATAAAAACCAGTTGATTTCTAAGTAAAACGAATATATGTATCAGATGCAGTTTTTTATAAGGAGTTCAAAAATATCATTAGATTCGCTCTAGGATTAAAACTGGCTGAGATAATCGCGTTTAAAGTTTCAAGAAATTAAAGTTGCTTTTTAAGGGAAATGAATATATGTATCAGATGCAGTTTTTTATAAGGAGTTCAAAAATATCATTAGATTCGCTCTAGGATCAAAACTGGCTGAGATAATCGCGTTTAAAGTTTCAATAAAAACCAGTTGATTTCTAAGTAAAACGAATATATGTATCAGATGCAGTTTTTTATAAGGAGTTCAAAAATATCATTAGATTCGCTCTAGGATCAAAACTGGCTGAGATAATCGCGTTTAAAGTTTCAATAAAAACCAGTTGATTTCTAAGTAAAACGAATATATGTATCAGATGCAGTTTTTTATAAGGAGTTCAAAAATATCATTAGATTCGCTCTAGGATCAAAACTGGCTGAGATAATCGCGTTTAAAGTTTCAATAAAAACCAGTTGATTTCTAAGTAAAACGAATATATGTATCAGATGCAGTTTTTTATAAGGAGTTCAAAAATATCATTAGATTCGCTCTAGGATCAAAACTGGCTGAGATAATCGCGTTTAAAGTTTCAATAAAAAAAAGTTGATTTCTAAGTAAAACGAATATATGTATCAGATGCAGTTTTTTATAAGGAGTTCAAAAATATCATTAGATTCGCTCTAGGATCAAAACTGGCTGAGATAATCGCGTTTAAAGTTTCAATAAAAAAAAGTTGATTTCTAAGTAAAACGAATATATGTATCAGATGCAGTTTTTTATAAGGAGTTCAAAAATATCATTAGATTCGCTCTAGGATTAAAACTGGCTGAGATAATCGCGTTTAAAGTTTCAAGAAATTAAAGTTGCTTTTTAAGGGAAATGAATATATGTATCAGATGCAGTTTTTTATAAGGAGTTCAAAAATATCATTAGATTCGCTCTAGGATTAAAACTGGCTGAGATAATCGCGTTTAAAGTTTCAAGAAATTAAAGTTGCTTTTTAAGGGAAATGAATATATGTATCAGATGCAGTTTTTTATAAGGAGTTCAAAAATATCATTAGATTCGCTCTAGGATCAAAACTGGCTGAGATAATCGCGTTTAAAGTTTCAATAAAAACCAGTTGATTTCTAAGTAAAACGAATATATGTATCAGATGCAGTTTTTTATAAGGAGTTCAAAAATATCATTAGATTCGCTCTAGGATCAAAACTGGCTGAGATAATCGCGTTTAAAGTTTCAATAAAAACCAGTTGATTTCTAAGTAAAACGAATATATGTATCAGATGCAGTTTTTTATAAGGAGTTCAAAAATATCATTAGATTCGCTCTAGGATCAAAACTGGCTGAGATAATCGCGTTTAAAGTTTCAATAAAAACCAGTTGATTTCTAAGTAAAACGAATATATGTATCAGATGCAGTTTTTTATAAGGAGTTCAAAAATATCATTAGATTCGCTCTAGGATCAAAACTGGCTGAGATAATCGCGTTTAAAGTTTCAATAAAAACCAGTTGATTTCTAAGTAAAACGAATATATGTATCAGATGCAGTTTTTTATAAGGAGTTCAAAAATATCATTAGATTCGCTCTAGGATCAAAACTGGCTGAGATAATCGCGTTTAAAGTTTCAATAAAAACCAGTTGATTTCTAAGTAAAACGAATATATGTATCAGATGCAGTTTTTATAAGGAGTTCAAAAATATCATTAGATTCGCTCTAGGATTAAAACTGGCTGAGATAATCGCGTTTAAAGTTTCAAGAAATTAAAGTTGCTTTTTAAGGGAAATGAATATATGTATCAGATGCAGTTTTTTATAAGGAGTTCAAAAATATCATTAGATTCGCTCTAGGATTAAAACTGGCTGAGATAATCGCGTTTAAAGTTTCAAGAAATTAAAGTTGCTTTTTAAGGGAAATGAATATATGTATCAGATGCAGTTTTTTATAAGGAGTTCAAAAATATCATTAGATTCGCTCTAGGATCAAAACTGGCTGAGATAATCGCGTTTAAAGTTTCAATAAAAACCAGTTGATTTCTAAGTAAAACGAATATATGTATCAGATGCAGTTTTTTATAAGGAGTTCAAAAATATCATTAGATTCGCTCTAGGATCAAAACTGGCTGAGATAATCGCGTTTAAAGTTTCAATAAAAACCAGTTGATTTCTAAGTAAAACGAATATATGTATCAGATGCAGTTTTTTATAAGGAGTTCAAAAATATCATTAGATTCGCTCTAGGATTAAAACTGGCTGAGATAATCGCGTTTAAAGTTTCAAGAAATTAAAGTTGCTTTTTAAGGGAAATGAATATATGTATCAGATGCAGTTTTTTATAAGGAGTTCAAAAATATCATTGGATTCGCTCTAGGATTAAAACTGGCTGAGATAATCGCGTTTAAAGTTTCAAGAAATTAAAGTTGCTTTTTAAGGGAAATGAATATATGTATCAGATGCAGTTTTTTATAAGGAGTTCAAAAATATCATTAGATTCGCTCTAGGATCAAAACTGGCTGAGATAATCGCGTTTAAAGTTTCAATAAAAACCAGTTGATTTCTAAGTAAAACGAATATATGTATCAGATGCAGTTTTTTATAAGGAGTTCAAAAATATCATTAGATTCGCTCTAGGATCAAAACTGGCTGAGATAATCGCGTTTAAAGTTTCAATAAAAACCAGTTGATTTCTAAGTAAAACGAATATATGTATCAGATGCAGTTTTTTATAAGGAGTTCAAAAATATCATTAGATTCGCTCTAGGATCAAAACTGGCTGAGATAATCGCGTTTAAAGTTTCAATAAAAAAAAGTTGATTTCTAAGTAAAACGAATATATGTATCAGATGCAGTTTTTTATAAGGAGTTCAAAAATATCATTAGATTCGCTCTAGGATCAAAACTGGCTGAGATAATCGCGTTTAAAGTTTCAATAAAAAAAAGTTGATTTCTAAGTAAAACGAATATATGTATCAGATGCAGTTTTTTATAAGGAGTTCAAAAATATCATTAGATTCGCTCTAGGATTAAAACTGGCTGAGATAATCGCGTTTAAAGTTTCAAGAAATTAAAGTTGCTTTTTAAGGGAAATGAATATATGTATCAGATGCAGTTTTTTATAAGGAGTTCAAAAATATCATTAGATTCGCTCTAGGATTAAAACTGGCTGAGATAATCGCGTTTAAAGTTTCAAGAAATTAAAGTTGCTTTTTAAGGGAAATGAATATATGTATCAGATGCAGTTTTTTATAAGGAGTTCAAAAATATCATTAGATTCGCTCTAGGATCAAAACTGGCTGAGATAATCGCGTTTAAAGTTTCAATAAAAACCAGTTGATTTCTAAGTAAAACGAATATATGTATCAGATGCAGTTTTTTATAAGGAGTTCAAAAATATCATTAGATTCGCTCTAGGATCAAAACTGGCTGAGATAATCGCGTTTAAAGTTTCAATAAAAACCAGTTGATTTCTAAGTAAAACGAATATATGTATCAGATGCAGTTTTTTATAAGGAGTTCAAAAATATCATTAGATTCGCTCTAGGATCAAAACTGGCTGAGATAATCGCGTTTAAAGTTTCAATAAAAACCAGTTGATTTCTAAGTAAAACGAATATATGTATCAGATGCAGTTTTTTATAAGGAGTTCAAAAATATCATTAGATTCGCTCTAGGATCAAAACTGGCTGAGATAATCGCGTTTAAAGTTTCAATAAAAACCAGTTGATTTCTAAGTAAAACGAATATATGTATCAGATGCAGTTTTTTATAAGGAGTTCAAAAATATCATTAGATTCGCTCTAGGATCAAAACTGGCTGAGATAATCGCGTTTAAAGTTTCAATAAAAACCAGTTGATTTCTAAGTAAAACGAATATATGTATCAGATGCAGTTTTTATAAGGAGTTCAAAAATATCATTAGATTCGCTCTAGGATTAAAACTGGCTGAGATAATCGCGTTTAAAGTTTCAAGAAATTAAAGTTGCTTTTTAAGGGAAATGAATATATGTATCAGATGCAGTTTTTTATAAGGAGTTCAAAAATATCATTAGATTCGCTCTAGGATTAAAACTGGCTGAGATAATCGCGTTTAAAGTTTCAAGAAATTAAAGTTGCTTTTTAAGGGAAATGAATATATGTATCAGATGCAGTTTTTTATAAGGAGTTCAAAAATATCATTAGATTCGCTCTAGGATCAAAACTGGCTGAGATAATCGCGTTTAAAGTTTCAATAAAAACCAGTTGATTTCTAAGTAAAACGAATATATGTATCAGATGCAGTTTTTTATAAGGAGTTCAAAAATATCATTAGATTCGCTCTAGGATCAAAACTGGCTGAGATAATCGCGTTTAAAGTTTCAATAAAAACCAGTTGATTTCTAAGTAAAACGAATATATGTATCAGATGCAGTTTTTTATAAGGAGTTCAAAAATATCATTAGATTCGCTCTAGGATTAAAACTGGCTGAGATAATCGCGTTTAAAGTTTCAAGAAATTAAAGTTGCTTTTTAAGGGAAATGAATATATGTATCAGATGCAGTTTTTTATAAGGAGTTCAAAAATATCATTAGATTCGCTCTAGGATTAAAACTGGCTGAGATAATCGCGTTTAAAGTTTCAAGAAATTAAAGTTGCTTTTTAAGGGAAATGAATATATGTATCAGATGCAGTTTTTTATAAGGAGTTCAAAAATATCATTAGATTCGCTCTAGGATCAAAACTGGCTGAGATAATCGCGTTTAAAGTTTCAATAAAAACCAGTTGATTTCTAAGTAAAACGAATATATGTATCAGATGCAGTTTTTTATAAGGAGTTCAAAAATATCATTAGATTCGCTCTAGGATCAAAACTGGCTGAGATAATCGCGTTTAAAGTTTCAATAAAAACCAGTTGATTTCTAAGTAAAACGAATATATGTATCAGATGCAGTTTTTTATAAGGAGTTCAAAAATATCATTAGATTCGCTCTAGGATCAAAACTGGCTGAGATAATCGCGTTTAAAGTTTCAATAAAAACCAGTTGATTTCTAAGTAAAACGAATATATGTATCAGATGCAGTTTTTTATAAGGAGTTCAAAAATATCATTAGATTCGCTCTAGGATCAAAACTGGCTGAGATAATCGCGTTTAAAGTTTCAATAAAAACCAGTTGATTTCTAAGTAAAACGAATATATGTATCAGATGCAGTTTTTTATAAGGAGTTCAAAAATATCATTAGATTCGCTCTAGGATCAAAACTGGCTGAGATAATCGCGTTTAAAGTTTCAATAAAAACCAGTTGATTTCTAAGTAAAACGAATATATGTATCAGATGCAGTTTTTATAAGGAGTTCAAAAATATCATTAGATTCGCTCTAGGATTAAAACTGGCTGAGATAATCGCGTTTAAAGTTTCAAGAAATTAAAGTTGCTTTTTAAGGGAAATGAATATATGTATCAGATGCAGTTTTTTATAAGGAGTTCAAAAATATCATTAGATTCGCTCTAGGATTAAAACTGGCTGAGATAATCGCGTTTAAAGTTTCAAGAAATTAAAGTTGCTTTTTAAGGGAAATGAATATATGTATCAGATGCAGTTTTTTATAAGGAGTTCAAAAATATCATTAGATTCGCTCTAGGATCAAAACTGGCTGAGATAATCGCGTTTAAAGTTTCAATAAAAACCAGTTGATTTCTAAGTAAAACGAATATATGTATCAGATGCAGTTTTTTATAAGGAGTTCAAAAATATCATTAGATTCGCTCTAGGATCAAAACTGGCTGAGATAATCGCGTTTAAAGTTTCAATAAAAACCAGTTGATTTCTAAGTAAAACGAATATATGTATCAGATGCAGTTTTTTATAAGGAGTTCAAAAATATCATTAGATTCGCTCTAGGATTAAAACTGGCTGAGATAATCGCGTTTAAAGTTTCAAGAAATTAAAGTTGCTTTTTAAGGGAAATGAATATATGTATCAGATGCAGTTTTTTATAAGGAGTTCAAAAATATCATTAGATTCGCTCTAGGATTAAAACTGGCTGAGATAATCGCGTTTAAAGTTTCAAGAAATTAAAGTTGCTTTTTAAGGGAAATGAATATATGTATCAGATGCAGTTTTTTATAAGGAGTTCAAAAATATCATTAGATTCGCTCTAGGATCAAAACTGGCTGAGATAATCGCGTTTAAAGTTTCAATAAAAACCAGTTGATTTCTAAGTAAAACGAATATATGTATCAGATGCAGTTTTTTATAAGGAGTTCAAAAATATCATTAGATTCGCTCTAGGATCAAAACTGGCTGAGATAATCGCGTTTAAAGTTTCAATAAAAACCAGTTGATTTCTAAGTAAAACGAATATATGTATCAGATGCAGTTTTTTATAAGGAGTTCAAAAATATCATTAGATTCGCTCTAGGATTAAAACTGGCTGAGATAATCGCGTTTAAAGTTTCAAGAAATTAAAGTTGCTTTTTAAGGGAAATGAATATATGTATCAGATGCAGTTTTTTATAAGGAGTTCAAAAATATCATTAGATTCGCTCTAGGATTAAAACTGGCTGAGATAATCGCGTTTAAAGTTTCAAGAAATTAAAGTTGCTTTTTAAGGGAAATGAATATATGTATCAGATGCAGTTTTTTATAAGGAGTTCAAAAATATCATTAGATTCGCTCTAGGATCAAAACTGGCTGAGATAATCGCGTTTAAAGTTTCAATAAAAACCAGTTGATTTTTAACGGAAATGAATATATGTATCAGATGCAGTTTTTTATAAGGAGTTCAAAAATATCATTATATTCGCTCTAGGATTAAAACTGGCTGAGATAATCGCCTTTAAAGTTTCAAGAAATTAAAGTTGCTTTTTAAGGGAAATGAATATATGTATCAGATGCAGTTTTTTATAAGGAGTTCAAAAATATCATTAGATTCGCTCTAGGATCAAAACTGGCTGAGATAATCGCGTTTAAAGTTTCAATAAAAACCAGTTGATTTCTAAGTAAAACGAATATATGTATCAGATGCAGTTTTTTATAAGGAGTTCAAAAATATCATTAGATTCGCTCTAGGATCAAAACTGGCTGAGATAATCGCGTTTAAAGTTTCAATAAAAACCAGTTGATTTCTAAGTAAAACGAATATATGTATCAGATGCAGTTTTTTATAAGGAGTTCAAAAATATCATTAGATTCGCTCTAGGATTAAAACTGGCTGAGATAATCGCGTTTAAAGTTTCAATAAAAACCAGTTGCTTTTCAAGGGAAATGAATATATGTATCAGATGCAGTTTTTTATAAGGAGTTCAAAAATATCATTAGATTCGCTCTAGGATTAAAACTGGCTGAGATAATCGCGTTTAAAGTTTCAAGAAATTAAAGTTGCTTTTTAAGGGAAATGAATATATGTATCAGATGCAGTTTTTTATAAGGAGTTCAAAAATATCATTAGATTCGCTCTAGGATTAAAACTGGCTGAGATAATCGCGTTTAAAGTTTCAAGAAATTAAAGTTGCTTTTTAAGGGAAATGAATATATGTATCAGATGCAGTTTTTTATAAGGAGTTCAAAAATATCATTATATTCGCTCTAGGATTAAAACTGGCTGAGATAATCGCCTTTAAAGTTTCAAGAAATTAAAGTTGCTTTTTAAGGGAAATGAATATATGTATCAGATGCAGTTTTTTATAAGCAGTTCAAAAATATCATTAGATTCGCTCTAGGATCAAAACTGGCTGAGATAATCGCGTTTAAAGTTTCAATAAAAACCAGTTGATTTCTAAGTAAAACGAATATATGTATCAGATGCAGTTTTTTATAAGGAGTTCAAAAATATCATTAGATTCGCTCTAGGATCAAAACTGGCTGAGATAATCGCGTTTAAAGTTTCAATAAAAACCAGTTGATTTCTAAGTAAAACGAATATATGTATCAGATGCAGTTTTTTATAAGGAGTTCAAAAATATCATTAGATTCGCTCTAGGATCAAAACTGGCTGAGATAATCGCGTTTAAAGTTTCAATAAAAACCAGTTGATTTCTAAGTAAAACGAATATATGTATCAGATGCAGTTTTTTATAAGGAGTTCAAAAATATCATTAGATTCGCTCTAGGATTAAAACTGGCTGAGATAATCGCGTTTAAAGTTTCAAGAAATTAAAGTTGCTTTTTAAGGGAAATGAATATATGTATCAGATGCAGTTTTTTATAAGGAGTTCAAAAATATCATTAGATTCGCTCTAGGATTAAAACTGGCTGAGATAATCGCGTTTAAAGTTTCAAGAAATTAAAGTTGCTTTTTAAGGGAAATGAATATATGTATCAGATGCAGTTTTTTATAAGGAGTTCAAAAATATCATTAGATTCGCTCTAGGATCAAAACTGGCTGAGATAATCGCGTTTAAAGTTTCAATAAAAACCAGTTGATTTTTAAGGGAAATGAATATATGTATCAGATGCAGTTTTTTATAAGGAGTTCAAAAATATCATTATATTCGCTCTAGGATTAAAACTGGCTGAGATAATCGCCTTTAAAGTTTCAAGAAATTAAAGTTGCTTTTTAAGGGAAATGAATATATGTATCAGATGCAGTTTTTTATAAGGAGTTCAAAAATATCATTAGATTCGCTCTAGGATCAAAACTGGCTGAGATAATCGCGTTTAAAGTTTCAATAAAAACCAGTTGATTTTTAAGGGAAATGAATATATGTATCAGATGCAGTTTTTTATAAGGAGTTCAAAAATATCATTATATTCGCTCTAGGATTAAAACTGGCTGAGATAATCGCCTTTAAAGTTTCAAGAAATTAAAGTTGCTTTTTAAGGGAAATGAATATATGTATCAGATGCAGTTTTTTATAAGGAGTTCAAAAATATCATTAGATTCGCTCTAGGATTAAAACTGGCTGAGATAATCGCGTTTAAAGTTTCAAGAAATTAAAGTTGCTTTTTAAGGGAAATGAATATATGTATCAGATGCAGTTTTTTATAAGGAGTTCAAAAATATCATTATATTCGCTCTAGGATTAAAACTGGCTGAGATAATCGCCTTTAAAGTTTCAAGAAATTAAAGTTGCTTTTTAAGGGAAATGAATATATGTATCAGATGCAGTTTTTTATAAGCAGTTCAAAAATATCATTAGATTCGCTCTAGGATCAAAACTGGCTGAGATAATCGCGTTTAAAGTTTCAATAAAAACCAGTTGATTTCTAAGTAAAACGAATATATGTATCAGATGCAGTTTTTTATAAGGAGTTCAAAAATATCATTAGATTCGCTCTAGGATCAAAACTGGCTGAGATAATCGCGTTTAAAGTTTCAATAAAAACCAGTTGATTTCTAAGTAAAACGAATATATGTATCAGATGCAGTTTTTTATAAGGAGTTCAAAAATATCATTAGATTCGCTCTAGGATCAAAACTGGCTGAGATAATCGCGTTTAAAGTTTCAATAAAAACCAGTTGATTTCTAAGTAAAACGAATATATGTATCAGATGCAGTTTTTTATAAGGAGTTCAAAAATATCATTAGATTCGCTCTAGGATTAAAACTGGCTGAGATAATCGCGTTTAAAGTTTCAAGAAATTAAAGTTGCTTTTTAAGGGAAATGAATATATGTATCAGATGCAGTTTTTTATAAGGAGTTCAAAAATATCATTAGATTCGCTCTAGGATTAAAACTGGCTGAGATAATCGCGTTTAAAGTTTCAAGAAATTAAAGTTGCTTTTTAAGGGAAATGAATATATGTATCAGATGCAGTTTTTTATAAGGAGTTCAAAAATATCATTAGATTCGCTCTAGGATTAAAACTGGCTGAGATAATCGCGTTTAAAGTTTCAAGAAATTAAAGTTGCTTTTTAAGGGAAATGAATATATGTATCAGATGCAGTTTTTTATAAGGAGTTCAAAAATATCATTATATTCGCTCTAGGATTAAAACTGGCTGAGATAATCGCCTTTAAAGTTTCAAGAAATTAAAGTTGCTTTTTAAGGGAAATGAATATATGTATCAGATGCAGTTTTTTATAAGCAGTTCAAAAATATCATTAGATTCGCTCTAGGATCAAAACTGGCTGAGATAATCGCGTTTAAAGTTTCAATAAAAACCAGTTGATTTCTAAGTAAAACGAATATATGTATCAGATGCAGTTTTTTATAAGGAGTTCAAAAATATCATTAGATTCGCTCTAGGATCAAAACTGGCTGAGATAATCGCGTTTAAAGTTTCAATAAAAACCAGTTGATTTCTAAGTAAAACGAATATATGTATCAGATGCAGTTTTTTATAAGGAGTTCAAAAATATCATTAGATTCGCTCTAGGATCAAAACTGGCTGAGATAATCGCGTTTAAAGTTTCAATAAAAACCAGTTGATTTCTAAGTAAAACGAATATATGTATCAGATGCAGTTTTTTATAAGGAGTTCAAAAATATCATTAGATTCGCTCTAGGATTAAAACTGGCTGAGATAATCGCGTTTAAAGTTTCAAGAAATTAAAGTTGCTTTTTAAGGGAAATGAATATATGTATCAGATGCAGTTTTTTATAAGGAGTTCAAAAATATCATTAGATTCGCTCTAGGATTAAAACTGGCTGAGATAATCGCGTTTAAAGTTTCAAGAAATTAAAGTTGCTTTTTAAGGGAAATGAATATATGTATCAGATGCAGTTTTTTATAAGGAGTTCAAAAATATCATTAGATTCGCTCTAGGATCAAAACTGGCTGAGATAATCGCGTTTAAAGTTTCAATAAAAACCAGTTGATTTTTAAGGGAAATGAATATATGTATCAGATGCAGTTTTTTATAAGGAGTTCAAAAATATCATTATATTCGCTCTAGGATTAAAACTGGCTGAGATAATCGCCTTTAAAGTTTCAAGAAATTAAAGTTGCTTTTTAAGGGAAATGAATATATGTATCAGATGCAGTTTTTTATAAGGAGTTCAAAAATATCATTAGATTCGCTCTAGGATCAAAACTGGCTGAGATAATCGCGTTTAAAGTTTCAATAAAAACCAGTTGATTTCTAAGTAAAACGAATATATGTATCAGATGCAGTTTTTTATAAGGAGTTCAAAAATATCATTAGATTCGCTCTAGGATCAAAACTGGCTGAGATAATCGCGTTTAAAGTTTCAATAAAAACCAGTTGATTTCTAAGTAAAACGAATATATGTATCAGATGCAGTTTTTTATAAGGAGTTCAAAAATATCATTAGATTCGCTCTAGGATTAAAACTGGCTGAGATAATCGCGTTTAAAGTTTCAATAAAAACCAGTTGCTTTTCAAGGGAAATGAATATATGTATCAGATGCAGTTTTTTATAAGGAGTTCAAAAATATCATTAGATTCGCTCTAGGATTAAAACTGGCTGAGATAATCGCGTTTAAAGTTTCAAGAAATTAAAGTTGCTTTTTAAGGGAAATGAATATATGTATCAGATGCAGTTTTTTATAAGGAGTTCAAAAATATCATTAGATTCGCTCTAGGATTAAAACTGGCTGAGATAATCGCGTTTAAAGTTTCAAGAAATTAAAGTTGCTTTTTAAGGGAAATGAATATATGTATCAGATGCAGTTTTTTATAAGGAGTTCAAAAATATCATTATATTCGCTCTAGGATTAAAACTGGCTGAGATAATCGCCTTTAAAGTTTCAAGAAATTAAAGTTGCTTTTTAAGGGAAATGAATATATGTATCAGATGCAGTTTTTTATAAGCAGTTCAAAAATATCATTAGATTCGCTCTAGGATCAAAACTGGCTGAGATAATCGCGTTTAAAGTTTCAATAAAAACCAGTTGATTTCTAAGTAAAACGAATATATGTATCAGATGCAGTTTTTTATAAGGAGTTCAAAAATATCATTAGATTCGCTCTAGGATCAAAACTGGCTGAGATAATCGCGTTTAAAGTTTCAATAAAAACCAGTTGATTTCTAAGTAAAACGAATATATGTATCAGATGCAGTTTTTTATAAGGAGTTCAAAAATATCATTAGATTCGCTCTAGGATTAAAACTGGCTGAAATAATCGCGTTTAAAGTTTCAATAAAAACCAGTTGCTTTTCAAGGGAAATGAATATATGTATCAGATGCAGTTTTTTATAAGGAGTTCAAAAATATCATTAGATTCACTCTAGGATTAAAACTGGCTGAGATAATCGCGTTTAAAGTTTCAAGAAATTAAAGTTGCTTTTTAAGGGAAATGAATATATGTATCAGATGCAGTTTTTTATAAGGAGTTCAAAAATATCATTAGATTCGCTCTAGGATTAAAACTGGCTGAGATAATCGCGTTTAAAGTTTCAAGACATTAAAGTTGCTTTTTAAGGGAAATGAATACATGTATCAGATGCAGTTTTTTATAAGGAGTTCAAAAATATCATTAGATTCGCTCTAGGATTAAAACTGGCTGAGATAATCGCGTTTAAAGTTTCAAGAAATTAAAGTTGCTTTTTAAGGGAAATGAATATATGTATCAGATGCAGTTTTTTATAAGGAGTTCAAAAATATCATTAGATTCGCTCTAGGATTAAAACTGGCTGAGATAATCGCGTTTAAAGTTTCAAGAAATTAAAGTTGCTTTTTAAGGGAAATGAATATATGTATCAGATGCAGTTTTTTATAAGGAGTTCAAAAATATCATTAGATTCGCTCTAGGATTAAAACTGGCTGAGATAATCGCGTTTAAAGTTTCAAGAAATTAAAGTTGCTTTTTAAGGGAAATGAATATATGTATCAGATGCAGTTTTTTATAAGGAGTTCAAAAATATCATTAGATTCGCTCTAGGATCAAAACTGGCTGAGATAATCGCGTTTAAAGTTTCAATAAAAACCAGTTGATTTCTAAGTAAAACGAATATATGTATCAGATGCAGTTTTTTATAAGGAGTTCAAAAATATCATTAGATTCGCTCTAGGATCAAAACTGGCTGAGATAATCGCGTTTAAAGTTTCAATAAAAACCAGTTGATTTCTAAGTAAAACGAATATATGTATCAGATGCAGTTTTTTATAAGGAGTTCAAAAATATCATTAGATTCGCTCTAGGATTAAAACTGGCTGAGATAATCGCGTTTAAAGTTTCAAGAAATTAAAGTTGCTTTTTAAGGGAAATGAATATATGTATCAGATGCAGTTTTTTATAAGGAGTTCAAAAATATCATTAGATTCGCTCTAGGATCAAAACTGGCTGAGATAATCGCGTTTAAAGTTTCAATAAAAACCAGTTGATTTCTAAGTAAAACGAATATATGTATCAGATGCAGTTTTTTATAAGGAGTTCAAAAATATCATTAGATTCGCTCTAGGATCAAAACTGGCTGAGATAATCGCGTTTAAAGTTTCAATAAAAACCAGTTGATTTCTAAGTAAAACGAATATATGTATCAGATGCAGTTTTTTATAAGGAGTTCAAAAATATCATTAGATTCGCTCTAGGATCAAAACTGGCTGAGATAATCGCGTTTAAAGTTTCAATAAAAACCAGTTGATTTCTAAGTAAAACGAATATATGTATCAGATGCAGTTTTTTATAAGGAGTTCAAAAATATCATTAGATTCGCTCTAGGATTAAAACTGGCTGAGATAATCGCGTTTAAAGTTTCAAGAAATTAAAGTTGCTTTTTAAGGGAAATGAATATATGTATCAGATGCAGTTTTTTATAAGGAGTTCAAAAATATCATTAGATTCGCTCTAGGATCGAAACTGGCTGAGATAATCGCGTTTAAAGTTTCAATAAAAACCAGTTGATTTCTAAGTAAAACGAATATATGTATCAGATGCAGTTTTTTATAAGGAGTTCAAAAATATCATTAGATTCGCTCTAGGATTAAAACTGGCTGAAATAATCGCGTTTAAAGTTTCAATAAAAACCAGTTGCTTTTCAAGGGAAATGAATATATGTATCAGATGCAGTTTTTTATAAGGAGTTCAAAAATATCATTAGATTCGCTCTAGGATTAAAACTGGCTGAGATAATCGCGTTTAAAGTTTCAAGAAATTAAAGTTGCTTTTTAAGGGAAATGAATATATGTATCAGATGCAGTTTTTTATAAGGAGTTCAAAAATATCATTAGATTCGCTCTAGGATTAAAACTGGCTGAGATAATCGCGTTTAAAGTTTCAAGACATTAAAGTTGCTTTTTAAGGGAAATGAATACATGTATCAGATGCAGTTTTTTATAAGGAGTTCAAAAATATCATTAGATTCGCTCTAGGATTAAAACTGGCTGAGATAATCGCGTTTAAAGTTTCAAGAAATTAAAGTTGCTTTTTAAGGGAAATGAATATATGTATCAGATGCAGTTTTTTATAAGGAGTTCAAAAATATCATTAGATTCGCTCTAGGATTAAAACTGGCTGAGATAATCGCGTTTAAAGTTTCAAGAAATTAAAGTTGCTTTTTAAGGGAAATGAATATATGTATCAGATGCAGTTTTTTATAAGGAGTTCAAAAATATCATTAGATTCGCTCTAGGATTAAAACTGGCTGAGATAATCGCGTTTAAAGTTTCAAGAAATTAAAGTTGCTTTTTAAGGGAAATGAATATATGTATCAGATGCAGTTTTTTATAAGGAGTTCAAAAATATCATTAGATTCGCTCTAGGATCAAAACTGGCTGAGATAATCGCGTTTAAAGTTTCAATAAAAACCAGTTGATTTCTAAGTAAAACGAATATATGTATCAGATGCAGTTTTTTATAAGGAGTTCAAAAATATCATTAGATTCGCTCTAGGATCAAAACTGGCTGAGATAATCGCGTTTAAAGTTTCAATAAAAACCAGTTGATTTCTAAGTAAAACGAATATATGTATCAGATGCAGTTTTTTATAAGGAGTTCAAAAATATCATTAGATTCGCTCTAGGATTAAAACTGGCTGAGATAATCGCGTTTAAAGTTTCAAGAAATTAAAGTTGCTTTTTAAGGGAAATGAATATATGTATCAGATGCAGTTTTTTATAAGGAGTTCAAAAATATCATTAGATTCGCTCTAGGATTAAAACTGGCTGAGATAATCGCGTTTAAAGTTTCAAGAAATTAAAGTTGCTTTTTAAGGGAAATGAATATATGTATCAGATGCAGTTTTTTATAAGGAGTTCAAAAATATCATTAGATTCGCTCTAGGATCGAAACTGGCTGAGATAATCGCGTTTAAAGTTTCAATAAAAACCAGTTGATTTCTAAGTAAAACGAATATATGTATCAGATGCAGTTTTTTATAAGGAGTTCAAAAATATCATTAGATTCGCTCTAGGATCAAAACTGGCTGAGATAATCGCGTTTAAAGTTTCAATAAAAACCAGTTGATTTCTAAGTAAAACGAATATATGTATCAGATGCAGTTTTTTATAAGGAGTTCAAAAATATCATTAGCTTCGCTCTAGGATTAAAACTGGCTGAGATAATCGCGTTTAAAGTTTCAATAAAAACCAGTTGATTTCTAAGTAAAACGAATATATGTATCAGATGCAGTTTTTTATAAGGAGTTCAAAAATATCATTAGATTCGCTCTAGGATCAAAACTGGCTGAGATAATCGCGTTTAAAGTTTCAATAAAAACCAGTTGATTTCTAAGTAAAACGAATATATGTATCAGATGCAGTTTTTTATAAGGAGTTCAAAAATATCATTAGATTCGCTCTAGGATCAAAACTGGCTGAGATAATCGCGTTTAAAGTTTCAATAAAAACCAGTTGATTTCTAAGTAAAACGAATATATGTATCAGATGCAGTTTTTTATAAGGAGTTCAAAAATATCATTAGATTCGCTCTAGGATTAAAACTGGCTGAGATAATCGCGTTTAAAGTTTCAAGAAATTAAAGTTGCTTTTTAAGGGAAATGAATATATGTATCAGATGCAGTTTTTTATAAGGAGTTCAAAAATATCATTAGATTCGCTCTAGGATTAAAACTGGCTGAGATAATCGCGTTTAAAGTTTCAAGAAATTAAAGTTGCTTTTTAAGGGAAATGAATATATGTATCAGATGCAGTTTTTTATAAGGAGTTCAAAAATATCATTAGATTCGCTCTAGGATCAAAACTGGCTGAGATAATCGCGTTTAAAGTTTCAATAAAAACCAGTTGATTTTTAAGGGAAATGAATATATGTATCAGATGCAGTTTTTTATAAGGAGTTCAAAAATATCATTATATTCGCTCTAGGATTAAAACTGGCTGAGATAATCGCCTTTAAAGTTTCAAGAAATTAAAGTTGCTTTTTAAGGGAAATGAATATATGTATCAGATGCAGTTTTTTATAAGGAGTTCAAAAATATCATTAGATTCGCTCTAGGATTAAAACTGGCTGAGATAATCGCCTTTAAAGTTTCAAGAAATTAAAGTTGCTTTTTAAGGGAAATGAATATATGTATCAGATGCAGTTTTTTATAAGCAGTTCAAAAATATCATTAGATTCGCTCTAGGATCAAAACTGGCTGAGATAATCGCGTTTAAAGTTTCAATAAAAACCAGTTGATTTCTAAGTAAAACGAATATATGTATCAGATGCAGTTTTTTATAAGGAGTTCAAAAATATCATTAGATTCGCTCTAGGATCAAAACTGGCTGAGATAATCGCGTTTAAAGTTTCAATAAAAACCAGTTGATTTCTAAGTAAAACGAATATATGTATCAGATGCAGTTTTTTATAAGGAGTTCAAAAATATCATTAGATTCGCTCTAGGATCAAAACTGGCTGAGATAATCGCGTTTAAAGTTTCAATAAAAACCAGTTGATTTCTAAGTAAAACGAATATATGTATCAGATGCAGTTTTTTATAAGGAGTTCAAAAATATCATTAGATTCGCTCTAGGATTAAAACTGGCTGAGATAATCGCGTTTAAAGTTTCAATAAAAACCAGTTGCTTTTCAAGGGAAATGAATATATGTATCAGATGCAGTTTTTTATAAGGAGTTCAAAAATATCATTAGATTCGCTCTAGGATTAAAACTGGCTGAGATAATCGCGTTTAAAGTTTCAAGAAATTAAAGTTGCTTTTTAAGGGAAATGAATATATGTATCAGATGCAGTTTTTTATAAGGAGTTCAAAAATATCATTAGATTCGCTCTAGGATTAAAACTGGCTGAGATAATCGCGTTTAAAGTTTCAAGAAATTAAAGTTGCTTTTTAAGGGAAATGAATATATGTATCAGATGCAGTTTTTTATAAGGAGTTCAAAAATATCATTATATTCGCTCTAGGATTAAAACTGGCTGAGATAATCGCCTTTAAAGTTTCAAGAAATTAAAGTTGCTTTTTAAGGGAAATGAATATATGTATCAGATGCAGTTTTTTATAAGCAGTTCAAAAATATCATTAGATTCGCTCTAGGATCAAAACTGGCTGAGATAATCGCGTTTAAAGTTTCAATAAAAACCAGTTGATTTCTAAGTAAAACGAATATATGTATCAGATGCAGTTTTTTATAAGGAGTTCAAAAATATCATTAGATTCGCTCTAGGATCAAAACTGGCTGAGATAATCGCGTTTAAAGTTTCAATAAAAACCAGTTGATTTCTAAGTAAAACGAATATATGTATCAGATGCAGTTTTTTATAAGGAGTTCAAAAATATCATTAGATTCGCTCTAGGATTAAAACTGGCTGAAATAATCGCGTTTAAAGTTTCAATAAAAACCAGTTGCTTTTCAAGGGAAATGAATATATGTATCAGATGCAGTTTTTTATAAGGAGTTCAAAAATATCATTAGATTCGCTCTAGGATTAAAACTGGCTGAGATAATCGCGTTTAAAGTTTCAAGACATTAAAGTTGCTTTTTAAGGGAAATGAATACATGTATCAGATGCAGTTTTTTATAAGGAGTTCAAAAATATCATTAGATTCGCTCTAGGATTAAAACTGGCTGAGATAATCGCGTTTAAAGTTTCAAGAAATTAAAGTTGCTTTTTAAGGGAAATGAATATATGTATCAGATGCAGTTTTTTATAAGGAGTTCAAAAATATCATTAGATTCGCTCTAGGATTAAAACTGGCTGAGATAATCGCGTTTAAAGTTTCAAGAAATTAAAGTTGCTTTTTAAGGGAAATGAATATATGTATCAGATGCAGTTTTTTATAAGGAGTTCAAAAATATCATTAGATTCGCTCTAGGATTAAAACTGGCTGAGATAATCGCGTTTAAAGTTTCAAGAAATTAAAGTTGCTTTTTAAGGGAAATGAATATATGTATCAGATGCAGTTTTTTATAAGGAGTTCAAAAATATCATTAGATTCGCTCTAGGATCAAAACTGGCTGAGATAATCGCGTTTAAAGTTTCAATAAAAACCAGTTGATTTCTAAGTAAAACGAATATATGTATCAGATGCAGTTTTTTATAAGGAGTTCAAAAATATCATTAGATTCGCTCTAGGATCAAAACTGGCTGAGATAATCGCGTTTAAAGTTTCAATAAAAACCAGTTGATTTCTAAGTAAAACGAATATATGTATCAGATGCAGTTTTTTATAAGGAGTTCAAAAATATCATTAGATTCGCTCTAGGATTAAAACTGGCTGAGATAATCGCGTTTAAAGTTTCAAGAAATTAAAGTTGCTTTTTAAGGGAAATGAATATATGTATCAGATGCAGTTTTTTATAAGGAGTTCAAAAATATCATTAGATTCGCTCTAGGATTAAAACTGGCTGAGATAATCGCGTTTAAAGTTTCAAGAAATTAAAGTTGCTTTTTAAGGGAAATGAATATATGTATCAGATGCAGTTTTTTATAAGGAGTTCAAAAATATCATTAGATTCGCTCTAGGATCGAAACTGGCTGAGATAATCGCGTTTAAAGTTTCAATAAAAACCAGTTGATTTCTAAGTAAAACGAATATATGTATCAGATGCAGTTTTTTATAAGGAGTTCAAAAATATCATTAGATTCGCTATAGGATTAAAACTGGCTGAAATAATCGCGTTTAAAGTTTCAATAAAAACCAGTTGCTTTTCAAGGGAAATGAATATATGTATCAGATGCAGTTTTTTATAAGGAGTTCAAAAATATCATTAGATTCGCTCTAGGATTAAAACTGGCTGAGATAATCGCGTTTAAAGTTTCAAGAAATTAAAGTTGCTTTTTAAGGGAAATGAATATATGTATCAGATGCAGTTTTTTATAAGGAGTTCAAAAATATCATTAGATTCGCTCTAGGATCAAAACTGGCTGAGATAATCGCGTTTAAAGTTTCAATAAAAACCAGTTGATTTCTAAGTAAAACGAATATATGTATCAGATGCAGTTTTTTATAAGGAGTTCAAAAATATCATTAGATTCGCTCTAGGATCAAAACTGGCTGAGATAATCGCGTTTAAAGTTTCAATAAAAACCAGTTGATTTCTAAGTAAAACGAATATATGTATCAGATGCAGTTTTTTATAAGGAGTTCAAAAATATCATTAGATTCGCTCTAGGATTAAAACTGGCTGAGATAATCGCGTTTAAAGTTTCAAGAAATTAAAGTTGCTTTTTAAGGGAAATGAATATATGTATCAGATGCAGTTTTTTATAAGGAGTTCAAAAATATCATTAGATTCGCTCTAGGATTAAAACTGGCTGAGATAATCGCGTTTAAAGTTTCAAGAAATTAAAGTTGCTTTTTAAGGGAAATGAATATATGTATCAGATGCAGTTTTTTATAAGGAGTTCAAAAATATCATTAGATTCGCTCTAGGATCGAAACTGGCTGAGATAATCGCGTTTAAAGTTTCAATAAAAACCAGTTGATTTCTAAGTAAAACGAATATATGTATCAGATGCAGTTTTTTATAAGGAGTTCAAAAATATCATTAGATTCGCTCTAGGATTAAAACTGGCTGAAATAATCGCGTTTAAAGTTTCAATAAAAACCAGTTGCTTTTCAAGGGAAATGAATATATGTATCAGATGCAGTTTTTTATAAGGAGTTCAAAAATATCATTAGATTCGCTCTAGGATTAAAACTGGCTGAGATAATCGCGTTTAAAGTTTCAAGAAATTAAAGTTGCTTTTTAAGGGAAATGAATATATGTATCAGATGCAGTTTTTTATAAGGAGTTCAAAAATATCATTAGATTCGCTCTAGGATTAAAACTGGCTGAGATAATCGCGTTTAAAGTTTCAAGACATTAAAGTTGCTTTTTAAGGGAAATGAATACATGTATCAGATGCAGTTTTTTATAAGGAGTTCAAAAATATCATTAGATTCGCTCTAGGATTAAAACTGGCTGAGATAATCGCGTTTAAAGTTTCAAGAAATTAAAGTTGCTTTTTAAGGGAAATGAATATATGTATCAGATGCAGTTTTTTATAAGGAGTTCAAAAATATCATTAGATTCGCTCTAGGATTAAAACTGGCTGAGATAATCGCGTTTAAAGTTTCAAGAAATTAAAGTTGCTTTTTAAGGGAAATGAATATATGTATCAGATGCAGTTTTTTATAAGGAGTTCAAAAATATCATTAGATTCGCTCTAGGATTAAAACTGGCTGAGATAATCGCGTTTAAAGTTTCAAGAAATTAAAGTTGCTTTTTAAGGGAAATGAATATATGTATCAGATGCAGTTTTTTATAAGGAGTTCAAAAATATCATTAGATTCGCTCTAGGATCAAAACTGGCTGAGATAATCGCGTTTAAAGTTTCAATAAAAACCAGTTGATTTCTAAGTAAAACGAATATATGTATCAGATGCAGTTTTTTATAAGGAGTTCAAAAATATCATTAGATTCGCTCTAGGATCAAAACTGGCTGAGATAATCGCGTTTAAAGTTTCAATAAAAACCAGTTGATTTCTAAGTAAAACGAATATATGTATCAGATGCAGTTTTTTATAAGGAGTTCAAAAATATCATTAGATTCGCTCTAGGATTAAAACTGGCTGAGATAATCGCGTTTAAAGTTTCAAGAAATTAAAGTTGCTTTTTAAGGGAAATGAATATATGTATCAGATGCAGTTTTTTATAAGGAGTTCAAAAATATCATTAGATTCGCTCTAGGATTAAAACTGGCTGAGATAATCGCGTTTAAAGTTTCAAGAAATTAAAGTTGCTTTTTAAGGGAAATGAATATATGTATCAGATGCAGTTTTTTATAAGGAGTTCAAAAATATCATTAGATTCGCTCTAGGGTCGAAACTGGCTGAGATAATCGCGTTTAAAGTTTCAATAAAAACCAGTTGATTTCTAAGTAAAACGAATATATGTATCAGATGCAGTTTTTTATAAGGAGTTCAAAAATATCATTAGATTCGCTCTAGGATCAAAACTGGCTGAGATAATCGCGTTTAAAGTTTCAATAAAAACCAGTTGATTTCTAAGTAAAACGAATATATGTATCAGATGCAGTTTTTTATAAGGAGTTCAAAAATATCATTAGCTTCGCTCTAGGATTAAAACTGGCTGAGATAATCGCGTTTAAAGTTTCAATAAAAACCAGTTGATTTCTAAGTAAAACGAATATATGTATCAGATGCAGTTTTTTATAAGGAGTTCAAAAATATCATTAGATTCGCTCTAGGATCAAAACTGGCTGAGATAATCGCGTTTAAAGTTTCAATAAAAACCAGTTGATTTCTAAGTAAAACGAATATATGTATCAGATGCAGTTTTTTATAAGGAGTTCAAAAATATCATTAGCTTCGCTCTAGGATTAAAACTGGCTGAGATAATCGCGTTTAAAGTTTCAAGAAATTAAAGTTGCTTTTTAAGGGAAATGAATATATGTATCAGATGCAGTTTTTTATAAGGAGTTCAAAAATATCATTAGATTCGCTCTAGGATTAAAACTGGCTGAGATAATCGCGTTTAAAGTTTCAAGAAATTAAAGTTGCTTTTTAAGGGAAATGAATATATGTATCAGATGCAGTTTTTTATAAGGAGTTCAAAAATATCATTAGATTCGCTCTAGGATTAAAACTGGCTGAGATAATCGCGTTTAAAGTTTCAAGAAATTAAAGTTGCTTTTTAAGGGAAATGAATATATGTATCAGATGCAGTTTTTTATAAGGAGTTCAAAAATATCATTAGATTCGCTATCGGATCGAAACTGGCTGAGATAATCGCGTTTAAAGTTTCAATAAAAACCAGTTGATTTCTAAGTAAAACGAATATATGTATCAGATGCAGTTTTTTATAAGGAGTTCAAAAATATCATTAGATTCGCTCTAGGATCAAAACTGGCTGAGATAATCGCGTTTAAAGTTTCAATAAAAACCAGTTGATTTCTAAGTAAAACGAATATATGTATCAGATGCAGTTTTTTATAAGGAGTTCAAAAATATCATTAGCTTCGCTCTAGGATTAAAACTGGCTGAGATAATCGCGTTTAAAGTTTCAATAAAAACCAGTTGATTTCTAAGTAAAACGAATATATGTATCAGATGCAGTTTTTTATAAGGAGTTCAAAAATATCATTAGATTCGCTCTAGGATCAAAACTGGCTGAGATAATCGCGTTTAAAGTTTCAATAAAAACCAGTTGATTTCTAAGTAAAACGAATATATATATCAGATGCAGTTTTTTATAAGGAGTTCAAAAATATCATTAGCTTCGCTCTAGGATTAAAACTGGCTGAGATAATCGCGTTTAAAGTTTCAATAAAAACCAGTTAATTTCTAAGTAAAACGAATATATGTATCAGATGCAGTTTTTTATAAGGAGTTCAAAAATATCATTAGATTCGCTCTAGGATCAAAACTGGCTGAGATAATCGCGTTTAAAGTTTCAATAAAAACCAGTTGATTTCTAAGTAAAACGAATATATGTATCAGATGCAGTTTTTTATAAGGAGTTCAAAAATATCATTAGCTTCGCTCTAGGATTAAAACTGGCTGAGATAATCGCGTTTAAAGTTTCAAGAAATTAAAGTTGCTTTTTAAGGGAAATGAATATATGTATCAGATGCAGTTTTTTATAAGGAGTTCAAAAATATCATTAGATTCGCTCTAGGATTAAAACTGGCTGAGATAATCGCGTTTAAAGTTTCAAGAAATTAAAGTTGCTTTTTAAGGGAAATGAATATATGTATCAGATGCAGTTTTTTATAAGGAGTTCAAAAATATCATTAGATTCGCTCTAGGATTAAAACTGGCTGAGATAATCGCGTTTAAAGTTTCAAGAAATTAAAGTTGCTTTTTAAGGGAAATGAATATATGTTTCAGATGCAGTTTTTTATAAGGAGTTCAAAAATATCATTAGATTCGCTCTAGGATCGAAACTGGCTGAGATAATCGCGTTTAAAGTTTCAATAAAAACCAGTTGATTTCTAAGTAAAACGAATATATGTATCAGATGCAGTTTTTTATAAGGAGTTCAAAAATATCATTAGATTCGCTCTAGGATCAAAACTGGCTGAGATAATCGCGTTTAAAGTTTCAATAAAAACCAGTTGATTTCTAAGTAAAACGAATATATGTATCAGATGCAGTTTTTTATAAGGAGTTCAAAAATATCATTAGCTTCGCTCTAGGATTAAAACTGGCTGAGATAATCGCGTTTAAAGTTTCAAGAAATTAAAGTTGCTTTTTAAGGGAAATGAATATATGTATCAGATGCAGTTTTTTATAAGGAGTTCAAAAATATCATTAGATTCGCTCTAGGATTAAAACTGGCTGAGATAATCGCGTTTAAAGTTTCAAGAAATTAAAGTTGCTTTTTAAGGGAAATGAATATATGTATCAGATGCAGTTTTTTATAAGGAGTTCAAAAATATCATTAGATTCGCTCTAGGATTAAAACTGGCTGAGATAATCGCGTTTAAAGTTTCAAGAAATTAAAGTTGCTTTTTAAGGGAAATGAATATATGTATCAGATGCAGTTTTTTATAAGGAGTTCAAAAATATCATTAGATTCGCTCTAGGATTAAAACTGGCTGAGATAATCGCGTTTAAAGTTTCAAGAAATTAAAGTTGCTTTTTAAGGGAAATGAATATATGTATCAGATGCAGTTTTTTATAAGGAGTTCAAAAATATCATTAGATTCGCTCTAGGATCAAAACTGGCTGAGATAATCGCGTTTAAAGTTTCAATAAAAACCAGTTGATTTCTAAGTAAAACGAATATATGTATCAGATGCAGTTTTTTATAAGGAGTTCAAAAATATCATTAGATTCGCTCTAGGATCAAAACTGGCTGAGATAATCGCGTTTAAAGTTTCAATAAAAACCAGTTGATTTCTAAGTAAAACGAATATATGTATCAGATGCAGTTTTTTATAAGGAGTTCAAAAATATCATTAGATTCGCTCTAGGATTAAAACTGGCTGAGATAATCGCGTTTAAAGTTTCAAGAAATTAAAGTTGCTTTTTAAGGGAAATGAATATATGTATCAGATGCAGTTTTTTATAAGGAGTTCAAAAATATCATTAGATTCGCTCTAGGATTAAAACTGGCTGAGATAATCGCGTTTAAAGTTTCAATAAAAACCAGTTGCTTTTTAAGGGAAATGAATATATGTATCAGATGCAGTTTTTTATAAGGAGTTCAAAAATATCATTAGATTCGCTCTAGGATTAAAACTGGCTGAGATAATCGCGTTTAAAGTTTCAATAAAAACCAGTTGATTTCTAAGTAAAACGAATATATGTATCAGATGCAGTTTTTATAAGGAGTTCAAAAATATCATTAGATTCGCTCTAGGATTAAAACTGGCTGAGATAATCGCGTTTAAAGTTTCAAGAAATTAAAGTTGCTTTTTAAGGGAAATGAATATATGTATCAGATGCAGTTTTTTATAAGGAGTTCAAAAATATCATTAGATTCGCTCTAGGATTAAAACTGGCTGAGATAATCGCGTTTAAAGTTTCAATAAAAACCAGTTGATTTCTAAGTAAAACGAATATATGTATCAGATGCAGTTTTTTATAAGGAGTTCAAAAATATCATTAGATTCGCTCTAGGATCAAAACTGGCTGAGATAATCGCGTTTAAAGTTTCAATAAAAACCAGTTGATTTCTAAGTAAAACGAATATATGTATCAGATGCAGTTTTTTATAAGGAGTTCAAAAATATCATTAGATTCGCTCTAGGATTAAAACTGGCTGAGATAATCGCGTTTAAAGTTTCAATAAAAACCAGTTGCTTTTTAAGGGAAATGAATATATGTATCAGATGCAGTTTTTTATACGGAGTTAAAAAAAAACATTAGATTCGCTCTAGGATCAAAACTGGCTGAGATAATCGCGTTTAAAGTTTCAATAAAAACCAGTTGATTTCTAAGTAAAACGAATATATGTATCAGATGCAGTTTTTTATAAGGAGTTCAAAAATATCATTAGATTCGCTCTAGGATCAAAACTGGCTGAGATAATCGCGTTTAAAGTTTCAATAAAAACCAGTTGATTTCTAAGTAAAACGAATATATGTATCAGATGCAGTTTTTTATAAGGAGTTCAAAAATATCATTAGATTCGCTCTAGGATCAAAACTGGCTGAGATAATCGCGTTTAAAGTTTCAATAAAAAAAAGTTGATTTCTAAGTAAAACGAATATATGTATCAGATGCAGTTTTTTATAAGGAGTTCAAAAATATCATTAGATTCGCTCTAGGATCAAAACTGGCTGAGATAATCGCGTTTAAAGTTTCAATAAAAAAAAGTTGATTTCTAAGTAAAACGAATATATGTATCAGATGCAGTTTTTTATAAGGAGTTCAAAAATATCATTAGATTCGCTCTAGGATTAAAACTGGCTGAGATAATCGCGTTTAAAGTTTCAAGAAATTAAAGTTGCTTTTTAAGGGAAATGAATATATGTATCAGATGCAGTTTTTTATAAGGAGTTCAAAAATATCATTAGATTCGCTCTAGGATTAAAACTGGCTGAGATAATCGCGTTTAAAGTTTCAAGAAATTAAAGTTGCTTTTTAAGGGAAATGAATATATGTATCAGATGCAGTTTTTTATAAGGAGTTCAAAAATATCATTAGATTCGCTCTAGGATCAAAACTGGCTGAGATAATCGCGTTTAAAGTTTCAATAAAAACCAGTTGATTTCTAAGTAAAACGAATATATGTAGCAGATGCAGTTTTTTATAAGGAGTTCAAAAATATCATTAGATTCGCTCTAGGATCAAAACTGGCTGAGATAATCGCGTTTAAAGTTTCAATAAAAACCAGTTGATTTCTAAGTAAAACGAATATATGTATCAGATGCAGTTTTTTATAAGGAGTTCAAAAATATCATTAGATTCGCTCTAGGATCAAAACTGGCTGAGATAATCGCGTTTAAAGTTTCAATAAAAACCAGTTGATTTCTAAGTAAAACGAATATATGTATCAGATGCAGTTTTTTATAAGGAGTTCAAAAATATCATTAGATTCGCTCTAGGATCAAAACTGGCTGAGATAATCGCGTTTAAAGTTTCAATAAAAACCAGTTGATTTCTAAGTAAAACGAATATATGTATCAGATGCAGTTTTTTATAAGGAGTTCAAAAATATCATTAGATTCGCTCTAGGATCAAAACTGGCTGAGATAATCGCGTTTAAAGTTTCAATAAAAACCAGTTGATTTCTAAGTAAAACGAATATATGTATCAGATGCAGTTTTTATAAGGAGTTCAAAAATATCATTAGATTCGCTCTAGGATTAAAACTGGCTGAGATAATCGCGTTTAAAGTTTCAAGAAATTAAAGTTGCTTTTTAAGGGAAATGAATATATGTATCAGATGCAGTTTTTTATAAGGAGTTCAAAAATATCATTAGATTCGCTCTAGGATTAAAACTGGCTGAGATAATCGCGTTTAAAGTTTCAAGAAATTAAAGTTGCTTTTTAAGGGAAATGAATATATGTATCAGATGCAGTTTTTTATAAGGAGTTCAAAAATATCATTAGATTCGCTCTAGGATCAAAACTGGCTGAGATAATCGCGTTTAAAGTTTCAATAAAAACCAGTTGATTTCTAAGTAAAACGAATATATGTATCAGATGCAGTTTTTTATAAGGAGTTCAAAAATATCATTAGATTCGCTCTAGGATCAAAACTGGCTGAGATAATCGCGTTTAAAGTTTCAATAAAAACCAGTTGATTTCTAAGTAAAACGAATATATGTATCAGATGCAGTTTTTTATAAGGAGTTCAAAAATATCATTAGATTCGCTCTAGGATTAAAACTGGCTGAGATAATCGCGTTTAAAGTTTCAAGAAATTAAAGTTGCTTTTTAAGGGAAATGAATATATGTATCAGATGCAGTTTTTTATAAGGAGTTCAAAAATATCATTAGATTCGCTCTAGGATTAAAACTGGCTGAGATAATCGCGTTTAAAGTTTCAAGAAATTAAAGTTGCTTTTTAAGGGAAATGAATATATGTATCAGATGCAGTTTTTTATAAGGAGTTCAAAAATATCATTAGATTCGCTCTAGGATCAAAACTGGCTGAGATAATCGCGTTTAAAGTTTCAATAAAAACCAGTTGATTTCTAAGTAAAACGAATATATGTATCAGATGCAGTTTTTTATAAGGAGTTCAAAAATATCATTAGATTCGCTCTAGGATCAAAACTGGCTGAGATAATCGCGTTTAAAGTTTCAATAAAAACCAGTTGATTTCTAAGTAAAACGAATATATGTATCAGATGCAGTTTTTTATAAGGAGTTCAAAAATATCATTAGATTCGCTCTAGGATTAAAACTGGCTGAGATAATCGCGTTTAAAGTTTCAAGAAATTAAAGTTGCTTTTTAAGGGAAATGAATATATGTATCAGATGCAGTTTTTTATAAGGAGTTCAAAAATATCATTAGATTCGCTCTAGGATCAAAACTGGCTGAGATAATCGCGTTTAAAGTTTCAAGAAATTAAAGTTGCTTTTTAAGGGAAATGAATATATGTATCAGATGCAGTTTTTTATAAGGAGTTCAAAAATATCATTAGATTCGCTCTAGGATTAAAACTGGCTGAGATAATCGCGTTTAAAGTTTCAAGAAATTAAAGTTGCTTTTTAAGGGAAATGAATATATGTATCAGTTGCAGTTTTTTATAAGCAGTTCAAAAATATCATTAGATTCGCTCTAGGATTAAAACTGGCTGAGATAATCGCGTTTAAAGTTTCAAGAAATTAAAGTTGCTTTTTAAGGGAAATGAATATATGTATCAGATGCAGTTTTTTATAAGGAGTTCAAAAATATCATTAGATTCGCTCTAGGATTAAAACTGGCTGAGATAATCGCGTTTAAAGTTTCAATAAAAACCAGTTGATTTCTAAGTAAAACGAATATATGTATCAGATGCAGTTTTTTATAAGGAGTTCAAAAATATCATTAGATTCGCTCTAGGATCAAAACTGGCTGAGATAATCGCGTTTAAAGTTTCAATAAAAACCAGTTGATTTCTAAGTAAAACGAATATATGTATCAGATGCAGTTTTTTATAAGGAGTTCAAAAATATCATTAGATTCGCTCTAGGATTAAAACTGGCTGAGATAATCGCGTTTAAAGTTTCAATAAAAACCAGTTGCTTTTCAAGGGAAATGAATATATGTATCAGATGCAGTTTTTTATAAGGAGTTCAAAAATATCATTAGATTCGCTCTAGGATTAAAACTGGCTGAGATAATCGCGTTTAAAGTTTCAAGAAATTAAAGTTGCTTTTTAAGGGAAATGAATATATGTATCAGATGCAGTTTTTTATAAGGAGTTCAAAAATATCATTAGATTCGCTCTAGGATTAAAACTGGCTGAGATAATCGCGTTTAAAGTTTCAAGAAATTAAAGTTGCTTTTTAAGGGAAATGAATATATGTATCAGATGCAGTTTTTTATAAGGAGTTCAAAAATATCATTATATTCGCTCTAGGATTAAAACTGGCTGAGATAATCGCCTTTAAAGTTTCAAGAAATTAAAGTTGCTTTTTAAGGGAAATGAATATATGTATCAGATGCAGTTTTTTATAAGCAGTTCAAAAATATCATTAGATTCGCTCTAGGATCAAAACTGGCTGAGATAATCGCGTTTAAAGTTTCAATAAAAACCAGTTGATTTCTAAGTAAAACGAATATATGTATCAGATGCAGTTTTTTATAAGGAGTTCAAAAATATCATTAGATTCGCTCTAGGATCAAAACTGGCTGAGATAATCGCGTTTAAAGTTTCAATAAAAACCAGTTGATTTCTAAGTAAAACGAATATATGTATCAGATGCAGTTTTTTATAAGGAGTTCAAAAATATCATTAGATTCGCTCTAGGATTAAAACTGGCTGAAATAATCGCGTTTAAAGTTTCAATAAAAACCAGTTGCTTTTCAAGGGAAATGAATATATGTATCAGATGCAGTTTTTTATAAGGAGTTCAAAAATATCATTAGATTCGCTCTAGGATTAAAACTGGCTGAGATAATCGCGTTTAAAGTTTCAAGAAATTAAAGTTGCTTTTTAAGGGAAATGAATATATGTATCAGATGCAGTTTTTTATAAGGAGTTCAAAAATATCATTAGATTCGCTCTAGGATTAAAACTGGCTGAGATAATCGCGTTTAAAGTTTCAAGACATTAAAGTTGCTTTTTAAGGGAAATGAATACATGTATCAGATGCAGTTTTTTATAAGGAGTTCAAAAATATCATTAGATTCGCTCTAGGATTAAAACTGGCTGAGATAATCGCGTTTAAAGTTTCAAGAAATTAAAGTTGCTTTTTAAGGGAAATGAATATATGTATCAGATGCAGTTTTTTATAAGGAGTTCAAAAATATCATTATATTCGCTCTAGGATTAAAACTGGCTGAGATAATCGCCTTTAAAGTTTCAAGAAATTAAAGTTGCTTTTTAAGGGAAATGAATATATGTATCAGATGCAGTTTTTTATAAGCAGTTCAAAAATATCATTAGATTCGCTCTAGGATCAAAACTGGCTGAGATAATCGCGTTTAAAGTTTCAATAAAAACCAGTTGATTTCTAAGTAAAACGAATATATGTATCAGATGCAGTTTTTTATAAGGAGTTCAAAAATATCATTAGATTCGCTCTAGGATCAAAACTGGCTGAGATAATCGCGTTTAAAGTTTCAATAAAAACCAGTTGATTTCTAAGTAAAACGAATATATGTATCAGATGCAGTTTTTTATAAGGAGTTCAAAAATATCATTAGATTCGCTCTAGGATTAAAACTGGCTGAAATAATCGCGTTTAAAGTTTCAATAAAAACCAGTTGCTTTTCAAGGGAAATGAATATATGTATCAGATGCAGTTTTTTATAAGGAGTTCAAAAATATCATTAGATTCGCTCTAGGATTAAAACTGGCTGAGATAATCGCGTTTAAAGTTTCAAGAAATTAAAGTTGCTTTTTAAGGGAAATGAATATATGTATCAGATGCAGTTTTTTATAAGGAGTTCAAAAATATCATTAGATTCGCTCTAGGATTAAAACTGGCTGAGATAATCGCGTTTAAAGTTTCAAGACATTAAAGTTGCTTTTTAAGGGAAATGAATACATGTATCAGATGCAGTTTTTTATAAGGAGTTCAAAAATATCATTAGATTCGCTCTAGGATTAAAACTGGCTGAGATAATCGCGTTTAAAGTTTCAAGAAATTAAAGTTGCTTTTTAAGGGAAATGAATATATGTATCAGATGCAGTTTTTTATAAGGAGTTCAAAAATATCATTAGATTCGCTCTAGGATTAAAACTGGCTGAGATAATCGCGTTTAAAGTTTCAAGAAATTAAAGTTGCTTTTTAAGGGAAATGAATATATGTATCAGATGCAGTTTTTTATAAGGAGTTCAAAAATATCATTAGATTCGCTCTAGGATTAAAACTGGCTGAGATAATCGCGTTTAAAGTTTCAAGAAATTAAAGTTGCTTTTTAAGGGAAATGAATATATGTATCAGATGCAGTTTTTTATAAGGAGTTCAAAAATATCATTAGATTCGCTCTAGGATCAAAACTGGCTGAGATAATCGCGTTTAAAGTTTCAATAAAAACCAGTTGATTTCTAAGTAAAACGAATATATGTATCAGATGCAGTTTTTTATAAGGAGTTCAAAAATATCATTAGATTCGCTCTAGGATCAAAACTGGCTGAGATAATCGCGTTTAAAGTTTCAATAAAAACCAGTTGATTTCTAAGTAAAACGAATATATGTATCAGATGCAGTTTTTTATAAGGAGTTCAAAAATATCATTAGATTCGCTCTAGGATTAAAACTGGCTGAGATAATCGCGTTTAAAGTTTCAAGAAATTAAAGTTGCTTTTTAAGGGAAATGAATATATGTATCAGATGCAGTTTTTTATAAGGAGTTCAAAAATATCATTAGATTCGCTCTAGGATTAAAACTGGCTGAGATAATCGCGTTTAAAGTTTCAAGAAATTAAAGTTGCTTTTTAAGGGAAATGAATATATGTATCAGATGCAGTTTTTTATAAGGAGTTCAAAAATATCATTAGATTCGCTCTAGGATCGAAACTGGCTGAGATAATCGCGTTTAAAGTTTCAATAAAAACCAGTTGATTTCTAAGTAAAACGAATATATGTATCAGATGCAGTTTTTTATAAGGAGTTCAAAAATATCATTAGATTCGCTCTAGGATCAAAACTGGCTGAGATAATCGCGTTTAAAGTTTCAATAAAAACCAGTTGATTTCTAAGTAAAACGAATATATGTATCAGATGCAGTTTTTTATAAGGAGTTCAAAAATATCATTAGCTTCGCTCTAGGATTAAAACTGGCTGAGATAATCGCGTTTAAAGTTTCAAGAAATTAAAGTTGCTTTTTAAGGGAAATGAATATATGTATCAGATGCAGTTTTTTATAAGGAGTTCAAAAATATCATTAGATTCGCTCTAGGATTAAAACTGGCTGAGATAATCGCGTTTAAAGTTTCAAGAAATTAAAGTTGCTTTTTAAGGGAAATGAATATATGTATCAGATGCAGTTTTTTATAAGGAGTTCAAAAATATCATTAGATTCGCTCTAGGATCAAAACTGGCTGAGATAATCGCGTTTAAAGTTTCAATAAAAACCAGTTGATTTCTAAGTAAAACGAATATATGTATCAGATGCAGTTTTTTATAAGGAGTTCAAAAATATCATTAGATTCGCTCTAGGATCAAAACTGGCTGAGATAATCGCGTTTAAAGTTTCAATAAAAACCAGTTGATTTCTAAGTAAAACGAATATATGTATCAGATGCAGTTTTTTATAAGGAGTTCAAAAATATCATTAGATTCGCTCTAGGATTAAAACTGGCTGAGATAATCGCGTTTAAAGTTTCAAGAAATTAAAGTTGCTTTTTAAGGGAAATGAATATATGTATCAGATGCAGTTTTTTATAAGGAGTTCAAAAATATCATTAGATTCGCTCTAGGATCAAAACTGGCTGAGATAATCGCGTTTAAAGTTTCAATAAAAACCAGTTGATTTCTAAGTAAAACGAATATATGTATCAGATGCAGTTTTTTATAAGGAGTTCAAAAATATCATTAGATTCGCTCTAGGATCAAAACTGGCTGAGATAATCGCGTTTAAAGTTTCAATAAAAACCAGTTGATTTCTAAGTAAAACGAATATATGTATCAGATGCAGTTTTTTATAAGGAGTTCAAAAATATCATTAGATTCGCTCTAGGATTAAAACTGGCTGAGATAATCGCGTTTAAAGTTTCAAGAAATTAAAGTTGCTTTTTAAGGGAAATGAATATATGTATCAGATGCAGTTTTTTATAAGGAGTTCAAAAATATCATTAGATTCGCTCTAGGATTAAAACTGGCTGAGATAATCGCGTTTAAAGTTTCAAGAAATTAAAGTTGCTTTTTAAGGGAAATGAATATATGTATCAGATGCAGTTTTTTATAAGGAGTTCAAAAATATCATTAGATTCGCTCTAGGATCGAAACTGGCTGAGATAATCGCGTTTAAAGTTTCAATAAAAACCAGTTGATTTCTAAGTAAAACGAATATATGTATCAGATGCAGTTTTTTATAAGGAGTTCAAAAATATCATTAGATTCGCTCTAGGATCAAAACTGGCTGAGATAATCGCGTTTAAAGTTTCAATAAAAACCAGTTGATTTCTAAGTAAAACGAATATATGTATCAGATGCAGTTTTTTATAAGGAGTTCAAAAATATCATTAGCTTCGCTCTAGGATTAAAACTGGCTGAGATAATCGCGTTTAAAGTTTCAAGAAATTAAAGTTGCTTTTTAAGGGAAATGAATATATGTATCAGATGCAGTTTTTTATAAGGAGTTCAAAAATATCATTAGATTCGCTCTAGGATTAAAACTGGCTGAGATAATCGCGTTTAAAGTTTCAAGAAATTAAAGTTGCTTTTTAAGGGAAATGAATATATGTATCAGATGCAGTTTTTTATAAGGAGTTCAAAAATATCATTAGATTCGCTCTAGGATCAAAACTGGCTGAGATAATCGCGTTTAAAGTTTCAATAAAAACCAGTTGATTTCTAAGTAAAACGAATATATGTATCAGATGCAGTTTTTTATAAGGAGTTCAAAAATATCATTAGATTCGCTCTAGGATCAAAACTGGCTGAGATAATCGCGTTTAAAGTTTCAATAAAAACCAGTTGATTTCTAAGTAAAACGAATATATGTATCAGATGCAGTTTTTTATAAGGAGTTCAAAAATATCATTAGATTCGCTCTAGGATTAAAACTGGCTGAGATAATCGCGTTTAAAGTTTCAAGAAATTAAAGTTGCTTTTTAAGGGAAATGAATATATGTATCAGATGCAGTTTTTTATAAGGAGTTCAAAAATATCATTAGATTCGCTCTAGGATCAAAACTGGCTGAGATAATCGCGTTTAAAGTTTCAATAAAAACCAGTTGATTTCTAAGTAAAACGAATATATGTATCAGATGCAGTTTTTTATAAGGAGTTCAAAAATATCATTAGATTCGCTCTAGGATCAAAACTGGCTGAGATAATCGCGTTTAAAGTTTCAATAAAAACCAGTTGATTTCTAAGTAAAACGAATATATGTATCAGATGCAGTTTTTTATAAGGAGTTCAAAAATATCATTAGATTCGCTCTAGGATTAAAACTGGCTGAGATAATCGCGTTTAAAGTTTCAAGAAATTAAAGTTGCTTTTTAAGGGAAATGAATATATGTATCAGATGCAGTTTTTTATAAGGAGTTCAAAAATATCATTAGATTCGCTCTAGGATCAAAACTGGCTGAGATAATCGCGTTTAAAGTTTCAATAAAAACCAGTTGATTTCTAAGTAAAACGAATATATGTATCAGATGCAGTTTTTTATAAGGAGTTCAAAAATATCATTAGATTCGCTCTAGGATCAAAACTGGCTGAGATAATCGCGTTTAAAGTTTCAATAAAAACCAGTTGATTTCTAAGTAAAACGAATATATGTATCAGATGCAGTTTTTTATAAGGAGTTCAAAAATATCATTAGATTCGCTCTAGGATTAAAACTGGCTGAGATAATCGCGTTTAAAGTTTCAAGAAATTAAAGTTGCTTTTTAAGGGAAATGAATATATGTATCAGATGCAGTTTTTTATAAGGAGTTCAAAAATATCATTAGATTCGCTCTAGGATTAAAACTGGCTGAGATAATCGCGTTTAAAGTTTCAAGAAATTAAAGTTGCTTTTTAAGGGAAATGAATATATGTATCAGATGCAGTTTTTTATAAGGAGTTCAAAAATATCATTAGATTCGCTCTAGGATCGAAACTGGCTGAGATAATCGCGTTTAAAGTTTCAATAAAAACCAGTTGATTTCTAAGTAAAACGAATATATGTATCAGATGCAGTTTTTTATAAGGAGTTCAAAAATATCATTAGATTCGCTCTAGGATCAAAACTGGCTGAGATAATCGCGTTTAAAGTTTCAATAAAAACCAGTTGATTTCTAAGTAAAACGAATATATGTATCAGATGCAGTTTTTTATAAGGAGTTCAAAAATATCATTAGCTTCGCTCTAGGATTAAAACTGGCTGAGATAATCGCGTTTAAAGTTTCAAGAAATTAAAGTTGCTTTTTAAGGGAAATGAATATATGTATCAGATGCAGTTTTTTATAAGGAGTTCAAAAATATCATTAGATTCGCTCTAGGATTAAAACTGGCTGAGATAATCGCGTTTAAAGTTTCAAGAAATTAAAGTTGCTTTTTAAGGGAAATGAATATATGTATCAGATGCAGTTTTTTATAAGGAGTTCAAAAATATCATTAGATTCGCTCTAGGATCAAAACTGGCTGAGATAATCGCGTTTAAAGTTTCAATAAAAACCAGTTGATTTCTAAGTAAAACGAATATATGTATCAGATGCAGTTTTTTATAAGGAGTTCAAAAATATCATTAGATTCGCTCTAGGATCAAAACTGGCTGAGATAATCGCGTTTAAAGTTTCAATAAAAACCAGTTGATTTCTAAGTAAAACGAATATATGTATCAGATGCAGTTTTTTATAAGGAGTTCAAAAATATCATTAGATTCGCTCTAGGATTAAAACTGGCTGAGATAATCGCGTTTAAAGTTTCAAGAAATTAAAGTTGCTTTTTAAGGGAAATGAATATATGTATCAGATGCAGTTTTTTATAAGGAGTTCAAAAATATCATTAGATTCGCTCTAGGATCAAAACTGACTGAGATAATCGCGTTTAAAGTTTCAATAAAAACCAGTTGATTTCTAAGTAAAACGAATATATGTATCAGATGCAGTTTTTTATAAGGAGTTCAAAAATATCATTAGATTCGCTCTAGGATCAAAACTGGCTGAGATAATCGCGTTTAAAGTTTCAATAAAAACCAGTTGATTTCTAAGTAAAACGAATATATGTATCAGATGCAGTTTTTTATAAGGAGTTCAAAAATATCATTAGATTCGCTCTAGGATTAAAACTGGCTGAGATAATCGCGTTTAAAGTTTCAAGAAATTAAAGTTGCTTTTTAAGGGAAATGAATATATGTATCAGATGCAGTTTTTTATAAGGAGTTCAAAAATATCATTAGATTCGCTCTAGGATTAAAACTGGCTGAGATAATCGCGTTTAAAGTTTCAAGAAATTAAAGTTGCTTTTTAAGGGAAATGAATATATGTATCAGATGCAGTTTTTTATAAGGAGTTCAAAAATATCATTAGATTCGCTCTAGGATCGAAACTGGCTGAGATAATCGCGTTTAAAGTTTCAATAAAAACCAGTTGATTTCTAAGTAAAACGAATATATGTATCAGATGCAGTTTTTTATAAGGAGTTCAAAAATATCATTAGATTCGCTCTAGGATCAAAACTGGCTGAGATAATCGCGTTTAAAGTTTCAATAAAAACCAGTTGATTTCTAAGTAAAACGAATATATGTATCAGATGCAGTTTTTTATAAGGAGTTCAAAAATATCATTAGCTTCGCTCTAGGATTAAAACTGGCTGAGATAATCGCGTTTAAAGTTTCAAGAAATTAAAGTTGCTTTTTAAGGGAAATGAATATATGTATCAGATGCAGTTTTTTATAAGGAGTTCAAAAATATCATTAGATTCGCTCTAGGATTAAAACTGGCTGAGATAATCGCGTTTAAAGTTTCAAGAAATTAAAGTTGCTTTTTAAGGGAAATGAATATATGTATCAGATGCAGTTTTTTATAAGGAGTTCAAAAATATCATTAGATTCGCTCTAGGATCAAAACTGGCTGAGATAATCGCGTTTAAAGTTTCAATAAAAACCAGTTGATTTCTAAGTAAAACGAATATATGTATCAGATGCAGTTTTTTATAAGGAGTTCAAAAATATCATTAGATTCGCTCTAGGATCAAAACTGGCTGAGATAATCGCGTTTAAAGTTTCAATAAAAACCAGTTGATTTCTAAGTAAAACGAATATATGTATCAGATGCAGTTTTTTATAAGGAGTTCAAAAATATCATTAGATTCGCTCTAGGATTAAAACTGGCTGAGATAATCGCGTTTAAAGTTTCAAGAAATTAAAGTTGCTTTTTAAGGGAAATGAATATATGTATCAGATGCAGTTTTTTATAAGGAGTTCAAAAATATCATTAGATTCGCTCTAGGATTAAAACTGGCTGAGATAATCGCGTTTAAAGTTTCAAGAAATTAAAGTTGCTTTTTAAGGGAAATGAATATATGTATCAGATGCAGTTTTTTATAAGGAGTTCAAAAATATCATTAGATTCGCTCTAGGATCGAAACTGGCTGAGATAATCGCGTTTAAAGTTTCAATAAAAACCAGTTGATTTCTAAGTAAAACGAATATATGTATCAGATGCAGTTTTTTATAAGGAGTTCAAAAATATCATTAGATTCGCTCTAGGATCAAAACTGGCTGAGATAATCGCGTTTAAAGTTTCAATAAAAACCAGTTGATTTCTAAGTAAAACGAATATATGTATCAGATGCAGTTTTTTATAAGGAGTTCAAAAATATCATTAGCTTCGCTCTAGAATTAAAACTGGCTGAGATAATCGCGTTTAAAGTTTCAAGAAATTAAAGTTGCTTTTTAAGGGAAATGAATATATGTATCAGATGCAGTTTTTTATAAGGAGTTCAAAAATATCATTAGATTCGCTCTAGGATTAAAACTGGCTGAGATAATCGCGTTTAAAGTTTCAAGAAATTAAAGTTGCTTTTTAAGGGAAATGAATATATGTATCAGATGCAGTTTTTTATAAGGAGTTCAAAAATATCATTAGATTCGCTCTAGGATCGAAACTGGCTGAGATAATCGCGTTTAAAGTTTCAATAAAAACCAGTTGATTTC
Organism: Orchesella flavescens; assembly: GCA_964034955.1. NCBI lineage: Eukaryota > Metazoa > Arthropoda > Collembola > Entomobryomorpha > Orchesellidae > Orchesella > Orchesella flavescens. Next base: position 46,570,042 of record OZ035953.1, read on the forward strand.
TAAGTAAAACGAATATATGTATCAGATGCAGTTTTTTATAAGGAGTTCAAAAATATCATTAGATTCGCTCTAGGATCAAAACTGGCTGAGATAATCGCGTTTAAAGTTTCAATAAAAACCAGTTGATTTCTAAGTAAAACGAATATATGTATCAGATGCAGTTTTTTATAAGGAGTTCAAAAATATCATTAGCTTCGCTCTAGGATTAAAACTGGCTGAGATAATCGCGTTTAAAGTTTCAAGAAATTAAAGTTGCTTTTTAAGGGAAATGAATATATGTATCAGATGCAGTTTTTTATAAGGAGTTCAAAAATATCATTAGATTCGCTCTAGGATTAAAACTGGCTGAGATAATCGCGTTTAAAGTTTCAAGAAATTAAAGTTGCTTTTTAAGGGAAATGAATATATGTATCAGATGCAGTTTTTTATAAGGAGTTCAAAAATATCATTAGATTCGCTCTAGGATCGAAACTGGCTGAGATAATCGCGTTTAAAGTTTCAATAAAAACCAGTTGATTTCTAAGTAAAACGAATATATGTATCAGATGCAGTTTTTTATAAGGAGTTCAAAAATATCATTAGATTCGCTCTAGGATCAAAACTGGCTGAGATAATCGCGTTTAAAGTTTCAATAAAAACCAGTTGATTTCTAAGTAAAACGAATATATGTATCAGATGCAGTTTTTTATAAGGAGTTCAAAAATATCATTAGCTTCGCTCTAGGATTAAAACTGGCTGAGATAATCGCGTTTAAAGTTTCAAGAAATTAAAGTTGCTTTTTAAGGGAAATGAATATATGTATCAGATGCAGTTTTTTATAAGGAGTTCAAAAATATCATTAGATTCGCTCTAGGATTAAAACTGGCTGAGATAATCGCGTTTAAAGTTTCAAGAAATTAAAGTTGCTTTTTAAGGGAAATGAATATATGTATCAGATGCAGTTTTTTATAAGGAGTTCAAAAATATCATTAGATTCGCTCTAGGATCGAAACTGGCTGAGATAATCGCGTTTAAAGTTTCAATAAAAACCAGTTGATTTCTAAGTAAAACGAATATATGTATCAGATGCAGTTTTTTATAAGGAGTTCAAAAATATCATTAGATTCGCTCTAGGATTAAAACTGGCTGAGATAATCGCGTTTAAAGTTTCAAGAAATTAAAGTTGCTTTTTAAGGGAAATGAATATATGTATCAGATGCAGTTTTTTATAAGGAGTTCAAAAATATCATTAGATTCGCTCTAGGATTAAAACTGGCTGAGATAATCGCGTTTAAAGTTTCAAGAAATTAAAGTTGCTTTTTAAGGGAAATGAATATATGTATCAGATGCAGTTTTTTATAAGGAGTTCAAAAATATCATTAGATTCGCTCTAGGATCGAAACTGGCTGAGATAATCGCGTTTAAAGTTTCAATAAAAACCAGTTGATTTCTAAGTAAAACGAATATATGTATCAGATGCAGTTTTTTATAAGGAGTTCAAAAATATCATTAGATTCGCTCTAGGATCAAAACTGGCTGAGATAATCGCGTTTAAAGTTTCAATAAAAACCAGTTGATTTCTAAGTAAAACGAATATATGTATCAGATGCAGTTTTTTATAAGGAGTTCAAAAATATCATTAGATTCGCTCTAGGATTAAAACTGGCTGAGATAATCGCGTTTAAAGTTTCAAGAAATTAAAGTTGCTTTTTAAGGGAAATGAATATATGTATCAGATGCAGTTTTTTATAAGGAGTTCAAAAATATCATTAGATTCGCTCTAGGATTAAAACTGGCTGAGATAATCGCGTTTAAAGTTTCAAGAAATTAAAGTTGCTTTTTAAGGGAAATGAATATATGTATCAGATGCAGTTTTTTATAAGGAGTTCAAAAATATCATTAGATTCGCTCTAGGATCGAAACTGGCTGAGATAATCGCGTTTAAAGTTTCAATAAAAACCAGTTGATTTCTAAGTAAAACGAATATATGTATCAGATGCAGTTTTTTATAAGGAGTTCAAAAATATCATTAGATTCGCTCTAGGATCAAAACTGGCTGAGATAATCGCGTTTAAAGTTTCAATAAAAACCAGTTGATTTCTAAGTAAAACGAATATATGTATCAGATGCAGTTTTTTATAAGGAGTTCAAAAATATCATTAGCTTCGCTCTAGGATTAAAACTGGCTGAGATAATCGCGTTTAAAGTTTCAAGAAATTAAAGTTGCTTTTTAAGGGAAATGAATATATGTATCAGATGCAGTTTTTTATAAGGAGTTCAAAAATATCATTAGATTCGCTCTAGGATTAAAACTGGCTGAGATAATCGCGTTTAAAGTTTCAAGAAATTAAAGTTGCTTTTTAAGGGAAATGAATATATGTATCAGTTGCAGTTTTTTATAAGCAGTTCAAAAATATCATTAGATTCGCTCTAGGATTAAAACTGGCTGAGATAATCGCGTTTAAAGTTTCAAGAAATTAAAGTTGCTTTTTAAGGGAAATGAATATATGTATCAGATGCAGTTTTTTATAAGGAGTTCAAAAATATCATTAGATTCGCTCTAGGATCGAAACTGGCTGAGATAATCGCGTTTAAAGTTTCAATAAAAACCAGTTGATTTCTAAGTAAAACGAATATATGTATCAGATGCAGTTTTTTATAAGGAGTTCAAAAATATCATTAGATTCGCTCTAGGATCAAAACTGGCTGAGATAATCGCGTTTAAAGTTTCAATAAAAACCAGTTGATTTCTAAGTAAAACGAATATATGTATCAGATGCAGTTTTTTATAAGGAGTTCAAAAATATCATTAGCTTCGCTCTAGGATTAAAACTGGCTGAGATAATCGCGTTTAAAGTTTCAAGAAATTAAAGTTGCTTTTTAAGGGAAATGAATATATGTATCAGATGCAGTTTTTTATAAGGAGTTCAAAAATATCATTAGATTCGCTCTAGGATTAAAACTGGCTGAGATAATCGCGTTTAAAGTTTCAAGAAATTAAAGTTGCTTTTTAAGGGAAATGAATATATGTATCAGATGCAGTTTTTTATAAGGAGTTCAAAAATATCATTAGATTCGCTCTAGGATCGAAACTGGCTGAGATAATCGCGTTTAAAGTTTCAATAAAAACCAGTTGATTTCTAAGTAAAACGAATATATGTATCAGATGCAGTTTTTTATAAGGAGTTCAAAAATATCATTAGATTCGCTCTAGGATCAAAACTGGCTGAGATAATCGCGTTTAAAGTTTCAATAAAAACCAGTTGATTTCTAAGTAAAACGAATATATGTATCAGATGCAGTTTTTTATAAGGAGTTCAAAAATATCATTAGCTTCGCTCTAGGATTAAAACTGGCTGAGATAATCGCGTTTAAAGTTTCAAGAAATTAAAGTTGCTTTTTAAGGGAAATGAATATATGTATCAGATGCAGTTTTTTATAAGGAGTTCAAAAATATCATTAGATTCGCTCTAGGATTAAAACTGGCTGAGATAATCGCGTTTAAAGTTTCAAGAAATTAAAGTTGCTTTTTAAGGGAAATGAATATATGTATCAGTTGCAGTTTTTTATAAGCAGTTCAAAAATATCATTAGATTCGCTCTAGGATTAAAACTGGCTGAGATAATCGCGTTTAAAGTTTCAAGAAATTAAAGTTGCTTTTTAAGGGAAATGAATATATGTATCAGATGCAGTTTTTTATAAGGAGTTCAAAAATATCATTAGATTCGCTCTAGGATCGAAACTGGCTGAGATAATCGCGTTTAAAGTTTCAATAAAAACCAGTTGATTTCTAAGTAAAACGAATATATGTATCAGATGCAGTTTTTTATAAGGAGTTCAAAAATATCATTAGATTCGCTCTAGGATCAAAACTGGCTGAGATAATCGCGTTTAAAGTTTCAATAAAAACCAGTTGATTTCTAAGTAAAACGAATATATGTATCAGATGCAGTTTTTTATAAGGAGTTCAAAAATATCATTAGCTTCGCTCTAGGATTAAAACTGGCTGAGATAATCGCGTTTAAAGTTTCAAGAAATTAAAGTTGCTTTTTAAGGGAAATGAATATATGTATCAGATGCAGTTTTTTATAAGGAGTTCAAAAATATCATTAGATTCGCTCTAGGATTAAAACTGGCTGAGATAATCGCGTTTAAAGTTTCAAGAAATTAAAGTTGCTTTTTAAGGGAAATGAATATATGTATCAGATGCAGTTTTTTATAAGGAGTTCAAAAATATCATTAGATTCGCTCTAGGATCGAAACTGGCTGAGATAATCGCGTTTAAAGTTTCAATAAAAACCAGTTGATTTCTAAGTAAAACGAATATATGTATCAGATGCAGTTTTTTATAAGGAGTTCAAAAATATCATTAGATTCGCTCTAGGATCAAAACTGGCTGAGATAATCGCGTTTAAAGTTTCAATAAAAACCAGTTGATTTCTAAGTAAAACGAATATATGTATCAGATGCAGTTTTTTATAAGGAGTTCAAAAATATCATTAGCTTCGCTCTAGGATTAAAACTGGCTGAGATAATCGCGTTTAAAGTTTCAAGAAATTAAAGTTGCTTTTTAAGGGAAATGAATATATGTATCAGATGCAGTTTTTTATAAGGAGTTCAAAAATATCATTAGATTCGCTCTAGGATTAAAACTGGCTGAGATAATCGCGTTTAAAGTTTCAAGAAATTAAAGTTGCTTTTTAAGGGAAATGAATATATGTATCAGATGCAGTTTTTTATAAGGAGTTCAAAAATATCATTAGATTCGCTCTAGGATTAAAACTGGCTGAGATAATCGCGTTTAAAGTTTCAAGAAATTAAAGTTGCTTTTTAAGGGAAATGAATATATGTATCAGATGCAGTTTTTTATAAGGAGTTCAAAAATATCATTAGATTCGCTCTAGGATTAAAACTGGCTGAGATAATCGCGTTTAAAGTTTCAAGAAATTAAAGTTGCTTTTTAAGGGAAATGAATATATGTATCAGATGCAGTTTTTTATAAGGAGTTCAAAAATATCATTAGATTCGCTCTAGGATCAAAACTGGCTGAGATAATCGCGTTTAAAGTTTCAATAAAAACCAGTTGATTTCTAAGTAAAACGAATATATGTATCAGATGCAGTTTTTTATAAGGAGTTCAAAAATATCATTAGATTCGCTCTAGGATCAAAACTGGCTGAGATAATCGCGTTTAAAGTTTCAATAAAAACCAGTTGATTTCTAAGTAAAACGAATATATGTATCAGATGCAGTTTTTTATAAGGAGTTCAAAAATATCATTAGATTCGCTCTAGGATTAAAACTGGCTGAGATAATCGCGTTTAAAGTTTCAAGAAATTAAAGTTGCTTTTTAAGGGAAATGAATATATGTATCAGATGCAGTTTTTTATAAGGAGTTCAAAAATATCATTAGATTCGCTCTAGGATTAAAACTGGCTGAGATAATCGCGTTTAAAGTTTCAAGAAATTAAAGTTGCTTTTTAAGGGAAATGAATATATGTATCAGATGCAGTTTTTTATAAGGAGTTCAAAAATATCATTAGATTCGCTCTAGGATTAAAACTGGCTGAGATAATCGCGTTTAAAGTTTCAAGAAATTAAAGTTGCTTTTTAAGGGAAATGAATATATGTATCAGATGCAGTTTTTTATAAGGAGTTCAAAAATATCATTAGATTCGCTCTAGGATTAAAACTGGCTGAGATAATCGCGTTTAAAGTTTCAAGAAATTAAAGTTGCTTTTTAAGGGAAATGAATATATGTATCAGATGCAGTTTTTTATAAGGAGTTCAAAAATATCATTAGATTCGCTCTAGGATTAAAACTGGCTGAGATAATCGCGTTTAAAGTTTCAAGAAATTAAAGTTGCTTTTTAAGGGAAATGAATATATGTATCAGATGCAGTTTTTTATAAGGAGTTCAAAAATATCATTAGATTCGCTCTAGGATCAAAACTGGCTGAGATAATCGCGTTTAAAGTTTCAATAAAAACCAGTTGATTTCTAAGTAAAACGAATATATGTATCAGATGCAGTTTTTTATAAGGAGTTCAAAAATATCATTAGATTCGCTCTAGGATCAAAACTGGCTGAGATAATCGCGTTTAAAGTTTCAATAAAAACCAGTTGATTTCTAAGTAAAACGAATATATGTATCAGATGCAGTTTTTTATAAGGAGTTCAAAAATATCATTAGATTCGCTCTAGGATTAAAACTGGCTGAGATAATCGCGTTTAAAGTTTCAAGAAATTAAAGTTGCTTTTTAAGGGAAATGAATATATGTATCAGATGCAGTTTTTTATAAGGAGTTCAAAAATATCATTAGATTCGCTCTAGGATTAAAACTGGCTGAGATAATCGCGTTTAAAGTTTCAAGAAATTAAAGTTGCTTTTTAAGGGAAATGAATATATGTATCAGATGCAGTTTTTTATAAGGAGTTCAAAAATATCATTAGATTCGCTCTAGGATCGAAACTGGCTGAGATAATCGCGTTTAAAGTTTCAATAAAAACCAGTTGATTTCTAAGTAAAACGAATATATGTATCAGATGCAGTTTTTTATAAGGAGTTCAAAAATATCATTAGATTCGCTCTAGGATCAAAACTGGCTGAGATAATCGCGTTTAAAGTTTCAATAAAAACCAGTTGATTTCTAAGTAAAACGAATATATGTATCAGATGCAGTTTTTTATAAGGAGTTCAAAAATATCATTAGATTCGCTCTAGGATTAAAACTGGCTGAGATAATCGCGTTTAAAGTTTCAAGAAATTAAAGTTGCTTTTTAAGGGAAATGAATATATGTATCAGATGCAGTTTTTTATAAGGAGTTCAAAAATATCATTAGATTCGCTCTAGGATTAAAACTGGCTGAGATAATCGCGTTTAAAGTTTCAAGAAATTAAAGTTGCTTTTTAAGGGAAATGAATATATGTATCAGATGCAGTTTTTTATAAGGAGTTCAAAAATATCATTAGATTCGCTCTAGGATCGAAACTGGCTGAGATAATCGCGTTTAAAGTTTCAATAAAAACCAGTTGATTTCTAAGTAAAACGAATATATGTATCAGATGCAGTTTTTTATAAGGAGTTCAAAAATATCATTAGATTCGCTCTAGGATCAAAACTGGCTGAGATAATCGCGTTTAAAGTTTCAATAAAAACCAGTTGATTTCTAAGTAAAACGAATATATGTATCAGATGCAGTTTTTTATAAGGAGTTCAAAAATATCATTAGCTTCGCTCTAGGATTAAAACTGGCTGAGATAATCGCGTTTAAAGTTTCAAGAAATTAAAGTTGCTTTTTAAGGGAAATGAATATATGTATCAGATGCAGTTTTTTATAAGGAGTTCAAAAATATCATTAGATTCGCTCTAGGATTAAAACTGGCTGAGATAATCGCGTTTAAAGTTTCAAGAAATTAAAGTTGCTTTTTAAGGGAAATGAATATATGTATCAGTTGCAGTTTTTTATAAGCAGTTCAAAAATATCATTAGATTCGCTCTAGGATTAAAACTGGCTGAGATAATCGCGTTTAAAGTTTCAAGAAATTAAAGTTGCTTTTTAAGGGAAATGAATATATGTATCAGATGCAGTTTTTTATAAGGAGTTCAAAAATATCATTAGATTCGCTCTAGGATTAAAACTGGCTGAGATAATCGCGTTTAAAGTTTCAAGAAATTAAAGTTGCTTTTTAAGGGAAATGAATATATGTATCAGATGCAGTTTTTTATAAGGAGTTCAAAAATATCATTAGATTCGCTCTAGGATCAAAACTGGCTGAGATAATCGCGTTTAAAGTTTCAATAAAAACCAGTTGATTTCTAAGTAAAACGAATATATGTATCAGATGCAGTTTTTTATAAGGAGTTCAAAAATATCATTAGATTCGCTCTAGGATTAAAACTGGCTGAGATAATCGCGTTTAAAGTTTCAAGAAATTAAAGTTGCTTTTTAAGGGAAATGAATATATGTATCAGTTGCAGTTTTTTATAAGCAGTTCAAAAATATCATTAGATTCGCTCTAGGATTAAAACTGGCTGAGATAATCGCGTTTAAAGTTTCAAGAAATTAAAGTTGCTTTTTAAGGGAAATGAATATATGTATCAGATGCAGTTTTTTATAAGGAGTTCAAAAATATCATTAGATTCGCTCTAGGATTAAAACTGGCTGAGATAATCGCGTTTAAAGTTTCAAGAAATTAAAGTTGCTTTTTAAGGGAAATGAATATATGTATCAGATGCAGTTTTTTATAAGGAGTTAAAAAAAAACATTAGATTCGCTCTAGGATCAAAACTGGCTGAGATAATCGCGTTTAAAGTTTCAATAAAAACCAGTTGATTTCTAAGTAAAACGAATATATGTATCAGATGCAGTTTTTTATAAGGAGTTCAAAAATATCATTAGATTCGCTCTAGGATCAAAACTGGCTGAGATAATCGCGTTTAAAGTTTCAATAAAACCAGTTGATTTCTAAGTAAAACGAATATATGTATCAGATGCAGTTTTTTATAAGGAGTTCAAAAATATCATTAGATTCGCTCTAGGATTAAAACTGGCTGAGATAATCGCGTTTAAAGTTTCAATAAAAACCAGTTGCTTTTTAAGGGAAATGAATATATGTATCAGATGCAGTTTTTTATAAGGAGTTCAAAAATATCATTAGATTCGCTCTAGGATTAAAACTGGCTGAGATAATCGCGTTTAAAGTTTCAATAAAAACCAGTTGATTTCTAAGTAAAACGAATATATGTATCAGATGCAGTTTTTTATAAGGAGTTCAAAAATATCATTAGATTCGCTCTAGGATCAAAACTGGCTGAGATAATCGCGTTTAAAGTTTCAAGAAATTAAAGTTGCTTTTTAAGGGAAATGAATATATGTATCAGATGCAGTTTTTTATAAGGAGTTCAAAAATATCATTAGATTCGCTCTAGGATTAAAACTGGCTGAGATAATCGCGTTTAAAGTTTCAAGAAATTAAAGTTGCTTTTTAAGGGAAATGAATACATGTATCAGATGCAGTTTTTTATAAGGAGTTCAAAAATATCATTAGATTCGCTCTAGGATTAAAACTGGCTGAGATAATCGCGTTTAAAGTTTCAATAAAAACCAGTTGATTTCTAAGTAAAACGAATATATGTATCAGTTGCAGTTTTTTATAAGCAGTTCAAAAATATCATTAGATTCGCTCTAGGATTAAAACTGGCTGAGATAATCGCGTTTAAAGTTTCAAGAAATTAAAGTTGCTTTTTAAGGGAAATGAATATATGTATCAGATGCAGTTTTTTATAAGGAGTTCAAAAATATCATTAGATTCGCTCTAGGATTAAAACTGGCTGAGATAATCGCGTTTAAAGTTTCAATAAAAACCAGTTGATTTCTAAGTAAAACGAATATATGTATCAGATGCAGTTTTTTATAAGGAGTTCAAAAATATCATTAGATTCGCTCTAGGATTAAAACTGGCTGAGATAATCGCGTTTAAAGTTTCAAGAAATTAAAGTTGCTTTTTAAGGGAAATGAATATATGTATCAGATGCAGTTTTTTATAAGGAGTTCAAAAATATCATTAGATTCGCTCTAGGATTAAAACTGGCTGAGATAATCGCGTTTAAAGTTTCAAGAAATTAAAGTTGCTTTTAAAGGGAAATGAATACATGTATCAGATGCAGTTTTTTATAAGGAGTTCAAAAATATCATTAGATTCGCTCTAGGATTAAAACTGGCTGAGATAATCGCGTTTAAAGTTTCAATAAAAACCAGTTGATTTCTAAGTAAAACGAATATATGTATCAGTTGCAGTTTTTTATAAGCAGTTCAAAAATATCATTAGATTCGCTCTAGGATTAAAACTGGCTGAGATAATCGCGTTTAAAGTTTCAAGAAATTAAAGTTGCTTTTTAAGGGAAATGAATATATGTATCAGATGCAGTTTTTTATAAGGAGTTCAAAAATATCATTAGATTCGCTCTAGGATTAAAACTGGCTGAGATAATCGCGTTTAAAGTTTCAATAAAAACCAGTTGATTTCTAAGTAAAACGAATATATGTATCAGATGCAGTTTATTATAAGGAGTTCAAAAATATCATTAGATTCGCTCTAGGATTAAAACTGGCTGAGATAATCGCGTTTAAAGTTTCAAGAAATTAAAGTTGCTTTTTAAGGGAAATGAATATATGTATCAGATGCAGTTTTTTATAAGGAGTTCAAAAATATCATTAGATTCGCTCTAGGATTAAAACTGGCTGAGATAATCGCGTTTAAAGTTTCAAGAAATTAAAGTTGCTATTTAAGGGAAATGAATATATGTATCAGTTGCAGTTTTTTATAAGCAGTTCAAAAATATCATTAGATTCGCTCTAGGATTAAAACTGGCTGAGATAATCGCGTTTAAAGTTTCAAGAAATTAAAGTTGCTTTTTAAGGGAAATGAATATATGTATCAGATGCAGTTTTTTATAAGGAGTTCAAAAATATCATTAGATTCGCTCTAGGATTAAAACTGGCTGAGATAATCGCGTTTAAAGTTTCAATAAAAACCAGTTGATTTCTAAGTAAAACGAATATATGTATCAGATGCAGTTTTTATAAGGAGTTCAAAAATATCATTAGATTCGCTCTAGGATTAAAACTGGCTGAGATAATCGCGTTTAAAGTTTCAAGAAATTAAAGTTGCTTTTTAAGGGAAATGAATATATGTATCAGATGCAGTTTTTTATAAGGAGTTCAAAAATATCATTAGATTCGCTCTAGGATTAAAACTGGCTGAGATAATCGCGTTTAAAGTTTCAAGAAATTAAAGTTGCTTTTTAAGGGAAATGAATATATGTATCAGATGCAGTTTTTTATAAGGAGTTAAAAAAAAACATTAGATTCGCTCTAGGATCAAAACTGGCTGAGATAATCGCGTTTAAAGTTTCAATAAAAACCAGTTGATTTCTAAGTAAAACGAATATATGTATCAGATGCAGTTTTTTATAAGGAGTTCAAAAATATCATTAGATTCGCTCTAGGATCAAAACTGGCTGAGATAATCGCGTTTAAAGTTTCAATAAAAACCAGTTGATTTCTAAGTAAAACGAATATATGTATCAGATGCAGTTTTTTATAAGGAGTTCAAAAATATCATTAGATTCGCTCTAGGATTAAAACTGGCTGAGATAATCGCGTTTAAAGTTTCAAGAAATTAAAGTTGCTTTTTAAGGGAAATGAATATATGTATCAGATGCAGTTTTTTATAAGGAGTTCAAAAATATCATTAGATTCGCTCTAGGATTAAAACTGGCTGAGATAATCGCGTTTAAAGTTTCAAGAAATTAAAGTTGCTTTTTAAGGGAAATGAATATATGTATCAGTTGCAGTTTTTTATAAGCAGTTCAAAAATATCATTAGATTCGCTCTAGGATTAAAACTGGCTGAGATAATCGCGTTTAAAGTTTCAAGAAATTAAAGTTGCTTTTTAAGGGAAATGAATATATGTATCAGATGCAGTTTTTTATAAGGAGTTCAAAAATATCATTAGATTCGCTCTAGGATTAAAACTGGCTGAGATAATCGCGTTTAAAGTTTCAATAAAAACCAGTTGATTTCTAAGTAAAACGAATATATGTATCAGATGCAGTTTTTTATAAGGAGTTCAAAAATATCATTAGATTCGCTCTAGGATTAAAACTGGCTGAGATAATCGCGTTTAAAGTTTCAATAAAAACCAGTTGATTTCTAAGTAAAACGAATATATGTATCAGATGCAGTTTTTTATAAGGAGTTCAAAAATATCATTAGATTCGCTCTAGGATCAAAACTGGCTGAGATAATCGCGTTAAAAGTTTCAATAAAAACCAGTTGATTTCTAAGTAAAACGAATATATGTATCAGATGCAGTTTTTTATAAGGAGTTCAAAAATATCATTAGATTCGCTCTAGGATCAAAACTGGCTGAGATAATCGCGTTTAAAGTTTCAATAAAAACCAGTTGATTTCTAAGTAAAACGAATATATGTATCAGATGCAGTTTTTTATAAGGAGTTCAAAAATATCATTAGATTCGCTCTAGGATTAAAACTGGCTGAGATAATCGCGTTTAAAGTTTCAAGAAATTAAAGTTGCTTTTTAAGGGAAATGAATATATGTATCAGATGCAGTTTTTTATAAGGAGTTCAAAAATATCATTAGATTCGCTCTAGGATTAAAACTGGCTGAGATAATCGCGTTTAAAGTTTCAAGAAATTAAAGTTGCTTTTTAAGGGAAATGAATATATGTATCAGTTGCAGTTTTTTATAAGCAGTTCAAAAATATCATTAGATTCGCTCTAGGATTAAAACTGGCTGAGATAATCGCGTTTAAAGTTTCAAGAAATTAAAGTTGCTTTTTAAGGGAAATGAATATATGTATCAGATGCAGTTTTTTATAAGGAGTTCAAAAATATCATTAGATTCGCTCTAGGATTAAAACTGGCTGAGATAATCGCGTTTAAAGTTTCAAGAAATTAAAGTTGCTTTTTAAGGGAAATGAATATATGTATCAGATGCAGTTTTTTATAAGGAGTTCAAAAATATCATTAGATTCGCTCTAGGATCAAAACTGGCTGAGATAATCGCGTTTAAAGTTTCAAGAAATTAAAGTTGCTTTTTAAGGGAAATGAATATATGTATCAGATGCAGTTTTTTATAAGGAGTTCAAAAATATCATTAGATTCGCTCTAGGATCAAAACTGGCTGAGATAATCGCGTTTAAAGTTTCAATAAAAACCAGTTGATTTCTAAGTAAAACGAATATATGTATCAGATGCAGTTTTTTATAAGGAGTTCAAAAATATCATTAGATTCGCTCTAGGATCAAAACTGGCTGAGATAATCGCGTTTAAAGTTTCAAGAAATTAAAGTTGCTTTTTAAGGGAAATGAATATATGTATCAGATGCAGTTTTTTATAAGGAGTTCAAAAATATCATTAGATTCGCTCTAGGATTAAAACTGGCTGAGATAATCGCGTTTAAAGTTTCAAGAAATTAAAGTTGCTTTTTAAGGGAAATGAATATATGTATCAGTTGCAGTTTTTTATAAGCAGTTCAAAAATATCATTAGATTCGCTCTAGGATTAAAACTGGCTGAGATAATCGCGTTTAAAGTTTCAAGAAATTAAAGTTGCTTTTTAAGGGAAATGAATATATGTATCAGATGCAGTTTTTTATAAGGAGTTCAAAAATATCATTAGATTCGCTCTAGGATTAAAACTGGCTGAGATAATCGCGTTTAAAGTTTCAAGAAATTAAAGTTGCTTTTTAAGGGAAATGAATATATGTATCAGATGCAGTTTTTTATAAGGAGTTCAAAAATATCATTAGATTCGCTCTAGGATCAAAACTGGCTGAGATAATCGCGTTAAAAGTTTCAATAAAAACCAGTTGATTTCTAAGTAAAACGAATATATGTATCAGATGCAGTTTTTTATAAGGAGTTCAAAAATATCATTAGATTCGCTCTAGGATTAAAACTGGCTGAGATAATCGCGTTTAAAGTTTCAAGAAATTAAAGTTGCTTTTTAAGGGAAATGAATATATGTATCAGATGCAGTTTTTTATAAGGAGTTCAAAAATATCATTAGATTCGCTCTAGGATCAAAACTGGCTGAGATAATCGCGTTAAAAGTTTCAATAAAAACCAGTTGATTTCTAAGTAAAACGAATATATGTATCAGATGCAGTTTTTTATAAGGAGTTCAAAAATATCATTAGATTCGCTCTAGGATCAAAACTGGCTGAGATAATCGCGTTAAAAGTTTCAATAAAAACCAGTTGATTTCTAAGTAAAACGAATATATGTATCAGATGCAGTTTTTTATAAGGAGTTCAAAAATATCATTAGATTCGCTCTAGGATCAAAACTGGCTGAGATAATCGCGTTAAAAGTTTCAATAAAAACCAGTTGATTTCTAAGTAAAACGAATATATGTATCAGATGCAGTTTTTTATAAGGAGTTCAAAAATATCATTAGATTCGCTCTAGGATCAAAACTGGCTGAGATAATCGCGTTTAAAGTTTCAATAAAAACCAGTTGATTTCTAAGTAAAACGAATATATGTATCAGATGCAGTTTTTTATAAGGAGTTCAAAAATATCATTAGATTCGCTCTAGGATTAAAACTGGCTGAGATAATCGCGTTTAAAGTTTCAAGAAATTAAAGTTGCTTTTTAAGGGAAATGAATATATGTATCAGATGCAGTTTTTTATAAGGAGTTCAAAAATATCATTAGATTCGCTCTAGGATTAAAACTGGCTGAGATAATCGCGTTTAAAGTTTCAAGAAATTAAAGTTGCTTTTTAAGGGAAATGAATATATGTATCAGATGCAGTTTTTTATAAGGAGTTCAAAAATATCATTAGATTCGCTCTAGGATCAAAACTGGCTGAGATAATCGCGTTTAAAGTTTCAAGAAATTAAAGTTGCTTTTTAAGGGAAATGAATATATGTATCAGATGCAGTTTTTTATAAGGAGTTCAAAAATATCATTAGATTCGCTCTAGGATCAAAACTGGCTGAGATAATCGCGTTAAAAGTTTCAATAAAAACCAGTTGATTTCTAAGTAAAACGAATATATGTATCAGATGCAGTTTTTTATAAGGAGTTCAAAAATATCATTAGATTCGCTCTAGGATCAAAACTGGCTGAGATAATCGCGTTTAAAGTTTCAATAAAAACCAGTTGATTTCTAAGTAAAACGAATATATGTATCAGATGCAGTTTTTTATAAGGAGTTCAAAAATATCATTAGATTCGCTCTAGGATCAAAACTGGCTGAGATAATCGCGTTTAAAGTTTCAAGAAATTAAAGTTGCTTTTTAAGGGAAATGAATATATGTATCAGATGCAGTTTTTTATAAGGAGTTCAAAAATATCATTAGATTCGCTCTAGGATCAAAACTGGCTGAGATAATCGCGTTAAAAGTTTCAATAAAAACCAGTTGATTTCTAAGTAAAACGAATATATGTATCAGATGCAGTTTTTTATAAGGAGTTCAAAAATATCATTAGATTCGCTCTAGGATCAAAACTGGCTGAGATAATCGCGTTAAAAGTTTCAATAAAAACCAGTTGATTTCTAAGTAAAACGAATATATGTATCAGATGCAGTTTTTTATAAGGAGTTCAAAAATATCATTAGATTCGCTCTAGGATCAAAACTGGCTGAGATAATCGCGTTTAAAGTTTCAATAAAAACCAGTTGATTTCTAAGTAAAACGAATATATGTATCAGATGCAGTTTTTTATAAGGAGTTCAAAAATATCATTAGATTCGCTCTAGGATTAAAACTGGCTGAGATAATCGCGTTTAAAGTTTCAAGAAATTAAAGTTGCTTTTTAAGGGAAATGAATATATGTATCAGATGCAGTTTTTTATAAGGAGTTCAAAAATATCATTAGATTCGCTCTAGGATTAAAACTGGCTGAGATAATCGCGTTTAAAGTTTCAAGAAATTAAAGTTGCTTTTTAAGGGAAATGAATATATGTATCAGTTGCAGTTTTTTATAAGCAGTTCAAAAATATCATTAGATTCGCTCTAGGATTAAAACTGGCTGAGATAATCGCGTTTAAAGTTTCAAGAAATTAAAGTTGCTTTTTAAGGGAAATGAATATATGTATCAGATGCAGTTTTTTATAAGGAGTTCAAAAATATCATTAGATTCGCTCTAGGATTAAAACTGGCTGAGATAATCGCGTTTAAAGTTTCAAGAAATTAAAGTTGCTTTTTAAGGGAAATGAATATATGTATCAGATGCAGTTTTTTATAAGGAGTTCAAAAATATCATTAGATTCGCTCTAGGATTAAAACTGGCTGAGATAATCGCGTTTAAAGTTTCAAGAAATTAAAGTTGCTTTTTAAGGGAAATGAATATATGTATCAGTTGCAGTTTTTTATAAGCAGTTCAAAAATATCATTAGATTCGCTCTAGGATTAAAACTGGCTGAGATAATCGCGTTTAAAGTTTCAAGAAATTAAAGTTGCTTTTTAAGGGAAATGAATATATGTATCAGATGCAGTTTTTTATAAGGAGTTCAAAAATATCATTAGATTCGCTCTAGGATTAAAACTGGCTGAGATAATCGCGTTTAAAGTTTCAAGAAATTAAAGTTGCTTTTTAAGGGAAATGAATATATGTATCAGATGCAGTTTTTTATAAGGAGTTCAAAAATATCATTAGATTCGCTCTAGGATCAAAACTGGCTGAGATAATCGCGTTAAAAGTTTCAATAAAAACCAGTTGATTTCTAAGTAAAACGAATATATGTATCAGATGCAGTTTTTTATAAGGAGTTCAAAAATATCATTAGATTCGCTCTAGGATCAAAACTGGCTGAGATAATCGCGTTTAAAGTTTCAATAAAAACCAGTTGATTTCTAAGTAAAACGAATATATGTATCAGATGCAGTTTTTTATAAGGAGTTCAAAAATATCATTAGATTCGCTCTAGGATTAAAACTGGCTGAGATAATCGCGTTTAAAGTTTCAAGAAATTAAAGTTGCTTTTTAAGGGAAATGAATATATGTATCAGATGCAGTTTTTTATAAGGAGTTCAAAAATATCATTAGATTCGCTCTAGGATCAAAACTGGCTGAGATAATCGCGTTAAAAGTTTCAATAAAAACCAGTTGATTTCTAAGTAAAACGAATATATGTATCAGATGCAGTTTTTTATAAGGAGTTCAAAAATATCATTAGATTCGCTCTAGGATTAAAACTGGCTGAGATAATCGCGTTTAAAGTTTCAAGAAATTAAAGTTGCTTTTTAAGGGAAATGAATATATGTATCAGATGCAGTTTTTTATAAGGAGTTCAAAAATATCATTAGATTCGCTCTAGGATTAAAACTGGCTGAGATAATCGCGTTTAAAGTTTCAAGAAATTAAAGTTGCTTTTTAAGGGAAATGAATATATGTATCAGATGCAGTTTTTTATAAGGAGTTCAAAAATATCATTAGATTCGCTCTAGGATCAAAACTGGCTGAGATAATCGCGTTAAAAGTTTCAATAAAAACCAGTTGATTTCTAAGTAAAACGAATATATGTATCAGATGCAGTTTTTTATAAGGAGTTCAAAAATATCATTAGATTCGCTCTAGGATCAAAACTGGCTGAGATAATCGCGTTTAAAGTTTCAATAAAAACCAGTTGATTTCTAAGTAAAACGAATATATGTATCAGATGCAGTTTTTTATAAGGAGTTCAAAAATATCATTAGATTCGCTCTAGGATTAAAACTGGCTGAGATAATCGCGTTTAAAGTTTCAAGAAATTAAAGTTGCTTTTTAAGGGAAATGAATATATGTATCAGATGCAGTTTTTTATAAGGAGTTCAAAAATATCATTAGATTCGCTCTAGGATTAAAACTGGCTGAGATAATCGCGTTTAAAGTTTCAAGAAATTAAAGTTGCTTTTTAAGGGAAATGAATATATGTATCAGTTGCAGTTTTTTATAAGCAGTTCAAAAATATCATTAGATTCGCTCTAGGATTAAAACTGGCTGAGATAATCGCGTTTAAAGTTTCAAGAAATTAAAGTTGCTTTTTAAGGGAAATGAATATATGTATCAGATGCAGTTTTTTATAAGGAGTTCAAAAATATCATTAGATTCGCTCTAGGATTAAAACTGGCTGAGATAATCGCGTTTAAAGTTTCAAGAAATTAAAGTTGCTTTTTAAGGGAAATGAATATATGTATCAGATGCAGTTTTTTATAAGGAGTTCAAAAATATCATTAGATTCGCTCTAGGATCAAAACTGGCTGAGATAATCGCGTTAAAAGTTTCAATAAAAACCAGTTGATTTCTAAGTAAAACGAATATATGTATCAGATGCAGTTTTTTATAAGGAGTTCAAAAATATCATTAGATTCGCTCTAGGATCAAAACTGGCTGAGATAATCGCGTTTAAAGTTTCAAGAAATTAAAGTTGCTTTTTAAGGGAAATGAATATATGTATCAGATGCAGTTTTTTATAAGGAGTTCAAAAATATCATTAGATTCGCTCTAGGATTAAAACTGGCTGAGATAATCGCGTTTAAAGTTTCAAGAAATTAAAGTTGCTTTTTAAGGGAAATGAATATATGTATCAGATGCAGTTGTTTATAAGGAGTTCAAAAATATCATTAGATTCGCTCTAGGATCAAAACTGGCTGAGATAATCGCGTTAAAAGTTTCAATAAAAACCAGTTGATTTCTAAGTAAAACGAATATATGTATCAGATGCAGTTTTTTATAAGGAGTTCAAAAATATCATTAGATTCGCTCTAGGATCAAAACTGGCTGAGATAATCGCGTTTAAAGTTTCAATAAAAACCAGTTGATTTCTAAGTAAAACGAATATATGTATCAGATGCAGTTTTTTATAAGGAGTTCAAAAATATCATTAGATTCGCTCTAGGATTAAAACTGGCTGAGATAATCGCGTTTAAAGTTTCAAGAAATTAAAGTTGCTTTTTAAGGGAAATGAATATATGTATCAGATGCAGTTTTTTATAAGGAGTTCAAAAATATCATTAGATTCGCTCTAGGATCAAAACTGGCTGAGATAATCGCGTTAAAAGTTTCAATAAAAACCAGTTGATTTCTAAGTAAAACGAATATATGTATCAGATGCAGTTTTTTATAAGGAGTTCAAAAATATCATTAGATTCGCTCTAGGATCAAAACTGGCTGAGATAATCGCGTTTAAAGTTTCAATAAAAACCAGTTGATTTCTAAGTAAAACGAATATATGTATCAGATGCAGTTTTTTATAAGGAGTTCAAAAATATCATTAGATTCGCTCTAGGATTAAAACTGGCTGAGATAATCGCGTTTAAAGTTTCAAGAAATTAAAGTTGCTTTTTAAGGGAAATGAATATATGTATCAGATGCAGTTTTTTATAAGGAGTTCAAAAATATCATTAGATTCGCTCTAGGATTAAAACTGGCTGAGATAATCGCGTTTAAAGTTTCAAGAAATTAAAGTTGCTTTTTAAGGGAAATGAATATATGTATCAGATGCAGTTTTTTATAAGGAGTTCAAAAATATCATTAGATTCGCTCTAGGATTAAAACTGGCTGAGATAATCGCGTTTAAAGTTTCAAGAAATTAAAGTTGCTTTTTAAGGGAAATGAATATATGTATCAGTTGCAGTTTTTTATAAGGAGTTCAAAAATATCATTAGATTCGCTCTAGGATTAAAACTGGCTGAGATAATCGCGTTTAAAGTTTCAAGAAATTAAAGTTGCTTTTTAAGGGAAATGAATATATGTATCAGATGCAGTTTTTTATAAGGAGTTCAAAAATATCATTAGATTCGCTCTAGGATCAAAACTGGCTGAGATAATCGCGTTAAAAGTTTCAATAAAAACCAGTTGATTTCTAAGTAAAACGAATATATGTATCAGATGCAGTTGTTTATAAGGAGTTCAAAAATATCATTAGATTCGCTCTAGGATCAAAACTGGCTGAGATAATCGCGTTAAAAGTTTCAATAAAAACCAGTTGATTTCTAAGTAAAACGAATATATGTATCAGATGCAGTTTTTTATAAGGAGTTCAAAAATATCATTAGATTCGCTCTAGGATCAAAACTGGCTGAGATAATCGCGTTTAAAGTTTCAATAAAAACCAGTTGATTTCTAAGTAAAACGAATATATGTATCAGATGCAGTTTTTTATAAGGAGTTCAAAAATATCATTAGATTCGCTCTAGGATTAAAACTGGCTGAGATAATCGCGTTTAAAGTTTCAAGAAATTAAAGTTGCTTTTTAAGGGAAATGAATATATGTATCAGATGCAGTTTTTTATAAGGAGTTCAAAAATATCATTAGATTCGCTCTAGGATTAAAACTGGCTGAGATAATCGCGTTTAAAGTTTCAAGAAATTAAAGTTGCTTTTTAAGGGAAATGAATATATGTATCAGTTGCAGTTTTTTATAAGCAGTTCAAAAATATCATTAGATTCGCTCTAGGATTAAAACTGGCTGAGATAATCGCGTTTAAAGTTTCAAGAAATTAAAGTTGCTTTTTAAGGGAAATGAATATATGTATCAGATGCAGTTTTTTATAAGGAGTTCAAAAATATCATTAGATTCGCTCTAGGATCAAAACTGGCTGAGATAATCGCGTTAAAAGTTTCAATAAAAACCAGTTGATTTCTAAGTAAAACGAATATATGTATCAGATGCAGTTTTTTATAAGGAGTTCAAAAATATCATTAGATTCGCTCTAGGATCAAAACTGGCTGAGATAATCGCGTTTAAAGTTTCAATAAAAACCAGTTGATTTCTAAGTAAAACGAATATATGTATCAGATGCAGTTTTTTATAAGGAGTTCAAAAATATCATTAGATTCGCTCTAGGATTAAAACTGGCTGAGATAATCGCGTTTAAAGTTTCAAGAAATTAAAGTTGCTTTTTAAGGGAAATGAATATATGTATCAGATGCAGTTTTTTATAAGGAGTTCAAAAATATCATTAGATTCGCTCTAGGATTAAAACTGGCTGAGATAATCGCGTTTAAAGTTTCAAGAAATTAAAGTTGCTTTTTAAGGGAAATGAATATATGTATCAGATGCAGTTTTTTATAAGGAGTTCAAAAATATCATTAGATTCGCTCTAGGATTAAAACTGGCTGAGATAATCGCGTTTAAAGTTTCAAGAAATTAAAGTTGCTTTTTAAGGGAAATGAATATATGTATCAGTTGCAGTTTTTTATAAGCAGTTCAAAAATATCATTAGATTCGCTCTAGGATTAAAACTGGCTGAGATAATCGCGTTTAAAGTTTCAAGAAATTAAAGTTGCTTTTTAAGGGAAATGAATATATGTATCAGATGCAGTTTTTTATAAGGAGTTCAAAAATATCATTAGATTCGCTCTAGGATTAAAACTGGCTGAGATAATCGCGTTTAAAGTTTCAAGAAATTAAAGTTGCTTTTTAAGGGAAATGAATATATGTATCAGATGCAGTTTTTTATAAGGAGTTCAAAAATATCATTAGATTCGCTCTAGGATCAAAACTGGCTGAGATAATCGCGTTAAAAGTTTCAATAAAAACCAGTTGATTTCTAAGTAAAACGAATATATGTATCAGATGCAGTTTTTTATAAGGAGTTCAAAAATATCATTAGATTCGCTCTAGGATCAAAACTGGCTGAGATAATCGCGTTTAAAGTTTCAATAAAAACCAGTTGATTTCTAAGTAAAACGAATATATGTATCAGATGCAGTTTTTTATAAGGAGTTCAAAAATATCATTAGATTCGCTCTAGGATTAAAACTGGCTGAGATAATCGCGTTTAAAGTTTCAAGAAATTAAAGTTGCTTTTTAAGGGAAATGAATATATGTATCAGTTGCAGTTTTTTATAAGCAGTTCAAAAATATCATTAGATTCGCTCTAGGATTAAAACTGGCTGAGATAATCGCGTTTAAAGTTTCAAGAAATTAAAGTTGCTTTTTAAGGGAAATGAATATATGTATCAGATGCAGTTTTTTATAAGGAGTTCAAAAATATCATTAGATTCGCTCTAGGATCAAAACTGGCTGAGATAATCGCGTTAAAAGTTTCAATAAAAACCAGTTGATTTCTAAGTAAAACGAATATATGTATCAGATGCAGTTTTTTATAAGGAGTTCAAAAATATCATTAGATTCGCTCTAGGATCAAAACTGGCTGAGATAATCGCGTTTAAAGTTTCAATAAAAACCAGTTGATTTCTAAGTAAAACGAATATATGTATCAGATGCAGTTTTTTATAAGGAGTTCAAAAATATCATTAGATTCGCTCTAGGATTAAAACTGGCTGAGATAATCGCGTTTAAAGTTTCAAGAAATTAAAGTTGCTTTTTAAGGGAAATGAATATATGTATCAGATGCAGTTTTTTATAAGGAGTTCAAAAATATCATTAGATTCGCTCTAGGATCAAAACTGGCTGAGATAATCGCGTTAAAAGTTTCAATAAAAACCAGTTGATTTCTAAGTAAAACGAATATATGTATCAGATGCAGTTTTTTATAAGGAGTTCAAAAATATCATTAGATTCGCTCTAGGATCAAAACTGGCTGAGATAATCGCGTTAAAAGTTTCAATAAAAACCAGTTGATTTCTAAGTAAAACGAATATATGTATCAGATGCAGTTGTTTATAAGGAGTTCAAAAATATCATTAGATTCGCTCTAGGATCAAAACTGGCTGAGATAATCGCGTTAAAAGTTTCAAGAAATTAAAGTTGCTTTTTAAGGGAAATGAATATATGTATCAGATGCAGTTTTTTATAAGGAGTTCAAAAATATCATTAGATTCGCTCTAGGATTAAAACTGGCTGAGATAATCGCGTTTAAAGTTTCAAGAAATTAAAGTTGCTTTTTAAGGGAAATGAATATATGTATCAGATGCAGTTTTTTATAAGGAGTTCAAAAATATCATTAGATTCGCTCTAGGATCAAAACTGGCTGAGATAATCGCGTTTAAAGTTTCAATAAAAACCAGTTGATTTCTAAGTAAAACGAATATATGTATCAGATGCAGTTTTTTATAAGGAGTTCAAAAATATCATTAGATTCGCTCTAGGATCAAAACTGGCTGAGATAATCGCGTTTAAAGTTTCAATAAAAACCAGTTGATTTCTAAGTAAAACGAATATATGTATCAGATGCAGTTTTTTATAAGGAGTTCAAAAATATCATTAGATTCGCTCTAGGATCAAAACTGGCTGAGATAATCGCGTTTAAAGTTTCAAGAAATTAAAGTTGCTTTTTAAGGGAAATGAATATATGTATCAGATGCAGTTTTTTATAAGGAGTTCAAAAATATCATTAGATTCGCTCTAGGATTAAAACTGGCTGAGATAATCGCGTTTAAAGTTTCAAGAAATTAAAGTTGCTTTTTAAGGGAAATGAATATATGTATCAGTTGCAGTTTTTTATAAGCAGTTCAAAAATATCATTAGATTCGCTCTAGGATTAAAACTGGCTGAGATAATCGCGTTTAAAGTTTCAAGAAATTAAAGTTGCTTTTTAAGGGAAATGAATATATGTATCAGATGCAGTTTTTTATAAGGAGTTCAAAAATATCATTAGATTCGCTCTAGGATTAAAACTGGCTGAGATAATCGCGTTTAAAGTTTCAAGAAATTAAAGTTGCTTTTTAAGGGAAATGAATATATGTATCAGATGCAGTTTTTTATAAGGAGTTCAAAAATATCATTAGATTCGCTCTAGGATCAAAACTGGCTGAGATAATCGCGTTAAAAGTTTCAATAAAAACCAGTTGATTTCTAAGTAAAACGAATATATGTATCAGATGCAGTTTTTTATAAGGAGTTCAAAAATATCATTAGATTCGCTCTAGGATCAAAACTGGCTGAGATAATCGCGTTTAAAGTTTCAATAAAAACCAGTTGATTTCTAAGTAAAACGAATATATGTATCAGATGCAGTTTTTTATAAGGAGTTCAAAAATATCATTAGATTCGCTCTAGGATTAAAACTGGCTGAGATAATCGCGTTTAAAGTTTCAAGAAATTAAAGTTGCTTTTTAAGGGAAATGAATATATGTATCAGATGCAGTTTTTTATAAGGAGTTCAAAAATATCATTAGATTCGCTCTAGGATCAAAACTGGCTGAGATAATCGCGTTAAAAGTTTCAATAAAAACCAGTTGATTTCTAAGTAAAACGAATATATGTATCAGATGCAGTTTTTTATAAGGAGTTCAAAAATATCATTAGATTCGCTCTAGGATCAAAACTGGCTGAGATAATCGCGTTTAAAGTTTCAATAAAAACCAGTTGATTTCTAAGTAAAACGAATATATGTATCAGATGCAGTTTTTTATAAGGAGTTCAAAAATATCATTAGATTCGCTCTAGGATCAAAACTGGCTGAGATAATCGCGTTTAAAGTTTCAAGAAATTAAAGTTGCTTTTTAAGGGAAATGAATATATGTATCAGATGCAGTTTTTTATAAGGAGTTCAAAAATATCATTAGATTCGCTCTAGGATTAAAACTGGCTGAGATAATCGCGTTTAAAGTTTCAAGAAATTAAAGTTGCTTTTTAAGGGAAATGAATATATGTATCAGATGCAGTTTTTTATAAGGAGTTCAAAAATATCATTAGATTCGCTCTAGGATCAAAACTGGCTGAGATAATCGCGTTTAAAGTTTCAATAAAAACCAGTTGATTTCTAAGTAAAACGAATATATGTATCAGATGCAGTTTTTTATAAGGAGTTCAAAAATATCATTAGATTCGCTCTAGGATCAAAACTGGCTGAGATAATCGCGTTTAAAGTTTCAATAAAAACCAGTTGATTTCTAAGTAAAACGAATATATGTATCAGATGCAGTTTTTTATAAGGAGTTCAAAAATATCATTAGATTCGCTCTAGGATCAAAACTGGCTGAGATAATCGCGTTTAAAGTTTCAAGAAATTAAAGTTGCTTTTTAAGGGAAATGAATATATGTATCAGATGCAGTTTTTTATAAGGAGTTCAAAAATATCATTAGATTCGCTCTAGGATTAAAACTGGCTGAGATAATCGCGTTTAAAGTTTCAAGAAATTAAAGTTGCTTTTTAAGGGAAATGAATATATGTATCAGTTGCAGTTTTTTATAAGCAGTTCAAAAATATCATTAGATTCGCTCTAGGATTAAAACTGGCTGAGATAATCGCGTTTAAAGTTTCAAGAAATTAAAGTTGCTTTTTAAGGGAAATGAATATATGTATCAGATGCAGTTTTTTATAAGGAGTTCAAAAATATCATTAGATTCGCTCTAGGATCAAAACTGGCTGAGATAATCGCGTTAAAAGTTTCAATAAAAACCAGTTGATTTCTAAGTAAAACGAATATATGTATCAGATGCAGTTTTTTATAAGGAGTTCAAAAATATCATTAGATTCGCTCTAGGATCAAAACTGGCTGAGATAATCGCGTTTAAAGTTTCAATAAAAACCAGTTGATTTCTAAGTAAAACGAATATATGTATCAGATGCAGTTTTTTATAAGGAGTTCAAAAATATCATTAGATTCGCTCTAGGATTAAAACTGGCTGAGATAATCGCGTTTAAAGTTTCAAGAAATTAAAGTTGCTTTTTAAGGGAAATGAATATATGTATCAGATGCAGTTTTTTATAAGGAGTTCAAAAATATCATTAGATTCGCTCTAGGATCAAAACTGGCTGAGATAATCGCGTTAAAAGTTTCAATAAAAACCAGTTGATTTCTAAGTAAAACGAATATATGTATCAGATGCAGTTTTTTATAAGGAGTTCAAAAATATCATTAGATTCGCTCTAGGATCAAAACTGGCTGAGATAATCGCGTTAAAAGTTTCAATAAAAACCAGTTGATTTCTAAGTAAAACGAATATATGTATCAGATGCAGTTGTTTATAAGGAGTTCAAAAATATCATTAGATTCGCTCTAGGATCAAAACTGGCTGAGATAATCGCGTTAAAAGTTTCAAGAAATTAAAGTTGCTTTTTAAGGGAAATGAATATATGTATCAGATGCAGTTTTTTATAAGGAGTTCAAAAATATCATTAGATTCGCTCTAGGATTAAAACTGGCTGAGATAATCGCGTTTAAAGTTTCAAGAAATTAAAGTTGCTTTTTAAGGGAAATGAATATATGTATCAGATGCAGTTTTTTATAAGGAGTTCAAAAATATCATTAGATTCGCTCTAGGATCAAAACTGGCTGAGATAATCGCGTTTAAAGTTTCAATAAAAACCAGTTGATTTCTAAGTAAAACGAATATATGTATCAGATGCAGTTTTTTATAAGGAGTTCAAAAATATCATTAGATTCGCTCTAGGATCAAAACTGGCTGAGATAATCGCGTTTAAAGTTTCAATAAAAACCAGTTGATTTCTAAGTAAAACGAATATATGTATCAGATGCAGTTTTTTATAAGGAGTTCAAAAATATCATTAGATTCGCTCTAGGATCAAAACTGGCTGAGATAATCGCGTTTAAAGTTTCAAGAAATTAAAGTTGCTTTTTAAGGGAAATGAATATATGTATCAGATGCAGTTTTTTATAAGGAGTTCAAAAATATCATTAGATTCGCTCTAGGATTAAAACTGGCTGAGATAATCGCGTTTAAAGTTTCAAGAAATTAAAGTTGCTTTTTAAGGGAAATGAATATATGTATCAGTTGCAGTTTTTTATAAGCAGTTCAAAAATATCATTAGATTCGCTCTAGGATTAAAACTGGCTGAGATAATCGCGTTTAAAGTTTCAAGAAATTAAAGTTGCTTTTTAAGGGAAATGAATATATGTATCAGATGCAGTTTTTTATAAGGAGTTCAAAAATATCATTAGATTCGCTCTAGGATTAAAACTGGCTGAGATAATCGCGTTTAAAGTTTCAAGAAATTAAAGTTGCTTTTTAAGGGAAATGAATATATGTATCAGATGCAGTTTTTTATAAGGAGTTCAAAAATATCATTAGATTCGCTCTAGGATCAAAACTGGCTGAGATAATCGCGTTAAAAGTTTCAATAAAAACCAGTTGATTTCTAAGTAAAACGAATATATGTATCAGATGCAGTTTTTTATAAGGAGTTCAAAAATATCATTAGATTCGCTCTAGGATCAAAACTGGCTGAGATAATCGCGTTTAAAGTTTCAATAAAAACCAGTTGATTTCTAAGTAAAACGAATATATGTATCAGATGCAGTTTTTTATAAGGAGTTCAAAAATATCATTAGATTCGCTCTAGGATTAAAACTGGCTGAGATAATCGCGTTTAAAGTTTCAAGAAATTAAAGTTGCTTTTTAAGGGAAATGAATATATGTATCAGATGCAGTTTTTTATAAGGAGTTCAAAAATATCATTAGATTCGCTCTAGGATCAAAACTGGCTGAGATAATCGCGTTAAAAGTTTCAATAAAAACCAGTTGATTTCTAAGTAAAACGAATATATGTATCAGATGCAGTTTTTTATAAGGAGTTCAAAAATATCATTAGATTCGCTCTAGGATCAAAACTGGCTGAGATAATCGCGTTTAAAGTTTCAATAAAAACCAGTTGATTTCTAAGTAAAACGAATATATGTATCAGATGCAGTTTTTTATAAGGAGTTCAAAAATATCATTAGATTCGCTCTAGGATCAAAACTGGCTGAGATAATCGCGTTTAAAGTTTCAAGAAATTAAAGTTGCTTTTTAAGGGAAATGAATATATGTATCAGATGCAGTTTTTTATAAGGAGTTCAAAAATATCATTAGATTCGCTCTAGGATTAAAACTGGCTGAGATAATCGCGTTTAAAGTTTCAAGAAATTAAAGTTGCTTTTTAAGGGAAATGAATATATGTATCAGATGCAGTTTTTTATAAGGAGTTCAAAAATATCATTAGATTCGCTCTAGGATCAAAACTGGCTGAGATAATCGCGTTTAAAGTTTCAATAAAAACCAGTTGATTTCTAAGTAAAACGAATATATGTATCAGATGCAGTTTTTTATAAGGAGTTCAAAAATATCATTAGATTCGCTCTAGGATCAAAACTGGCTGAGATAATCGCGTTTAAAGTTTCAATAAAAACCAGTTGATTTCTAAGTAAAACGAATATATGTATCAGATGCAGTTTTTTATAAGGAGTTCAAAAATATCATTAGATTCGCTCTAGGATCAAAACTGGCTGAGATAATCGCGTTTAAAGTTTCAAGAAATTAAAGTTGCTTTTTAAGGGAAATGAATATATGTATCAGATGCAGTTTTTTATAAGGAGTTCAAAAATATCATTAGATTCGCTCTAGGATTAAAACTGGCTGAGATAATCGCGTTTAAAGTTTCAAGAAATTAAAGTTGCTTTTTAAGGGAAATGAATATATGTATCAGTTGCAGTTTTTTATAAGCAGTTCAAAAATATCATTAGATTCGCTCTAGGATTAAAACTGGCTGAGATAATCGCGTTTAAAGTTTCAAGAAATTAAAGTTGCTTTTTAAGGGAAATGAATATATGTATCAGATGCAGTTTTTTATAAGGAGTTCAAAAATATCATTAGATTCGCTCTAGGATTAAAACTGGCTGAGATAATCGCGTTTAAAGTTTCAAGAAATTAAAGTTGCTTTTTAAGGGAAATGAATATATGTATCAGATGCAGTTTTTTATAAGGAGTTCAAAAATATCATTAGATTCGCTCTAGGATCAAAACTGGCTGAGATAATCGCGTTAAAAGTTTCAATAAAAACCAGTTGATTTCTAAGTAAAACGAATATATGTATCAGATGCAGTTTTTTATAAGGAGTTCAAAAATATCATTAGATTCGCTCTAGGATCAAAACTGGCTGAGATAATCGCGTTTAAAGTTTCAATAAAAACCAGTTGATTTCTAAGTAAAACGAATATATGTATCAGATGCAGTTTTTTATAAGGAGTTCAAAAATATCATTAGATTCGCTCTAGGATTAAAACTGGCTGAGATAATCGCGTTTAAAGTTTCAAGAAATTAAAGTTGCTTTTTAAGGGAAATGAATATATGTATCAGATGCAGTTTTTTATAAGGAGTTCAAAAATATCATTAGATTCGCTCTAGGATCAAAACTGGCTGAGATAATCGCGTTAAAAGTTTCAATAAAAACCAGTTGATTTCTAAGTAAAACGAATATATGTATCAGATGCAGTTTTTTATAAGGAGTTCAAAAATATCATTAGATTCGCTCTAGGATCAAAACTGGCTGAGATAATCGCGTTTAAAGTTTCAATAAAAACCAGTTGATTTCTAAGTAAAACGAATATATGTATCAGATGCAGTTTTTTATAAGGAGTTCAAAAATATCATTAGATTCGCTCTAGGATCAAAACTGGCTGAGATAATCGCGTTTAAAGTTTCAAGAAATTAAAGTTGCTTTTTAAGGGAAATGAATATATGTATCAGTTGCAGTTTTTTATAAGCAGTTCAAAAATATCATTAGATTCGCTCTAGGATTAAAACTGGCTGAGATAATCGCGTTTAAAGTTTCAAGAAATTAAAGTTGCTTTTTAAGGGAAATGAATATATGTATCAGATGCAGTTTTTTATAAGGAGTTCAAAAATATCATTAGATTCGCTCTAGGATTAAAACTGGCTGAGATAATCGCGTTTAAAGTTTCAAGAAATTAAAGTTGCTTTTTAAGGGAAATGAATATATGTATCAGATGCAGTTTTTTATAAGGAGTTCAAAAATATCATTAGATTCGCTCTAGGATCAAAACTGGCTGAGATAATCGCGTTAAAAGTTTCAATAAAAACCAGCTGATTTCTAAGTAAAACGAATATATGTATCAGATGCAGTTTTTTATAAGGAGTTCAAAAATATCATTAGATTCGCTCTAGGATCAAAACTGGCTGAGATAATCGCGTTTAAAGTTTCAATAAAAACCAGTTGATTTCTAAGTAAAACGAATATATGTATCAGATGCAGTTTTTTATAAGGAGTTCAAAAATATCATTAGATTCGCTCTAGGATTAAAACTGGCTGAGATAATCGCGTTTAAAGTTTCAAGAAATTAAAGTTGCTTTTTAAGGGAAATGAATATATGTATCAGATGCAGTTTTTTATAAGGAGTTCAAAAATATCATTAGATTCGCTCTAGGATTAAAACTGGCTGAGATAATCGCGTTTAAAGTTTCAAGAAATTAAAGTTGCTTTTTAAGGGAAATGAATATATGTATCAGTTGCAGTTTTTTATAAGCAGTTCAAAAATATCATTAGATTCGCTCTAGGATTAAAACTGGCTGAGATAATCGCGTTTAAAGTTTCAAGAAATTAAAGTTGCTTTTTAAGGGAAATGAATATATGTATCAGATGCAGTTTTTTATAAGGAGTTCAAAAATATCATTAGATTCGCTCTAGGATTAAAACTGGCTGAGATAATCGCGTTTAAAGTTTCAAGAAATTAAAGTTGCTTTTTAAGGGAAATGAATATATGTATCAGATGCAGTTTTTTATAAGGAGTTCAAAAATATCATTAGATTCGCTCTAGGATCAAAACTGGCTGAGATAATCGCGTTAAAAGTTTCAATAAAAACCAGTTGATTTCTGAGTAAAACGAATATATGTATCAGATGCAGTTTTTTATAAGGAGTTCAAAAATATCATTAGATTCGCTCTAGGATCAAAACTGGCTGAGATAATCGCGTTTAAAGTTTCAATAAAAACCAGTTGATTTCTAAGTAAAACGAATATATGTATCAGATGCAGTTTTTTATAAGGAGTTCAAAAATATCATTAGATTCGCTCTAGGATCAAAACTGGCTGAGATAATCGCGTTTAAAGTTTCAAGAAATTAAAGTTGCTTTTTAAGGGAAATGAATATATGTATCAGATGCAGTTTTTTATAAGGAGTTCAAAAATATCATTAGATTCGCTCTAGGATTAAAACTGGCTGAGATAATCGCGTTTAAAGTTTCAAGAAATTAAAGTTGCTTTTTAAGGGAAATGAATATATGTATCAGATGCAGTTTTTTATAAGGAGTTCAAAAATATCATTAGATTCGCTCTAGGATCAAAACTGGCTGAGATAATCGCGTTTAAAGTTTCAATAAAAACCAGTTGATTTCTAAGTAAAACGAATATATGTATCAGATGCAGTTTTTTATAAGGAGTTCAAAAATATCATTAGATTCGCTCTAGGATCAAAACTGGCTGAGATAATCGCGTTTAAAGTTTCAATAAAAACCAGTTGATTTCTAAGTAAAACGAATATATGTATCAGATGCAGTTTTTTATAAGGAGTTCAAAAATATCATTAGATTCGCTCTAGGATCAAAACTGGCTGAGATAATCGCGTTTAAAGTTTCAAGAAATTAAAGTTGCTTTTTAAGGGAAATGAATATATGTATCAGATGCAGTTTTTTATAAGCTGTTCAAAAATATCATTAGATTCGCTCTAGGATTAAAACTGGCTGAGATAATCGCGTTTAAAGTTTCAAGAAATTAAAGTTGCTTTTTAAGGGAAATGAATATATGTATCAGATGCAGTTTTTTATAAGCAGTTCAAAAATATCATTAGATTCGCTCTAGGATTAAAACTGGCTGAGATAATCGCGTTTAAAGTTTCAAGAAATTAAAGTTGATTTCTAAGTAAAACGAATATATGTATCAGATGCAGTTTTTTATAAGGAGTTCAAAAATATCATTAGATTCGCTCTAGGATCAAAACTGGCTGAGATAATCGCGTTTAAAGTTTCAAGAAATTAAAGTTGCTTTTTAAGGGAAATGAATATATGTATCAGATGCAGTTTTTTATAAGCAGTTCAAAAATATCATTAGATTCGCTCTAGGATTAAAACTGGCTGAGATAATCGCGTTTAAAGTTTCAAGAAATTAAAGTTGCTTTTTAAGGGAAATGAATATATGTATCAGTTGCAGTTTTTTATAAGCAGTTCAAAAATATCATTAGATTCGCTCTAGGATTAAAA
The DNA here is from genome assembly GCA_964034955.1 of Orchesella flavescens. NCBI lineage: Eukaryota > Metazoa > Arthropoda > Collembola > Entomobryomorpha > Orchesellidae > Orchesella > Orchesella flavescens. The sequence goes on from OZ035953.1 coordinate 46,601,451, forward strand.
CTGGCTGAGATAATCGCGTTTAAAGTTTCAAGAAATTAAAGTTGCTTTTTAAGGGAAATGAATATATGTATCAGATGCAGTTTTTTATAAGGAGTTCAAAAATATCATTAGATTCGCTCTAGGATCAAAACTGGCTGAGATAATCGCGTTAAAAGTTTCAATAAAAACCAGTTGATTTCTAAGTAAAACGAATATATGTATCAGATGCAGTTTTTTATAAGGAGTTCAAAAATATCATTAGATTCGCTCTAGGATCAAAACTGGCTGAGATAATCGCGTTAAAAGTTTCAATAAAAACCAGTTGATTTCTAAGTAAAACGAATATATGTATCAGATGCAGTTTTTTATAAGGAGTTCAAAAATATCATTAGATTCGCTCTAGGATCAAAACTGGCTGAGATAATCGCGTTTAAAGTTTCAATAAAAACCAGTTGATTTCTAAGTAAAACGAATATATGTATCAGATGCAGTTTTTTATAAGGAGTTCAAAAATATCATTAGATTCGCTCTAGGATTAAAACTGGCTGAGATAATCGCGTTTAAAGTTTCAAGAAATTAAAGTTGCTTTTTAAGGGAAATGAATATATGTATCAGATGCAGTTTTTTATAAGGAGTTCAAAAATATCATTAGATTCGCTCTAGGATTAAAACTGGCTGAGATAATCGCGTTTAAAGTTTCAAGAAATTAAAGTTGCTTTTTAAGGGAAATGAATATATGTATCAGTTGCAGTTTTTTATAAGCAGTTCAAAAATATCATTAGATTCGCTCTAGGATTAAAACTGGCTGAGATAATCGCGTTTAAAGTTTCAAGAAATTAAAGTTGCTTTTTAAGGGAAATGAATATATGTATCAGATGCAGTTTTTTATAAGGAGTTCAAAAATATCATTAGATTCGCTCTAGGATCAAAACTGGCTGAGATAATCGCGTTAAAAGTTTCAATAAAAACCAGTTGATTTCTAAGTAAAACGAATATATGTATCAGATGCAGTTTTTTATAAGGAGTTCAAAAATATCATTAGATTCGCTCTAGGATCAAAACTGGCTGAGATAATCGCGTTAAAAGTTTCAATAAAAACCAGTTGATTTCTAAGTAAAACGAATATATGTATCAGATGCAGTTTTTTATAAGGAGTTCAAAAATATCATTAGATTCGCTCTAGGATCAAAACTGGCTGAGATAATCGCGTTTAAAGTTTCAATAAAAACCAGTTGATTTCTAAGTAAAACGAATATATGTATCAGATGCAGTTTTTTATAAGGAGTTCAAAAATATCATTAGATTCGCTCTAGGATTAAAACTGGCTGAGATAATCGCGTTTAAAGTTTCAAGAAATTAAAGTTGCTTTTTAAGGGAAATGAATATATGTATCAGTTGCAGTTTTTTATAAGCAGTTCAAAAATATCATTAGATTCGCTCTAGGATTAAAACTGGCTGAGATAATCGCGTTTAAAGTTTCAAGAAATTAAAGTTGCTTTTTAAGGGAAATGAATATATGTATCAGATGCAGTTTTTTATAAGGAGTTCAAAAATATCATTAGATTCGCTCTAGGATTAAAACTGGCTGAGATAATCGCGTTTAAAGTTTCAAGAAATTAAAGTTGCTTTTTAAGGGAAATGAATATATGTATCAGATGCAGTTTTTTATAAGGAGTTCAAAAATATCATTAGATTCGCTCTAGGATCAAAACTGGCTGAGATAATCGCGTTAAAAGTTTCAATAAAAACCAGTTGATTTCTAAGTAAAACGAATATATGTATCAGATGCAGTTTTTTATAAGGAGTTCAAAAATATCATTAGATTCGCTCTAGGATCAAAACTGGCTGAGATAATCGCGTTTAAAGTTTCAATAAAAACCAGTTGATTTCTAAGTAAAACGAATATATGTATCAGATGCAGTTTTTTATAAGGAGTTCAAAAATATCATTAGATTCGCTCTAGGATTAAAACTGGCTGAGATAATCGCGTTTAAAGTTTCAAGAAATTAAAGTTGCTTTTTAAGGGAAATGAATATATGTATCAGATGCAGTTTTTTATAAGGAGTTCAAAAATATCATTAGATTCGCTCTAGGATCAAAACTGGCTGAGATAATCGCGTTTAAAGTTTCAAGAAATTAAAGTTGCTTTTTAAGGGAAATGAATATATGTATCAGATGCAGTTTTTTATAAGGAGTTCAAAAATATCATTAGATTCGCTCTAGGATCAAAACTGGCTGAGATAATCGCGTTAAAAGTTTCAATAAAAACCAGTTGATTTCTAAGTAAAACGAATATATGTATCAGATGCAGTTTTTTATAAGGAGTTCAAAAATATCATTAGATTCGCTCTAGGATCAAAACTGGCTGAGATAATCGCGTTTAAAGTTTCAATAAAAACCAGTTGATTTCTAAGTAAAACGAATATATGTATCAGATGCAGTTTTTTATAAGGAGTTCAAAAATATCATTAGATTCGCTCTAGGATCAAAACTGGCTGAGATAATCGCGTTTAAAGTTTCAATAAAAACCAGTTGATTTCTAAGTAAAACGAATATATGTATCAGATGCAGTTTTTTATAAGGAGTTCAAAAATATCATTAGATTCGCTCTAGGATCAAAACTGGCTGAGATAATCGCGTTTAAAGTTTCAAGAAATTAAAGTTGCTTTTTAAGGGAAATGAATATATGTATCAGATGCAGTTTTTTATAAGCAGTTCAAAAATATCATTAGATTCGCTCTAGGATTAAAACTGGCTGAGATAATCGCGTTTAAAGTTTCAAGAAATTAAAGTTGCTTTTTAAGGGAAATGAATATATGTATCAGTTGCAGTTTTTTATAAGCAGTTCAAAAATATCATTAGATTCGCTCTAGGATTAAAACTGGCTGAGATAATCGCGTTTAAAGTTTCAAGAAATTAAAGTTGCTTTTTAAGGGAAATGAATATATGTATCAGATGCAGTTTTTTATAAGGAGTTCAAAAATATCATTAGATTCGCTCTAGGATTAAAACTGGCTGAGATAATCGCGTTTAAAGTTTCAAGAAATTAAAGTTGCTTTTTAAGGGAAATGAATATATGTATCAGATGCAGTTTTTTATAAGGAGTTCAAAAATATCATTAGATTCGCTCTAGGATCAAAACTGGCTGAGATAATCGCGTTAAAAGTTTCAATAAAAACCAGTTGATTTCTAAGTAAAACGAATATATGTATCAGATGCAGTTTTTTATAAGGAGTTCAAAAATATCATTAGATTCGCTCTAGGATCAAAACTGGCTGAGATAATCGCGTTTAAAGTTTCAATAAAAACCAGTTGATTTCTAAGTAAAACGAATATATGTATCAGATGCAGTTTTTTATAAGGAGTTCAAAAATATCATTAGATTCGCTCTAGGATTAAAACTGGCTGAGATAATCGCGTTTAAAGTTTCAAGAAATTAAAGTTGCTTTTTAAGGGAAATGAATATATGTATCAGATGCAGTTTTTTATAAGGAGTTCAAAAATATCATTAGATTCGCTCTAGGATCAAAACTGGCTGAGATAATCGCGTTAAAAGTTTCAATAAAAACCAGTTGATTTCTAAGTAAAACGAATATATGTATCAGATGCAGTTTTTTATAAGGAGTTCAAAAATATCATTAGATTCGCTCTAGGATCAAAACTGGCTGAGATAATCGCGTTTAAAGTTTCAATAAAAACCAGTTGATTTCTAAGTAAAACGAATATATGTATCAGATGCAGTTTTTTATAAGGAGTTCAAAAATATCATTAGATTCGCTCTAGGATTAAAACTGGCTGAGATAATCGCGTTTAAAGTTTCAAGAAATTAAAGTTGCTTTTTAAGGGAAATGAATATATGTATCAGATGCAGTTTTTTATAAGGAGTTCAAAAATATCATTAGATTCGCTCTAGGATCAAAACTGGCTGAGATAATCGCGTTTAAAGTTTCAAGAAATTAAAGTTGCTTTTTAAGGGAAATGAATATATGTATCAGATGCAGTTTTTTATAAGGAGTTCAAAAATATCATTAGATTCGCTCTAGGATCAAAACTGGCTGAGATAATCGCGTTAAAAGTTTCAATAAAAACCAGTTGATTTCTAAGTAAAACGAATATATGTATCAGATGCAGTTTTTTATAAGGAGTTCAAAAATATCATTAGATTCGCTCTAGGATTAAAACTGGCTGAGATAATCGCGTTTAAAGTTTCAATAAAAACCAGTTGATTTCTAAGTAAAACGAATATATGTATCAGATGCAGTTTTTTATAAGGAGTTCAAAAATATCATTAGATTCGCTCTAGGATTAAAACTGGCTGAGATAATCGCGTTTAAAGTTTCAAGAAATTAAAGTTGCTTTTTAAGGGAAATGAATATATGTATCAGATGCAGTTTTTTATAAGGAGTTCAAAAATATCATTAGATTCGCTCTAGGATCAAAACTGGCTGAGATAATCGCGTTTAAAGTTTCAAGAAATTAAAGTTGCTTTTTAAGGGAAATGAATATATGTATCAGATGCAGTTTTTTATAAGGAGTTCAAAAATATCATTAGATTCGCTCTAGGATCAAAACTGGCTGAGATAATCGCGTTAAAAGTTTCAATAAAAACCAGTTGATTTCTAAGTAAAACGAATATATGTATCAGATGCAGTTTTTTATAAGGAGTTCAAAAATATCATTAGATTCGCTCTAGGATCAAAACTGGCTGAGATAATCGCGTTAAAAGTTTCAATAAAAACCAGTTGATTTCTAAGTAAAACGAATATATGTATCAGATGCAGTTTTTTATAAGGAGTTCAAAAATATCATTAGATTCGCTCTAGGATCAAAACTGGCTGAGATAATCGCGTTTAAAGTTTCAATAAAAACCAGTTGATTTCTAAGTAAAACGAATATATGTATCAGATGCAGTTTTTTATAAGGAGTTCAAAAATATCATTAGATTCGCTCTAGGATTAAAACTGGCTGAGATAATCGCGTTTAAAGTTTCAAGAAATTAAAGTTGCTTTTTAAGGGAAATGAATATATGTATCAGATGCAGTTTTTTATAAGGAGTTCAAAAATATCATTAGATTCGCTCTAGGATTAAAACTGGCTGAGATAATCGCGTTTAAAGTTTCAAGAAATTAAAGTTGCTTTTTAAGGGAAATGAATATATGTATCAGTTGCAGTTTTTTATAAGCAGTTCAAAAATATCATTAGATTCGCTCTAGGATTAAAACTGGCTGAGATAATCGCGTTTAAAGTTTCAAGAAATTAAAGTTGCTTTTTAAGGGAAATGAATATATGTATCAGATGCAGTTTTTTATAAGGAGTTCAAAAATATCATTAGATTCGCTCTAGGATCAAAACTGGCTGAGATAATCGCGTTAAAAGTTTCAATAAAAACCAGTTGATTTCTAAGTAAAACGAATATATGTATCAGATGCAGTTTTTTATAAGGAGTTCAAAAATATCATTAGATTCGCTCTAGGATCAAAACTGGCTGAGATAATCGCGTTAAAAGTTTCAATAAAAACCAGTTGATTTCTAAGTAAAACGAATATATGTATCAGATGCAGTTTTTTATAAGGAGTTCAAAAATATCATTAGATTCGCTCTAGGATCAAAACTGGCTGAGATAATCGCGTTTAAAGTTTCAATAAAAACCAGTTGATTTCTAAGTAAAACGAATATATGTATCAGATGCAGTTTTTTATAAGGAGTTCAAAAATATCATTAGATTCGCTCTAGGATTAAAACTGGCTGAGATAATCGCGTTTAAAGTTTCAAGAAATTAAAGTTGCTTTTTAAGGGAAATGAATATATGTATCAGTTGCAGTTTTTTATAAGCAGTTCAAAAATATCATTAGATTCGCTCTAGGATTAAAACTGGCTGAGATAATCGCGTTTAAAGTTTCAAGAAATTAAAGTTGCTTTTTAAGGGAAATGAATATATGTATCAGATGCAGTTTTTTATAAGGAGTTCAAAAATATCATTAGATTCGCTCTAGGATTAAAACTGGCTGAGATAATCGCGTTTAAAGTTTCAAGAAATTAAAGTTGCTTTTTAAGGGAAATGAATATATGTATCAGATGCAGTTTTTTATAAGGAGTTCAAAAATATCATTAGATTCGCTCTAGGATCAAAACTGGCTGAGATAATCGCGTTAAAAGTTTCAATAAAAACCAGTTGATTTCTAAGTAAAACGAATATATGTATCAGATGCAGTTTTTTATAAGGAGTTCAAAAATATCATTAGATTCGCTCTAGGATCAAAACTGGCTGAGATAATCGCGTTTAAAGTTTCAATAAAAACCAATTGATTTCTAAGTAAAACGAATATATGTATCAGATGCAGTTTTTTATAAGGAGTTCAAAAATATCATTAGATTCGCTCTAGGATCAAAACTGGCTGAGATAATCGCGTTTAAAGTTTCAATAAAAACCAGTTGATTTCTAAGTAAAACGAATATATGTATCAGATGCAGTTTTTTATAAGGAGTTCAAAAATATCATTAGATTCGCTCTAGGATTAAAACTGGCTGAGATAATCGCGTTTAAAGTTTCAAGAAATTAAAGTTGCTTTTTAAGGGAAATGAATATATGTATCAGATGCAGTTTTTTATAAGGAGTTCAAAAATATCATTAGATTCGCTCTAGGATCAAAACTGGCTGAGATAATCGCGTTAAAAGTTTCAATAAAAACCAGTTGATTTCTAAGTAAAACGAATATATGTATCAGATGCAGTTTTTTATAAGGAGTTCAAAAATATCATTAGATTCGCTCTAGGATCAAAACTGGCTGAGATAATCGCGTTTAAAGTTTCAATAAAAACCAGTTGATTTCTAAGTAAAACGAATATATGTATCAGATGCAGTTTTTTATAAGGAGTTCAAAAATATCATTAGATTCGCTCTAGGATTAAAACTGGCTGAGATAATCGCGTTTAAAGTTTCAAGAAATTAAAGTTGCTTTTTAAGGGAAATGAATATATGTATCAGTTGCAGTTTTTTATAAGCAGTTCAAAAATATCATTAGATTCGCTCTAGGATCAAAACTGGCTGAGATAATCGCGTTAAAAGTTTCAATAAAAACCAGTTGATTTCTAAGTAAAACGAATATATGTATCAGATGCAGTTTTTTATAAGGAGTTCAAAAATATCATTAGATTCGCTCTAGGATCAAAACTGGCTGAGATAATCGCGTTTAAAGTTTCAATAAAAACCAGTTGATTTCTAAGTAAAACGAATATATGTATCAGATGCAGTTTTTTATAAGGAGTTCAAAAATATCATTAGATTCGCTCTAGGATTAAAACTGGCTGAGATAATCGCGTTTAAAGTTTCAAGAAATTAAAGTTGCTTTTTAAGGGAAATGAATATATGTATCAGTTGCAGTTTTTTATAAGCAGTTCAAAAATATCATTAGATTCGCTCTAGGATTAAAACTGGCTGAGATAATCGCGTTTAAAGTTTCAAGAAATTAAAGTTGCTTTTTAAGGGAAATGAATATATGTATCAGATGCAGTTTTTTATAAGGAGTTCAAAAATATCATTAGATTCGCTCTAGGATTAAAACTGGCTGAGATAATCGCGTTTAAAGTTTCAAGAAATTAAAGTTGCTTTTTAAGGGAAATGAATATATGTATCAGATGCAGTTTTTTATAAGGAGTTCAAAAATATCATTAGATTCGCTCTAGGATCAAAACTGGCTGAGATAATCGCGTTAAAAGTTTCAATAAAAACCAGTTGATTTCTAAGTAAAACGAATATATGTATCAGATGCAGTTTTTTATAAGGAGTTCAAAAATATCATTAGATTCGCTCTAGGATCAAAACTGGCTGAGATAATCGCGTTTAAAGTTTCAATAAAAACCATTTGATTTCTAAGTAAAACGAATATATGTATCAGATGCAGTTTTTTATAAGGAGTTCAAAAATATCATTAGATTCGATCTAGGATCAAAACTGGCTGAGATAATCGCGTTTAAAGTTTCAATAAAAACCAGTTGATTTCTAAGTAAAACGAATATATGTATCAGATGCAGTTTTTTATAAGGAGTTCAAAAATATCATTAGATTCGCTCTAGGATTAAAACTGGCTGAGATAATCGCGTTTAAAGTTTCAAGAAATTAAAGTTGCTTTTTAAGGGAAATGAATATATGTATCAGATGCAGTTTTTTATAAGGAGTTCAAAAATATCATTAGATTCGCTCTAGGATCAAAACTGGCTGAGATAATCGCGTTAAAAGTTTCAATAAAAACCAGTTGATTTCTAAGTAAAACGAATATATGTATCAGATGCAGTTTTTTATAAGGAGTTCAAAAATATCATTAGATTCGCTCTAGGATCAAAACTGGCTGAGATAATCGCGTTTAAAGTTTCAAGAAATTAAAGTTGCTTTTTAAGGGAAATGAATATATGTATCAGATGCAGTTTTTTATAAGGAGTTCAAAAATATCATTAGATTCGCTCTAGGATCAAAACTGGCTGAGATAATCGCGTTAAAAGTTTCAATAAAAACCAGTTGATTTCTAAGTAAAACGAATATATGTATCAGATGCAGTTTTTTATAAGGAGTTCAAAAATATCATTAGATTCGCTCTAGGATCAAAACTGGCTGAGATAATCGCGTTTAAAGTTTCAATAAAAACCAGTTGATTTCTAAGTAAAACGAATATATGTATCAGATGCAGTTTTTTATAAGGAGTTCAAAAATATCATTAGATTCGCTCTAGGATTAAAACTGGCTGAGATAATCGCGTTTAAAGTTTCAAGAAATTAAAGTTGCTTTTTAAGGGAAATGAATATATGTATCAGATGCAGTTTTTTATAAGGAGTTCAAAAATATCATTAGATTCGCTCTAGGATCAAAACTGGCTGAGATAATCGCGTTAAAAGTTTCAATAAAAACCAGTTGATTTCTAAGTAAAACGAATATATGTATCAGATGCAGTTTTTTATAAGGAGTTCAAAAATATCATTAGATTCGCTCTAGGATCAAAACTGGCTGAGATAATCGCGTTTAAAGTTTCAATAAAAACCAGTTGATTTCTAAGTAAAACGAATATATGTATCAGATGCAGTTTTTTATAAGGAGTTCAAAAATATCATTAGATTCGCTCTAGGATTAAAACTGGCTGAGATAATCGCGTTTAAAGTTTCAAGAAATTAAAGTTGCTTTTTAAGGGAAATGAATATATGTATCAGATGCAGTTTTTTATAAGGAGTTCAAAAATATCATTAGATTCGCTCTAGGATTAAAACTGGCTGAGATAATCGCGTTTAAAGTTTCAAGAAATTAAAGTTGCTTTTTAAGGGAAATGAATATATGTATCAGATGCAGTTTTTTATAAGGAGTTCAAAAATATCATTAGATTCGCTCTAGGATCAAAACTGGCTGAGATAATCGCGTTAAAAGTTTCAATAAAAACCAGTTGATTTCTAAGTAAAACGAATATATGTATCAGATGCAGTTTTTTATAAGGAGTTCAAAAATATCATTAGATTCGCTCTAGGATCAAAACTGGCTGAGATAATCGCGTTTAAAGTTTCAATAAAAACCAGTTGATTTCTAAGTAAAACGAATATATGTATCAGATGCAGTTTTTTATAAGGAGTTCAAAAATATCATTAGATTCGCTCTAGGATTAAAACTGGCTGAGATAATCGCGTTTAAAGTTTCAAGAAATTAAAGTTGCTTTTTAAGGGAAATGAATATATGTATCAGATGCAGTTTTTTATAAGGAGTTCAAAAATATCATTAGATTCGCTCTAGGATTAAAACTGGCTGAGATAATCGCGTTTAAAGTTTCAAGAAATTAAAGTTGCTTTTTAAGGGAAATGAATATATGTATCAGTTGCAGTTTTTTATAAGCAGTTCAAAAATATCATTAGATTCGCTCTAGGATTAAAACTGGCTGAGATAATCGCGTTTAAAGTTTCAAGAAATTAAAGTTGCTTTTTAAGGGAAATGAATATATGTATCAGATGCAGTTTTTTATAAGGAGTTCAAAAATATCATTAGATTCGCTCTAGGATCAAAACTGGCTGAGATAATCGCGTTTAAAGTTTCAAGAAATTAAAGTTGCTTTTTAAGGGAAATGAATATATGTATCAGATGCAGTTTTTTATAAGGAGTTCAAAAATATCATTAGATTCGCTCTAGGATTAAAACTGGCTGAGATAATCGCGTTTAAAGTTTCAAGAAATTAAAGTTGCTTTTTAAGGGAAATGAATATATGTATCAGTTGCAGTTTTTTATAAGCAGTTCAAAAATATCATTAGATTCGCTCTAGGATTAAAACTGGCTGAGATAATCGCGTTTAAAGTTTCAAGAAATTAAAGTTGCTTTTTAAGGGAAATGAATATATGTATCAGATGCAGTTTTTTATAAGGAGTTCAAAAATATCATTAGATTCGCTCTAGGATTAAAACTGGCTGAGATAATCGCGTTTAAAGTTTCAAGAAATTAAAGTTGCTTTTTAAGGGAAATGAATATATGTATCAGATGCAGTTGTTTATAAGGAGTTCAAAAATATCATTAGATTCGCTCTAGGATCAAAACTGGCTGAGATAATCGCGTTAAAAGTTTCAATAAAAACCAGTTGATTTCTAAGTAAAACGAATATATGTATCAGATGCAGTTTTTTATAAGGAGTTCAAAAATATCATTAGATTCGCTCTAGGATGAAAACTGGCTGAGATAATCGCGTTTAAAGTTTCAATAAAAACCAGTTGATTTCTAAGTAAAACGAATATATGTATCAGATGCAGTTTTTTATAAGGAGTTCAAAAATATCATTAGATTCGCTCTAGGATTAAAACTGGCTGAGATAATCGCGTTTAAAGTTTCAAGAAATTAAAGTTGCTTTTTAAGGGAAATGAATATATGTATCAGATGCAGTTTTTTATAAGGAGTTCAAAAATATCATTAGATTCGCTCTAGGATTAAAACTGGCTGAGATAATCGCGTTTAAAGTTTCAAGAAATTAAAGTTGCTTTTTAAGGGAAATGAATATATGTATCAGTTGCAGTTTTTTATAAGCAGTTCAAAAATATCATTAGATTCGCTCTAGGATTAAAACTGGCTGAGATAATCGCGTTTAAAGTTTCAAGAAATTAAAGTTGCTTTTTAAGGGAAATGAATATATGTATCAGATGCAGTTTTTTATAAGGAGTTCAAAAATATCATTAGATTCGCTCTAGGATCAAAACTGGCTGAGATAATCGCGTTTAAAGTTTCAAGAAATTAAAGTTGCTTTTTAAGGGAAATGAATATATGTATCAGATGCAGTTTTTTATAAGGAGTTCAAAAATATCATTAGATTCGCTCTAGGATTAAAACTGGCTGAGATAATCGCGTTTAAAGTTTCAAGAAATTAAAGTTGCTTTTTAAGGGAAATGAATATATGTATCAGTTGCAGTTTTTTATAAGCAGTTCAAAAATATCATTAGATTCGCTCTAGGATTAAAACTGGCTGAGATAATCGCGTTTAAAGTTTCAAGAAATTAAAGTTGCTTTTTAAGGGAAATGAATATATGTATCAGATGCAGTTTTTTATAAGGAGTTCAAAAATATCATTAGATTCGCTCTAGGATTAAAACTGGCTGAGATAATCGCGTTTAAAGTTTCAAGAAATTAAAGTTGCTTTTTAAGGGAAATGAATATATGTATCAGATGCAGTTGTTTATAAGGAGTTCAAAAATATCATTAGATTCGCTCTAGGATCAAAACTGGCTGAGATAATCGCGTTAAAAGTTTCAATAAAAACCAGTTGATTTCTAAGTAAAACGAATATATGTATCAGATGCAGTTTTTTATAAGGAGTTCAAAAATATCATTAGATTCGCTCTAGGATGAAAACTGGCTGAGATAATCGCGTTTAAAGTTTCAATAAAAACCAGTTGATTTCTAAGTAAAACGAATATATGTATCAGATGCAGTTTTTTATAAGGAGTTCAAAAATATCATTAGATTCGCTCTAGGATTAAAACTGGCTGAGATAATCGCGTTTAAAGTTTCAAGAAATTAAAGTTGCTTTTTAAGGGAAATGAATATATGTATCAGATGCAGTTTTTTATAAGGAGTTCAAAAATATCATTAGATTCGCTCTAGGATCAAAACTGGCTGAGATAATCGCGTTAAAAGTTTCAATAAAAACCAGTTGATTTCTAAGTAAAACGAATATATGTATCAGATGCAGTTTTTTATAAGGAGTTCAAAAATATCATTAGATTCGCTCTAGGATCAAAACTGGCTGAGATAATCGCGTTTAAAGTTTCAATAAAAACCAGTTGATTTCTAAGTAAAACGAATATATGTATCAGATGCAGTTTTTTATAAGGAGTTCAAAAATATCATTAGATTCGCTCTAGGATTAAAACTGGCTGAGATAATCGCGTTTAAAGTTTCAAGAAATTAAAGTTGCTTTTTAAGGGAAATGAATATATGTATCAGATGCAGTTTTTTATAAGGAGTTCAAAAATATCATTAGATTCGCTCTAGGATTAAAACTGGCTGAGATAATCGCGTTTAAAGTTTCAAGAAATTAAAGTTGCTTTTTAAGGGAAATAAATATATGTATCAGATGCAGTTTTTTATAAGGAGTTCAAAAATATCATTAGATTCGCTCTAGGATTAAAACTGGCTGAGATAATCGCGTTTAAAGTTTCAAGAAATTAAAGTTGCTTTTTAAGGGAAATGAATATATGTATCAGTTGCAGTTTTTTATAAGCAGTTCAAAAATATCATTAGATTCGCTCTAGGATTAAAACTGGCTGAGATAATCGCGTTTAAAGTTTCAAGAAATTAAAGTTACTTTTTAAGGGAAATGAATATATGTATCAGATGCAGTTTTTTATAAGGAGTTCAAAAATATCATTAGATTCGCTCTAGGATTAAAACTGGCTGAGATAATCGCGTTTAAAGTTTCAAGAAATTAAAGTTGCTTTTTAAGGGAAATGAATATATGTATCAGATGCAGTTTTTTATAAGGAGTTCAAAAATATCATTAGATTCGCTCTAGGATCAAAACTGGCTGAGATAATCGCGTTAAAAGTTTCAATAAAAACCAGTTGATTTCTAAGTAAAACGAATATATGTATCAGATGCAGTTTTTTATAAGGAGTTCAAAAATATCATTAGATTCGCTCTAGGATCAAAACTGGCTGAGATAATCGCGTTTAAAGTTTCAATAAAAACCAGTTGATTTCTAAGTAAAACGAATATATGTATCAGATGCAGTTTTTTATAAGGAGTTCAAAAATATCATTAGATTCGCTCTAGGATCAAAACTGGCTGAGATAATCGCGTTTAAAGTTTCAAGAAATTAAAGTTGCTTTTTAAGGGAAATGAATATATGTATCAGATGCAGTTTTTTATAAGGAGTTCAAAAATATCATTAGATTCGCTCTAGGATTAAAACTGGCTGAGATAAACGCGTTTAAAGTTTCAAGAAATTAAAGTTGCTTTTTAAGGGAAATGAATATATGTATCAGTTGCAGTTTTTTATAAGCAGTTCAAAAATATCATTAGATTCGCTCTAGGATTAAAACTGGCTGAGATAATCGCGTTTAAAGTTTCAAGAAATTAAAGTTGCTTTTTAAGGGAAATGAATATATGTATCAGATGCAGTTTTTTATAAGGAGTTCAAAAATATCATTAGATTCGCTCTAGGATTAAAACTGGCTGAGATAATCGCGTTTAAAGTTTCAAGAAATTAAAGTTGCTTTTTAAGGGAAATGAATATATGTATCAGATGCAGTTTTTTATAAGGAGTTCAAAAATATCATTAGATTCGCTCTAGGATCAAAACTGGCTGAGATAATCGCGTTAAAAGTTTCAATAAAAACCAGTTGATTTCTAAGTAAAACGAATATATGTATCAGATGCAGTTTTTTATAAGGAGTTCAAAAATATCATTAGATTCGCTCTAGGATCAAAACTGGCTGAGATAATCGCGTTTAAAGTTTCAATAAAAACCAGTTGATTTCTAAGTAAAACGAATATATGTATCAGATGCAGTTTTTTATAAGGAGTTCAAAAATATCATTAGATTCGCTCTAGGATCAAAACTGGCTGAGATAATCGCGTTTAAAGTTTCAAGAAATTAAAGTTGCTTTTTAAGGGAAATGAATATATGTATCAGATGCAGTTTTTTATAAGGAGTTCAAAAATATCATTAGATTCGCTCTAGGATCAAAACTGGCTGAGATAATCGCGTTTAAAGTTTCAAGAAATTAAAGTTGCTTTTTAAGGGAAATGAATATATGTATCAGATGCAGTTTTTTATAAGGAGTTCAAAAATATCATTAGATTCGCTCTAGGATCAAAACTGGCTGAGATAATCGCGTTTAAAGTTTCAAGAAATTAAAGTTGCTTTTTAAGGGAAATGAATATATGTATCAGATGCAGTTTTTTATAAGCAGTTCAAAAATATCATTAGATTCGCTCTAGGATCAAAACTGGCTGAGATAATCGCGTTAAAAGTTTCAATAAAAACCAGTTGATTTCTAAGTAAAACGAATATATGTATCAGATGCAGTTTTTTATAAGGAGTTCAAAAATATCATTAGATTCGCTCTAGGATCAAAACTGGCTGAGATAATCGCGTTTAAAGTTTCAATAAAAACCAGTTGATTTCTAAGTAAAACGAATATATGTATCAGATGCAGTTTTTTATAAGGAGTTCAAAAATATCATTAGATTCGCTCTAGGATTAAAACTGGCTGAGATAATCGCGTTTAAAGTTTCAAGAAATTAAAGTTGCTTTTTAAGGGAAATGAATATATGTATCAGATGCAGTTTTTTATAAGGAGTTCAAAAATATCATTAGATTCGCTCTAGGATCAAAACTGGCTGAGATAATCGCGTTAAAAGTTTCAATAAAAACCAGTTGATTTCTAAGTAAAACGAATATATGTATCAGATGCAGTTTTTTATAAGGAGTTCAAAAATATCATTAGATTCGCTCTAGGATCAAAACTGGCTGAGATAATCGCGTTTAAAGTTTCAATAAAAACCAGTTGATTTCTAAGTAAAACGAATATATGTATCAGATGCAGTTTTTTATAAGGAGTTCAAAAATATCATTAGATTCGCTCTAGGATTAAAACTGGCTGAGATAATCGCGTTTAAAGTTTCAAGAAATTAAAGTTGCTTTTTAAGGGAAATGAATATATGTATCAGATGCAGTTTTTTATAAGGAGTTCAAAAATATCATTAGATTCGCTCTAGGATTAAAACTGGCTGAGATAATCGCGTTTAAAGTTTCAAGAAATTAAAGTTGCTTTTTAAGGGAAATGAATATATGTATCAGTTGCAGTTTTTTATAAGCAGTTCAAAAATATCATTAGATTCGCTCTAGGATTAAAACTGGCTGAGATAATCGCGTTTAAAGTTTCAAGAAATTAAAGTTGCTTTTTAAGGGAAATGAATATATGTATCAGATGCAGTTTTTTATAAGGAGTTCAAAAATATCATTAGATTCGCTCTAGGATTAAAACTGGCTGAGATAATCGCGTTTAAAGTTTCAAGAAATTAAAGTTGCTTTTTAAGGGAAATGAATATATGTATCAGATGCAGTTTTTTATAAGGAGTTCAAAAATATCATTAGATTCGCTCTAGGATTAAAACTGGCTGAGATAATCGCGTTTAAAGTTTCAAGAAATTAAAGTTGCTTTTTAAGGGAAATGAATATATGTATCAGATGCAGTTTTTTATAAGGAGTTCAAAAATATCATTAGATTCGCTCTAGGATCAAAACTGGCTGAGATAATCGCGTTTAAAGTTTCAATAAAAACCAGTTGATTTCTAAGTAAAACGAATATATGTATCAGATGCAGTTTTTTATAAGGAGTTCAAAAATATCATTAGATTCGCTCTAGGATCAAAACTGGCTGAGATAATCGCGTTTAAAGTTTCAATAAAAACCAGTTGATTTCTAAGTAAAACGAATATATGTATCAGATGCAGTTTTTTATAAGGAGTTCAAAAATATCATTAGATTCGCTCTAGGATCAAAACTGGCTGAGATAATCGCGTTTAAAGTTTCAAGAAATTAAAGTTGCTTTTTAAGGGAAATGAATATATGTATCAGATGCAGTTTTTTATAAGGAGTTCAAAAATATCATTAGATTCGCTCTAGGATCAAAACTGGCTGAGATAATCGCGTTTAAAGTTTCAAGAAATTAAAGTTGCTTTTTAAGGGAAATGAATATATGTATCAGATGCAGTTTTTTATAAGGAGTTCAAAAATATCATTAGATTCGCTCTAGGATTAAAACTGGCTGAGATAATCGCGTTTAAAGTTTCAAGAAATTAAAGTTGCTTTTTAAGGGAAATGAATATATGTATCAGTTGCAGTTTTTTATAAGCAGTTCAAAAATATCATTAGATTCGCTCTAGGATTAAAACTGGCTGAGATAATCGCGTTTAAAGTTTCAAGAAATTAAAGTTGCTTTTTAAGGGAAATGAATATATGTATCAGATGCAGTTTTTTATAAGGAGTTCAAAAATATCATTAGATTCGCTCTAGGATTAAAACTGGCTGAGATAATCGCGTTTAAAGTTTCAAGAAATTAAAGTTGCTTTTTAAGGGAAATGAATATATGTATCAGATGCAGTTTTTTATAAGGAGTTCAAAAATATCATTAGATTCGCTCTAGGATCAAAACTGGCTGAGATAATCGCGTTAAAAGTTTCAATAAAAACCAGTTGATTTCTAAGTAAAACGAATATATGTATCAGATGCAGTTTTTTATAAGGAGTTCAAAAATATCATTAGATTCGCTCTAGGATCAAAACTGGCTGAGATAATCGCGTTTAAAGTTTCAATAAAAACCAGTTGATTTCTAAGTAAAACGAATATATGTATCAGATGCAGTTTTTTATAAGGAGTTCAAAAATATCATTAGATTCGCTCTAGGATTAAAACTGGCTGAGATAATCGCGTTTAAAGTTTCAAGAAATTAAAGTTGCTTTTTAAGGGAAATGAATATATGTATCAGTTGCAGTTTTTTATAAGCAGTTCAAAAATATCATTAGATTCGCTCTAGGATTAAAACTGGCTGAGATAATCGCGTTTAAAGTTTCAAGAAATTAAAGTTGCTTTTTTAGGGAAATGAATATATGTATCAGATGCAGTTTTTTATAAGGAGTTCAAAAATATCATTAGATTCGCTCTAGGATTAAAACTGGCTGAGATAATCGCGTTTAAAGTTTCAAGAAATTAAAGTTGCTTTTTAAGGGAAATGAATATATGTATCAGATGCAGTTTTTTATAAGGAGTTCAAAAATATCATTAGATTCGCTCTAGGATCAAAACTGGCTGAGATAATCGCGTTAAAAGTTTCAATAAAAACCAGTTGATTTCTAAGTAAAACGAATATATGTATCAGATGCAGTTTTTTATAAGGAGTTCAAAAATATCATTAGATTCGCTCTAGGATCAAAACTGGCTGAGATAATCGCGTTAAAAGTTTCAATAAAAACCAGTTGATTTCTAAGTAAAACGAATATATGTATCAGATGCAGTTTTTTATAAGGAGTTCAAAAATATCATTAGATTCGCTCTAGGATCAAAACTGGCTGAGATAATCGCGTTTAAAGTTTCAATAAAAACCAGTTGATTTCTAAGTAAAACGAATATATGTATCAGATGCAGTTTTTTATAAGGAGTTCAAAAATATCATTAGATTCGCTCTAGGATTAAAACTGGCTGAGATAATCGCGTTTAAAGTTTCAAGAAATTAAAGTTGATTTCTAAGTAAAACGAATATATGTATCAGATGCAGTTTTTTATAAGGAGTTCAAAAATATCATTAGATTCGCTCTAGGATTAAAACTGGCTGAGATAATCGCGTTTAAAGTTTCAAGAAATTAAAGTTGCTTTTTAAGGGAAATGAATATATGTATCAGATGCAGTTTTTTATAAGGAGTTCAAAAATATCATTAGATTCGCTCTAGGATTAAAACTGGCTGAGATAATCGCGTTAAAAGTTTCAATAAAAACCAGTTGATTTCTAAGTAAAACGAATATATGTATCAGATGCAGTTTTTTATAAGGAGTTCAAAAATATCATTAGATTCGCTCTAGGATCAAAACTGGCTGAGATAATCGCGTTTAAAGTTTCAAGAAATTAAAGTTGATTTCTAAGTAAAACGAATATATGTATCAGATGCAGTTTTTTATAAGGAGTTCAAAAATATCATTAGATTCGCTCTAGGATTAAAACTGGCTGAGATAATCGCGTTTAAAGTTTCAAGAAATTAAAGTTGCTTTTTAAGGGAAATGAATATATGTATCAGATGCAGTTTTTTATAAGGAGTTCAAAAATATCATTAGATTCGCTCTAGGATTAAAACTGGCTGAGATAATCGCGTTTAAAGTTTCAAGACATTAAAGTTGCTTTTTAAGGGAAATGAATACATGTATCAGATGCAGTTTTTTATAAGGAGTTCAAAAATATCATTAGATTCGCTCTAGGATCAAAACTGGCTGAGATAATCGCGTTAAAAGTTTCAATAAAAACCAGTTGATTTCTAAGTAAAACGAATATATGTATCAGATGCAGTTTTTTATAAGGAGTTCAAAAATATCATTAGATTCGCTCTAGGATCAAAACTGGCTGAGATAATCGCGTTTAAAGTTTCAATAAAAACCAGTTGATTTCTAAGTAAAACGAATATATGTATCAGATGCAGTTTTTTATAAGGAGTTCAAAAATATCATTAGATTCGCTCTAGGATTAAAACTGGCTGAGATAATCGCGTTTAAAGTTTCAAGAAATTAAAGTTGCTTTTTAAGGGAAATGAATATATGTATCAGTTGCAGTTTTTTATAAGCAGTTCAAAAATATCATTAGATTCGCTCTAGGATTAAAACTGGCTGAGATAATCGCGTTTAAAGTTTCAAGAAATTAAAGTTGCTTTTTAAGGGAAATGAATATATGTATCAGATGCAGTTTTTTATAAGGAGTTCAAAAATATCATTAGATTCGCTCTAGGATTAAAACTGGCTGAGATAATCGCGTTTAAAGTTTCAAGAAATTAAAGTTGCTTTTTAAGGGAAATGAATATATGTATCAGATGCAGTTTTTTATAAGGAGTTCAAAAATATCATTAGATTCGCTCTAGGATCAAAACTGGCTGAGATAATCGCGTTAAAAGTTTCAATAAAAACCAGTTGATTTCTAAGTAAAACGAATATATGTATCAGATGCAGTTTTTTATAAGGAGTTCAAAAATATCATTAGATTCGCTCTAGGATCAAAACTGGCTGAGATAATCGCGTTTAAAGTTTCAATAAAAACCAGTTGATTTCTAAGTAAAACGAATATATGTATCAGATGCAGTTTTTTATAAGGAGTTCAAAAATATCATTAGATTCGCTCTAGGATTAAAACTGGCTGAGATAATCGCGTTTAAAGTTTCAAGAAATTAAAGTTGCTTTTTAAGGGAAATGAATATATGTATCAGATGCAGTTTTTTATAAGGAGTTCAAAAATATCATTAGATTCGCTCTAGGATTAAAACTGGCTGAGATAATCGCGTTAAAAGTTTCAATAAAAACCAGTTGATTTCTAAGTAAAACGAATATATGTATCAGATGCAGTTTTTTATAAGGAGTTCAAAAATATCATTAGATTCGCTCTAGGATCAAAACTGGCTGAGATAATCGCGTTTAAAGTTTCAAGAAATTAAAGTTGATTTCTAAGTAAAACGAATATATGTATCAGATGCAGTTTTTTATAAGGAGTTCAAAAATATCATTAGATTCGCTCTAGGATTAAAACTGGCTGAGATAATCGCGTTTAAAGTTTCAAGAAATTAAAGTTGCTTTTTAAGGGAAATGAATATATGTATCAGATGCAGTTTTTTATAAGGAGTTCAAAAATATCATTAGATTCGCTCTAGGATTAAAACTGGCTGAGATAATCGCGTTTAAAGTTTCAAGACATTAAAGTTGCTTTTTAAGGGAAATGAATACATGTATCAGATGCAGTTTTTTATAAGGAGTTCAAAAATATCATTAGATTCGCTCTAGGATTAAAACTGGCTGAGATAATCGCGTTTAAAGTTTCAAGAAATTAAAGTTGCTTTTTAAGGGAAATGAATATATGTATCAGATGCAGTTTTTTATAAGGAGTTCAAAAATATCATTAGATTCGCTCTAGGATTAAAACTGGCTGAGATAATTGCGTTTAAAGTTTCAAGAAATTAAAGTTGCTTTTTAAGGGAAATGAATATATGTATCAGATGCAGTTTTTTATAAGGAGTTCAAAAATATCATTAGATTCGCTCTAGGATTAAAACTGGCTGAGATAATCGCGTTTAAAGTTTCAAGAAATTAAAGTTGCTTTTTAAGGCAAATGAATATATGTATCAGATGCAGTTTTTTATAAGGAGTTCAAAAATATCATTAGATTCGCTCTAGGATTAAAACTGGCTGAGATAATCGCGTTTAAAGTTTCAATAAAAACCAGTTGCTTTTCAAGGGAAATGAATATATGTATCAGATGCAGTTTTTTATAAGGAGTTCAAAAATATCATTAGATTCGCTCTAGGATTAAAACTGGCTGAGATAATCGCGTTTAAAGTTTCAAGAAATTAAAGTTGCTTTTTAAGGGAAATGAATATATGTATCAGATGCAGTTTTTTATAAGGAGTTCAAAAATATCATTAGATTCGCTCTAGGATCAAAACTGGCTGAGATAATCGCGTTAAAAGTTTCAATAAAAACCAGTTGATTTCTAAGTAAAACGAATATATGTATCAGATGCAGTTTTTTATAAGGAGTTCAAAAATATCATTAGATTCGCTCTAGGATCAAAACTGGCTGAGATAATCGCGTTTAAAGTTTCAATAAAAACCAGTTGATTTCTAAGTAAAACGAATATATGTATCAGATGCAGTTTTTTATAAGGAGTTCAAAAATATCATTAGATTCGCTCTAGGATTAAAACTGGCTGAGATAATCGCGTTTAAAGTTTCAAGAAATTAAAGTTGCTTTTTAAGGGAAATGAATATATGTATCAGATGCAGTTTTTTATAAGGAGTTCAAAAATATCATTAGATTCGCTCTAGGATTAAAACTGGCTGAGATAATCGCGTTTAAAGTTTCAAGAAATTAAAGTTGCTTTTTAAGGGAAATAAATATATGTATCAGATGCAGTTTTTTATAAGGAGTTCAAAAATATCATTAGATTCGCTCTAGGATTAAAACTGGCTGAGATAATCGCGTTTAAAGTTTCAAGAAATTAAAGTTGCTTTTTAAGGGAAATGAATATATGTATCAGTTGCAGTTTTTTATAAGCAGTTCAAAAATATCATTAGATTCGCTCTAGGATTAAAACTGGCTGAGATAATCGCGTTTAAAGTTTCAAGAAATTAAAGTTGCTTTTTAAGGGAAATGAATATATGTATCAGATGCAGTTTTTTATAAGGAGTTCAAAAATATCATTAGATTCGCTCTAGGATTAAAACTGGCTGAGATAATCGCGTTTAAAGTTTCAAGAAATTAAAGTTGCTTTTTAAGGGAAATGAATATATGTATCAGATGCAGTTTTTTATAAGGAGTTCAAAAATATCATTAGATTCGCTCTAGGATCAAAACTGGCTGAGATAATCGCGTTAAAAGTTTCAATAAAAACCAGTTGATTTCTAAGTAAAACGAATATATGTATCAGATGCAGTTTTTTATAAGGAGTTCAAAAATATCATTAGATTCGCTCTAGGATCAAAACTGGCTGAGATAATCGCGTTTAAAGTTTCAATAAAAACCAGTTGATTTCTAAGTAAAACGAATATATGTATCAGATGCAGTTTTTTATAAGGAGTTCAAAAATATCATTAGATTCGCTCTAGGATCAAAACTGGCTGAGATAATCGCGTTTAAAGTTTCAAGAAATTAAAGTTGCTTTTTAAGGGAAATGAATATATGTATCAGATGCAGTTTTTTATAAGGAGTTCAAAAATATCATTAGATTCGCTCTAGGATTAAAACTGGCTGAGATAATCGCGTTTAAAGTTTCAAGAAATTAAAGTTGCTTTTTAAGGGAAATGAATATATGTATCAGTTGCAGTTTTTTATAAGCAGTTCAAAAATATCATTAGATTCGCTCTAGGATTAAAACTGGCTGAGATAATCGCGTTTAAAGTTTCAAGAAATTAAAGTTGCTTTTTAAGGGAAATGAATATATGTATCAGATGCAGTTTTTTATAAGGAGTTCAAAAATATCATTAGATTCGCTCTAGGATTAAAACTGGCTGAGATAATCGCGTTTAAAGTTTCAAGAAATTAAAGTTGCTTTTTAAGGGAAATGAATATATGTATCAGATGCAGTTTTTTATAAGGAGTTCAAAAATATCATTAGATTCGCTCTAGGATCAAAACTGGCTGAGATAATCGCGTTAAAAGTTTCAATAAAAACCAGTTGATTTCTAAGTAAAACGAATATATGTATCAGATGCAGTTTTTTATAAGGAGTTCAAAAATATCATTAGATTCGCTCTAGGATCAAAACTGGCTGAGATAATCGCGTTTAAAGTTTCAATAAAAACCAGTTGATTTCTAAGTAAAACGAATATATGTATCAGATGCAGTTTTTTATAAGGAGTTCAAAAATATCATTAGATTCGCTCTAGGATTAAAACTGGCTGAGATAATCGCGTTTAAAGTTTCAAGAAATTAAAGTTGCTTTTTAAGGGAAATGAATATATGTATCAGATGCAGTTTTTTATAAGGAGTTCAAAAATATCATTAGATTCGCTCTAGGATCAAAACTGGCTGAGATAATCGCGTTAAAAGTTTCAATAAAAACCAGTTGATTTCTAAGTAAAACGAATATATGTATCAGATGCAGTTTTTTATAAGGAGTTCAAAAATATCATTAGATTCGCTCTAGGATCAAAACTGGCTGAGATAATCGCGTTTAAAGTTTCAATAAAAACCAGTTGATTTCTAAGTAAAACGAATATATGTATCAGATGCAGTTTTTTATAAGGAGTTCAAAAATATCATTAGATTCGCTCTAGGATTAAAACTGGCTGAGATAATCGCGTTTAAAGTTTCAAGAAATTAAAGTTGCTTTTTAAGGGAAATGAATATATGTATCAGATGCAGTTTTTTATAAGGAGTTCAAAAATATCATTAGATTCGCTCTAGGATCAAAACTGGCTGAGATAATCGCGTTAAAAGTTTCAATAAAAACCAGTTGATTTCTAAGTAAAACGAATATATGTATCAGATGCAGTTTTTTATAAGGAGTTCAAAAATATCATTAGATTCGCTCTAGGATCAAAACTGGCTGAGATAATCGCGTTTAAAGTTTCAATAAAAACCAGTTGATTTCTAAGTAAAACGAATATATGTATCAGATGCAGTTTTTTATAAGGAGTTCAAAAATATCATTAGATTCGCTCTAGGATTAAAACTGGCTGAGATAATCGCGTTTAAAGTTTCAAGAAATTAAAGTTGCTTTTTAAGGGAAATGAATATATGTATCAGATGCAGTTTTTTATAAGGAGTTCAAAAATATCATTAGATTCGCTCTAGGATTAAAACTGGCTGAGATAATCGCGTTTAAAGTTTCAAGAAATTAAAGTTGCTTTTTAAGGGAAATGAATATATGTATCAGTTGCAGTTTTTTATAAGCAGTTCAAAAATATCATTAGATTCGCTCTAGGATTAAAACTGGCTGAGATAATCGCGTTTAAAGTTTCAAGAAATTAAAGTTGCTTTTTAAGGGAAATGAATATATGTATCAGATGCAGTTTTTTATAAGGAGTTCAAAAATATCATTAGATTCGCTCTAGGATTAAAACTGGCTGAGATAATCGCGTTTAAAGTTTCAAGAAATTAAAGTTGCTTTTTAAGGGAAATGAATATATGTATCAGATGCAGTTTTTTATAAGGAGTTCAAAAATATCATTAGATTCGCTCTAGGATTAAAACTGGCTGAGATAATCGCGTTTAAAGTTTCAAGAAATTAAAGTTGCTTTTTAAGGGAAATGAATATATGTATCAGATGCAGTTTTTTATAAGGAGTTCAAAAATATCATTAGATTCGCTCTAGGATCAAAACTGGCTGAGATAATCGCGTTTAAAGTTTCAATAAAAACCAGTTGATTTCTAAGTAAAACGAATATATGTATCAGATGCAGTTTTTTATAAGGAGTTCAAAAATATCATTAGATTCGCTCTAGGATCAAAACTGGCTGAGATAATCGCGTTTAAAGTTTCAATAAAAACCAGTTGATTTCTAAGTAAAACGAATATATGTATCAGATGCAGTTTTTTATAAGGAGTTCAAAAATATCATTAGATTCGCTCTAGGATCAAAACTGGCTGAGATAATCGCGTTTAAAGTTTCAAGAAATTAAAGTTGCTTTTTAAGGGAAATGAATATATGTATCAGATGCAGTTTTTTATAAGGAGTTCAAAAATATCATTAGATTCGCTCTAGGATCAAAACTGGCTGAGATAATCGCGTTTAAAGTTTCAAGAAATTAAAGTTGCTTTTTAAGGGAAATGAATATATGTATCAGATGCAGTTTTTTATAAGGAGTTCAAAAATATCATTAGATTCGCTCTAGGATTAAAACTGGCTGAGATAATCGCGTTTAAAGTTTCAAGAAATTAAAGTTGCTTTTTAAGGGAAATGAATATATGTATCAGTTGCAGTTTTTTATAAGCAGTTCAAAAATATCATTAGATTCGCTCTAGGATTAAAACTGGCTGAGATAATCGCGTTTAAAGTTTCAAGAAATTAAAGTTGCTTTTTAAGGGAAATGAATATATGTATCAGATGCAGTTTTTTATAAGGAGTTCAAAAATATCATTAGATTCGCTCTAGGATTAAAACTGGCTGAGATAATCGCGTTTAAAGTTTCAAGAAATTAAAGTTGCTTTTTAAGGGAAATGAATATATGTATCAGATGCAGTTTTTTATAAGGAGTTCAAAAATATCATTAGATTCGCTCTAGGATCAAAACTGGCTGAGATAATCGCGTTAAAAGTTTCAATAAAAACCAGTTGATTTCTAAGTAAAACGAATATATGTATCAGATGCAGTTTTTTATAAGGAGTTCAAAAATATCATTAGATTCGCTCTAGGATCAAAACTGGCTGAGATAATCGCGTTTAAAGTTTCAATAAAAACCAGTTGATTTCTAAGTAAAACGAATATATGTATCAGATGCAGTTTTTTATAAGGAGTTCAAAAATATCATTAGATTCGCTCTAGGATTAAAACTGGCTGAGATAATCGCGTTTAAAGTTTCAAGAAATTAAAGTTGCTTTTTAAGGGAAATGAATATATGTATCAGATGCAGTTTTTTATAAGGAGTTCAAAAATATCATTAGATTCGCTCTAGGATTAAAACTGGCTGAGATAATCGCGTTAAAAGTTTCAATAAAAACCAGTTGATTTCTAAGTAAAACGAATATATGTATCAGATGCAGTTTTTTATAAGGAGTTCAAAAATATCATTAGATTCGCTCTAGGATCAAAACTGGCTGAGATAATCGCGTTTAAAGTTTCAAGAAATTAAAGTTGATTTCTAAGTAAAACGAATATATGTATCAGATGCAGTTTTTTATAAGGAGTTCAAAAATATCATTAGATTCGCTCTAGGATTAAAACTGGCTGAGATAATCGCGTTTAAAGTTTCAAGAAATTAAAGTTGCTTTTTAAGGGAAATGAATATATGTATCAGATGCAGCTTTTTATAAGGAGTTCAAAAAAATCATTAGATTCGCTCTAGGATTAAAACTGGCTGAGATAATCGCGTTTAAAGTTTCAAGAAATTAAAGTTGCTTTTTAAGGGAAATGAATATATGTATCAGATGCAGTTTTTTATAAGGAGTTCAAAAATATCATTAGATTCGCTCTAGGATTAAAACTGGCTGAGATAATCGCGTTTAAAGTTTCAAGAAATTAAAGTTGCTTTTTAAGGGAAATGAATATATGTATCAGTTGCAGTTTTTTATAAGCAGTTCAAAAATATCATTAGATTCGCTCTAGGATTAAAACTGGCTGAGATAATCGCGTTTAAAGTTTCAAGAAATTAAAGTTGCTTTTTAAGGGAAATGAATATATGTATCAGATGCAGTTTTTTATAAGGAGTTCAAAAATATCATTAGATTCGCTCTAGGATTAAAACTGGCTGAGATAATCGCGTTTAAAGTTTCAAGAAATTAAAGTTGCTTTTTAAGGGAAATGAATATATGTATCAGATGCAGTTTTTTATAAGGAGTTCAAAAATATCATTAGATTCGCTCTAGGATCAAAACTGGCTGAGATAATCGCGTTAAAAGTTTCAATAAAAACCAGTTGATTTCTAAGTAAAACGAATATATGTATCAGATGCAGTTTTTTATAAGGAGTTCAAAAATATCATTAGATTCGCTCTAGGATCAAAACTGGCTGAGATAATCGCGTTTAAAGTTTCAAGAAATTAAAGTTGCTTTTTAAGGGAAATGAATATATGTATCAGATGCAGTTTTTTATAAGGAGTTCAAAAATATCATTAGATTCGCTCTAGGATTAAAACTGGCTGAGATAATCGCGTTTAAAGTTTCAAGAAATTAAAGTTGCTTTTTAAGGGAAATGAATATATGTATCAGATGCAGTTTTTTATAAGGAGTTCAAAAATATCATTAGATTCGCTCTAGGATTAAAACTGGCTGAGATAATCGCGTTTAAAGTTTCAAGAAATTAAAGTTGCTTTTTAAGGGAAATGAATATATGTATCAGATGCAGTTTTTTATAAGGAGTTCAAAAATATCATTAGATTCGCTCTAGGATTAAAACTGGCTGAGATAATCGCGTTTAAAGTTTCAAGAAATTAAAGTTGCTTTTTAAGGGAAATGAATATATGTATCAGATGCAGTTTTTTATAAGGAGTTCAAAAATATCATTAGATTCGCTCTAGGATTAAAACTGGCTGAGATAATCGCGTTTAAAGTTTCAAGAAATTAAAGTTGCTTTTTAAGGGAAATGAATATATGTATCAGATGCAGTTTTTTATAAGGAGTTCAAAAATATCATTAGATTCGCTCTAGGATTAAAACTGGCTGAGATAATCGCGTTTAAAGTTTCAAGAAATTAAAGTTGCTTTTTAAGGGAAATGAATATATGTATCAGTTGCAGTTTTTTATAAGCAGTTCAAAAATATCATTAGATTCGCTCTAGGATTAAAACTGGCTGAGATAATCGCGTTTAAAGTTTCAAGAAATTAAAGTTGCTTTTTAAGGGAAATGAATATATGTATCAGATGCAGTTTTTTATAAGGAGTTCAAAAATATCATTAGATTTGCTCTAGGATTAAAACTGGCTGAGATAATTGCGTTTAAAGTTTCAAGAAATTAAAGTTGCTTTTTAAGGGAAATGAATATATGTATCAGATGCAGTTTTTTATAAGGAGTTCAAAAATATCATTAGATTCGCTCTAGGATTAAAACTGGCTGAGATAATCGCGTTTAAAGTTTCAATAAAAACCAGTTGCTTTTCAAGGGAAATGAATATATGTATCAGATGCAGTTTTTTATAAGGAGTTCAAAAATATCATTAGATTCGCTCTAGGATTAAAACTGGCTGAGATAATCGCGTTTAAAGTTTCAAGAAATTAAAGTTGCTTTTTAAGGGAAATGAATATATGTATCAGATGCAGTTTTTTATAAGGAGTTCAAAAATATCATTAGATTCGCTCTAGGATTAAAACTGGCTGAGATAATCGCGTTTAAAGTTTCAAGAAATTAAAGTTGCTTTTTAAGGGAAATGAATATATGTATCAGATGCAGTTTTTTATAAGGAGTTCAAAAATATCATTAGATTCGCTCTAGGATTAAAACTGGCTGAGATAATCGCGTTTAAAGTTTCAAGAAATTAAAGTTGCTTTTTAAGGGAAATGAATATATGTATCAGATGCAGTTTTTTATAAGGAGTTCAAAAATATCATTAGATTCGCTCTAGGATTAAAACTGGCTGAGATAATCGCGTTTAAAGTTTCAAGAAATTAAAGTTGCTTTTTAAGGGAAATGAATATATGTATCAGATGCAGTTTTTTATAAGGAGTTCAAAAATATCATTAGATTCGCTCTAGGATTAAAACTGGCTGAGATAATCGCGTTTAAAGTTTCAAGAAATTAAAGTTGCTTTTTAAGGGAAATGAATATATGTATCAGTTGCAGTTTTTTATAAGCAGTTCAAAAATATCATTAGATTCGCTCTAGGATTAAAACTGGCTGAGATAATCGCGTTTAAAGTTTCAAGAAATTAAAGTTGCTTTTTAAGGGAAATGAATATATGTATCAGATGCAGTTTTTTATAAGGAGTTCAAAAATATCATTAGATTTGCTCTAGGATTAAAACTGGCTGAGATAATTGCGTTTAAAGTTTCAAGAAATTAAAGTTGCTTTTTAAGGGAAATGAATATATGTATCAGATGCAGTTTTTTATAAGGAGTTCAAAAATATCATTAGATTCGCTCTAGGATTAAAACTGGCTGAGATAATCGCGTTTAAAGTTTCAATAAAAACCAGTTGCTTTTCAAGGGAAATGAATATATGTATCAGATGCAGTTTTTTATAAGGAGTTCAAAAATATCATTAGATTCGCTCTAGGATTAAAACTGGCTGAGATAATCGCGTTTAAAGTTTCAAGAAATTAAAGTTGCTTTTTAAGGGAAATGAATATATGTATCAGATGCAGTTTTTTATAAGGAGTTCAAAAATATCATTAGATTCGCTCTAGGATTAAAACTGGCTGAGATAATCGCGTTTAAAGTTTCAAGACATTAAAGTTGCTTTTTAAGGGAAATGAATACATGTATCAGATGCAGTTTTTTATAAGGAGTTCAAAAATATCATTAGATTCGCTCTAGGATTAAAACTGGCTGAGATAATTGCGTTTAAAGTTTCAAGAAATTAAAGTTGCTTTTTAAGGGAAATGAATATATGTATCAGATGCAGTTTTTTATAAGGAGTTCAAAAATATCATTAGATTCGCTCTAGGATTAAAACTGGCTGAGATAATCGCGTTTAAAGTTTCAAGAAATTAAAGTTGCTTTTTAAGGGAAATGAATATATGTATCAGATGCAGTTTTTTATAAGGAGTTCAAAAATATTATTAGATTCGCTCTAGGATTAAAACTGGCTGAGATAATCGCGTTTAAAGTTTCAAGAAATTAAAGTTGCTTTTTAAGGGAAATGAATATATGTATCAGATGCAGTTTTTTATAAGGAGTTCAAAAATATCATTAGATTCGCTCTAGGATCAAAACTGGCTGAGATAATCGCGTTTAAAGTTTCAATAAAAACCAGTTGATTTCTAAGTAAAACGAATATATGTATCAGATGCAGTTTTTTATAAGGAGTTCAAAAATATCATTAGATTCGCTCTAGGATCAAAACTGGCTGAGATAATCGCGTTTAAAGTTTCAATAAAAACCAGTTGATTTCTAAGTAAAACGAATATATGTATCAGATGCAGTTTTTTATAAGGAGTTCAAAAATATCATTAGATTCGCTCTAGGATTAAAACTGGCTGAGATAATCGCGTTTAAAGTTTCAATAAAAACCAGTTGCTTTTCAAGGGAAATGAATATATGTATCAGATGCAGTTTTTTATAAGGAGTTCAAAAATATCATTAGATTCGCTCTAGGATCAAAACTGGCTGAGATAATCGCGTTTAAAGTTTCAATAAAAACCAGTTGATTTCTAAGTAAAACGAATATATGTATCAGATGCAGTTTTTTATAAGGAGTTCAAAAATATCATTAGATTCGCTCTAGGATTAAAACTGGCTGAGATAATCGCGTTTAAAGTTTCAATAAAAACCAGTTGCTTTTCAAGGGAAATGAATATATGTATCAGATGCAGTTTTTTATAAGGAGTTCAAAAATATCATTAGATTCGCTCTAGGATTAAAACTGGCTGAGATAATCGCCTTTAAAGTTTCAAGAAATTAAAGTTGCTTTTTAAGGGAAATGAATATATGTATCAGATGCAGTTTTTTATAAGCAGTTCAAAAATATCATTAGATTCGCTCTAGGATCAAAACTGGCTGAGATAATCGCGTTTAAAGTTTCAATAAAAACCAGTTGATTTCTAAGTAAAACGAATATATGTATCAGATGCAGTTTTTTATAAGGAGTTCAAAAATATCATTAGATTTGCTCTAGGATTAAAACTGGCTGAGATAATCGCGTTTAAAGTTTCAATAAAAACCAGTTGCTTTTTAAGGGAAATGAATATATGTATCAGATGCAGTTTTTTATAAGGAGTTCAAAAATATCATTAGATTCGCTCTAGGATTAAAACTGGCTGAGATAATTGCGTTTAAAGTTTCAATAAAAACCAGTTGATTTCTAAGTAAAACGAATATATGTATCAGATGCAGTTTTGATAAGGAGTTCAAAAATATCATTAGATTCGCTCTAGGATTAAAACTGGCTGAGATAATCGCGTTTAAAGTTTCAAGAAATTAAAGTTGCTTTTTAAGGGAAATGAATATATGTATCAGATGCAGTTTTTTATAAGGAGTTCAAAAATATCATTAGATTCGCTCTAGGATTAAAACTGGCTGAGATAATCGCGTTTAAAGTTTCAAGACATTAAAGTTGCTTTTTAAGGGAAATGAATACATGTATCAGATGCAGTTTTTTATAAGGAGTTCAAAAATATCATTAGATTCGCTCTAGGATTAAAACTGGCTGAGATAATCGCGTTTAAAGTTTCAATAAAAACCAGTTGATTTCTAAGTAAAACGAATATATGTATCAGTTGCAGTTTTTTATAAGCAGTTCAAAAATATCATTAGATTCGCTCTAGGATTAAAACTGGCTGAGATAATCGCGTTTAAAGTTTCAAGAAATTAAAGTTGCTTTTTAAGGGAAATGAATATATGTATCAGATGCAGTTTTTTATAAGGAGTTCAAAAATATCATTAGATTCGCTCTAGGATTAAAACTGGCTGAGATAATCGCGTTTAAAGTTTCAAGAAATTAAAGTTGCTTTTTAAGGGAAATGAATATATGTATCAGATGCAGTTTTTTATAAGGAGTTCAAAAATATCATTAGATTCGCTCTAGGATTAAAACTGGCTGAGATAATCGCGTTTAAAGTTTCAATAAAAACCAGTTGCTTTTCAAGGGAAATGAATATATGTATCAGATGCAGTTTTTTATAAGGAGTTCAAAAATATCATTAGATTCGCTCTAGGATTAAAACTGGCTGAGATAATCGCGTTTAAAGTTTCAAGAAATTAAAGTTGCTTTTTAAGGGAAATGAATATATGTATCAGATGCAGTTTTTTATAAGGAGTTCAAAAATATCATTAGATTCGCTCTAGGATCAAAACTGGCTGAGATAATCGCGTTTAAAGTTTCAATAAAAACCAGTTGATTTCTAAGTAAAACGAATACATGTATCAGATGCAGTTTTTTATAAGGAGTTCAAAAATATCATTAGATTCGCTCTAGGATTAAAACTGGCTGAGATAATCGCGTTTAAAGTTTCAATAAAAACCAGTTGATTTCTAAGTAAAACGAATATATGTATCAGTTGCAGTTTTTTATAAGCAGTTCAAAAATATCATTAGATTCGCTCTAGGATTAAAACTGGCTGAGATAATCGCGTTTAAAGTTTCAAGAAATTAAAGTTGCTTTTTAAGGGAAATGAATATATGTATCAGATGCAGTTTTTTATAAGGAGTTCAAAAATATCATTAGATTCGCTCTAGGATTAAAACTGGCTGAGATAATCGCGTTTAAAGTTTCAATAAAAACCAGTTGATTTCTAAGTAAAACGAATATATGTATCAGATGCAGTTTTTTATAAGGAGTTCAAAAATATCATTAGATTCGCTCTAGGATTAAAACTGGCTGAGATAATCGCGTTTAAAGTTTCAAGAAATTAAAGTTGCTTTTTAAGGGAAATGAATATATGTATTAGATGCAGTTTTTTATAAGGAGTTCAAAAATATCATTAGATTCGCTCTAGGATTAAAACTGGCTGAGATAATCGCGTTTAAAGTTTCAATAAAAACCAGTTGCTTTTCAAGGGAAATGAATATATGTATCAGATGCAGTTTTTTATAAGGAGTTCAAAAATATCATTAGATTCGCTCTAGGATTAAAACTGGCTGAGATAATCGCGTTTAAAGTTTCAAGAAATTAAAGTTGCTTTTTAAGGGAAATGAATATATGTATCAGATGCAGTTTTTTATAAGGAGTTCAAAAATATCATTAGATTCGCTCTAGGATCAAAACTGGCTGAGATAATCGCGTTTAAAGTTTCAATAAAAACCAGTTGATTTCTAAGTAAAACGAATACATGTATCAGATGCAGTTTTTTATAAGGAGTTCAAAAATATCATTAGATTCGCTCTAGGATTAAAACTGGCTGAGATAATCGCGTTTAAAGTTTCAAGAAATTAAAGTTGCTTTTTAAGGGAAATGAATATATGTATCAGATGCAGTTTTTTATAAGGAGTTCAAAAATATCATTAGATTCGCTCTAGGATTAAAACTGGCTGAGATAATCGCGTTTAAAGTTTCAAGAAATTAAAGTTGCTTTTTAAGGGAAATGAATATATGTATCAGATGCAGTTTTTTATAAGGAGTTCAAAAATATCATTAGATTCGCTCTAGGATTAAAACTGGCTGAGATAATCGCGTTTAAAGTTTCAAGAAATTAAAGTTGCTTTTTAAGGGAAATGAATATATGTATCAGATGCAGTTTTTTATAAGGAGTTCAAAAATATCATTAGATTCGCTCTAGGATTAAAACTGGCTGAGATAATCGCGTTTAAAGTTTCAAGAAATTAAAGTTGCTTTTTAAGGGAAATGAATATATGTATCAGATGCAGTTTTTTATAAGGAGTTCAAAAATATCATTAGATTTGCTCTAGGATTAAAACTGGCTGAGATAATTGCGTTTAAAGTTTCAATAAAAACCAGTTGCTTTTCAAGGGAAATGAATATATGTATCAGATGCAGTTTTTTATAAGGAGTTCAAAAATATCATTAGATTCGCTCTAGGATTAAAACTGGCTGAGATAATCGCGTTTAAAGTTTCAAGAAATTAAAGTTGCTTTTTAAGGGAAATGAATATATGTATCAGATGCAGTTTTTTATAAGGAGTTCAAAAATATCATTAGATTCGCTCTAGGATCAAAACTGGCTGAGATAATCGCGTTTAAAGTTTCAATAAAAACCAGTTGATTTCTAAGTAAAACGAATACATGTATCAGATGCAGTTTTTTATAAGGAGTTCAAAAATATCATTAGATTCGCTCTAGGATTAAAACTGGCTGAGATAATCGCGTTTAAAGTTTCAAGAAATTAAAGTTGCTTTTTAAGGGAAATGAATATATGTATCAGATGCAGTTTTTTATAAGGAGTTCAAAAATATCATTAGATTCGCTCTAGGATTAAAACTGGCTGAGATAATCGCGTTTAAAGTTTCAAGAAATTAAAGTTGCTTTTTAAGGGAAATGAATATATGTATCAGATGCAGTTTTTTATAAGGAGTTCAAAAATATCATTAGATTCGCTCTAGGATTAAAACTGGCTGAGATAATCGCGTTTAAAGTTTCAAGAAATTAAAGTTGCTTTTTAAGGGAAATGAATATATGTATCAGATGCAGTTTTTTATAAGGAGTTCAAAAATATCATTAGATTTGCTCTAGGATTAAAACTGGCTGAGATAATTGCGTTTAAAGTTTCAATAAAAACCAGTTGCTTTTCAAGGGAAATGAATATATGTATCAGATGCAGTTTTTTATAAGGAGTTCAAAAATATCATTAGATTCGCTCTAGGATTAAAACTGGCTGAGATAATCGCGTTTAAAGTTTCAAGAAATTAAAGTTGCTTTTTAAGGGAAATGAATATATGTATCAGATGCAGTTTTTTATAAGGAGTTCAAAAATATCATTAGATTCGCTCTAGGATCAAAACTGGCTGAGATAATCGCGTTTAAAGTTTCAATAAAAACCAGTTGATTTCTAAGTAAAACGAATACATGTATCAGATGCAGTTTTTTATAAGGAGTTCAAAAATATCATTAGATTCGCTCTAGGATTAAAACTGGCTGAGATAATCGCGTTTAAAGTTTCAAGAAATTAAAGTTGCTTTTTAAGGGAAATGAATATATGTATCAGATGCAGTTTTTTATAAGGAGTTCAAAAATATCATTAGATTCGCTCTAGGATTAAAACTGGCTGAGATAATCGCGTTTAAAGTTTCAAGAAATTAAAGTTGCTTTTTAAGGGAAATGAATATATGTATCAGATGCAGTTTTTTATAAGGAGTTCAAAAATATTATTAGATTCGCTCTAGGATTAAAACTGGCTGAGATAATCGCGTTTAAAGTTTCAAGAAATTAAAGTTGCTTTTTAAGGGAAATGAATATATGTATCAGATGCAGTTTTTTATAAGGAGTTCAAAAATATCATTAGATTCGCTTTTGGATTAAAACTGGCTGAGATAATCGCGTTTAAAGTTTCAAGAAATTAAAGTTGCTTTTTAAGGGAAATGAATATATGTATCAGATGCAGTTTTTTATAAGGAGTTCAAAAATATCATTAGATTTGCTCTAGGATTAAAACTGGCTGAGATAATTGCGTTTAAAGTTTCAAGAAATTAAAGTTGCTTTTTAAGGGAAATGAATATATGTATCAGATGCAGTTTTTTATAAGGAGTTCAAAAATATCATTAGATTCGCTCTAGGATTAAAACTGGCTGAGATAATCGCGTTTAAAGTTTCAATAAAAACCAGTTGCTTTTCAAGGGAAATGAATATATGTATCAGATGCAGTTTTTTATAAGGAGTTCAAAAATATCATTAGATTCGCTCTAGGATTAAAACTGGCTGAGATAATCGCGTTTAAAGTTTCAAGAAATTAAAGTTGCTTTTTAAGGGAAATGAATATATGTATCAGATGCAGTTTTTTATAAGGAGTTCAAAAATATCATTAGATTCGCTCTAGAATTAAAACTGGCTGAGATAATCGCGTTTAAAGTTTCAAGACATTAAAGTTGCTTTTTAAGGGAAATGAATACATGTATCAGATGCAGTTTTTTATAAGGAGTTCAAAAATATCATTAGATTCGCTCTAGGATTAAAACTGGCTGAGATAATCGCGTTTAAAGTTTCAAGAAATTAAAGTTGCTTTTTAAGGGAAATGAATATATGTATCAGATGCAGTTTTTTATAAGGAGTTCAAAAATATCATTAGATTCGCTCTAGGATTAAAACTGGCTGAGATAATTGCGTTTAAAGTTTCAAGAAATTAAAGTTGCTTTTTAAGGGAAATGAATATATGTATCAGATGCAGTTTTTTATAAGGAGTTCAAAAATATCATTAGATTCGCTCTAGGATTAAAACTGGCTGAGATAATCGCGTTTAAAGTTTCAAGAAATTAAAGTTGCTTTTTAAGGGAAATGAATATATGTATCAGATGCAGTTTTTTATAAGGAGTTCAAAATATCATTAGATTCGCTCTAGGATTAAAACTGGCTGAGATAATCGCGTTTAAAGTTTCAAGAAATTAAAGTTGCTTTTTAAGGGAAATGAATATATGTATCAGATGCAGTTTTTTATAAGGAGTTCAAAAATATCATTAGATTCGCTCTAGGATCAAAACTGGCTGAGATAATCGCGTTTAAAGTTTCAAGAAATTAAAGTTGCTTTTTAAGGGAAATGAATATATGTATCAGATGCAGTTTTTTATAAGGAGTTCAAAAATATCATTAGATTCGCTCTAGGATTAAAACTGGCTGAGATAATCGCGTTTAAAGTTTCAAGAAATTAAAGTTGCTTTTTAAGGGAAATGAATATATGTATCAGATGCAGTTTTTTATAAGGAGTTCAAAAATATCATTAGATTCGCTCTAGGATTAAAACTGGCTGAGATAATCGCGTTTAAAGTTTCAAGAAATTAAAGTTGCTTTTTAAGGGAAATGAATATATGTATCAGATGCAGTTTTTTATAAGGAGTTCAAAAATATCATTAGATTCGCTCTAGGATTAAAACTGGCTGAGATAATCGCGTTTAAAGTTTCAAGAAATTAAAGTTGCTTTTTAAGGGAAATGAATATATGTATCAGATGCAGTTTTTTATAAGGAGTTCAAAAATATCATTAGATTCGCTCTAGGATTAAAACTGGCTGAGATAATCGCGTTTAAAGTTTCAAGAAATTAAAGTTGCTTTTTAAGGGAAATGAATATATGTATCAGATGCAGTTTTTTATAAGGAGTTCAAAAATATCATTAGATTCGCTCTAGGATTAAAACTGGCTGAGATAATCGCGTTTAAAGTTTCAAGAAATTAAAGTTGCTTTTTAAGGGAAATGAATATATGTATCAGATGCAGTTTTTTATAAGGAGTTCAAAAATATCATTAGATTCGCTCTAGGATTAAAACTGGCTGAGATAATTGCGTTTAAAGTTTCAAGAAATTAAAGTTGCTTTTTAAGGGAAATGAATATATGTATCAGATGCAGTTTTTTATAAGGAGTTCAAAAATATCATTAGATTCGCTCTAGGATTAAAACTGGCTGAGATAATCGCGTTTAAAGTTTCAAGAAATTAAAGTTGCTTTTTAAGGGAAATGAATATATGTATCAGATGCAGTTTTTTATAAGGAGTTCAAAAATATTATTAGATTCGCTCTAGGATTAAAACTGGCTGAGATAATCGCGTTTAAAGTTTCAAGAAATTAAAGTTGCTTTTTAAGGGAAATGAATATATGTATCAGATGCAGTTTTTTATAAGGAGTTCAAAAATATCATTAGATTCGCTCTAGGATCAAAACTGGCTGAGATAATCGCGTTTAAAGTTTCAATAAATTAAAGTTGCTTTTTAAGGGAAATGAATATATGTATCAGATGCAGTTTTTTATAAGGAGTTCAAAAATATCATTAGATTCGCTCTAGGATTAAAACTGGCTGAGATAATCGCGTTTAAAGTTTCAAGAAATTAAAGTTGCTTTTTAAGGGAAATGAATATATGTATCAGATGCAGTTTTTTATAAGGAGTTCAAAAATATCATTAGATTCGCTCTAGGATTAAAACTGGCTGAGATAATCGCGTTTAAAGTTTCAAGAAATTAAAGTTGCTTTTTAAGGGAAATGAATATATGTATCAGATGCAGTTTTTTATAAGGAGTTCAAAAATATCATTAGATTCGCTCTAGGATTAAAACTGGCTGAGATAATCGCGTTTAAAGTTTCAAGAAATTAAAGTTGCTTTTTAAGGGAAATGAATATATGTATCAGATGCAGTTTTTTATAAGGAGTTCAAAAATATCATTAGATTCGCTCTAGGATTAAAACTGGCTGAGATAATCGCGTTTAAAGTTTCAAGAAATTAAAGTTGCTTTTTAAGGGAAATGAATATATGTATCAGATGCAGTTTTTTATAAGGAGTTCAAAAATATCATTAGATTCGCTCTAGGATCAAAACTGGCTGAGATAATCGCGTTTAAAGTTTCAATAAATTAAAGTTGCTTTTTAAGGGAAATGAATATATGTATCAGATGCAGTTTTTTATAAGGAGTTCAAAAATATCATTAGATTCGCTCTAGGATTAAAACTGGCTGAGATAATCGCGTTTAAAGTTTCAAGAAATTAAAGTTGCTTTTTAAGGGAAATGAATATATGTATCAGATGCAGTTTTTTATAAGGAGTTCAAAAATATCATTAGATTCGCTCTAGGATTAAAACTGGCTGAGATAATCGCGTTTAAAGTTTCAAGAAATTAAAGTTGCTTTTTAAGGGAAATGAATATATGTATCAGATGCAGTTTTTTATAAGGAGTTCAAAAATATCATTAGATTCGCTCTAGGATTAAAACTGGCTGAGATAATCGCGTTTAAAGTTTCAAGAAATTAAAGTTGCTTTTTAAGGGAAATGAATATATGTATCAGATGCAGTTTTTTATAAGGAGTTCAAAAATATCATTAGATTCGCTCTAGGATTAAAACTGGCTGAGATAATCGCGTTTAAAGTTTCAAGAAATTAAAGTTGCTTTTTAAGGGAAATGAATATATGTATCAGATGCAGTTTTTTATAAGGAGTTCAAAAATATCATTAGATTCGCTCTAGGATTAAAACTGGCTGAGATAATCGCGTTTAAAGTTTCAAGAAATTAAAGTTGCTTTTTAAGGGAAATGAATATATGTATCAGATGCAGTTTTTTATAAGGAGTTCAAAAATATCATTAGATTCGCTCTAGGATCAAAACTGGCTGAGATAATCGCGTTTAAAGTTTCAATAAAAACCAGTTGATTTCTAAGTAAAACGAATACATGTATCAGATGCAGTTTTTTATAAGGAGTTCAAAAATATCATTAGATTCGCTCTAGGATTAAAACTGGCTGAGATAATCGCGTTTAAAGTTTCAAGAAATTAAAGTTGCTTTTTAAGGGAAATGAATATATGTATCAGATGCAGTTTTTTATAAGGAGTTCAAAAATATCATTAGATTCGCTCTAGGATTAAAACTGGCTGAGATAATCGCGTTTAAAGTTTCAAGAAATTAAAGTTGCTTTTTAAGGGAAATGAATATATGTATCAGATGCAGTTTTTTATAAGGAGTTCAAAAATATCATTAGATTCGCTCTAGGATTAAAACTGGCTGAGATAATCGCGTTTAAAGTTTCAATAAAAACCAGTTGCTTTTCAAGGGAAATGAATATATGTATCAGATGCAGTTTTTTATAAGGAGTTCAAAAATATCATTAGATTCGCTCTAGGATTAAAACTGGCTGAGATAATCGCGTTTAAAGTTTCAAGAAATTAAAGTTGCTTTTTAAGGGAAATGAATATATGTATCAGATGCAGTTTTTTATAAGGAGTTCAAAAATATCATTAGATTCGCTCTAGGATTAAAACTGGCTGAGATAATCGCGTTTAAAGTTTCAAGAAATTAAAGTTGCTTTTTAAGGGAAATGAATATATGTATCAGATGCAGTTTTTTATAAGGAGTTCAAAAATATCATTAGATTCGCTCTAGGATCAAAACTGGCTGAGATAATCGCGTTTAAAGTTTCAAGAAATTAAAGTTGCTTTTTAAGGGAAATGAATATATGTATCAGATGCAGTTTTTTATAAGGAGTTCAAAAATATCATTAGATTCGCCCTAGGATTAAAACTGGCTGAGATAATCGCGTTTAAAGTTTCAAGAAATTAAAGTTGCTTTTTAAGGGAAATGAATATATGTATCAGATGCAGTTTTTTATAAGGAGTTCAAAAATATCATTAGATTCGCTCTAGGATTAAAACTGGCTGAGATAATCGCGTTTAAAGTTTCAAGAAATTAAAGTTGCTTTTTAAGGGAAATGAATATATGTATCAGATGCAGTTTTTTATAAGGAGTTCAAAAATATCATTAGATTCGCTCTAGGATTAAAACTGGCTGAGATAATCGCGTTTAAAGTTTCAAGAAATTAAAGTTGCTTTTTAAGGGAAATGAATATATGTATCAGATGCAGTTTTTTATAAGGAGTTCAAAAATATCATTAGATTCGCTCTAGGATTAAAACTGGCTGAGATAATCGCGTTTAAAGTTTCAAGAAATTAAAGTTGCTTTTTAAGGGAAATGAATATATGTATCAGATGCAGTTTTTTATAAGGAGTTCAAAAATATCATTAGATTCGCTCTAGGATTAAAACTGGCTGAGATAATCGCGTTTAAAGTTTCAAGAAATTAAAGTTGCTTTTTAAGGGAAATGAATATATGTATCAGATGCAGTTTTTTATAAGGAGTTCAAAAATATCATTAGATTCGCTCTAGGATCAAAACTGGCTGAGATAATCGCGTTTAAAGTTTCAATAAAAACCAGTTGCTTTTCAAGGGAAATGAATATATGTATCAGATGCAGTTTTTTATAAGGAGTTCAAAAATATCATTAGATTCGCTCTAGGATTAAAACTGGCTGAGATAATCGCGTTTAAAGTTTCAATAAAAACCAGTTGCTTTTCAAGGGAAATGAATATATGTATCAGATGCAGTTTTTTATAAGGAGTTCAAAAATATCATTAGATTCGCTCTAGGATTAAAACTGGCTGAGATAATCGCGTTTAAAGTTTCAAGAAATTAAAGTTGCTTTTTAAGGGAAATGAATATATGTATCAGATGCAGTTTTTTATAAGGAGTTCAAAAATATCATTAGATTCGCTCTAGGATTAAAACTGGCTGAGATAATCGCGTTTAAAGTTTCAAGAAATTAAAGTTGCTTTTTAAGGGAAATGAATATATGTATCAGATGCAGTTTTTTATAAGGAGTTCAAAAATATCATTAGATTCGCCCTAGGATTAAAACTGGCTGAGATAATCGCGTTTAAAGTTTCAAGAAATTAAAGTTGCTTTTTAAGGGAAATGAATATATGTATCAGATGCAGTTTTTTATAAGGAGTTCAAAAATATCATTAGATTCGCTCTAGGATTAAAACTGGCTGAGATAATCGCGTTTAAAGTTTCAAGAAATTAAAGTTGCTTTTTAAGGGAAATGAATATATGTATCAGATGCAGTTTTTTATAAGGAGTTCAAAAATATCATTAGATTCGCTCTAGGATCAAAACTGGCTGAGATAATCGCGTTTAAAGTTTCAATAAAAACCAGTTGATTTCTA
This sequence comes from Orchesella flavescens, assembly GCA_964034955.1. NCBI lineage: Eukaryota > Metazoa > Arthropoda > Collembola > Entomobryomorpha > Orchesellidae > Orchesella > Orchesella flavescens. The sequence continues at coordinate 46,642,060 of OZ035953.1, forward strand.
AGTAAAACGAATATATGTATCAGATGCAGTTTTTTATAAGGAGTTCAAAAATATCATTAGATTCGCTCTAGGATCAAAACTGGCTGAGATAATCGCGTTTAAAGTTTCAAGAAATTAAAGTTGCTTTTTAAGGGAAATGAATATATGTATCAGATGCAGTTTTTTATAAGGAGTTCAAAAATATCATTAGATTCGCTCTAGGATTAAAACTGGCTGAGATAATCGCGTTTAAAGTTTCAAGAAATTAAAGTTGCTTTTTAACGGAAATGAATATATGTATCAGATGCAGTTTTTTATAAGGAGTTCAAAAATATCATTAGATTCGCTCTAGGATCAAAACTGGCTGAGATAATCGCGTTTAAAGTTTCAATAAAAACCAGTTGATTTCTAAGTAAAACGAATATATGTATCAGATGCAGTTTTTTATAAGGAGTTCAAAAATATCATTAGATTCGCTCTAGGATTAAAACTGGCTGAGATAATCGCGTTTAAAGTTTCAGTAAAAACCAGTTGATTTCTAAGTAAAACGAATATATGTATCAGATGCAGTTTTTTATAAGGAGTTCAAAAATATCATTAGATTCGCTCTAGGATTAAAACTGGCTGAGATAATCGCGTTTAAAGTTTCAATAAAAACCAGTTGCTTTTCAAGGGAAATGAATATATGTATCAGATGCAGTTTTTTATAAGGAGTTCAAAAATATCATTAGATTCGCTCTAGGATTAAAACTGGCTGAGATAATCGCGTTTAAAGTTTCAAGAAATTAAAGTTGCTTTTTAAGGGAAATGAATATATGTATCAGATGCAGTTTTTTATAAGGAGTTCAAAAATATCATTAGATTCGCTCTAGGATCAAAACTGGCTGAGATAATCGCGTTTAAAGTTTCAATAAAAACCAGTTGATTTCTAAGTAAAACGAATACATGTATCAGATGCAGTTTTTTATAAGGAGTTCAAAAATATCATTAGATTCGCTCTAGGATTAAAACTGGCTGAGATAATCGCGTTTAAAGTTTCAAGAAATTAAAGTTGCTTTTTAAGGGAAATGAATATATGTATCAGATGCAGTTTTTTATAAGGAGTTCAAAAATATTATTAGATTCGCTCTAGGATTAAAACTGGCTGAGATAATCGCGTTTAAAGTTTCAAGAAATTAAAGTTGCTTTTTAAGGGAAATGAATATATGTATCAGATGCAGTTTTTTATAAGGAGTTCAAAAATATCATTAGATTCGCTCTAGGATTAAAACTGGCTGAGATAATCGCGTTTAAAGTTTCAAGAAATTAAAGTTGCTTTTTAAGGGAAATGAATATATGTATCAGATGCAGTTTTTTATAAGGAGTTCAAAAATATCATTAGATTCGCTCTAGGATTAAAACTGGCTGAGATAATCGCGTTTAAAGTTTCAATAAAAACCAGTTGCTTTTCAAGGGAAATGAATATATGTATCAGATGCAGTTTTTTATAAGGAGTTCAAAAATATCATTAGATTCGCTCTAGGATTAAAACTGGCTGAGATAATCGCGTTTAAAGTTTCAAGAAATTAAAGTTGCTTTTTAAGGGAAATGAATATATGTATCAGATGCAGTTTTTTATAAGGAGTTCAAAAATATCATTAGATTCGCTCTAGGATTAAAACTGGCTGAGATAATTGCGTTTAAAGTTTCAAGAAATTAAAGTTGCTTTTTAAGGGAAATGAATATATGTATCAGATGCAGTTTTTTATAAGGAGTTCAAAAATATCATTAGATTCGCTCTAGGATTAAAACTGGCTGAGATAATCGCGTTTAAAGTTTCAAGAAATTAAAGTTGCTTTTTAAGGGAAATGAATATATGTATCAGATGCAGTTTTTTATAAGGAGTTCAAAAATATCATTAGATTCGCTCTAGGATTAAAACTGGCTGAGATAATCGCGTTTAAAGTTTCAAGAAATTAAAGTTGCTTTTTAAGGGAAATGAATATATGTATCAGATGCAGTTCTATTATAAGGAGTTCAAAAATATCATTAGATTCGCTCTAGGATAAAAACTGGCTGAGATAATCGCGTTTAAAGTTTCAATAAAAACCAGTTGCTTTTTAAGGGAAATGAATATATGTATCAGATGCAGTTTTTTATAAGGAGTTCAAAAATATCATTAGATTCGCTCTAGGATCAAAACTGGCTGAGATAATCGCGTTTAAAGTTTCAATAAAAACCAGTTGATTTCTAAGTAAAACGAATATATGTATCAGATGCAGTTTTTTATAAGGAGTTCAAAAATATCATTAGATTCGCTCTAGGATTAAAACTGGCTGAGATAATCGCGTTTAAAGTTTCAATAAAAACCAGTTGCTTTTCAAGGGAAATGAATATATGTATCAGATGCAGTTTTTTATAAGGAGTTCAAAAATATCATTAGATTCGCTCTAGGATTAAAACTGGCTGAGATAATCGCGTTTAAAGTTTCAGTAAAAACCAGTTGATTTCTAAGTAAAACGAATATATGTATCAGATGCAGTTTTTTATAAGGAGTTCAAAAATATCATTAGATTCGCTCTAGGATTAAAACTGGCTGAGATAATCGCGTTTAAAGTTTCAATAAAAACCAGTTGCTTTTCAAGGGAAATGAATATATGTATCAGATGCAGTTTTTTATAAGGAGTTCAAAAATATCATTAGATTCGCTCTAGGATTAAAACTGGCTGAGATAATCGCGTTTAAAGTTTCAAGAAATTAAAGTTGCTTTTTAAGGGAAATGAATATATGTATCAGATGCAGTTTTTTATAAGGAGTTCAAAAATATCATTAGATTCGCTCTAGGATTAAAACTGGCTGAGATAATCGCGTTTAAAGTTTCAAGAAATTAAAGTTGCTTTTTAAGGGAAATGAATATATGTATCAGATGCAGTTTTTTATAAGGAGTTCAAAAATATCATTAGATTCGCTCTAGGATCAAAACTGGCTGAGATAATCGCGTTTAAAGTTTCAATAAAAACCAGTTGCTTTTCAAGGGAAATGAATATATGTATCAGATGCAGTTTTTTATAAGGAGTTCAAAAATATCATTAGATTCGCTCTAGGATTAAAACTGGCTGAGATAATCGCGTTTAAAGTTTCAATAAAAACCAGTTGCTTTTCAAGGGAAATGAATATATGTATCAGATGCAGTTTTTTATAAGGAGTTCAAAAATATCATTAGATTCGCTCTAGGATTAAAACTGGCTGAGATAATCGCGTTTAAAGTTTCAAGAAATTAAAGTTGCTTTTTAAGGGAAATGAATATATGTATCAGATGCAGTTTTTTATAAGGAGTTCAAAAATATCATTAGATTCGCTCTAGGATTAAAACTGGCTGAGATAATCGCGTTTAAAGTTTCAAGAAATTAAAGTTGCTTTTTAAGGGAAATGAATATATGTATCAGATGCAGTTTTTTATAAGGAGTTCAAAAATATCATTAGATTCGCTCTAGGATTAAAACTGGCTGAGATAATCGCGTTTAAAGTTTCAAGAAATTAAAGTTGCTTTTTAAGGGAAATGAATATATGTATCAGATGCAGTTTTTTATAAGGAGTTCAAAAATATCATTAGATTCGCTCTAGGATTAAAACTGGCTGAGATAATCGCGTTTAAAGTTTCAAGAAATTAAAGTTGCTTTTTAAGGGAAATGAATATATGTATCAGATGCAGTTTTTTATAAGGAGTTCAAAAATATCATTAGATTCGCTCTAGGATCAAAACTGGCTGAGATAATCGCGTTTAAAGTTTCAATAAAAACCAGTTGATTTCTAAGTAAAACGAATATATGTATCAGATGCAGTTTTTTATAAGGAGTTCAAAAATATCATTAGATTCGCTCTAGGATCAAAACTGGCTGAGATAATCGCGTTTAAAGTTTCAAGAAATTAAAGTTGCTTTTTAAGGGAAATGAATATATGTATCAGATGCAGTTTTTTATAAGGAGTTCAAAAATATCATTAGATTCGCTCTAGGATTAAAACTGGCTGAGATAATCGCGTTTAAAGTTTCAAGAAATTAAAGTTGCTTTTTAACGGAAATGAATATATGTATCAGATGCAGTTTTTTATAAGGAGTTCAAAAATATCATTAGATTCGCTCTAGGATCAAAACTGGCTGAGATAATCGCGTTTAAAGTTTCAATAAAAACCAGTTGATTTCTAAGTAAAACGAATATATGTATCAGATGCAGTTTTTTATAAGGAGTTCAAAAATATCATTAGATTCGCTCTAGGATTAAAACTGGCTGAGATAATCGCGTTTAAAGTTTCAGTAAAAACCAGTTGATTTCTAAGTAAAACGAATATATGTATCAGATGCAGTTTTTTATAAGGAGTTCAAAAATATCATTAGATTCGCTCTAGGATTAAAACTGGCTGAGATAATCGCGTTTAAAGTTTCAATAAAAACCAGTTGCTTTTCAAGGGAAATGAATATATGTATCAGATGCAGTTTTTTATAAGGAGTTCAAAAATATCATTAGATTCGCTCTAGGATTAAAACTGGCTGAGATAATCGCGTTTAAAGTTTCAAGAAATTAAAGTTGCTTTTTAAGGGAAATGAATATATGTATCAGATGCAGTTTTTTATAAGGAGTTCAAAAATATCATTAGATTCGCTCTAGGATCAAAACTGGCTGAGATAATCGCGTTTAAAGTTTCAATAAAAACCAGTTGATTTCTAAGTAAAACGAATACATGTATCAGATGCAGTTTTTTATAAGGAGTTCAAAAATATCATTAGATTCGCTCTAGGATTAAAACTGGCTGAGATAATCGCGTTTAAAGTTTCAAGAAATTAAAGTTGCTTTTTAAGGGAAATGAATATATGTATCAGATGCAGTTTTTTATAAGGAGTTCAAAAATATTATTAGATTCGCTCTAGGATTAAAACTGGCTGAGATAATCGCGTTTAAAGTTTCAAGAAATTAAAGTTGCTTTTTAAGGGAAATGAATATATGTATCAGATGCAGTTTTTTATAAGGAGTTCAAAAATATCATTAGATTCGCTCTAGGATTAAAACTGGCTGAGATAATCGCGTTTAAAGTTTCAAGAAATTAAAGTTGCTTTTTAAGGGAAATGAATATATGTATCAGATGCAGTTTTTTATAAGGAGTTCAAAAATATCATTAGATTCGCTCTAGGATTAAAACTGGCTGAGATAATCGCGTTTAAAGTTTCAATAAAAACCAGTTGCTTTTCAAGGGAAATGAATATATGTATCAGATGCAGTTTTTTATAAGGAGTTCAAAAATATCATTAGATTCGCTCTAGGATTAAAACTGGCTGAGATAATCGCGTTTAAAGTTTCAAGAAATTAAAGTTGCTTTTTAAGGGAAATGAATATATGTATCAGATGCAGTTTTTTATAAGGAGTTCAAAAATATCATTAGATTCGCTCTAGGATTAAAACTGGCTGAGATAATTGCGTTTAAAGTTTCAAGAAATTAAAGTTGCTTTTTAAGGGAAATGAATATATGTATCAGATGCAGTTTTTTATAAGGAGTTCAAAAATATCATTAGATTCGCTCTAGGATTAAAACTGGCTGAGATAATCGCGTTTAAAGTTTCAAGAAATTAAAGTTGCTTTTTAAGGGAAATGAATATATGTATCAGATGCAGTTTTTTATAAGGAGTTCAAAAATATCATTAGATTCGCTCTAGGATTAAAACTGGCTGAGATAATCGCGTTTAAAGTTTCAAGAAATTAAAGTTGCTTTTTAAGGGAAATGAATATATGTATCAGATGCAGTTCTATTATAAGGAGTTCAAAAATATCATTAGATTCGCTCTAGGATAAAAACTGGCTGAGATAATCGCGTTTAAAGTTTCAATAAAAACCAGTTGCTTTTTAAGGGAAATGAATATATGTATCAGATGCAGTTTTTTATAAGGAGTTCAAAAATATCATTAGATTCGCTCTAGGATCAAAACTGGCTGAGATAATCGCGTTTAAAGTTTCAATAAAAACCAGTTGATTTCTAAGTAAAACGAATATATGTATCAGATGCAGTTTTTTATAAGGAGTTCAAAAATATCATTAGATTCGCTCTAGGATTAAAACTGGCTGAGATAATCGCGTTTAAAGTTTCAATAAAAACCAGTTGCTTTTCAAGGGAAATGAATATATGTATCAGATGCAGTTTTTTATAAGGAGTTCAAAAATATCATTAGATTCGCTCTAGGATTAAAACTGGCTGAGATAATCGCGTTTAAAGTTTCAGTAAAAACCAGTTGATTTCTAAGTAAAACGAATATATGTATCAGATGCAGTTTTTTATAAGGAGTTCAAAAATATCATTAGATTCGCTCTAGGATTAAAACTGGCTGAGATAATCGCGTTTAAAGTTTCAATAAAAACCAGTTGCTTTTCAAGGGAAATGAATATATGTATCAGATGCAGTTTTTTATAAGGAGTTCAAAAATATCATTAGATTCGCTCTAGGATTAAAACTGGCTGAGATAATCGCGTTTAAAGTTTCAAGAAATTAAAGTTGCTTTTTAAGGGAAATGAATATATGTATCAGATGCAGTTTTTTATAAGGAGTTCAAAAATATCATTAGATTCGCTCTAGGATTAAAACTGGCTGAGATAATCGCGTTTAAAGTTTCAAGAAATTAAAGTTGCTTTTTAAGGGAAATGAATATATGTATCAGATGCAGTTTTTTATAAGGAGTTCAAAAATATCATTAGATTCGCTCTAGGATCAAAACTGGCTGAGATAATCGCGTTTAAAGTTTCAATAAAAACCAGTTGATTTCTAAGTAAAACGAATATATGTATCAGATGCAGTTTTTTATAAGGAGTTCAAAAATATCATTAGATTCGCTCTAGGATTAAAACTGGCTGAGATAATCGCGTTTAAAGTTTCAAGAAATTAAAGTTGCTTTTTAAGGGAAACGAATATATGTATCAGATGCAGTTTTTTATAAGGAGTTCAAAAATATCATTAGATTCGCTCTAGGATTAAAACTGGCTGAGATAATCGCGTTTAAAGTTTCAATAAAAACCAGTTGCTTTTCAAGGGAAATGAATATATGTATCAGATGCAGTTTTTTATAAGGAGTTCAAAAATATCATTAGATTCGCTCTAGGATTAAAACTGGCTGAGATAATCGCGTTTAAAGTTTCAAGAAATTAAAGTTGCTTTTTAAGGGAAATGAATATATGTATCAGATGCAGTTTTTTATAAGGAGTTCAAAAATATCATTAGATTCGCTCTAGGATTAAAACTGGCTGAGATAATCGCGTTTAAAGTTTCAAGAAATTAAAGTTGCTTTTTAAGTAAAACGAATATATGTATCAGATGCAGTTTTTTATAAGGAGTTCAAAAATATCATTAGATTCGCTCTAGGATTAAAACTGGCTGAGATAATCGCGTTTAAAGTTTCAATAAAAACCAGTTGCTTTTCAAGGGAAATGAATATATGTATCAGATGCAGTTTTTTATAAGGAGTTCAAAAATATCATTAGATTCGCTCTAGGATTAAAACTGGCTGAGATAATCGCGTTTAAAGTTTCAAGAAATTAAAGTTGCTTTTTAAGGGAAATGAATATATGTATCAGATGCAGTTTTTTATAAGGAGTTCAAAAATATCATTAGATTCGCTCTAGGATTAAAACTGGCTGAGATAATCGCGTTTAAAGTTTCAAGAAATTAAAGTTGCTTTTTAAGTAAAACGAATATATGTATCAGATGCAGTTTTTATTAAGGAGTTCAAAAATATCATTAGATTCGCTCTAGGATTAAAACTGGCTGAGATAATCGCGTTTAAAGTTTCAATAAAAACCAGTTGCTTTTCAAGGGAAATGAATATATGTATCAGATGCAGTTTTTTATAAGGAGTTCAAAAATATCATTAGATTCGCTCTAGGATTAAAACTGGCTGAGATAATCGCGTTTAAAGTTTCAGTAAAACCAGTTGATTTCTAAGTAAAACGAATATATGTATCAGATGCAGTTTTTTATAAGGAGTTCAAAAATATCATTAGATTCGCTCTAGGATCAAAACTGGCTGAGATAATCGCGTTTAAAGTTTCAATAAAACCAGTTGATTTCTAAGTAAAACGAATATATGTATCAGATGCAGTTTTTTATAAGGAGTTCAAAAATATCATTAGATTCGCTCTAGGATTAAAACTGGCTGAGATAATCGCGTTTAAAGTTTCAATAAAAACCAGTTGCTTTTCAAGGGAAATGAATATATGTATCAGATGCAGTTTTTTATAAGGAGTTCAAAAATATCATTAGATTCGCTCTAGGATTAAAACTGGCTGAGATAATCGCGTTTAAAGTTTCAGTAAAAACCAGTTGATTTCTAAGTAAAACGAATATATGTATCAGATGCAGTTTTTTATAAGGAGTTCAAAAATATCATTAGATTCGCTCTAGGATCAAAACTGGCTGAGATAATCGCGTTTAAAGTTTCAATAAAAACCAGTTGATTTCTAAGTAAAACGAATATATGTATCAGATGCAGTTTTTTATAAGGAGTTCAAAAATATCATTAGATTCGCTCTAGGATTAAAACTGGCTGAGATAATCGCGTTTAAAGTTTCAAGAAATTAAAGTTGCTTTTTAAGTAAAACGAATATATGTATCAGATGCAGTTTTTTATAAGGAGTTCAAAAATATCATTAGATTCGCTCTAGGATTAAAACTGGCTGAGATAATCGCGTTTAAAGTTTCAATAAAAACCAGTTGCTTTTCAAGGGAAATGAATATATGTATCAGATGCAGTTTTTTATAAGGAGTTCAAAAATATCATTAGATTCGCTCTAGGATTAAAACTGGCTGAGATAATCGCGTTTAAAGTTTCAAGAAATTAAAGTTGCTTTTTAAGGGAAATGAATATATGTATCAGATGCAGTTTTTTATAAGGAGTTCAAAAATATCATTAGATTCGCTCTAGGATTAAAACTGGCTGAGATAATCGCGTTTAAAGTTTCAAGAAATTAAAGTTGCTTTTTAAGTAAAACGAATATATGTATCAGATGCAGTTTTTATTAAGGAGTTCAAAAATATCATTAGATTCGCTCTAGGATTAAAACTGGCTGAGATAATCGCGTTTAAAGTTTCAATAAAAACCAGTTGCTTTTCAAGGGAAATGAATATATGTATCAGATGCAGTTTTTTATAAGGAGTTCAAAAATATCATTAGATTCGCTCTAGGATTAAAACTGGCTGAGATAATCGCGTTTAAAGTTTCAGTAAAAACCAGTTGATTTCTAAGTAAAACGAATATATGTATCAGATGCAGTTTTTTATAAGGAGTTCAAAAATATCATTAGATTCGCTCTAGGATCAAAACTGGCTGAGATAATCGCGTTTAAAGTTTCAATAAAACCAGTTGATTTCTAAGTAAAACGAATATATGTATCAGATGCAGTTTTTTATAAGGAGTTCAAAAATATCATTAGATTCGCTCTAGGATTAAAACTGGCTGAGATAATCGCGTTTAAAGTTTCAATAAAAACCAGTTGCTTTTCAAGGGAAATGAATATATGTATCAGATGCAGTTTTTTATAAGGAGTTCAAAAATATCATTAGATTCGCTCTAGGATTAAAACTGGCTGAGATAATCGCGTTTAAAGTTTCAGTAAAAACCAGTTGATTTCTAAGTAAAACGAATATATGTATCAGATGCAGTTTTTTATAAGGAGTTCAAAAATATCATTAGATTCGCTCTAGGATCAAAACTGGCTGAGATAATCGCGTTTAAAGTTTCAATAAAAACCAGTTGATTTCTAAGTAAAACGAATATATGTATCAGATGCAGTTTTTTATAAGGAGTTCAAAAATATCATTAGATTCGCTCTAGGATTAAAACTGGCTGAGATAATCGCGTTTAAAGTTTCAAGAAATTAAAGTCGCTTTTTAAGGGAAATGAATATATGTATCAGATGCAGTTTTTTATAAGGAGTTCAAAAATATCATTAGATTCGCTCTAGGATTAAAACTGGCTGAGATAATCGCGTTTAAAGTTTCAAGAAATTAAAGTTGCTTTTTAAGGGAAATGAATATATGTATCAGATGCAGTTTTTTATAAGGAGTTCAAAAATATCATTAGATTCGCTCTAGGATTAAAACTGGCTGAGATAATCGCGTTTAAAGTTTCAAGAAATTAAAGTTGCTTTTTAAGGGAAATGAATATATGTATCAGATGCAGTTTTTTATAAGGAGTTCAAAAATATCATTAGATTCGCTCTAGGATCAAAACTGGCTGAGATAATCGCGTTTAAAGTTTCAATAAAAACCAGTTGATTTCTAAGTAAAACGAATATATGTATCAGATGCAGTTTTTTATAAGGAGTTCAAAAATATCATTAGATTCGCTCTAGGATTAAAACTGGCTGAGATAATCGCGTTTAAAGTTTCAATAAAAACCAGTTGATTTCTAAGTAAAACGAATATATGTATCAGATGCAGTTTTTTATAAGGATCTCAAAAATATCATTAGATTCGCTCTAGGATCAAAACTGGCTGAGATAATCGCGTTTAAAGTTTCAATAAAAACCAGTTGATTTCTAAGTAAAACGAATATATGTATCAGATGCAGTTTTTTATAAGGAGTTCAAAAATATCATTAGATTCGCTCTAGGATTAAAACTGGCTGAGATAATCGCGTTTAAAGTTTCAATAAAAACCAGTTGATTTCTAAGTAAAACGAATATATGTATCAGATGCAGTTTTTTATAAGGAGTTCAAAAATATCATTAGATTCGCTCTAGGATCAAAACTGGCTGAGATAATCGCGTTTAAAGTTTCAATAAAACCAGTTGATTTCTAAGTAAAAATAATATATGTATCAGATGCAGTTTTTTATAAGGAGTTCAAAAATATCATTAGATTCGCTCTAGGATTAAAACTGGCTGAGATAATCGCGTTTAAAGTTTCAATAAAAACCAGTTGCTTTTCAAGGGAAATGAATATATGTATCAGATGCAGTTTTTTATAAGGAGTTCAAAAATATCATTAGATTCGCTCTAGGATTAAAACTGGCTGAGATAATCGCGTTTAAAGTTTCAGTAAAAACCAGTTGATTTCTAAGTAAAACGAATATATGTATCAGATGCAGTTTTTTATAAGGAGTTCAAAAATATCATTAGATTCGCTCTAGGATCAAAACTGGCTGAGATAATCGCGTTTAAAGTTTCAATAAAAACCAGTTGATTTCTAAGTAAAACGAATATATGTATCAGATGCAGTTTTTTATAAGGAGTTCAAAAATATCATTAGATTCGCTCTAGGATTAAAACTGGCTGAGATAATCGCGTTTAAAGTTTCAAGAAATTAAAGTCGCTTTTTAAGGGAAATGAATATATGTATCAGATGCAGTTTTTTATAAGGAGTTCAAAAATATCATTAGATTCGCTCTAGGATTAAAACTGGCTGAGATAATCGCGTTTAAAGTTTCAAGAAATTAAAGTTGCTTTTTAAGGGAAATGAATATATGTATCAGATGCAGTTTTTTATAAGGAGTTCAAAAATATCATTAGATTCGCTCTAGGATTAAAACTGGCTGAGATAATCGCGTTTAAAGTTTCAAGAAATTAAAGTTGCTTTTTAAGGGAAATGAATATATGTATCAGATGCAGTTTTTTATAAGGAGTTCAAAAATATCATTAGATTCGCTCTAGGATTAAAACTGGCTGAGATAATCGCGTTTAAAGTTTCAATAAAAACCAGTTGATTTCTAAGTAAAACGAATATATGTATCAGATGCAGTTTTTTATAAGGAGTTCAAAAATATCATTAGATTCGCTCTAGGATTAAAACTGGCTGAGATAATCGCGTTTAAAGTTTCAAGAAATTAAAGTCGCTTTTTAAGGGAAATGAATATATGTATCAGATGCAGTTTTTTATAAGGAGTTCAAAAATATCATTAGATTCGCTCTAGGATTAAAACTGGCTGAGATAATCGCGTTTAAAGTTTCAAGAAATTAAAGTTGCTTTTTAAGGGAAATGAATATATGTATCAGATGCAGTTTTTTATAAGGAGTTCAAAAATATCATTAGATTCGCTCTAGGATTAAAACTGGCTGAGATAATCGCGTTTAAAGTTTCAAGAAATTAAAGTTGCTTTTTAAGGGAAATGAATATATGTATCAGATGCAGTTTTTTATAAGGAGTTCAAAAATATCATTAGATTCGCTCTAGGATCAAAACTGGCTGAGATAATCGCGTTTAAAGTTTCAATAAAAACCAGTTGATTTCTAAGTAAAACGAATATATGTATCAGATGCAGTTTTTTATAAGGAGTTCAAAAATATCATTAGATTCGCTCTAGGATTAAAACTGGCTGAGATAATCGCGTTTAAAGTTTCAAGAAATTAAAGTCGCTTTTTAAGGGAAATGAATATATGTATCAGATGCAGTTTTTTATAAGGAGTTCAAAAATATCATTAGATTCGCTCTAGGATTAAAACTGGCTGAGATAATCGCGTTTAAAGTTTCAAGAAATTAAAGTTGCTTTTTAAGGGAAATGAATATATGTATCAGATGCAGTTTTTTATAAGGAGTTCAAAAATATCATTAGATTCGCTCTAGGATTAAAACTGGCTGAGATAATCGCGTTTAAAGTTTCAAGAAATTAAAGTTGCTTTTTAAGGGAAATGAATATATGTATCAGATGCAGTTTTTTATAAGGAGTTCAAAAATATCATTAGATTCGCTCTAGGATCAAAACTGGCTGAGATAATCGCGTTTAAAGTTTCAATAAAAACCAGTTGATTTCTAAGTAAAACGAATATATGTATCAGATGCAGTTTTTTATAAGGAGTTCAAAAATATCATTAGATTCGCTCTAGGATTAAAACTGGCTGAGATAATCGCGTTTAAAGTTTCAATAAAAACCAGTTGATTTCTAAGTAAAACGAATATATGTATCAGATGCAGTTTTTTATAAGGATCTCAAAAATATCATTAGATTCGCTCTAGGATCAAAACTGGCTGAGATAATCGCGTTTAAAGTTTCAATAAAAACCAGTTGATTTCTAAGTAAAACGAATATATGTATCAGATGCAGTTTTTTATAAGGAGTTCAAAAATATCATTAGATTCGCTCTAGGATTAAAACTGGCTGAGATAATCGCGTTTAAAGTTTCAATAAAAACCAGTTGATTTCTAAGTAAAACGAATATATGTATCAGATGCAGTTTTTTATAAGGAGTTCAAAAATATCATTAGATTCGCTCTAGGATTAAAACTTGCTGAGATAATCGCGTTTAAAGTTTCAATAAAAACCAGTTGCTTTTCAAGGGAAATGAATATATGTATCAGATGCAGTTTTTTATAAGGAGTTCAAAAATATCATTAGATTCGCTCTAGGATTAAAACTGGCTGAGATAATCGCGTTTAAAGTTTCAGTAAAAACCAGTTGATTTCTAAGTAAAACGAATATATGTATCAGATGCAGTTTTTTATAAGGAGTTCAAAAATATCATTAGATTCGCTCTAGGATTAAAACTGGCTGAGATAATCGCGTTTAAAGTTTCAAGAAATTAAAGTTGCTTTTTAAGGGAAATGAATATATGTATCAGATGCAGTTTTTTATAAGGAGTTCAAAAATATCATTAGATTCGCTCTAGGATTAAAACTGGCTGAGATAATCGCGTTTAAAGTTTCAAGAAATTAAAGTTGCTTTTTAAGGGAAATGAATATATGTATCAGATGCAGTTTTTTATAAGGATCTCAAAAATATCATTAGATTCGCTCTAGGATCAAAACTGGCTGAGATAATCGCGTTTAAAGTTTCAATAAAAACCAGTTGATTTCTAAGTAAAACGAATATATGTATCAGATGCAGTTTTTTATAAGGAGTTCAAAAATATCATTAGATTCGCTCTAGGATTAAAACTGGCTGAGATAATCGCGTTTAAAGTTTCAGTAAAAACCAGTTGATTTCTAAGTAAAACGAATATATGTATCAGATGCAGTTTTTTATAAGGAGTTCAAAAATATCATTAGATTCGCTCTAGGATTAAAACTGGCTGAGATAATCGCGTTTAAAGTTTCAATAAAAACCAGTTGATTTCTAAGTAAAACGAATATATGTATCAGATGCAGTTTTTTATAAGGATCTCAAAAATATCATTAGATTCGCTCTAGGATCAAAACTGGCTGAGATAATCGCGTTTAAAGTTTCAATAAAAACCAGTTGATTTCTAAGTAAAACGAATATATGTATCAGATGCAGTTTTTTATAAGGAGTTCAAAAATATCATTAGATTCGCTCTAGGATTAAAACTGGCTGAGATAATCGCGTTTAAAGTTTCAATAAAAACCAGTTGATTTCTAAGTAAAACGAATATATGTATCAGATGCAGTTTTTTATAAGGAGTTCAAAAATATCATTAGATTCGCTCTAGGATTAAAACTTGCTGAGATAATCGCGTTTAAAGTTTCAATAAAAACCAGTTGCTTTTCAAGGGAAATGAATATATGTATCAGATGCAGTTTTTTATAAGGAGTTCAAAAATATCATTAGATTCGCTCTAGGATTAAAACTGGCTGAGATAATCGCGTTTAAAGTTTCAGTAAAAACCAGTTGATTTCTAAGTAAAACGAATATATGTATCAGATGCAGTTTTTTATAAGGAGTTCAAAAATATCATTAGATTCGCTCTAGGATTAAAACTGGCTGAGATAATCGCGTTTAAAGTTTCAAGAAATTAAAGTTGCTTTTTAAGGGAAATGAATATATGTATCAGATGCAGTTTTTTATAAGGAGTTCAAAAATATCATTAGATTCGCTCTAGGATTAAAACTGGCTGAGATAATCGCGTTTAAAGTTTCAAGAAATTAAAGTTGCTTTTTAAGGGAAATGAATATATGTATCAGATGCAGTTTTTTATAAGGATCTCAAAAATATCATTAGATTCGCTCTAGGATCAAAACTGGCTGAGATAATCGCGTTTAAAGTTTCAATAAAAACCAGTTGATTTCTAAGTAAAACGAATATATGTATCAGATGCAGTTTTTTATAAGGAGTTCAAAAATATCATTAGATTCGCTCTAGGATTAAAACTGGCTGAGATAATCGCGTTTAAAGTTTCAGTAAAAACCAGTTGATTTCTAAGTAAAACGAATATATGTATCAGATGCAGTTTTTTATAAGGAGTTCAAAAATATCATTAGATTCGCTCTAGGATTAAAACTGGCTGAGATAATCGCGTTTAAAGTTTCAATAAAAACCAGTTGATTTCTAAGTAAAACGAATATATGTATCAGATGCAGTTTTTTATAAGGATCTCAAAAATATCATTAGATTCGCTCTAGGATCAAAACTGGCTGAGATAATCGCGTTTAAAGTTTCAATAAAAACCAGTTGATTTCTAAGTAAAACGAATATATGTATCAGATGCAGTTTTTTATAAGGAGTTCAAAAATATCATTAGATTCGCTCTAGGATTAAAACTGGCTGAGATAATCGCGTTTAAAGTTTCAATAAAAACCAGTTGATTTCTAAGTAAAACGAATATATGTATCAGATGCAGTTTTTTATAAGGAGTTCAAAAATATCATTAGATTCGCTCTAGGATTAAAACTTGCTGAGATAATCGCGTTTAAAGTTTCAATAAAAACCAGTTGCTTTTCAAGGGAAATGAATATATGTATCAGATGCAGTTTTTTATAAGGAGTTCAAAAATATCATTAGATTCGCTCTAGGATTAAAACTGGCTGAGATAATCGCGTTTAAAGTTTCAGTAAAAACCAGTTGATTTCTAAGTAAAACGAATATATGTATCAGATGCAGTTTTTTATAAGGAGTTCAAAAATATCATTAGATTCGCTCTAGGATTAAAACTGGCTGAGATAATCGCGTTTAAAGTTTCAAGAAATTAAAGTTGCTTTTTAAGGGAAATGAATATATGTATCAGATGCAGTTTTTTATAAGGAGTTCAAAAATATCATTAGATTCGCTCTAGGATTAAAACTGGCTGAGATAATCGCGTTTAAAGTTTCAAGAAATTAAAGTTGCTTTTTAAGGGAAATGAATATATGTATCAGATGCAGTTTTTTATAAGGATCTCAAAAATATCATTAGATTCGCTCTAGGATCAAAACTGGCTGAGATAATCGCGTTTAAAGTTTCAATAAAAACCAGTTGATTTCTAAGTAAAACGAATATATGTATCAGATGCAGTTTTTTATAAGGAGTTCAAAAATATCATTAGATTCGCTCTAGGATTAAAACTGGCTGAGATAATCGCGTTTAAAGTTTCAGTAAAAACCAGTTGATTTCTAAGTAAAACGAATATATGTATCAGATGCAGTTTTTTATAAGGAGTTCAAAAATATCATTAGATTCGCTCTAGGATTAAAACTGGCTGAGATAATCGCGTTTAAAGTTTCAATAAAAACCAGTTGATTTCTAAGTAAAACGAATATATGTATCAGATGCAGTTCAAAAATATCATTAGATTCGCTCTAGGATTAAAACTGGCTGAGATAATCGCGTTTAAAGTTTCGATAAAAACCAGTTGATTTCTAAGTAAAACGAATATATGTATCAGATGCAGTTTTTTATAAGGAGTTCAAAAATATCATTAGATTCGCTCTAGGATTAAAACTGGCTGAGATAATCGCGTTTAAAGTTTCAAGAAATTAAAGTTGCTTTTAAAGGGAAATGAATATATGTATCAGATGCAGTTTTTTATAAGGAGTTCAAAAATATCATTAGATTCGCTCTAGGATTAAAACTGGCTGAGATAATCGCGTTTAAAGTTTCAATAAAAACCAGTTGATTTCTAAGTAAAACGAATATATGTATCAGATGCAGTTTTTTATAAGGAGTTCAAAAATATCATTAGATTCGCTCTAGGATTAAAACTGGCTGAGATAATCTTGTTTAAAGTTTCAATAAAAACCAGTTGATATCTAAGTAAAACGAATATATGTATCAGATGCAGTTTTTTATAAGGAGTTCAAAAATATCATTAGATTCGCTCTAGGATTAAAACTGGCTGAGATAATCGCGTTTAAAGTTTCGATAAAAACCAGTTGATTTCTCAGTAAAACGAATATATGTATCAGATGCAGTTTTTTATAAGGAGTTCAAAAATATCATTAGATTCGCTCTAGGATTAAAACTGGCTGAGATAATCGCGTTTAAAGTTTCAAGAAATTAAAGTTGCTTTTAAAGGGAAATGAATATATGTATCAGATGCAGTTTTTTATAAGGAGTTCAAAAATATCATTAGATTCGCTCTAGGATTAAAACTGGCTGAGATAATCGCGTTTAAAGTTTCAATAAAAACCAGTTGATTTCTAAGTAAAACGAATATATGTATCAGATGCAGTTTTTTATAAGGAGTTCAAAAATATCATTAGATTCGCTCTAGGATTAAAACTGGCTGAGATAATCGCGTTTAAAGTTTCAATAAAAACCAGTTGATATCTAAGTAAAACGAATATATGTATCAGATGCAGTTTTTTATAAGGAGTTCAAAAATATCATTAGATTCGCTCTAGGATTAAAACTGGCTGAGATAATCGCGTTTAAAGTTTCAATAAAAACCAGTTGATTTCTAAGTAAAACGAATATATGTATCAGATGCAGTTTTTTATAAGGAGTTCAAAAATATCATTAGATTCGCTCTAGGATTAAAACTGGCTGAGATAATCGCGTTTAAAGTTTCAATAAAAACCAGTTGATTTCTAAGTAAAACGAATATATGTATCAGATGCAGTTCAAAAATATCATTAGATTCGCTCTAGGATTAAAACTGGCTGAGATAATCGCGTTTAAAGTTTCGATAAAAACCAGTTGATTTCTAAGTAAAACGAATATATGTATCAGATGCAGTTTTTTATAAGGAGTTCAAAAATATCATTAGATTCGCTCTAGGATTAAAACTGGCTGAGATAATCGCGTTTAAAGTTTCAATAAAAACCAGTTGATTTCTAAGTAAAACGAATATATGTATCAGATGCAGTTCAAAAATATCATTAGATTCGCTCTAGGATTAAAACTGGCTGAGATAATCGCGTTTAAAGTTTCGATAAAAACCAGTTGATTTCTAAGTAAAACGAATATATGTATCAGATGCAGTTCAAAAATATCATTAGATTCGCTCTAGGATTAAAACTGGCTGAGATAATCGCGTTTAAAGTTTCGATAAAAACCAGTTGATTTCTAAGTAAAACGAATATATGTATCAGATGCAGTTCAAAAATATCATTAGATTCGCTCTAGGATTAAAACTGGCTGAGATAATCGCGTTTAAAGTTTCAGTAAAAACCAGTTGATTTCTAAGTAAAACGAATATATGTATCAGATGCAGTTTTTTATAAGGAGTTCAAAAATATCATTAGATTCGCTCTAGGATTAAAACTGGCTGAGATAATCGCGTTTAAAGTTTCAATAAAAACCAGTTGATTTCTAAGTAAAACGAATATATGTATCAGATGCAGTTCAAAAATATCATTAGATTCGCTCTAGGATTAAAACTGGCTGAGATAATCGCGTTTAAAGTTTCGATAAAAACCAGTTGATTTCTAAGTAAAACGAATATATGTATCAGATGCAGTTTTTTATAAGGAGTTCAAAAATATCATTAGATTCGCTCTAGGATTAAAACTGGCTGAGATAATCGCGTTTAAAGTTTCAAGAAATTAAAGTTGCTTTTAAAGGGAAATGAATATATGTATCAGATGCAGTTTTTTATAAGGAGTTCAAAAATATCATTAGATTCGCTCTAGGATTAAAACTGGCTGAGATAATCGCGTTTAAAGTTTCAATAAAAACCAGTTGATTTCTAAGTAAAACGAATATATGTATCAGATGCAGTTTTTTATAAGGAGTTCAAAAATATCATTAGATTCGCTCTAGGATTAAAACTGGCTGAGATAATCTTGTTTAAAGTTTCAATAAAAACCAGTTGATATCTAAGTAAAACGAATATATGTATCAGATGCAGTTTTTTATAAGGAGTTCAAAAATATCATTAGATTCGCTCTAGGATTAAAACTGGCTGAGATAATCGCGTTTAAAGTTTCGATAAAAACCAGTTGATTTCTCAGTAAAACGAATATATGTATCAGATGCAGTTTTTTATAAGGAGTTCAAAAATATCATTAGATTCGCTCTAGGATTAAAACTGGCTGAGATAATCGCGTTTAAAGTTTCAAGAAATTAAAGTTGCTTTTAAAGGGAAATGAATATATGTATCAGATGCAGTTTTTTATAAGGAGTTCAAAAATATCATTAGATTCGCTCTAGGATTAAAACTGGCTGAGATAATCTTGTTTAAAGTTTCAATAAAAACCAGTTGATATCTAAGTAAAACGAATATATGTATCAGATGCAGTTTTTTATAAGGAGTTCAAAAATATCATTAGATTCGCTCTAGGATTAAAACTGGCTGAGATAATCGCGTTTAAAGTTTCGATAAAAACCAGTTGATTTCTCAGTAAAACGAATATATGTATCAGATGCAGTTTTTTATAAGGAGTTCAAAAATATCATTAGATTCGCTCTAGGATTAAAACTGGCTGAGATAATCGCGTTTAAAGTTTCAAGAAATTAAAGTTGCTTTTAAAGGGAAATGAATATATGTATCAGATGCAGTTTTTTATAAGGAGTTCAAAAATATCATTAGATTCGCTCTAGGATTAAAACTGGCTGAGATAATCGCGTTTAAAGTTTCAATAAAAACCAGTTGATTTCTAAGTAAAACGAATATATGTATCAGATGCAGTTTTTTATAAGGAGTTCAAAAATATCATTAGATTCGCTCTAGGATTAAAACTGGCTGAGATAATCGCGTTTAAAGTTTCAATAAAAACCAGTTGATATCTAAGTAAAACGAATATATGTATCAGATGCAGTTTTTTATAAGGAGTTCAAAAATATCATTAGATTCGCTCTAGGATTAAAACTGGCTGAGATAATCGCGTTTAAAGTTTCAATAAAAACCAGTTGATTTCTAAGTAAAACGAATATATGTATCAGATGCAGTTTTTTATAAGGAGTTCAAAAATATCATTAGATTCGCTCTAGGATTAAAACTGGCTGAGATAATCGCGTTTAAAGTTTCAATAAAAACCAGTTGATTTCTAAGTAAAACGAATATATGTATCAGATGCAGTTCAAAAATATCATTAGATTCGCTCTAGGATTAAAACTGGCTGAGATAATCGCGTTTAAAGTTTCGATAAAAACCAGTTGATTTCTAAGTAAAACGAATATATGTATCAGATGCAGTTTTTTATAAGGAGTTCAAAAATATCATTAGATTCGCTCTAGGATTAAAACTGGCTGAGATAATCGCGTTTAAAGTTTCAATAAAAACCAGTTGATTTCTAAGTAAAACGAATATATGTATCAGATGCAGTTCAAAAATATCATTAGATTCGCTCTAGGATTAAAACTGGCTGAGATAATCGCGTTTAAAGTTTCGATAAAAACCAGTTGATTTCTAAGTAAAACGAATATATGTATCAGATGCAGTTCAAAAATATCATTAGATTCGCTCTAGGATTAAAACTGGCTGAGATAATCGCGTTTAAAGTTTCGATAAAAACCAGTTGATTTCTAAGTAAAACGAATATATGTATCAGATGCAGTTCAAAAATATCATTAGATTCGCTCTAGGATTAAAACTGGCTGAGATAATCGCGTTTAAAGTTTCAGTAAAAACCAGTTGATTTCTAAGTAAAACGAATATATGTATCAGATGCAGTTTTTTATAAGGAGTTCAAAAATATCATTAGATTCGCTCTAGGATTAAAACTGGCTGAGATAATCGCGTTTAAAGTTTCAATAAAAACCAGTTGATTTCTAAGTAAAACGAATATATGTATCAGATGCAGTTCAAAAATATCATTAGATTCGCTCTAGGATTAAAACTGGCTGAGATAATCGCGTTTAAAGTTTCGATAAAAACCAGTTGATTTCTAAGTAAAACGAATATATGTATCAGATGCAGTTTTTTATAAGGAGTTCAAAAATATCATTAGATTCGCTCTAGGATTAAAACTGGCTGAGATAATCGCGTTTAAAGTTTCAAGAAATTAAAGTTGCTTTTAAAGGGAAATGAATATATGTATCAGATGCAGTTTTTTATAAGGAGTTCAAAAATATCATTAGATTCGCTCTAGGATTAAAACTGGCTGAGATAATCGCGTTTAAAGTTTCAATAAAAACCAGTTGATTTCTAAGTAAAACGAATATATGTATCAGATGCAGTTTTTTATAAGGAGTTCAAAAATATCATTAGATTCGCTCTAGGATTAAAACTGGCTGAGATAATCTTGTTTAAAGTTTCAATAAAAACCAGTTGATATCTAAGTAAAACGAATATATGTATCAGATGCAGTTTTTTATAAGGAGTTCAAAAATATCATTAGATTCGCTCTAGGATTAAAACTGGCTGAGATAATCGCGTTTAAAGTTTCGATAAAAACCAGTTGATTTCTCAGTAAAACGAATATATGTATCAGATGCAGTTTTTTATAAGGAGTTCAAAAATATCATTAGATTCGCTCTAGGATTAAAACTGGCTGAGATAATCGCGTTTAAAGTTTCAAGAAATTAAAGTTGCTTTTAAAGGGAAATGAATATATGTATCAGATGCAGTTTTTTATAAGGAGTTCAAAAATATCATTAGATTCGCTCTAGGATTAAAACTGGCTGAGATAATCGCGTTTAAAGTTTCAATAAAAACCAGTTGATTTCTAAGTAAAACGAATATATGTATCAGATGCAGTTTTTTATAAGGAGTTCAAAAATATCATTAGATTCGCTCTAGGATTAAAACTGGCTGAGATAATCGCGTTTAAAGTTTCAATAAAAACCAGTTGATATCTAAGTAAAACGAATATATGTATCAGATGCAGTTTTTTATAAGGAGTTCAAAAATATCATTAGATTCGCTCTAGGATTAAAACTGGCTGAGATAATCGCGTTTAAAGTTTCGATAAAAACCAGTTGATTTCTAAGTAAAACGAATATATGTATCAGATGCAGTTTTTTATAAGGAGTTCAAAAATATCATTAGATTCGCTCTAGGATTAAAACTGGCTGAGATAATCGAGTTTAAAGTTTCAAGAAATAAAAGTTGCTTTTTAAGGGAAATGAATACATGTATCAGATGCAGTTTTTTATAAGGAGTTCAAAAATATCATTAGATTCGCTCTAGGATTAAAACTGGCTGAGATAATCGCGTTTAAAGTTTCAAGAAATTAAAGTTGCTTTTTAAGGGAAATGAATACATGTATCAGATGCAGTTTTTTATAAGGAGTTCAAAAATATCATTAGATTCGCTCTAGGATTAAAACTGGCTGAGATAATCTTGTTTAAAGTTTCAATAAAAACCAGTTGATTTCTAAGTAAAACGAATATATGTATCAGATGCAGTTTTTTATAAGGAGTTCAAAAATATCATTAGATTCGCTCTAGGATTAAAACTGGCTGAGATAATCGAGTTTAAAGTTTCAAGAAATAAAAGTTGCTTTTTAAGGGAAATGAATACATGTATCACATGCAGTTTTTTATAAGGAGTTCAAAAATATCATTAGATTCGCTCTAGGATTAAAACTGGCTGAGATAATCGCGTTTAAAGTTTCGATAAAAACCAGTTGATTTCTCAGTAAAACGAATATATGTATCAGATGCAGTTTTTTATAAGGAGTTCAAAAATATCATTAGATTCGCTCTAGGATTAAAACTGGCTGAGATAATCGCGTTTAAAGTTTCAAGAAATTAAAGTTGCTTTTAAAGGGAAATGAATATATGTATCAGATGCAGTTTTTTATAAGGAGTTCAAAAATATCATTAGATTCGCTCTAGGATTAAAACTGGCTGAGATAATCGCGTTTAAAGTTTCAATAAAAACCAGTTGATTTCTAAGTAAAACGAATATATGTATCAGATGCAGTTTTTTATAAGGAGTTCAAAAATATCATTAGATTCGCTCTAGGATTAAAACTGGCTGAGATAATCGCGTTTAAAGTTTCAATAAAAACCAGTTGATATCTAAGTAAAACGAATATATGTACCAGATGCAGTTTTTTATAAGGAGTTCAAAAATATCATTAGATTCGCTCTAGGATTAAAACTGGCTGAGATAATCGCGTTTAAAATTTCAATAAAAACCAGTTGATTTCTAAGTAAAACGAATATATGTATCAGATGCAGTTTTTTATAAGGAGTTCAAAAATATCATTAGATTCGCTCTAGGATTAAAACTGGCTGAGATAATCGCGTTTAAAGTTTCAATAAAAACCAGTTGATATCTAAGTAAAACGAATATATGTATCAGATGCAGTTTTTTATAAGGAGTTCAAAAATATCATTAGAT
Organism: Orchesella flavescens; assembly: GCA_964034955.1. NCBI lineage: Eukaryota > Metazoa > Arthropoda > Collembola > Entomobryomorpha > Orchesellidae > Orchesella > Orchesella flavescens. The sequence continues at coordinate 46,665,366 of OZ035953.1, forward strand.
TCGCTCTAGGATTAAAACTGGCTGAGATAATCGCGTTTAAAGTTTCGATAAAAACCAGTTGATTTCTAAGTAAAACGAATATATGTATCAGATGCAGTTTTTTATAAGGAGTTCAAAAATATCATTAGATTCGCTCTAGGATTAAAACTGGCTGAGATAATCGAGTTTAAAGTTTCAAGAAATAAAAGTTGCTTTTTAAGGGAAATGAATACATGTATCAGATGCAGTTTTTTATAAGGAGTTCAAAAATATCATTAGATTCGCTCTAGGATTAAAACTGGCTGAGATAATCGCGTTTAAAGTTTCAAGAAATTAAAGTTGCTTTTTAAGGGAAATGAATACATGTATCAGATGCAGTTTTTTATAAGGAGTTCAAAAATATCATTAGATTCGCTCTAGGATTAAAACTGGCTGAGATAATCTTGTTTAAAGTTTCAATAAAAACCAGTTGATTTCTAAGTAAAACGAATATATGTATCAGATGCAGTTTTTTATAAGGAGTTCAAAAATATCATTAGATTCGCTCTAGGATTAAAACTGGCTGAGATAATCGAGTTTAAAGTTTCAAGAAATAAAAGTTGCTTTTTAAGGGAAATGAATACATGTATCAGATGCAGTTTTTTATAAGGAGTTCAAAAATATCATTAGATTCGCTCTAGGATTAAAACTGGCTGAGATAATCGCGTTTAAAGTTTCGATAAAAACCAGTTGATTTCTAAGTAAAACGAATATATGTATCAGATGCAGTTTTTTATAAGGAGTTCAAAAATATCATTAGATTCGCTCTAGGATTAAAACTGGCTGAGATAATCGCGTTTAAAGTTTCAAGAAATTAAAGTTGCTTTTTAAGGGAAATGAATATATGTATCAGATGCAGTTTTTTATAAGGAGTTCAAAAATATCATTAGATTCGCTCTAGGATTAAAACTGGCTGAGATAATCGCGTTTAAAGTTTCAAGAAATTAAAGTTGCTTTTTAAGGGAAATGAATATATGTATCAGATGCAGTTTTTTATAAGGAGTTCAAAAATATCATTAGATTCGCTCTAGGATCAAAACTGGCTGAGATAATCGCGTTTAAAGTTTCAAGAAATTAAAGTTGCTTTTTAAGGGAAATGAATATATGTATCAGATGCAGTTTTTTATAAGGAGTTCAAAAATATCATTAGATTCGCTCTAGGATCAAAACTGGCTGAGATAATCGCGTTTAAAGTTTCAATAAAAACCAGTTGATTTCTAAGTAAAACGAATATATGTATCAGATGCAGTTTTTTATAAGGAGTTCAAAAATATCATTAGATTCGCTCTAGGATTAAAACTGGCTGAGATAATCGCGTTTAAAGTTTCGATAAAAACCAGTTGATTTCTAAGTAAAACGAATATATGTATCAGATGCAGTTTTTTATAAGGAGTTCAAAAATATCATTAGATTCGCTCTAGGATTAAAACTGGCTGAGATAATCGCGTTTAAAGTTTCAATAAAAAGCAGTTGATTTCTAAGTAAAACGAATATATGTATCAGATGCAGTTTTTTATAAGGAGTTCAAAAATATCATTAGATTCGCTCTAGGATTAAAACTGGCTGAGATAATCGCGTTTAAAGTTTCAAGAAATTAAAGTTGCTTTTTAAGGGAAATGAATATATGTATCAGATGCAGTTTTTTATAAGGAGTTCAAAAATATCATTAGATTCGCTCTAGGATTAAAACTGGCTGAGATAATCGCGTTTAAAGTTTCAATAAAAACCGGTTGATTTCTAAGTAAAACGAATATATGTATCAGATGCAGTTTTTTATAAGGAGTTCAAAAATATCATTAGATTCGCTCTAGGATTAAAACTGGCTGAGATAATCGCGTTTAAAGTTTCAATAAAAACCAGTTGATTTCTAAGTAAAACGAATATATGTATCAGATGCAGTTTTTTATAAGGAGTTCAAAAATATCATTAGATTCGCTCTAGGATCAAAACTGGCTGAGATAGTCGCGTTTAAAGTTTCAAGAAATTAAAGTTGCTTTTTAAGGGAAATGAATATATGTATCAGATGCAGTTTTTTATAAGGAGTTCAAAAATATCATTAGATTCGCTCTAGGATTAAAACTGGCTGAGATAATCGCGTTTAAAGTTTCAATAAAAACCGGTTGATTTCTAAGTAAAACGAATATATGTATCAGATGCAGTTTTTTATAAGGAGTTCAAAAATATCATTAGATTCGCTCTAGGATTAAAACTGGCTGAGATAATCGCGTTTAAAGTTTCAATAAAAACCAGTTGATTTCTAAGTAAAACGAATATATGTATCAGATGCAGTTTTTTATAAGGAGTTCAAAAATATCATTAGATTCGCTCTAGGATCAAAACTGGCTGAGATAATCGCGTTTAAAGTTTCAAGAAATTAAAGTTGCTTTTTAAGGGAAATGAATATATGTATCAGATGCAGTTTTTTATAAGGAGTTCAAAAATATCATTAGATTCGCTCTAGGATTAAAACTGGCTGAGATAATCGCGTTTAAAGTTTCAAGAAATTAAAGTTGCTTTTTAAGGGAAATGAATATATGTATCAGATGCAGTTTTTTATAAGGAGTTCAAAAATATCATTAGATTAGCTCTAGGATTAAAACTGGCTGAGATAATCGCGTTTAAAGTTTCAAGAAATTAAAGTTGCTTTTTAAGGGAAATGAATATATGTATCAGATGCAGTTTTTTATAAGGAGTTCAAAAATATCATTAGATTCGCTCTAGGATTAAAACTGGCTGAGATAATCGCGTTTAAAGTTTCAATAAAAACCAGTTGATTTCTAAGTAAAACGAATATATGTATCAGATGCAGTTTTTTATAAGGAGTTCAAAAATATCATTAGATTCGCTCTAGGATTAAAACTGGCTGAGATAATCGCGTTTAAAGTTTCAAGAAATTAAAGTTGCTTTTTAAGGGAAATGAATATATGTATCAGATGCAGTTTTTTATAAGGAGTTCAAAAATATCATTAGATTCGCTATAGGATTAAAACTGGCTGAGATAATCGCGTTTAAAGTTTCAAGAAATTAAAGTTGCTTTTTAAGGGAAATGAATACATGTATCAGATGCAGTTTTTTATAAGGAGTTCAACAATATCATTAGATTCGATCTAGGATTAAAACTGGCTGAGATAATCGCGTTTAAAGTTTCAATAAAAACCGGTTGATTTCTAAGTAAAACGAATATATGTATCAGATGCAGTTTTTTATAAGGAGTTCAAAAATATCATTAGATTCGCTCTAGGATTAAAACTGGCTGAGATAATCGCGTTTAAAGTTTCAATAAAAACCAGTTAATTTCTAAGTAAAACGAATATATGTATCAGATGCAGTTTTTTATAAGGAGTTCAAAAATATCATTAGATTCGCTCTAGGATTAAAACTGGCTGAGATAATCGCGTTTAAAGATTCAAGAAATTAAAGTTGCTTTTTAAGGGAAATGAATACATGTATCAGATGCAGTTTTTTATAAGGAGTTCAAAAATATCATTAGATTCGATCTAGGATTAAAACTGGCTGAGATAATCGCGTTTAAAGTTTCAATAAAAACCGGTTGATTTCTAAGTAAAACGAATATATGTATCAGATGCAGTTTTTTATAAGGAGTTCAAAAATATCATTAGATTCGCTCTAGGATTAAAACTGGCTGAGATAATCGCGTTTAAAGTTTCAAGAAATTAAAGTTGCTTTTTAAGGGAAATGAATACATGTATCAGATGCAGTTTTTTATAAGGAGTTCAAAAATATCATTAGATTCGATCTAGGATTAAAACTGGCTGAGATAATCGCGTTTAAAGTTTCAATAAAAACCGGTTGATTTCTAAGTAAAACGAATATATGTATCAGATGCAGTTTTTTATAAGGAGTTCAAAAATATCATTAGATTCGCTCTAGGATTAAAACTGGCTGAGATAATCGCGTTTAAAGTTTCAATAAAAACCAGTTAATTTCTAAGTAAAACGAATATATGTATCAGATGCAGTTTTTTATAAGGAGTTCAAAAATATCATTAGATTCGCTCTAGGATTAAAACTGGCTGAGATAATCGCGTTTAAAGATTCAAGAAATTAAAGTTGCTTTTTAAGGGAAATGAATACATGTATCAGATGCAGTTTTTTATAAGGAGTTCAAAAATATCATTAGATTCGATCTAGGATTAAAACTGGCTGAGATAATCGCGTTTAAAGTTTCAATAAAAACCGGTTGATTTCTAAGTAAAACGAATATATGTATCAGATGCAGTTTTTTATAAGGAGTTCAAAAATATCATTAGATTCGCTCTAGGATTAAAACTGGCTGAGATAATCGCGTTTAAAGTTTCAATAAAAACCAGTTAATTTCTAAGTAAAACGAATATATGTATCAGATGCAGTTTTTTATAAGGAGTTCAAAAATATCATTAGATTCGCTCTAGGATTAAAACTGGCTGAGATAATCGAGTTTAAAGTTTCAAGAAATAAAAGTTGCTTTTTAAGGGAAATGAATACATGTATCAGATGCAGTTTTTTATAAGGAGTTCAAAAATATCATTAGATTCGCTCTAGGATTAAAACTGGCTGAGATAATCGCGTTTAAAGTTTCAAGAAATTAAAGTTGCTTTTTAAGGGAAATGAATACATGTATCAGATGCAGTTTTTTATAAGGAGTTCAAAAATATCATTAGATTCGATCTAGGATTAAAACTGGCTGAGATAATCGCGTTTAAAGTTTCAATAAAAACCGGTTGATTTCTAAGTAAAACGAATATATGTATCAGATGCAGTTTTTTATAAGGAGTTCAAAAATATCATTAGATTCGCTCTAGGATTAAAACTGGCTGAGATAATCGCGTTTAAAGTTTCAATAAAAACCAGTTAATTTCTAAGTAAAACGAATATATGTATCAGATGCAGTTTTTTATAAGGAGTTCAAAAATATCATTAGATTCGCTCTAGGATTAAAACTGGCTGAGATAATCGCGTTTAAAGATTCAAGAAATTAAAGTTGCTTTTTAAGGGAAATGAATACATGTATCAGATGCAGTTATTTATAAGGAGTTCAAAAATATCATTAGATTCGATCTAGGATTAAAACTGGCTGAGATAATCGCGTTTAAAGTTTCAATAAAAACCGGTTGATTTCTAAGTAAAACGAATATATGTATCAGATGCAGTTTTTTATAAGGAGTTCAAAAATATCATTAGATTCGCTCTAGGATTAAAACTGGCTGAGATAATCGCGTTTAAAGTTTCAAGAAATTAAAGTTGCTTTTTAAGGGAAATGAATACATGTATCAGATGCAGTTTTTTATAAGGAGTTCAAAAATATCATTAGATTCGATCTAGGATTAAAACTGGCTGAGATAATCGCGTTTAAAGTTTCAATAAAAACCGGTTGATTTCTAAGTAAAACGAATATATGTATCAGATGCAGTTTTTTATAAGGAGTTCAAAAATATCATTAGATTCGCTCTAGGATTAAAACTGGCTGAGATAATCGCGTTTAAAGTTTCAATAAAAACCAGTTAATTTCTAAGTAAAACGAATATATGTATCAGATGCAGTTTTTTATAAGGAGTTCAAAAATATCATTAGATTCGCTCTAGGATTAAAACTGGCTGAGATAATCGCGTTTAAAGTTTCAATAAAAACCAGTTAATTTCTAAGTAAAACGAATATATGTATCAGATGCAGTTTTTTATAAGGAGTTCAAAAATATCATTAGATTCGCTCTAGGATTAAAACTGGCTGAGATAATCGAGTTTAAAGTTTCAAGAAATAAAAGTTGCTTTTTAAGGGAAATGAATACATGTATCAGATGCAGTTTTTTATAAGGAGTTCAAAAATATCATTAGATTCGCTCTAGGATTAAAACTGGCTGAGATAATCGCGTTTAAAGTTTCAAGAAATAAAAGTTGCTTTTAAAGGGAAATGAATATATGTATCAGATGCAGTTTTTTATAAGGAGTTCAAAAATATCATTAGATTCGCTCTAGGATTAAAACTGGCTGAGATAATCGCGTTTAAAGTTTCGATAAAAACCAGTTGATTTCTAAGTAAAACGAATATATGTATCAGATGCAGTTTTTTATAAGGAGTTCAAAAATATCATTAGATTCGCTCTAGGATTAAAACTGGCTGAGATAATCGCGTTTAAAGTTTCAATAAAAACCAGTTAATTTCTAAGTAAAACGAATATATGTATCAGATGCAGTTTTTTATAAGGAGTTCAAAAATATCATTAGATTCGCTCTAGGATTAAAACTGGCTGAGATAATCGAGTTTAAAGTTTCAAGAAATAAAAGTTGCTTTTTAAGGGAAATGAATACATGTATCAGATGCAGTTTTTTATAAGGAGTTCAAAAATATCATTAGATTCGCTCTAGGATTAAAACTGGCTGAGATAATCGCGTTTAAAGTTTCAAGAAATAAAAGTTGCTTTTAAAGGGAAATGAATATATGTATCAGATGCAGTTTTTTATAAGGAGTTCAAAAATATCATTAGATTCGCTCTAGGATTAAAACTGGCTGAGATAATCGCGTTTAAAGTTTCGATAAAAACCAGTTGATTTCTAAGTAAAACGAATATATGTATCAGATGCAGTTTTTTATAAGGAGTTCAAAAATATCATTAGATTCGCTCTAGGATTAAAACTGGCTGAGATAATCGAGTTTAAAGTTTCAAGAAATAAAAGTTGCTTTTTAAGGGAAATGAATACATGTATCAGATGCAGTTTTTTATAAGGAGTTCAAAAATATCATTAGATTCGCTCTAGGATTAAAACTGGCTGAGATAATCGCGTTTAAAGTTTCAATAAAAACCAGTTGATTTCTAAGTAAAACGAATATATGTATCAGATGCAGTTTTTTATAAGGAGTTCAAAAATATCATTAGATTCGCTCTAGGATTAAAACTGGCTGAGATAATCGCGTTTAAAGTTTCAATAAAAACCAGTTGATTTCTAAGTAAAACGAATATATGAATGATGCAGTTTCTTATAAGGAGTTCAAAAATATTATTAGATTCGCTCTAGGATTAAAACTGGCTGAGATAATCGCGTTTAAAGTTTCGAGAAATTAAAGTTGCTTTTTAAGGGAAATGAATATATGTATCAGTTGCAGTTTTTTATAAGGAGTTCAAAAATATCATTAGATTCGCTCTAGGATTAAAACTGGCTGAGATAATCGCGTTTAAAGTTTCAAGAAATTAAAGTTGCTTTTTAAGGGAAATGAATACATGTATCAGATGCAGTTTTTTATAAGGAGTTCAAAAATATCATTAGATTCGCTCTAGGATTAAAACTGGCTGAGATAATCATGTTTAAAGTTTCAGTAAAAAGCAGTTGATATCGAAGTAAAACGAATATATGTATCAGATGCAGTTTTTTATAAGGAGTTCAAAAATATCATTAGATTCGCTCTAGGATTAAAACTGGCTGAGATAATCGCGTTTAAAGTTTCAATAAAAACCAGTTGATTTCTAAGTAAAACGAATATTTGTATCAGATGCAGTTTTTTATAAGGAGTTCAAAAATATCATTAGATTCGCTCTAGGATTAAAACTGGCTGAGATAATCGAGTTTAAAGTTTCAAGAAATAAAAGTTGCTTTTTAAGGGAAATGAATACATGTATCAGATGCAGTTTTTTATAAGGAGTTCAAAAATATCATTAGATTCGCTCTAGGATTAAAACTGGCTGAGATAATCGCGTTTAAAGATTCAAGAAATTAAAGTTGCTTTTTAAGGGAAATGAATACATGTATCAGATGCAGTTTTTTATAAGGAGTTCAAAAATATCATTAGATTCGATCTAGGATTAAAACTGGCTGAGATAATCGCGTTTAAAGTTTCAATAAAAACCGGTTGATTTCTAAGTAAAACGAATATATGTATCAGATGCAGTTTTTTATAAGGAGTTCAAAAATATCATTAGATTCGCTCTAGGATTAAAACTGGCTGAGATAATCGCGTTTAAAGTTTCAAGAAATTAAAGTTGCTTTTTAAGGGAAATGAATACATGTATCAGATGCAGTTTTTTATAAGGATATCAAAAATATCATTAGATTCGATCTAGGATTAAAACTGGCTGAGATAATCGCGTTTAAAGTTTCAATAAAAACCGGTTGATTTCTAAGTAAAACGAATATATGTATCAGATGCAGTTTTTTATAAGGAGTTCAAAAATATCATTAGATTCGCTCTAGGATTAAAACTGGCTGAGATAATCGCGTTTAAAGTTTCAATAAAAACCAGTTAATTTCTAAGTAAAACGAATATATGTATCAGATGCAGTTTTTTATAAGGAGTTCAAAAATATCATTAGATTCGCTCTAGGATTAAAACTGGCTGAGATAATCGCGTTTAAAGATTCAAGAAATTAAAGTTGCTTTTTAAGGGAAATGAATACATGTATCAGATGCAGTTTTTTATAAGGAGTTCAAAAATATCATTAGATTCGATCTAGGATTAAAACTGGCTGAGATAATCGCGTTTAAAGTTTCAATAAAAACCGGTTGATTTCTAAGTAAAACGAATATATGTATCAGATGCAGTTTTTTATAAGGAGTTCAAAAATATCATTAGATTCGCTCTAGGATTAAAACTGGCTGAGATAATCGCGTTTAAAGTTTCAATAAAAACCAGTTAATTTCTAAGTAAAACGAATATATGTATCAGATGCAGTTTTTTATAAGGAGTTCAAAAATATCATTAGATTCGCTCTAGGATTAAAACTGGCTGAGATAATCGAGTTTAAAGTTTCAAGAAATAAAAGTTGCTTTTTAAGGGAAATGAATACATGTATCAGATGCAGTTTTTTATAAGGAGTTCAAAAATATCATTAGATTCGCTCTAGGATTAAAACTGGCTGAGATAATCGCGTTTAAAGATTCAAGAAATTAAAGTTGCTTTTTAAGGGAAATGAATACATGTATCAGATGCAGTTTTTTATAAGGAGTTCAAAAATATCATTAGATTCGATCTAGGATTAAAACTGGCTGAGATAATCGCGTTTAAAGTTTCAATAAAAACCGGTTGATTTCTAAGTAAAACGAATATATGTATCAGATGCAGTTTTTTATAAGGAGTTCAAAAATATCATTAGATTCGCTCTAGGATTAAAACTGGCTGAGATAATCGCGTTTAAAGTTTCAATAAAAACCAGTTAATTTCTAAGTAAAACGAATATATGTATCAGATGCAGTTTTTTATAAGGAGTTCAAAAATATCATTAGATTCGCTCTAGGATTAAAACTGGCTGAGATAATCGCGTTTAAAGATTCAAGAAATTAAAGTTGCTTTTTAAGGGAAATGAATACATGTATCAGATGCAGTTATTTATAAGGAGTTCAAAAATATCATTAGATTCGATCTAGGATTAAAACTGGCTGAGATAATCGCGTTTAAAGTTTCAATAAAAACCGGTTGATTTCTAAGTAAAACGAATATATGTATCAGATGCAGTTTTTTATAAGGAGTTCAAAAATATCATTAGATTCGCTCTAGGATTAAAACTGGCTGAGATAATCGCGTTTAAAGTTTCAAGAAATTAAAGTTGCTTTTTAAGGGAAATGAATACATGTATCAGATGCAGTTTTTTATAAGGAGTTCAAAAATATCATTAGATTCGATCTAGGATTAAAACTGGCTGAGATAATCGCGTTTAAAGTTTCAATAAAAACCGGTTGATTTCTAAGTAAAACGAATATATGTATCAGATGCAGTTTTTTATAAGGAGTTCAAAAATATCATTAGATTCGCTCTAGGATTAAAACTGGCTGAGATAATCGCGTTTAAAGTTTCAATAAAAACCAGTTAATTTCTAAGTAAAACGAATATATGTATCAGATGCAGTTTTTTATAAGGAGTTCAAAAATATCATTAGATTCGCTCTAGGATTAAAACTGGCTGAGATAATCGCGTTTAAAGTTTCAATAAAAACCAGTTAATTTCTAAGTAAAACGAATATATGTATCAGATGCAGTTTTTTATAAGGAGTTCAAAAATATCATTAGATTCGCTCTAGGATTAAAACTGGCTGAGATAATCGAGTTTAAAGTTTCAAGAAATAAAAGTTGCTTTTTAAGGGAAATGAATACATGTATCAGATGCAGTTTTTTATAAGGAGTTCAAAAATATCATTAGATTCGCTCTAGGATTAAAACTGGCTGAGATAATCGCGTTTAAAGTTTCAAGAAATAAAAGTTGCTTTTAAAGGGAAATGAATATATGTATCAGATGCAGTTTTTTATAAGGAGTTCAAAAATATCATTAGATTCGCTCTAGGATTAAAACTGGCTGAGATAATCGCGTTTAAAGTTTCGATAAAAACCAGTTGATTTCTAAGTAAAACGAATATATGTATCAGATGCAGTTTTTTATAAGGAGTTCAAAAATATCATTAGATTCGCTCTAGGATTAAAACTGGCTGAGATAATCGCGTTTAAAGTTTCAATAAAAACCAGTTAATTTCTAAGTAAAACGAATATATGTATCAGATGCAGTTTTTTATAAGGAGTTCAAAAATATCATTAGATTCGCTCTAGGATTAAAACTGGCTGAGATAATCGAGTTTAAAGTTTCAAGAAATAAAAGTTGCTTTTTAAGGGAAATGAATACATGTATCAGATGCAGTTTTTTATAAGGAGTTCAAAAATATCATTAGATTCGCTCTAGGATTAAAACTGGCTGAGATAATCGCGTTTAAAGTTTCAAGAAATAAAAGTTGCTTTTAAAGGGAAATGAATATATGTATCAGATGCAGTTTTTTATAAGGAGTTCAAAAATATCATTAGATTCGCTCTAGGATTAAAACTGGCTGAGATAATCGCGTTTAAAGTTTCGATAAAAACCAGTTGATTTCTAAGTAAAACGAATATATGTATCAGATGCAGTTTTTTATAAGGAGTTCAAAAATATCATTAGATTCGCTCTAGGATTAAAACTGGCTGAGATAATCGAGTTTAAAGTTTCAAGAAATAAAAGTTGCTTTTTAAGGGAAATGAATACATGTATCAGATGCAGTTTTTTATAAGGAGTTCAAAAATATCATTAGATTCGCTCTAGGATTAAAACTGGCTGAGATAATCGCGTTTAAAGTTTCAATAAAAACCAGTTGATTTCTAAGTAAAACGAATATATGTATCAGATGCAGTTTTTTATAAGGAGTTCAAAAATATCATTAGATTCGCTCTAGGATTAAAACTGGCTGAGATAATCGCGTTTAAAGTTTCAATAAAAACCAGTTGATTTCTAAGTAAAACGAATATATGAATGATGCAGTTTCTTATAAGGAGTTCAAAAATATTATTAGATTCGCTCTAGGATTAAAACTGGCTGAGATAATCGCGTTTAAAGTTTCGAGAAATTAAAGTTGCTTTTTAAGGGAAATGAATATATGTATCAGTTGCAGTTTTTTATAAGGAGTTCAAAAATATCATTAGATTCGCTCTAGGATTAAAACTGGCTGAGATAATCGCGTTTAAAGTTTCAAGAAATTAAAGTTGCTTTTTAAGGGAAATGAATACATGTATCAGATGCAGTTTTTTATAAGGAGTTCAAAAATATCATTAGATTCGCTCTAGGATTAAAACTGGCTGAGATAATCATGTTTAAAGTTTCAGTAAAAAGCAGTTGATATCGAAGTAAAACGAATATATGTATCAGATGCAGTTTTTTATAAGGAGTTCAAAAATATCATTAGATTCGCTCTAGGATTAAAACTGGCTGAGATAATCGCGTTTAAAGTTTCAATAAAAACCAGTTGATTTCTAAGTAAAACGAATATATGTATCAGATGCAGTTCAAAAATATCATTAGATTCGCTCTAGGATTAAAACTGGCTGAGATAATCGCGTTTAAAGTTTCAATAAAAACCAGTTGATTTCTAAGTAAAACGAATATTTGTATCAGATGCAGTTTTTTATAAGGAGTTCAAAAATATCATTAGATTCGCTCTAGGATTAAAACTGGCTGAGATAATCGAGTTTAAAGTTTCAAGAAATAAAAGTTGCTTTTTAAGGGAAATGAATACATGTATCAGATGCAGTTTTTTATAAGGAGTTCAAAAATATCATTAGATTCGCTCTAGGATTAAAACTGGCTGAGATAATCGCGTTTAAAGTTTCAAGAAATTAAAGTTGCTTTTAAAGGGAAATGAAAATATGTATCAGATGCAGTTTTTTATAAGGAGTTCAAAAATATCATTAGATTCGCTCTAGGATTAAAACTGGCTGAGATAATCGCGTTTAAAGTTTCAAGAAATTAAAGTTGCTTTTTAAGGGAAATGAATATATGTATCAGATGCAGTTTTTTATAAGGAGTTCAAAAATATCATTAGATTCGCTCTAGGATTAAAACTGGCTGAGATAATCGCTTTTAAAGTTTCAAGAAATTAAAGTTGCTTTTTAAGGGAAATGAATATATGTATCAGATGCAGTTTTTTATAAGGAGTTCAAAAATATCATTAGATTCGCTCTAGGATTAAAACTGGCTGAGATAATCGCGTTTAAAGATTCAAGAAATTAAAGTTGCTTTTTAAGGGAAATGAATACATGTATCAGATGCAGTTTTTTATAAGGAGTTCAAAAATATCATTAGATTCGCTCTAGGATTAAAACTGGCTGAGATAATCGCGTTTAAAGTTTCAATAAAAACCGGTTGATTTCTAAGTAAAACGAATATATGTATCAGATGCAGTTTTTTATAAGGAGTTCAAAAATATCATTAGATTCGCTCTAGGATTAAAACTGGCTGAGATAATCGCGTTTAAAGTTTCAATAAAAACCAGTTAATTTCTAAGTAAAACGAATATATGTATCAGATGCAGTTTTTTATAAGGAGTTCAAAAATATCATTAGATTCGCTCTAGGATTAAAACTGGCTGAGATAATCGCGTTTAAAGTTTCAATAAAAACCGGTTGATTTCTAAGTAAAACGAATATATGTATCAGATGCAGTTTTTTATAAGGAGTTCAAAAATATCATTAGATTCGCTCTAGGATTAAAACTGGCTGAGATAATCGCGTTTAAAGTTTCAATAAAAACCAGTTAATTTCTAAGTAAAACGAATATATGTATCAGATGCAGTTTTTTATAAGGAGTTCAAAAATATCATTAGATTCGCTCTAGGATTAAAACTGGCTGAGATAATCGAGTTTAAAGTTTCAAGAAATAAAAGTTGCTTTTAAAGGGAAATGAATATATGTATCAGATGCAGTTTTTTATAAGGAGTTCAAAAATATCATTAGATTCGCTCTAGGATTAAAACTGGCTGAGATAATCGCGTTTAAAGTTTCAAGAAATTAAAGTTGCTTTTTAAGGGAAATGAATATATGTATCAGATGCAGTTTTTTATAAGGAGTTCAAAAATATCATTAGATTCGCTCTAGGATTAAAACTGGCTGAGATAATCGCTTTTAAAGTTTCAAGAAATTAAAGTTGCTTTTCAAGGGAAATGAATATATGTATCAGATGCAGTTTTTTATAAGGAGTTCAAAAATATCATTAGATTCGCTCTAGGATTAAAACTGGCTGAGATAATCGCGTTTAAAGATTCAAGAAATTAAAGTTGCTTTTTAAGGGAAATGAATACATGTATCAGATGCAGTTTTTTATAAGGAGTTCAAAAATATCATTAGATTCGCTCTAGGATTAAAACTGGCTGAGATAATCGCGTTTAAAGTTTCAATAAAAACCGGTTGATTTCTAAGTAAAACGAATATATGTATCAGATGCAGTTTTTTATAAGGAGTTCAAAAATATCATTAGATTCGCTCTAGGATTAAAACTGGCTGAGATAATCGCGTTTAAAGTTTCAAGAAATAAAAGTTGCTTTTTAAGGGAAATGAATACATGTATCAGATGCAGTTTTTTATAAGGAGTTCAAAAATATCATTAGATTCGCTCTAGGATTAAAACTGGCTGAGATAATCGCGTTTAAAGTTTCAAGAAATAAAAGTTGCTTTTAAAGGGAAATGAATATATGTATCAGATGCAGTTTTTTATAAGGAGTTCAAAAATATCATTAGATTCGCTCTAGGATTAAAACTGGCTGAGATAATCGCGTTTAAAGTTTCAATAAAAACCAGTTGATTTCTAAGTAAAACGAATATATGTATCAGATGCAGTTTTTTATAAGGAGTTCAAAAATATCATTAGATTCGCTCTAGGATTAAAACTGGCTGAGATAATCGCGTTTAAAGTTTCAATAAAAACCAGTTGATTTCTAAGTAAAACGAATATATGAATGATGCAGTTTCTTATAAGGAGTTCAAAAATATTATTAGATTCGCTCTAGGATTAAAACTGGCTGAGATAATCGCGTTTAAAGTTTCGAGAAATTAAAGTTGCTTTTTAAGGGAAATGAATATATGTATCAGTTGCAGTTTTTTATAAGGAGTTCAAAAATATCATTAGATTCGCTCTAGGATTAAAACTGGCTGAGATAATCGCGTTTAAAGTTTCAAGAAATAAAAGTTGCTTTTTAAGGGAAATGAATACATGTATCAGATGCAGTTTTTTATAAGGAGTTCAAAAATATCATTAGATTCGCTCTAGGATTAAAACTGGCTGAGATAATCGCGTTTAAAGTTTCAAGAAATAAAAGTTGCTTTTAAAGGGAAATGAATATATGTATCAGATGCAGTTTTTTATAAGGAGTTCAAAAATATCATTAGATTCGCTCTAGGATTAAAACTGGCTGAGATAATCGCGTTTAAAGTTTCAATAAAAACCAGTTGATTTCTAAGTAAAACGAATATATGTATCAGATGCAGTTTTTTATAAGGAGTTCAAAAATATCATTAGATTCGCTCTAGGATTAAAACTGGCTGAGATAATCGCGTTTAAAGTTTCAATAAAAACCAGTTGATTTCTAAGTAAAACGAATATATGAATGATGCAGTTTCTTATAAGGAGTTCAAAAATATTATTAGATTCGCTCTAGGATTAAAACTGGCTGAGATAATCGCGTTTAAAGTTTCGAGAAATTAAAGTTGCTTTTTAAGGGAAATGAATATATGTATCAGTTGCAGTTTTTTATAAGGAGTTCAAAAATATCATTAGATTCGCTCTAGGATTAAAACTGGCTGAGATAATCGCGTTTAAAGTTTCAAGAAATTAAAGTTGCTTTTTAAGGGAAATGAATACATGTATCAGATGCAGTTTTTTATAAGGAGTTCAAAAATATCATTAGATTCGCTCTAGGATTAAAACTGGCTGAGATAATCGCGTTTAAACTTTCAGTAAAAAGCAGTTGATATCGAAGTAAAACGAATATATGTATCAGATGCAGTTTTTTATAAGGAGTTCAAAAATATCATTAGATTCGCTCTAGGATTAAAACTGGCTGAGATAATCGCGTTTAAAGTTTCAATAAAAACCAGTTGATTTCTAAGTAAAACGAATATATGTATCAGATGCAGTTTTTTATAAGGAGTTCAAAAATATCATTAGATTCGCTCTAGGATTAAAACTGGCTGAGATAATCGCGTTTAAAGTTTCAATAAAAACCAGTTGATTTCTAAGTAAAACGAATATATGTATCAGATGCAGTTCAAAAATATCATTAGATTCGCTCTAGGATTAAAACTGGCTGAGATAATCGCGTTTAAAGTTTCAATAAAAACCAGTTGATTTCTAAGTAAAACGAATATTTGTATCAGATGCAGTTTTTTATAAGGAGTTCAAAAATATCATTAGATTCGCTCTAGGATTAAAACTGGCTGAGATAATCGAGTTTAAAGTTTCAAGAAATAAAAGTTGCTTTTTAAGGGAAATGAATACATGTATCAGATGCAGTTTTTTATAAGGAGTTCAAAAATATCATTAGATTCGCTCTAGGATTAAAACTGGCTGAGATAATCGCGTTTAAAGTTTCAATAAAAACCAGTTGATTTCTAAGTAAAACGAATATATGTATCAGATGCAGTTCAAAAATATCATTAGATTCGCTCTAGGATTAAAACTGGCTGAGATAATCGCGTTTAAAGTTTCAATAAAAACCAGTTGATTTCTAAGTAAAACGAATATTTGTATCAGATGCAGTTTTTTATAAGGAGTTCAAAAATATCATTAGATTCGCTCTAGGATTAAAACTGGCTGAGATAATCGAGTTTAAAGTTTCAAGAAATAAAAGTTGCTTTTTAAGGGAAATGAATATATGTATCAGATGCAGTTTTTTATAAGGAGTTCAAAAATATCATTAGATTCGCTCTAGGATTAAAACTGGCTGAGATAATCGCGTTTAAAGTTTCAATAAAAACCAGTTGATTTCTAAGTAAAACGAATATATGAATGATGCAGTTTCTTATAAGGAGTTCAAAAATATTATTAGATTCGCTCTAGGATTAAAACTGGCTGAGATAATCGCGTTTAAAGTTTCAATAAAAACCAGTTGATTTCTAAGTAAAACGAATATATGTATCAGATGCAGTTCAAAAATATCATTAGATTCGCTCTAGGATTAAAACTGGCTGAGATAATCGCGTTTAAAGTTTCAATAAAAACCAGTTGATTTCTAAGTAAAACGAATATTTGTATCAGATGCAGTTTTTTATAAGGAGTTCAAAAATATCATTAGATTCGCTCTAGGATTAAAACTGGCTGAGATAATCGAGTTTAAAGTTTCAAGAAATAAAAGTTGCTTTTTAAGGGAAATGAATACATGTATCAGATGCAGTTTTTTATAAGGAGTTCAAAAATATCATTAGATTCGCTCTAGGATCAAAACTGGCTGAGATAATCGCGTTTAAAGTTTCAAGAAATTAAAGTTGCTTTTAAAGGGAAATGAATATATGTATCAGATGCAGTTTTTTATAAGGAGTTCAAAAATATCATTAGATTCGCTCTAGGATTAAAACTGGCTGAGATAATCGCGTTTAAAGTTTCAATAAAAACCAGTTGATTTCTAAGTAAAACGAATATATGTATCAGATGCAGTTCAAAAATATCATTAGATTCGCTCTAGGATTAAAACTGGCTGAGATAATCGCGTTTAAAGTTTCAATAAAAACCAGTTGATTTCTAAGTAAAACGAATATTTGTATCAGATGCAGTTTTTTATAAGGAGTTCAAAAATATCATTAGATTCGCTCTAGGATTAAAACTGGCTGAGATAATCGAGTTTAAAGTTTCAAGAAATAAAAGTTGCTTTTTAAGGGAAATGAATATATGTATCAGATGCAGTTTTTTATAAGGAGTTCAAAAATATCATTAGATTCGCTCTAGGATTAAAACTGGCTGAGATAATCGCGTTTAAAGTTTCAATAAAAACCAGTTGATTTCTAAGTAAAACGAATATATGAATGATGCAGTTTCTTATAAGGAGTTCAAAAATATTATTAGATTCGCTCTAGGATTAAAACTGGCTGAGATAATCGCGTTTAAAGTTTCAATAAAAACCAGTTGATTTCTAAGTAAAACGAATATATGTATCAGATGCAGTTCAAAAATATCATTAGATTCGCTCTAGGATTAAAACTGGCTGAGATAATCGCGTTTAAAGTTTCAATAAAAACCAGTTGATTTCTAAGTAAAACGAATATTTGTATCAGATGCAGTTTTTTATAAGGAGTTCAAAAATATCATTAGATTCGCTCTAGGATTAAAACTGGCTGAGATAATCGAGTTTAAAGTTTCAAGAAATAAAAGTTGCTTTTTAAGGGAAATGAATACATGTATCAGATGCAGTTTTTTATAAGGAGTTCAAAAATATCATTAGATTCGCTCTAGGATCAAAACTGGCTGAGATAATCGCGTTTAAAGTTTCAAGAAATTAAAGTTGCTTTTAAAGGGAAATGAATATATGTATCAGATGCAGTTTTTTATAAGGAGTTCAAAAATATCATTAGATTCGCTCTAGGATTAAAACTGGCTGAGATAATCGCGTTTAAAGTTTCAATAAAAACCAGTTGATTTCTAAGTAAAACGAATATATGAATGATGCAGTTTCTTATAAGGAGTTCAAAAATATTATTAGATTCGCTCTAGGATTAAAACTGGCTGAGATAATCGCGTTTAAAGTTTCAAGAAATTAAAGTTGCTTTTTAAGGGAAATGAATATATGTATCAGTTGCAGTTTTTTATAAGGAGTTCAAAAATATCATTAGATTCGCTCTAGGATTAAAACTGGCTGAGATAATCGCGTTTAAACTTTCAGTAAAAAGCAGTTGATATCGAAGTAAAACGAATATATGTATCAGATGCAGTTTTTTATAAGGAGTTCAAAAATATCATTAGATTCGCTCTAGGATTAAAACTGGCTGAGATAATCGCGTTTAAAGTTTCAATAAAAACCAGTTGATTTCTAAGTAAAACGAATATATGTATCAGATGCAGTTTTTTATAAGGAGTTCAAAAATATCATTAGATTCGCTCTAGGATTAAAACTGGCTGAGATAATCGCGTTTAAAGTTTCAATAAAAACCAGTTGATTTCTAAGTAAAACGAATATATGTATCAGATGCAGTTCAAAAATATCATTAGATTCGCTCTAGGATTAAAACTGGCTGAGATAATCGCGTTTAAAGTTTCAATAAAAACCAGTTGATTTCTAAGTAAAACGAATATTTGTATCAGATGCAGTTTTTTATAAGGAGTTCAAAAATATCATTAGATTCGCTCTAGGATTAAAACTGGCTGAGATAATCGAGTTTAAAGTTTCAAGAAATAAAAGTTGCTTTTTAAGGGAAATGAATACATGTATCAGATGCAGTTTTTTATAAGGAGTTCAAAAATATCATTAGATTCGCTCTAGGATCAAAACTGGCTGAGATAATCGCGTTTAAAGTTTCAAGAAATTAAAGTTGCTTTTAAAGGGAAATGAATATATGTATCAGATGCAGTTTTTTATAAGGAGTTCAAAAATATCATTAGATTCGCTCTAGGATTAAAACTGGCTGAGATAATCGCGTTTAAAGTTTCAATAAAAACCAGTTGATTTCTAAGTAAAACGAATATATGAATGATGCAGTTTCTTATAAGGAGTTCAAAAATATTATTAGATTCGCTCTAGGATTAAAACTGGCTGAGATAATCGCGTTTAAAGTTTCAAGAAATTAAAGTTGCTTTTTAAGGGAAATGAATATATGTATCAGTTGCAGTTTTTTATAAGGAGTTCAAAAATATCATTAGATTCGCTCTAGGATTAAAACTGGCTGAGATAATCGCGTTTAAAGTTTCAATAAAAACCAGTTAATTTCTAAGTAAAACGAATATATGTATCAGATGCAGTTTTTTATAAGGAGTTCAAAAATATCATTAGATTCGCTCTAGGATTAAAACTGGCTGAGATAATCGCGTTTAAAGTTTCAAGAAATTAAAGTTGCTTTTTAAGGGAAATGAATACATGTATCAGATGCAGTTTTTTATAAGGAGTTCAAAAATATCATTAGATTCGCTCTAGGATTAAAACTGGCTGAGATAATTGCGTTTAAAGTTTCAGTAAAAAGCAGTTGATTTCTAAGTAAAACGAATATATGTATCAGATGCAGTTCAAAAATATCATTAGATTCGCTCTAGGATTAAAACTGGCTGAGATAATTGCGTTTAAAGTTTCAATAAAAACCAGTTGATTTCTAAGTAAAACGAATATATGTATCAGATGCAGTTTTTTATAAGGAGTTCAAAAATATCATTAGATTCGCTCTAGGATTAAAACTGGCTGAGATAATCGCGTTTAAAGTTTCAATAAAAACCAGTTGATTTCTAAGTAAAACGAATATATGTATCAGATGCAGTTTTTTATAAGGAGTTCAAAAATATCATTAGATTCGCTCTAGGATTAAAACTGGCTGAGATAATCGCGTTTAAAGTTTCAATAAAAACCAGTTGATTTCTAAGTAAAACGAATATATGTATCAGATGCAGTTTTTTATAAGGAGTTCAAAAATATCATTAGATTCGCTCTAGGATCAAAACTGGCTGAGATAATCGCGTTTAAAGTTTCAAGAAATTAAAGTTGCTTTTTAAGGGAAATGAATATATGTATCAGATGCAGTTTTTTATAAGGAGTTCAAAAATATCATTAGATTCGCTCTAGGATTAAAACTGGCTGAGATAATCGCGTTTAAAGTTTCAATAAAAACCGGTTGATTTCTAAGTAAAACGAATATATGTATCAGATGCAGTTTTTTATAAGGAGTTCAAAAATATCATTAGATTCGCTCTAGGATTAAAACTGGCTGAGATAATCGCGTTTAAAGTTTCAATAAAAACCAGTTGATTTCTAAGTAAAACGAATATATGTATCAGATGCAGTTCAAAAATATCATTAGATTCGCTCTAGGATTAAAACTGGCTGAGATAATCGCGTTTAAATTTTCGATAAAAACCAGTTGATTTCTAAGTAAAACGAATATATGTATCAGGTGCAGTTTTTTATAAGGAGTTCAAAAATATCATTAGATTCGCTCTAGGATCAAAACTGGCTGAGATAATCGCGTTTAAAGTTTCAAGAAATTAAAGTTGCTTTTTAAGGGAAATGAATATATGTATCAGATGCAGTTTTTTATAAGGAGTTCAAAAATATCATTAGATTCGCTCTAGGATTAAAACTGGCTGAGATAATCGCGTTTAAAGTTTCAATAAAAACCAGTTGATTTCTAAGTAAAACGAATATATGTATCAGATGCAGTTCAAAAATATCATTAGATTCGCTCTAGGATTAAAACTGGCTGAGATAATCGCGTTTAAATTTTCGATAAAAACCAGTTGATTTCTAAGTAAAACGAATATATGTATCAGGTGCAGTTTTTTATAAGGAGTTCAAAAATATCATTAGATTCGCTCTAGGATCAAAACTGGCTGAGATAATCGCGTTTAAAGTTTCAAGAAATTAAAGTTGCTTTTTAAGGGAAATGAATATATGTATCAGATGCAGTTTTTTATAAGGAGTTCAAAAATATCATTAGATTCGCTCTAGGATTAAAACTGGCTGAGATAATCGCGTTTAAAGTTTCAATAAAAACCAGTTGATTTCTAAGTAAAACGAATATATGTATCAGATGCAGTTTTTTATAAGGAGTTCAAAAATATCATTAGATTCGCTCTAGGATTAAAACTGGCTGAGATAATCGCGTTTAAAGTTTCAATAAAAACCGGTTGATTTCTAAGTAAAACGAATATATGTATCAGATGCAGTTTTTTATAAGGAGTTCAAAAATATCATTAGATTCGCTCTAGGATTAAAACTGGCTGAGATAATCGCGTTTAAAGTTTCAATAAAAACCAGCTGATTTCTAAGTAAAACGAATATATGTATCAGATGCAGTTCAAAAATATCATTAGATTCGCTCTAGGATTAAAACTGGCTGAGATAATCGCGTTTAAATTTTCGATAAAAACCAGTTGATTTCTAAGTAAAACGAATATATGTATCAGGTGCAGTTTTTTATAAGGAGTTCAAAAATATCATTAGATTCGCTCTAGGATCAAAACTGGCTGAGATAATCGCGTTTAAAGTTTCAAGAAATTAAAGTTGCTTTTTTAGGGAAATGAATATATGTATCAGATGCAGTTTTTTATAAGGAGTTCAAAAATATCATTAGATTCGCTCTAGGATTAAAACTGGCTGAGATAATCGCGTTTAAAGTTTCAATAAAAACCAGTTGATTTCTAAGTAAAACGAATATATGTATCAGATGCAGTTCAAAAATATCATTAGATTCGCTCTAGGATTAAAACTGGCTGAGATAATCGCGTTTAAATTTTCGATAAAAACCAGTTGATTTCTAAGTAAAACGAATATATGTATCAGGTGCAGTTTTTTATAAGGAGTTCAAAAATATCATTAGATTCGCTCTAGGATCAAAACTGGCTGAGATAATCGCGTTTAAAGTTTCAATAAAAACCAGTTGATTTCTAAGTAAAACGAATATATGTATCAGATGCAGTTCAAAAATATCATTAGATTCGCTCTAGGATTAAAACTGGCTGAGATAATCGCGTTTAAATTTTCGATAAAAACCAGTTGATTTCTAAGTAAAACGAATATATGTATCAGGTGCAGTTTTTTATAAGGAGTTCAAAAATATCATTAGATTCGCTCTAGGATCAAAACTGGCTGAGATAATCGCGTTTAAAGTTTCAAGAAATTAAAGTTGCTTTTTAAGGGAAATGAATATATGTATCAGATGCAGTTTTTTATAAGGAGTTCAAAAATATCATTAGATTCGCTCTAGGATTAAAACTGGCTGAGATAATCGCGTTTAAAGTTTCAATAAAAACCAGTTGATTTCTAAGTAAAACGAATATATGTATCAGATGCAGTTTTTTATAAGGAGTTCAAAAATATCATTAGATTCGCTCTAGGATTAAAACTGGCTGAGATAATCGCGTTTAAAGTTTCAATAAAAACCGGTTGATTTCTAAGTAAAACGAATATATGTATCAGATGCAGTTTTTTATAAGGAGTTCAAAAATATCATTAGATTCGCTCTAGGATTAAAACTGGCTGAGATAATCGCGTTTAAAGTTTCAATAAAAACCAGCTGATTTCTAAGTAAAACGAATATATGTATCAGATGCAGTTCAAAAATATCATTAGATTCGCTCTAGGATTAAAACTGGCTGAGATAATCGCGTTTAAATTTTCGATAAAAACCAGTTGATTTCTAAGTAAAACGAATATATGTATCAGGTGCAGTTTTTTATAAGGAGTTCAAAAATATCATTAGATTCGCTCTAGGATCAAAACTGGCTGAGATAATCGCGTTTAAAGTTTCAAGAAATTAAAGTTGCTTTTTTAGGGAAATGAATATATGTATCAGATGCAGTTTTTTATAAGGAGTTCAAAAATATCATTAGATTCGCTCTAGGATTAAAACTGGCTGAGATAATCGCGTTTAAAGTTTCAATAAAAACCAGTTGATTTCTAAGTAAAACGAATATATGTATCAGATGCAGTTCAAAAATATCATTAGATTCGCTCTAGGATTAAAACTGGCTGAGATAATCGCGTTTAAATTTTCGATAAAAACCAGTTGATTTCTAAGTAAAACGAATATATGTATCAGGTGCAGTTTTTTATAAGGAGTTCAAAAATATCATTAGATTCGCTCTAGGATCAAAACTGGCTGAGATAATCGCGTTTAAAGTTTCAAGAAATTAAAGTTGCTTTTTAAGGGAAATGAATATATGTATCAGATGCAGTTTTTTATAAGGAGTTCAAAAATATCATTAGATTCGCTCTAGGATTAAAACTGGCTGAGATAATCGCGTTTAAAGTTTCAATAAAAACCAGTTGATTTCTAAGTAAAACGAATATATGTATCAGATGCAGTTCAAAAATATCATTAGATTCGCTCTAGGATTAAAACTGGCTGAGATAATCGCGTTTAAATTTTCGATAAAAACCAGTTGATTTCTAAGTAAAACGAATATATGTATCAGGTGCAGTTTTTTATAAGGAGTTCAAAAATATCATTAGATTCGCTCTAGGATCAAAACTGGCTGAGATAATCGCGTTTAAAGTTTCAAGAAATTAAAGTTGCTTTTTAAGGGAAATGAATATATGTATCAGATGCAGTTTTTTATAAGGAGTTCAAAAATATCATTAGATTCGCTCTAGGATTAAAACTGGCTGAGATAATCGCGTTTAAAGTTTCAATAAAAACCAGTTGATTTCTAAGTAAAACGAATATATGTATCAGATGCAGTTTTTTATAAGGAGTTCAAAAATATCATTAGATTCGCTCTAGGATTAAAACTGGCTGAGATAATCGCGTTTAAAGTTTCAATAAAAACCGGTTGATTTCTAAGTAAAACGAATATATGTATCAGATGCAGTTTTTTATAAGGAGTTCAAAAATATCATTAGATTCGCTCTAGGATTAAAACTGGCTGAGATAATCGCGTTTAAAGTTTCAATAAAAACCAGCTGATTTCTAAGTAAAACGAATATATGTATCAGATGCAGTTCAAAAATATCATTAGATTCGCTCTAGGATTAAAACTGGCTGAGATAATCGCGTTTAAATTTTCGATAAAAACCAGTTGATTTCTAAGTAAAACGAATATATGTATCAGGTGCAGTTTTTTATAAGGAGTTCAAAAATATCATTAGATTCGCTCTAGGATCAAAACTGGCTGAGATAATCGCGTTTAAAGTTTCAAGAAATTAAAGTTGCTTTTTTAGGGAAATGAATATATGTATCAGATGCAGTTTTTTATAAGGAGTTCAAAAATATCATTAGATTCGCTCTAGGATTAAAACTGGCTGAGATAATCGCGTTTAAAGTTTCAATAAAAACCAGTTGATTTCTAAGTAAAACGAATATATGTATCAGATGCAGTTTTTTATAAGGAGTTCAAAAATATCATTAGATTCGCTCTAGGATTAAAACTGGCTGAGATAATCGCGTTTAAAGTTTCAATAAAAACCAGTTGATTTCTAAGTAAAACGAATATATGTATCAGATGCAGTTTTTTATAAGGAGTTCAAAAATATCATTAGATTCGCTCTAGGATTAAAACTGGCTGAGATAATCGCGTTTAAAGTTTCAATAAAAACCAGTTGATTTCTAAGTAAAACGAATATATGTATCAGATGCAGTTTTTTATAAGGAGTTCAAAAATATCATTAGATTCGCTCTAGGATTAAAACTGGCTGAGATAATCGCGTTTAAAGTTTCAATAAAAACCAGTTGATTTCTAAGTAAAACGAATATATGTATCAGATGCAGTTCAAAAATATCATTAGATTCGCTCTAGGATTAAAACTGGCTGAGATAATCGCGTTTAAATTTTCGATAAAAACCAGTTGATTTCTAAGTAAAACGAATATATGTATCAGATGCAGTTTTTTATAAGGAGTTCAAAAATATCATTAGATTCGCTCTAGGATTAAAACTGGCTGAGATAATCGCGTTTAAAGTTTCAATAAAAACCAGTTGATTTCTAAGTAAAACGAATATATGTATCTGATGCAGTTTTTTATAAGGAGTTCAAAAATATCATTAGATTCGCTCTAGGATTAAAACTGGCTGAGATAATTGCGTTTAAAGTTTCAATAAAAACCAGTTGATTTCTAAGTAAAACGAATATATGTATCAGATGCAGTTTTTTATAAGGAGTTCAAAAATATCATTAGATTCGCTCTAGGATTAAAACTGGCTGAGATAATCGCGTTTAAAGTTTCAATAAAAACCAGTTGATTTCTAAGTAAAACGAATATATGTATCTGATGCAGTTTTTTATAAGGAGTTCAAAAATATCATTAGATTCGCTCTAGGATTAAAACTGGCTGAGATAATTGCGTTTAAAGTTTCAATAAAAACCAGTTGATTTCTAAGTAAAACGAATATATGTATCAGATGCAGTTTTTTATAAGGAGTTCAAAAATATCATTAGATTCGCTCTAGGATTAAAACTGGCTGAGATAATCGCGTTTAAAGTTTCAATAAAAACCAGTTGATTTCTAAGTAAAACGAATATATGTATCAGATGCAGTTTTTTATAAGGAGTTCAAAAATATCATTAGATTCGCTCTAGGATCAAAACTGGCTGAGATAATCGCGTTTAAAGTTTCAAGAAATTAAAGTTGCTTTTTTAGGGAAATGAATATATGTATCAGATGCAGTTTTTTATAAGGAGTTCAAAAATATCATTAGATTCGCTCTAGGATTAAAACTGGCTGAGATAATCGCGTTTAAAGTTTCAATAAAAACCAGTTGATTTCTAAGTAAAACGAATATATGTATCAGATGCAGTTTTTTATAAGGAGTTCAAAAATATCATTAGATTCGCTCTAGGATTAAAACTGGCTGAGATAATCGCGTTTAAAGTTTCAATAAAAACCAGTTAATTTCTAAGTAAAACGAATATATGTATCAGATGCAGTTTTTTATAAGGAGTTCAAAAATATCATTAGATTCGCTCTAGGATTAAAACTGGCTGAGATAATCGCGTTTAAAGATTCAAGAAATTAAAGTTGCTTTTTAAGGGAAATGAATACATGTATCAGATGCAGTTATTTATAAGGAGTTCAAAAATATCATTAGATTCGATCTAGGATTAAAACTGGCTGAGATAATCGCGTTTAAAGTTTCAATAAAAACCGGTTGATTTCTAAGTAAAACGAATATATGTATCAGATGCAGTTTTTTATAAGGAGTTCAAAAATATCATTAGATTCGCTCTAGGATTAAAACTGGCTGAGATAATCGCGTTTAAAGTTTCAAGAAATTAAAGTTGCTTTTTAAGGGAAATGAATACATGTATCAGATGCAGTTTTTTATAAGGAGTTCAAAAATATCATTAGATTCGATCTAGGATTAAAACTGGCTGAGATAATCGCGTTTAAAGTTTCAATAAAAACCGGTTGATTTCTAAGTAAAACGAATATATGTATCAGATGCAGTTTTTTATAAGGAGTTCAAAAATATCATTAGATTCGCTCTAGGATTAAAACTGGCTGAGATAATCGCGTTTAAAGTTTTAATAAAAACCAGTTAATTTCTAAGTAAAACGAATATATGTATCAGATGCAGTTTTTTATAAGGAGTTCAAAAATATCATTAGATTCGCTCTAGGATTAAAACTGGCTGAGATAATCGCGTTTAAAGTTTCAATAAAAACCAGTTAATTTCTAAGTAAAACGAATATATGTATCAGATGCAGTTTTTTATAAGGAGTTCAAAAATATCATTAGATTCGCTCTAGGATTAAAACTGGCTGAGATAATCGAGTTTAAAGTTTCAAGAAATAAAAGTTGCTTTTTAAGGGAAATGAATACATGTATCAGATGCAGTTTTTTATAAGGAGTTCAAAAATATCATTAGATTCGCTCTAGGATTAAAACTGGCTGAGATAATCGCGTTTAAAGTTTCAAGAAATAAAAGTTGCTTTTAAAGGGAAATGAATATATGTATCAGATGCAGTTTTTTATAAGGAGTTCAAAAATATCATTAGATTCGCTCTAGGATTAAAACTGGCTGAGATAATCGCGTTTAAAGTTTCGATAAAAACCAGTTGATTTCTAAGTAAAACGAATATATGTATCAGATGCAGTTTTTTATAAGGAGTTCAAAAATATCATTAGATTCGCTCTAGGATTAAAACTGGCTGAGATAATCGCGTTTAAAGTTTCAATAAAAACCAGTTAATTTCTAAGTAAAACGAATATATGTATCAGATGCAGTTTTTTATAAGGAGTTCAAAAATATCATTAGATTCGCTCTAGGATTAAAACTGGCTGAGATAATCGAGTTTAAAGTTTCAAGAAATAAAAGTTGCTTTTTAAGGGAAATGAATACATGTATCAGATGCAGTTTTTTATAAGGAGTTCAAAAATATCATTAGATTCGCTCTAGGATTAAAACTGGCTGAGATAATCGCGTTTAAAGTTTCAAGAAATAAAAGTTGCTTTTAAAGGGAAATGAATATATGTATCAGATGCAGTTTTTTATAAGGAGTTCAAAAATATCATTAGATTCGCTCTAGGATTAAAACTGGCTGAGATAATCGCGTTTAAAGTTTCGATAAAAACCAGTTGATTTCTAAGTAAAACGAATATATGTATCAGATGCAGTTTTTTATAAGGAGTTCAAAAATATCATTAGATTCGCTCTAGGATTAAAACTGGCTGAGATAATCGAGTTTAAAGTTTCAAGAAATAAAAGTTGCTTTTTAAGGGAAATGAATACATGTATCAGATGCAGTTTTTTATAAGGAGTTCAAAAATATCATTAGATTCGCTCTAGGATTAAAACTGGCTGAGATAATCGCGTTTAAAGTTTCAAGAAATTAAAGTTGCTTTTAAAGGGAAATGAAAATATGTATCAGATGCAGTTTTTTATAAGGAGTTCAAAAATATCATTAGATTCGCTCTAGGATTAAAACTGGCTGAGATAATCGCGTTTAAAGTTTCAATAAAAACCAGTTGATTTCTAAGTAAAACGAATATATGAATGATGCAGTTTCTTATAAGGAGTTCAAAAATATTATTAGATTCGCTCTAGGATTAAAACTGGCTGAGATAATCGCGTTTAAAGTTTCGAGAAATTAAAGTTGCTTTTTAAGGGAAATGAATATATGTATCAGTTGCAGTTTTTTATAAGGAGTTCAAAAATATCATTAGATTCGCTCTAGGATTAAAACTGGCTGAGATAATCGCGTTTAAAGTTTCAAGAAATTAAAGTTGCTTTTTAAGGGAAATGAATACATGTATCAGATGCAGTTTTTTATAAGGAGTTCAAAAATATCATTAGATTCGCTCTAGGATTAAAACTGGCTGAGATAATCATGTTTAAAGTTTCAGTAAAAAGCAGTTGATATCGAAGTAAAACGAATATATGTATCAGATGCAGTTTTTTATAAGGAGTTCAAAAATATCATTAGATTCGCTCTAGGATTAAAACTGGCTGAGATAATCGCGTTTAAAGTTTCAATAAAAACCAGTTGATTTCTAAGTAAAACGAATATATGTATCAGATGCAGTTCAAAAATATCATTAGATTCGCTCTAGGATTAAAACTGGCTGAGATAATCGCGTTTAAAGTTTCAATAAAAACCAGTTGATTTCTAAGTAAAACGAATATTTGTATCAGATGCAGTTTTTTATAAGGAGTTCAAAAATATCATTAGATTCGCTCTAGGATTAAAACTGGCTGAGATAATCGAGTTTAAAGTTTCAAGAAATAAAAGTTGCTTTTTAAGGGAAATGAATACATGTATCAGATGCAGTTTTTTATAAGGAGTTCAAAAATATCATTAGATTCGCTCTAGGATTAAAACTGGCTGAGATAATCGCGTTTAAAGTTTCAAGAAATTAAAGTTGCTTTTAAAGGGAAATGAAAATATGTATCAGATGCAGTTTTTTATAAGGAGTTCAAAAATATCATTAGATTCGCTCTAGGATTAAAACTGGCTGAGATAATCGCGTTTAAAGTTTCAAGAAATTAAAGTTGCTTTTTAAGGGAAATGAATATATGTATCAGATGCAGTTTTTTATAAGGAGTTCAAAAATATCATTAGATTCGCTCTAGGATTAAAACTGGCTGAGATAATCGCTTTTAAAGTTTCAAGAAATTAAAGTTGCTTTTTAAGGGAAATGAATATATGTATCAGATGCAGTTTTTTATAAGGAGTTCAAAAATATCATTAGATTCGCTCTAGGATTAAAACTGGCTGAGATAATCGCGTTTAAAGATTCAAGAAATTAAAGTTGCTTTTTAAGGGAAATGAATACATGTATCAGATGCAGTTTTTTATAAGGAGTTCAAAAATATCATTAGATTCGCTCTAGGATTAAAACTGGCTGAGATAATCGCGTTTAAAGTTTCAATAAAAACCGGTTGATTTCTAAGTAAAACGAATATATGTATCAGATGCAGTTTTTTATAAGGAGTTCAAAAATATCATTAGATTCGCTCTAGGATTAAAACTGGCTGAGATAATCGCGTTTAAAGTTTCAATAAAAACCAGTTAATTTCTAAGTAAAACGAATATATGTATCAGATGCAGTTTTTTATAAGGAGTTCAAAAATATCATTAGATTCGCTCTAGGATTAAAACTGGCTGAGATAATCGCGTTTAAAGTTTCAATAAAAACCGGTTGATTTCTAAGTAAAACGAATATATGTATCAGATGCAGTTTTTTATAAGGAGTTCAAAAATATCATTAGATTCGCTCTAGGATTAAAACTGGCTGAGATAATCGCGTTTAAAGTTTCAATAAAAACCAGTTAATTTCTAAGTAAAACGAATATATGTATCAGATGCAGTTTTTTATAAGGAGTTCAAAAATATCATTAGATTCGCTCTAGGATTAAAACTGGCTGAGATAATCGAGTTTAAAGTTTCAAGAAATAAAAGTTGCTTTTAAAGGGAAATGAATATATGTATCAGATGCAGTTTTTTATAAGGAGTTCAAAAATATCATTAGATTCGCTCTAGGATTAAAACTGGCTGAGATAATCGCGTTTAAAGTTTCAAGAAATTAAAGTTGCTTTTTAAGGGAAATGAATATATGTATCAGATGCAGTTTTTTATAAGGAGTTCAAAAATATCATTAGATTCGCTCTAGGATTAAAACTGGCTGAGATAATCGCTTTTAAAGTTTCAAGAAATTAAAGTTGCTTTTCAAGGGAAATGAATATATGTATCAGATGCAGTTTTTTATAAGGAGTTCAAAAATATCATTAGATTCGCTCTAGGATTAAAACTGGCTGAGATAATCGCGTTTAAAGATTCAAGAAATTAAAGTTGCTTTTTAAGGGAAATGAATACATGTATCAGATGCAGTTTTTTATAAGGAGTTCAAAAATATCATTAGATTCGCTCTAGGATTAAAACTGGCTGAGATAATCGCGTTTAAAGTTTCAATAAAAACCGGTTGATTTCTAAGTAAAACGAATATATGTATCAGATGCAGTTTTTTATAAGGAGTTCAAAAATATCATTAGATTCGCTCTAGGATTAAAACTGGCTGAGATAATCGCGTTTAAAGTTTCAAGAAATAAAAGTTGCTTTTTAAGGGAAATGAATACATGTATCAGATGCAGTTTTTTATAAGGAGTTCAAAAATATCATTAGATTCGCTCTAGGATTAAAACTGGCTGAGATAATCGCGTTTAAAGTTTCAAGAAATAAAAGTTGCTTTTAAAGGGAAATGAATATATGTATCAGATGCAGTTTTTTATAAGGAGTTCAAAAATATCATTAGATTCGCTCTAGGATTAAAACTGGCTGAGATAATCGCGTTTAAAGTTTCAATAAAAACCAGTTGATTTCTAAGTAAAACGAATATATGTATCAGATGCAGTTTTTTATAAGGAGTTCAAAAATATCATTAGATTCGCTCTAGGATTAAAACTGGCTGAGATAATCGCGTTTAAAGTTTCAATAAAAACCAGTTGATTTCTAAGTAAAACGAATATATGAATGATGCAGTTTCTTATAAGGAGTTCAAAAATATTATTAGATTCGCTCTAGGATTAAAACTGGCTGAGATAATCGCGTTTAAAGTTTCGAGAAATTAAAGTTGCTTTTTAAGGGAAATGAATATATGTATCAGTTGCAGTTTTTTATAAGGAGTTCAAAAATATCATTAGATTCGCTCTAGGATTAAAACTGGCTGAGATAATCGCGTTTAAAGTTTCAAGAAATTAAAGTTGCTTTTTAAGGGAAATGAATACATGTATCAGATGCAGTTTTTTATAAGGAGTTCAAAAATATCATTAGATTCGCTCTAGGATTAAAACTGGCTGAGATAATCGCGTTTAAACTTTCAGTAAAAAGCAGTTGATATCGAAGTAAAACGAATATATGTATCAGATGCAGTTTTTTATAAGGAGTTCAAAAATATCATTAGATTCGCTCTAGGATTAAAACTGGCTGAGATAATCGCGTTTAAAGTTTCAATAAAAACCGGTTGATTTCTAAGTAAAACGAATATATGTATCAGATGCAGTTTTTTATAAGGAGTTCAAAAATATCATTAGATTCGCTCTAGGATTAAAACTGGCTGAGATAATCGCGTTTAAAGTTTCAATAAAAACCAGTTAATTTCTAAGTAAAACGAATATATGTATCAGATGCAGTTTTTTATAAGGAGTTCAAAAATATCATTAGATTCGCTCTAGGATTAAAACTGGCTGAGATAATCGAGTTTAAAGTTTCAAGAAATAAAAGTTGCTTTTAAAGGGAAATGAATATATGTATCAGATGCAGTTTTTTATAAGGAGTTCAAAAATATCATTAGATTCGCTCTAGGATTAAAACTGGCTGAGATAATCGCGTTTAAAGTTTCAATAAAAACCAGTTAATTTCTAAGTAAAACGAATATATGTATCAGATGCAGTTTTTTATAAGGAGTTCAAAAATATCATTAGATTCGCTCTAGGATTAAAACTGGCTGAGATAATCGCGTTTAAAGTTTCAATAAAAACCGGTTGATTTCTAAGTAAAACGAATATATGTATCAGATGCAGTTTTTTATAAGGAGTTCAAAAATATCATTAGATTCGCTCTAGGAATAAAACTGGCTGAGATAATCGCGTTTAAAGTTTCAATAAAAACCAGTTAATTTCTAAGTAAAACGAATATATGTATCAGATGCAGTTTTTTATAAGGAGTTCAAAAATATCATTAGATTCGCTCTAGGATTAAAACTGGCTGAGATAATCGAGTTTAAAGTTTCAAGAAATAAAAGTTGCTTTTAAAGGGAAATGAATATATGTATCAGATGCAGTTTTTTATAAGGAGTTCAAAAATATCATTAGATTCGCTCTAGGATTAAAACTGGCTGAGATAATCGAGTTTAAAGTTTCAAGAAATAAAAGTTGCTTTTAAAGGGAAATGAATATATGTATCAGATGCAGTTTTTTATAAGGAGTTCAAAAATATCATTAGATTCGCTCTAGGATTAAAACTGGCTGAGATAATCGCTTTTAAAGTTTCAAGAAATTAAAGTTGCTTTTCAAGGGAAATGAATATATGTATCAGATGCAGTTTTTTATAAGGAGTTCAAAAATATCATTAGATTCGCTCTAGGATTAAAACTGGCTGAGATAATCGCGTTTAAAGATTCAAGAAATTAAAGTTGCTTTTTAAGGGAAATGAATACATGTATCAGATGCAGTTTTTTATAAGGAGTTCAAAAATATCATTAGATTCGCTCTAGGATTAAAACTGGCTGAGATAATCGCGTTTAAAGTTTCAATAAAAACCGGTTGATTTCTAAGTAAAACGAATATATGTATCAGATGCAGTTTTTTATAAGGAGTTCAAAAATATCATTAGATTCGCTCTAGGATTAAAACTGGCTGAGATAATCGCGTTTAAAGTTTCAAGAAATAAAAGTTGCTTTTTAAGGGAAATGAATACATGTATCAGATGCAGTTTTTTATAAGGAGTTCAAAAATATCATTAGATTCGCTCTAGGATTAAAACTGGCTGAGATAATCGCGTTTAAAGTTTCAAGAAATAAAAGTTGCTTTTAAAGGGAAATGAATATATGTATCAGATGCAGTTTTTTATAAGGAGTTCAAAAATATCATTAGATTCGCTCTAGGATTAAAACTGGCTGAGATAATCGCGTTTAAAGTTTCAATAAAAACCAGTTGATTTCTAAGTAAAACGAATATATGTATCAGATGCAGTTTTTTATAAGGAGTTCAAAAATATCATTAGATTCGCTCTAGGATTAAAACTGGCTGAGATAATCGCGTTTAAAGTTTCAATAAAAACCAGTTGATTTCTAAGTAAAACGAATATATGAATGATGCAGTTTCTTATAAGGAGTTCAAAAATATTATTAGATTCGCTCTAGGATTAAAACTGGCTGAGATAATCGCGTTTAAAGTTTCGAGAAATTAAAGTTGCTTTTTAAGGGAAATGAATATATGTATCAGTTGCAGTTTTTTATAAGGAGTTCAAAAATATCATTAGATTCGCTCTAGGATTAAAACTGGCTGAGATAATCGCGTTTAAAGTTTCAAGAAATTAAAGTTGCTTTTTAAGGGAAATGAATACATGTATCAGATGCAGTTTTTTATAAGGAGTTCAAAAATATCATTAGATTCGCTCTAGGATTAAAACTGGCTGAGATAATCGCGTTTAAACTTTCAGTAAAAAGCAGTTGATATCGAAGTAAAACGAATATATGTATCAGATGCAGTTTTTTATAAGGAGTTCAAAAATATCATTAGATTCGCTCTAGGATTAAAACTGGCTGAGATAATCGCGTTTAAAGTTTCAATAAAAACCAGTTGATTTCTAAGTAAAACGAATATATGTATCAGATGCAGTTTTTTATAAGGAGTTCAAAAATATCATTAGATTCGCTCTAGGATTAAAACTGGCTGAGATAATCGCGTTTAAAGTTTCAATAAAAACCAGTTGATTTCTAAGTAAAACGAATATATGTATCAGATGCAGTTCAAAAATATCATTAGATTCGCTCTAGGATTAAAACTGGCTGAGATAATCGCGTTTAAAGTTTCAATAAAAACCAGTTGATTTCTAAGTAAAACGAATATTTGTATCAGATGCAGTTTTTTATAAGGAGTTCAAAAATATCATTAGATTCGCTCTAGGATTAAAACTGGCTGAGATAATCGAGTTTAAAGTTTCAAGAAATAAAAGTTGCTTTTTAAGGGAAATGAATACATGTATCAGATGCAGTTTTTTATAAGGAGTTCAAAAATATCATTAGATTCGCTCTAGGATTAAAACTGGCTGAGATAATCGCGTTTAAAGTTTCAATAAAAACCAGTTGATTTCTAAGTAAAACGAATATATGTATCAGATGCAGTTCAAAAATATCATTAGATTCGCTCTAGGATTAAAACTGGCTGAGATAATCGCGTTTAAAGTTTCAATAAAAACCAGTTGATTTCTAAGTAAAACGAATATTTGTATCAGATGCAGTTTTTTATAAGGAGTTCAAAAATATCATTAGATTCGCTCTAGGATTAAAACTGGCTGAGATAATCGAGTTTAAAGTTTCAAGAAATAAAAGTTGCTTTTTAAGGGAAATGAATATATGTATCAGATGCAGTTTTTTATAAGGAGTTCAAAAATATCATTAGATTCGCTCTAGGATTAAAACTGGCTGAGATAATCGCGTTTAAAGTTTCAATAAAAACCAGTTGATTTCTAAGTAAAACGAATATATGAATGATGCAGTTTCTTATAAGGAGTTCAAAAATATTATTAGATTCGCTCTAGGATTAAAACTGGCTGAGATAATCGCGTTTAAAGTTTCAATAAAAACCAGTTGATTTCTAAGTAAAACGAATATATGTATCAGATGCAGTTCAAAAATATCATTAGATTCGCTCTAGGATTAAAACTGGCTGAGATAATCGCGTTTAAAGTTTCAATAAAAACCAGTTGATTTCTAAGTAAAACGAATATTTGTATCAGATGCAGTTTTTTATAAGGAGTTCAAAAATATCATTAGATTCGCTCTAGGATTAAAACTGGCTGAGATAATCGAGTTTAAAGTTTCAAGAAATAAAAGTTGCTTTTTAAGGGAAATGAATACATGTATCAGATGCAGTTTTTTATAAGGAGTTCAAAAATATCATTAGATTCGCTCTAGGATCAAAACTGGCTGAGATAATCGCGTTTAAAGTTTCAAGAAATTAAAGTTGCTTTTAAAGGGAAATGAATATATGTATCAGATGCAGTTTTTTATAAGGAGTTCAAAAATATCATTAGATTCGCTCTAGGATTAAAACTGGCTGAGATAATCGCGTTTAAAGTTTCAATAAAAACCAGTTGATTTCTAAGTAAAACGAATATATGTATCAGATGCAGTTCAAAAATATCATTAGATTCGCTCTAGGATTAAAACTGGCTGAGATAATCGCGTTTAAAGTTTCAATAAAAACCAGTTGATTTCTAAGTAAAACGAATATTTGTATCAGATGCAGTTTTTTATAAGGAGTTCAAAAATATCATTAGATTCGCTCTAGGATTAAAACTGGCTGAGATAATCGAGTTTAAAGTTTCAAGAAATAAAAGTTGCTTTTTAAGGGAAATGAATATATGTATCAGATGCAGTTTTTTATAAGGAGTTCAAAAATATCATTAGATTCGCTCTAGGATTAAAACTGGCTGAGATAATCGCGTTTAAAGTTTCAATAAAAACCAGTTGATTTCTAAGTAAAACGAATATATGAATGATGCAGTTTCTTATAAGGAGTTCAAAAATATTATTAGATTCGCTCTAGGATTAAAACTGGCTGAGATAATCGCGTTTAAAGTTTCAATAAAAACCAGTTGATTTCTAAGTAAAACGAATATATGTATCAGATGCAGTTCAAAAATATCATTAGATTCGCTCTAGGATTAAAACTGGCTGAGATAATCGCGTTTAAAGTTTCAATAAAAACCAGTTGATTTCTAAGTAAAACGAATATTTGTATCAGATGCAGTTTTTTATAAGGAGTTCAAAAATATCATTAGATTCGCTCTAGGATTAAAACTGGCTGAGATAATCGAGTTTAAAGTTTCAAGAAATAAAAGTTGCTTTTTAAGGGAAATGAATACATGTATCAGATGCAGTTTTTTATAAGGAGTTCAAAAATATCATTAGATTCGCTCTAGGATCAAAACTGGCTGAGATAATCGCGTTTAAAGTTTCAAGAAATTAAAGTTGCTTTTAAAGGGAAATGAATATATGTATCAGATGCAGTTTTTGAGAAGGAGTTCAAAAATATCATTAGATTCGCTCTAGGA
The DNA here is from genome assembly GCA_964034955.1 of Orchesella flavescens. NCBI lineage: Eukaryota > Metazoa > Arthropoda > Collembola > Entomobryomorpha > Orchesellidae > Orchesella > Orchesella flavescens. The sequence continues at coordinate 46,701,545 of OZ035953.1, forward strand.
TTAAAACTGGCTGAGATAATCGCGTTTAAAGTTTCAATAAAAACCAGTTGATTTCTAAGTAAAACGAATATATGAATGATGCAGTTTCTTATAAGGAGTTCAAAAATATTATTAGATTCGCTCTAGGATTAAAACTGGCTGAGATAATCGCGTTTAAAGTTTCAAGAAATTAAAGTTGCTTTTTAAGGGAAATGAATATATGTATCAGTTGCAGTTTTTTATAAGGAGTTCAAAAATATCATTAGATTCGCTCTAGGATTAAAACTGGCTGAGATAATCGCGTTTAAACTTTCAGTAAAAAGCAGTTGATATCGAAGTAAAACGAATATATGTATCAGATGCAGTTTTTTATAAGGAGTTCAAAAATATCATTAGATTCGCTCTAGGATTAAAACTGGCTGAGATAATCGCGTTTAAAGTTTCAATAAAAACCAGTTGATTTCTAAGTAAAACGAATATATGTATCAGATGCAGTTTTTTATAAGGAGTTCAAAAATATCATTAGATTCGCTCTAGGATTAAAACTGGCTGAGATAATCGCGTTTAAAGTTTCAATAAAAACCAGTTGATTTCTAAGTAAAACGAATATATGTATCAGATGCAGTTCAAAAATATCATTAGATTCGCTCTAGGATTAAAACTGGCTGAGATAATCGCGTTTAAAGTTTCAATAAAAACCAGTTGATTTCTAAGTAAAACGAATATTTGTATCAGATGCAGTTTTTTATAAGGAGTTCAAAAATATCATTAGATTCGCTCTAGGATTAAAACTGGCTGAGATAATCGAGTTTAAAGTTTCAAGAAATAAAAGTTGCTTTTTAAGGGAAATGAATACATGTATCAGATGCAGTTTTTTATAAGGAGTTCAAAAATATCATTAGATTCGCTCTAGGATCAAAACTGGCTGAGATAATCGCGTTTAAAGTTTCAAGAAATTAAAGTTGCTTTTAAAGGGAAATGAATATATGTATCAGATGCAGTTTTTTATAAGGAGTTCAAAAATATCATTAGATTCGCTCTAGGATTAAAACTGGCTGAGATAATCGCGTTTAAAGTTTCAATAAAAACCAGTTGATTTCTAAGTAAAACGAATATATGAATGATGCAGTTTCTTATAAGGAGTTCAAAAATATTATTAGATTCGCTCTAGGATTAAAACTGGCTGAGATAATCGCGTTTAAAGTTTCAAGAAATTAAAGTTGCTTTTTAAGGGAAATGAATATATGTATCAGTTGCAGTTTTTTATAAGGAGTTCAAAAATATCATTAGATTCGCTCTAGGATTAAAACTGGCTGAGATAATCGCGTTTAAAGTTTCAATAAAAACCAGTTAATTTCTAAGTAAAACGAATATATGTATCAGATGCAGTTTTTTATAAGGAGTTCAAAAATATCATTAGATTCGCTCTAGGATTAAAACTGGCTGAGATAATCGCGTTTAAAGTTTCAAGAAATTAAAGTTGCTTTTTAAGGGAAATGAATACATGTATCAGATGCAGTTTTTTATAAGGAGTTCAAAAATATCATTAGATTCGCTCTAGGATTAAAACTGGCTGAGATAATTGCGTTTAAAGTTTCAGTAAAAAGCAGTTGATTTCTAAGTAAAACGAATATATGTATCAGATGCAGTTCAAAAATATCATTAGATTCGCTCTAGGATTAAAACTGGCTGAGATAATTGCGTTTAAAGTTTCAATAAAAACCAGTTGATTTCTAAGTAAAACGAATATATGTATCAGATGCAGTTTTTTATAAGGAGTTCAAAAATATCATTAGATTCGCTCTAGGATTAAAACTGGCTGAGATAATCGCGTTTAAAGTTTCAATAAAAACCAGTTGATATCGAAGTAAAACGAATATATGTATCAGATGCAGTTTTTTATAAGGAGTTCAAAAATATCATTAGATTCGCTCTAGGATTAAAACTGGCTGAGATAATCGCGTTTAAAGTTTCAATAAAAACCAGTTGATTTCTAAGTAAAACGAATATATGTATCAGATGCAGTTTTTTATAAGGAGTTCAAAAATATCATTAGATTCGCTCTAGGATTAAAACTGGCTGAGATAATCGCGTTTAAAGTTTCAATAAAAACCAGTTGATTTCTAAGTAAAACGAATATATGTATCAGATGCAGTTCAAAAATATCATTAGATTCGCTCTAGGATTAAAACTGGCTGAGATAATCGCGTTTAAAGTTTCAATAAAAACCAGTTGATTTCTAAGTAAAACGAATATTTGTATCAGATGCAGTTTTTTATAAGGAGTTCAAAAATATCATTAGATTCGCTCTAGGATTAAAACTGGCTGAGATAATCGAGTTTAAAGTTTCAAGAAATAAAAGTTGCTTTTTAAGGGAAATGAATACATGTATCAGATGCAGTTTTTTATAAGGAGTTCAAAAATATCATTAGATTCGCTCTAGGATCAAAACTGGCTGAGATAATCGCGTTTAAAGTTTCAAGAAATTAAAGTTGCTTTTAAAGGGAAATGAATATATGTATCAGATGCAGTTTTTTATAAGGAGTTCAAAAATATCATTAGATTCGCTCTAGGATTAAAACTGGCTGAGATAATCGCGTTTAAAGTTTCAATAAAAACCAGTTGATTTCTAAGTAAAACGAATATATGAATGATGCAGTTTCTTATAAGGAGTTCAAAAATATTATTAGATTCGCTCTAGGATTAAAACTGGCTGAGATAATCGCGTTTAAAGTTTCAAGAAATTAAAGTTGCTTTTTAAGGGAAATGAATATATGTATCAGTTGCAGTTTTTTATAAGGAGTTCAAAAATATCATTAGATTCGCTCTAGGATTAAAACTGGCTGAGATAATCGCGTTTAAAGTTTCAATAAAAACCAGTTAATTTCTAAGTAAAACGAATATATGTATCAGATGCAGTTTTTTATAAGGAGTTCAAAAATATCATTAGATTCGCTCTAGGATTAAAACTGGCTGAGATAATCGCGTTTAAAGTTTCAAGAAATTAAAGTTGCTTTTTAAGGGAAATGAATACATGTATCAGATGCAGTTTTTTATAAGGAGTTCAAAAATATCATTAGATTCGCTCTAGGATTAAAACTGGCTGAGATAATTGCGTTTAAAGTTTCAGTAAAAAGCAGTTGATTTCTAAGTAAAACGAATATATGTATCAGATGCAGTTCAAAAATATCATTAGATTCGCTCTAGGATTAAAACTGGCTGAGATAATTGCGTTTAAAGTTTCAATAAAAACCAGTTGATTTCTAAGTAAAACGAATATATGTATCAGATGCAGTTTTTTATAAGGAGTTCAAAAATATCATTAGATTCGCTCTAGGATTAAAACTGGCTGAGATAATCGCGTTTAAAGTTTCAATAAAAACCAGTTGATTTCTAAGTAAAACGAATATATGTATCAGATGCAGTTTTTTATAAGGAGTTCAAAAATATCATTAGATTCGCTCTAGGATTAAAACTGGCTGAGATAATCGCGTTTAAAGTTTCAATAAAAACCAGTTGATTTCTAAGTAAAACGAATATATGTATCAGATGCAGTTTTTTATAAGGAGTTCAAAAATATCATTAGATTCGCTCTAGGATCAAAACTGGCTGAGATAATCGCGTTTAAAGTTTCAAGAAATTAAAGTTGCTTTTTAAGGGAAATGAATATATGTATCAGATGCAGTTTTTTATAAGGAGTTCAAAAATATCATTAGATTCGCTCTAGGATTAAAACTGGCTGAGATAATCGCGTTTAAAGTTTCAATAAAAACCGGTTGATTTCTAAGTAAAACGAATATATGTATCAGATGCAGTTTTTTATAAGGAGTTCAAAAATATCATTAGATTCGCTCTAGGATTAAAACTGGCTGAGATAATCGCGTTTAAAGTTTCAATAAAAACCAGTTGATTTCTAAGTAAAACGAATATATGTATCAGATGCAGTTCAAAAATATCATTAGATTCGCTCTAGGATTAAAACTGGCTGAGATAATCGCGTTTAAATTTTCGATAAAAACCAGTTGATTTCTAAGTAAAACGAATATATGTATCAGGTGCAGTTTTTTATAAGGAGTTCAAAAATATCATTAGATTCGCTCTAGGATCAAAACTGGCTGAGATAATCGCGTTTAAAGTTTCAAGAAATTAAAGTTGCTTTTTAAGGGAAATGAATATATGTATCAGATGCAGTTTTTTATAAGGAGTTCAAAAATATCATTAGATTCGCTCTAGGATTAAAACTGGCTGAGATAATCGCGTTTAAAGTTTCAATAAAAACCAGTTGATTTCTAAGTAAAACGAATATATGTATCAGATGCAGTTCAAAAATATCATTAGATTCGCTCTAGGATTAAAACTGGCTGAGATAATCGCGTTTAAATTTTCGATAAAAACCAGTTGATTTCTAAGTAAAACGAATATATGTATCAGGTGCAGTTTTTTATAAGGAGTTCAAAAATATCATTAGATTCGCTCTAGGATCAAAACTGGCTGAGATAATCGCGTTTAAAGTTTCAAGAAATTAAAGTTGCTTTTTAAGGGAAATGAATATATGTATCAGATGCAGTTTTTTATAAGGAGTTCAAAAATATCATTAGATTCGCTCTAGGATTAAAACTGGCTGAGATAATCGCGTTTAAAGTTTCAATAAAAACCAGTTGATTTCTAAGTAAAACGAATATATGTATCAGATGCAGTTTTTTATAAGGAGTTCAAAAATATCATTAGATTCGCTCTAGGATTAAAACTGGCTGAGATAATCGCGTTTAAAGTTTCAATAAAAACCAGTTGATTTCTAAGTAAAACGAATATATGTATCAGATGCAGTTTTTTATAAGGAGTTCAAAAATATCATTAGATTCGCTCTAGGATTAAAACTGGCTGAGATAATCGCGTTTAAAGTTTCAATAAAAACCGGTTGATTTCTAAGTAAAACGAATATATGTATCAGATGCAGTTTTTTATAAGGAGTTCAAAAATATCATTAGATTCGCTCTAGGATTAAAACTGGCTGAGATAATCGCGTTTAAAGTTTCAATAAAAACCAGCTGATTTCTAAGTAAAACGAATATATGTATCAGATGCAGTTCAAAAATATCATTAGATTCGCTCTAGGATTAAAACTGGCTGAGATAATCGCGTTTAAATTTTCGATAAAAACCAGTTGATTTCTAAGTAAAACGAATATATGTATCAGGTGCAGTTTTTTATAAGGAGTTCAAAAATATCATTAGATTCGCTCTAGGATCAAAACTGGCTGAGATAATCGCGTTTAAAGTTTCAAGAAATTAAAGTTGCTTTTTTAGGGAAATGAATATATGTATCAGATGCAGTTTTTTATAAGGAGTTCAAAAATATCATTAGATTCGCTCTAGGATTAAAACTGGCTGAGATAATCGCGTTTAAAGTTTCAATAAAAACCAGTTGATTTCTAAGTAAAACGAATATATGTATCAGATGCAGTTTTTTATAAGGAGTTCAAAAATATCATTAGATTCGCTCTAGGATTAAAACTGGCTGAGATAATCGCGTTTAAAGTTTCAATAAAAACCAGTTGATTTCTAAGTAAAACGAATATATGTATCAGATGCAGTTTTTTATAAGGAGTTCAAAAATATCATTAGATTCGCTCTAGGATTAAAACTGGCTGAGATAATCGCGTTTAAAGTTTCAATAAAAACCAGTTGATTTCTAAGTAAAACGAATATATGTATCAGATGCAGTTTTTTATAAGGAGTTCAAAAATATCATTAGATTCGCTCTAGGATTAAAACTGGCTGAGATAATCGCGTTTAAAGTTTCAATAAAAACCAGTTGATTTCTAAGTAAAACGAATATATGTATCAGATGCAGTTCAAAAATATCATTAGATTCGCTCTAGGATTAAAACTGGCTGAGATAATCGCGTTTAAATTTTCGATAAAAACCAGTTGATTTCTAAGTAAAACGAATATATGTATCAGATGCAGTTTTTTATAAGGAGTTCAAAAATATCATTAGATTCGCTCTAGGATTAAAACTGGCTGAGATAATCGCGTTTAAAGTTTCAATAAAAACCAGTTGATTTCTAAGTAAAACGAATATATGTATCTGATGCAGTTTTTTATAAGGAGTTCAAAAATATCATTAGATTCGCTCTAGGATTAAAACTGGCTGAGATAATTGCGTTTAAAGTTTCAATAAAAACCAGTTGATTTCTAAGTAAAACGAATATATGTATCAGATGCAGTTTTTTATAAGGAGTTCAAAAATATCATTAGATTCGCTCTAGGATTAAAACTGGCTGAGATAATCGCGTTTAAAGTTTCAATAAAAACCAGTTGATTTCTAAGTAAAACGAATATATGTATCAGATGCAGTTTTTTATAAGGAGTTCAAAAATATCATTAGATTCGCTCTAGGATTAAAACTGGCTGAGATAATCGCGTTTAAAGTTTCAATAAAAACCAGTTGATTTCTAAGTAAAACGAATATATGTATCTGATGCAGTTTTTTATAAGGAGTTCAAAAATATCATTAGATTCGCTCTAGGATTAAAACTGGCTGAGATAATTGCGTTTAAAGTTTCAATAAAAACCAGTTGATTTCTAAGTAAAACGAATATATGTATCAGATGCAGTTTTTTATAAGGAGTTCAAAAATATCATTAGATTCGCTCTAGGATTAAAACTGGCTGAGATAATCGCGTTTAAAGTTTCAATAAAAACCAGTTGATTTCTAAGTAAAACGAATATATGTATCAGATGCAGTTTTTTATAAGGAGTTCAAAAATATCATTAGATTCGCTCTAGGATCAAAACTGGCTGAGATAATCGCGTTTAAAGTTTCAAGAAATTAAAGTTGCTTTTTTAGGGAAATGAATATATGTATCAGATGCAGTTTTTTATAAGGAGTTCAAAAATATCATTAGATTCGCTCTAGGATTAAAACTGGCTGAGATAATCGCGTTTAAAGTTTCAATAAAAACCAGTTGATTTCTAAGTAAAACGAATATATGTATCAGATGCAGTTTTTTATAAGGAGTTCAAAAATATCATTAGATTCGCTCTAGGATTAAAACTGGCTGAGATAATCGCGTTTAAAGTTTCAATAAAAACCAGTTGATTTCTAAGTAAAACGAATATATGTATCAGATGCAGTTTTTTATAAGGAGTTCAAAAATATCATTAGATTCGCTCTAGGATTAAAACTGGCTGAGATAATCGCGTTTAAAGTTTCAATAAAAACCAGTTGATTTCTAAGTAAAACGAATATATGTATCAGATGCAGTTTTTTATAAGGAGTTCAAAAATATCATTAGATTCGCTCTAGGATTAAAACTGGCTGAGATAATCGCGTTTAAAGTTTCAATAAAAACCAGTTGATTTCTAAGTAAAACGAATATATGTATCAGATGCAGTTTTTTATAAGGAGTTCAAAAATATCATTAGATTCGCTCTAGGATCAAAACTGGCTGAGATAATCGCGTTTAAAGTTTCAAGAAATTAAAGTTGCTTTTTAAGGGAAATGAATATATGTATCAGATGCAGTTTTTTATAAGGAGTTCAAAAATATCATTAGATTCGCTCTAGGATTAAAACTGGCTGAGATAATCGCGTTTAAAGTTTCAATAAAAACCGGTTGATTTCTAAGTAAAACGAATATATGTATCAGATGCAGTTTTTTATAAGGAGTTCAAAAATATCATTAGATTCGCTCTAGGATTAAAACTGGCTGAGATAATCGCGTTTAAAGTTTCAATAAAAACCAGTTGATTTCTAAGTAAAACGAATATATGTATCAGATGCAGTTCAAAAATATCATTAGATTCGCTCTAGGATTAAAACTGGCTGAGATAATCGCGTTTAAATTTTCGATAAAAACCAGTTGATTTCTAAGTAAAACGAATATATGTATCAGATGCAGTTTTTTATAAGGAGTTCAAAAATATCATTAGATTCGCTCTAGGATTAAAACTGGCTGAGATAATCGCGTTTAAAGTTTCAATAAAAACCAGTTGATTTCTAAGTAAAACGAATATATGTATCAGATGCAGTTTTTTATAAGGAGTTCAAAAATATCATTAGATTCGCTCTAGGATTAAAACTGGCTGAGATAATCGCGTTTAAAGTTTCAATAAAAACCAGTTGATTTCTAAGTAAAACGAATATATGTATCAGATGCAGTTTTTTATAAGGAGTTCAAAAATATCATTAGATTCGCTCTAGGATTAAAACTGGCTGAGATAATCGCGTTTAAAGTTTCAATAAAAACCAGTTGATTTCTAAGTAAAACGAATATATGTATCAGATGCAGTTCAAAAATATCATTAGATTCGCTCTAGGATTAAAACTGGCTGAGATAATCGCGTTTAAATTTTCGATAAAAACCAGTTGATTTCTAAGTAAAACGAATATATGTATCAGATGCAGTTTTTTATAAGGAGTTCAAAAATATCATTAGATTCGCTCTAGGATTAAAACTGGCTGAGATAATCGCGTTTAAAGTTTCAATAAAAACCAGTTGATTTCTAAGTAAAACGAATATATGTATCTGATGCAGTTTTTTATAAGGAGTTCAAAAATATCATTAGATTCGCTCTAGGATTAAAACTGGCTGAGATAATTGCGTTTAAAGTTTCAATAAAAACCAGTTGATTTCTAAGTAAAACGAATATATGTATCAGATGCAGTTTTTTATAAGGAGTTCAAAAATATCATTAGATTCGCTCTAGGATTAAAACTGGCTGAGATAATCGCGTTTAAAGTTTCAATAAAAACCAGTTGATTTCTAAGTAAAACGAATATATGTATCAGATGCAGTTTTTTATAAGGAGTTCAAAAATATCATTAGATTCGCTCTAGGATTAAAACTGGCTGAGATAATCGCGTTTAAAGTTTCAATAAAAACCAGTTGATTTCTAAGTAAAACGAATATATGTATCAGATGCAGTTTTTTATAAGGAGTTCAAAAATATCATTAGATTCGCTCTAGGATTAAAACTGGCTGAGATAATCGCGTTTAAAGTTTCAATAAAAACCGGTTGATTTCTAAGTAAAACGAATATATGTATCAGATGCAGTTTTTTATAAGGAGTTCAAAAATATCATTAGATTCGCTCTAGGATTAAAACTGGCTGAGATAATCGCGTTTAAAGTTTCAATAAAAACCAGCTGATTTCTAAGTAAAACGAATATATGTATCAGATGCAGTTCAAAAATATCATTAGATTCGCTCTAGGATTAAAACTGGCTGAGATAATCGCGTTTAAATTTTCGATAAAAACCAGTTGATTTCTAAGTAAAACGAATATATGTATCAGGTGCAGTTTTTTATAAGGAGTTCAAAAATATCATTAGATTCGCTCTAGGATCAAAACTGGCTGAGATAATCGCGTTTAAAGTTTCAAGAAATTAAAGTTGCTTTTTTAGGGAAATGAATATATGTATCAGATGCAGTTTTTTATAAGGAGTTCAAAAATATCATTAGATTCGCTCTAGGATTAAAACTGGCTGAGATAATCGCGTTTAAAGTTTCAATAAAAACCAGTTGATTTCTAAGTAAAACGAATATATGTATCAGATGCAGTTTTTTATAAGGAGTTCAAAAATATCATTAGATTCGCTCTAGGATTAAAACTGGCTGAGATAATCGCGTTTAAAGTTTCAATAAAAACCAGTTGATTTCTAAGTAAAACGAATATATGTATCAGATGCAGTTTTTTATAAGGAGTTCAAAAATATCATTAGATTCGCTCTAGGATTAAAACTGGCTGAGATAATCGCGTTTAAAGTTTCAATAAAAACCAGTTGATTTCTAAGTAAAACGAATATATGTATCAGATGCAGTTTTTTATAAGGAGTTCAAAAATATCATTAGATTCGCTCTAGGATTAAAACTGGCTGAGATAATCGCGTTTAAAGTTTCAATAAAAACCAGCTGATTTCTAAGTAAAACGAATATATGTATCAGATGCAGTTCAAAAATATCATTAGATTCGCTCTAGGATTAAAACTGGCTGAGATAATCGCGTTTAAATTTTCGATAAAAACCAGTTGATTTCTAAGTAAAACGAATATATGTATCAGGTGCAGTTTTTTATAAGGAGTTCAAAAATATCATTAGATTCGCTCTAGGATCAAAACTGGCTGAGATAATCGCGTTTAAAGTTTCAAGAAATTAAAGTTGCTTTTTTAGGGAAATGAATATATGTATCAGATGCAGTTTTTTATAAGGAGTTCAAAAATATCATTAGATTCGCTCTAGGATTAAAACTGGCTGAGATAATCGCGTTTAAAGTTTCAATAAAAACCAGTTGATTTCTAAGTAAAACGAATATATGTATCAGATGCAGTTTTTTATAAGGAGTTCAAAAATATCATTAGATTCGCTCTAGGATTAAAACTGGCTGAGATAATCGCGTTTAAAGTTTCAATAAAAACCAGTTGATTTCTAAGTAAAACGAATATATGTATCAGATGCAGTTTTTTATAAGGAGTTCAAAAATATCATTAGATTCGCTCTAGGATTAAAACTGGCTGAGATAATCGCGTTTAAAGTTTCAATAAAAACCAGTTGATTTCTAAGTAAAACGAATATATGTATCAGATGCAGTTTTTTATAAGGAGTTCAAAAATATCATTAGATTCGCTCTAGGATTAAAACTGGCTGAGATAATCGCGTTTAAAGTTTCAATAAAAACCAGTTGATTTCTAAGTAAAACGAATATATGTATCAGATGCAGTTCAAAAATATCATTAGATTCGCTCTAGGATTAAAACTGGCTGAGATAATCGCGTTTAAATTTTCGATAAAAACCAGTTGATTTCTAAGTAAAACGAATATATGTATCAGATGCAGTTTTTTATAAGGAGTTCAAAAATATCATTAGATTCGCTCTAGGATTAAAACTGGCTGAGATAATCGCGTTTAAAGTTTCAATAAAAACCAGTTGATTTCTAAGTAAAACGAATATATGTATCTGATGCAGTTTTTTATAAGGAGTTCAAAAATATCATTAGATTCGCTCTAGGATTAAAACTGGCTGAGATAATCGCGTTTAAAGTTTCAATAAAAACCAGCTGATTTCTAAGTAAAACGAATATATGTATCAGATGCAGTTCAAAAATATCATTAGATTCGCTCTAGGATTAAAACTGGCTGAGATAATCGCGTTTAAATTTTCGATAAAAACCAGTTGATTTCTAAGTAAAACGAATATATGTATCAGGTGCAGTTTTTTATAAGGAGTTCAAAAATATCATTAGATTCGCTCTAGGATCAAAACTGGCTGAGATAATCGCGTTTAAAGTTTCAAGAAATTAAAGTTGCTTTTTTAGGGAAATGAATATATGTATCAGATGCAGTTTTTTATAAGGAGTTCAAAAATATCATTAGATTCGCTCTAGGATTAAAACTGGCTGAGATAATCGCGTTTAAAGTTTCAATAAAAACCAGTTGATTTCTAAGTAAAACGAATATATGTATCAGATGCAGTTTTTTATAAGGAGTTCAAAAATATCATTAGATTCGCTCTAGGATTAAAACTGGCTGAGATAATCGCGTTTAAAGTTTCAATAAAAACCAGTTGATTTCTAAGTAAAACGAATATATGTATCAGATGCAGTTTTTTATAAGGAGTTCAAAAATATCATTAGATTCGCTCTAGGATTAAAACTGGCTGAGATAATCGCGTTTAAAGTTTCAATAAAAACCAGTTGATTTCTAAGTAAAACGAATATATGTATCAGATGCAGTTTTTTATAAGGAGTTCAAAAATATCATTAGATTCGCTCTAGGATTAAAACTGGCTGAGATAATCGCGTTTAAAGTTTCAGTAAAAACCAGTTGATTTCTAAGTAAAACGAATATATGTATCAGATGCAGTTTTTTATAAGGAGTTCAAAAATATCATTAGATTCGCTCTAGGATTAAAACTGGCTGAGATAATCGCGTTTAAATTTTCGATAAAAACCAGTTGATTTCTAAGTAAAACGAATATGTATCAGGTGCAGTTTTTTATAAGGAGTTCAAAAATATCATTAGATTCGCTCTAGGATCAAAACTGGCTGAGATAATCGCGTTTAAAGTTTCAAGAAATTAAAGTTGCTTTTTTAGGGAAATGAATATATGTATCAGATGCAGTTTTTTATAAGGAGTTCAAAAATATCATTAGATTCGCTCTAGGATTAAAACTGGCTGAGATAATCGCGTTTAAAGTTTCAATAAAAACCAGTTGATTTCTAAGTAAAACGAATATATGTATCAGATGCAGTTTTTTATAAGGAGTTCAAAAATATCATTAGATTCGCTCTAGGATTAAAACTGGCTGAGATAATCGCGTTTAAAGTTTCAATAAAAACCAGTTGATTTCTAAGTAAAACGAATATATGTATCAGATGCAGTTTTTTATAAGGAGTTCAAAAATATCATTAGATTCGCTCTAGGATTAAAACTGGCTGAGATAATCGCGTTTAAAGTTTCAATAAAAACCAGTTGATTTCTAAGTAAAACGAATATATGTATCAGATGCAGTTTTTTATAAGGAGTTCAAAAATATCATTAGATTCGCTCTAGGATTAAAACTGGCTGAGATAATCGCGTTTAAAGTTTCAATAAAAACCAGTTGATTTCTAAGTAAAACGAATATATGTATCAGATGCAGTTTTTTATAAGGAGTTCAAAAATATCATTAGATTCGCTCTAGGATTAAAACTGGCTGAGATAATCGCGTTTAAAGTTTCAATAAAAACCAGTTGATTTCTAAGTAAAACGAATATATGTATCAGATGCAGTTCAAAAATATCATTAGATTCGCTCTAGGATTAAAACTGGCTGAGATAATCGCGTTTAAATTTTCGATAAAAACCAGTTGATTTCTAAGTAAAACGAATATATGTATCAGATGCAGTTTTTTATAAGGAGTTCAAAAATATCATTAGATTCGCTCTAGGATTAAAACTGGCTGAGATAATCGCGTTTAAAGTTTCAATAAAAACCAGTTGATTTCTAAGTAAAACGAATATATGTATCTGATGCAGTTTTTTATAAGGAGTTCAAAAATATCATTAGATTCGCTCTAGGATTAAAACTGGCTGAGATAATTGCGTTTAAAGTTTCAATAAAAACCAGTTGATTTCTAAGTAAAACGAATATATGTATCAGATGCAGTTTTTTATAAGGAGTTCAAAAATATCATTAGATTCGCTCTAGGATTAAAACTGGCTGAGATAATCGCGTTTAAAGTTTCAAGAAATTAAAGTTGCTTTTTAAGGGAAATGAATATATGTATCAGATGCAGTTTTTTATAAGGAGTTCAAAAATATCATTAGATTCGCTCTAGGATCAAAACTGGCTGAGATAATCGCGTTTAAAGTTTCAATAAAAACCAGTTGATTTCTAAGTAAAACGAATATATGTATCAGATGCAGTTTTTTATAAGGAGTTCAAAAATATCATTAGATTCGCTCTAGGATTAAAACTGGCTGAGATAATCGCGTTTAAAGTTTCAATAAAAACCAGTTGCTTTTCAAGGGAAATGAATATATGTATCAGATGCAGTTTTTTATAAGGAGTTCAAAAATATCATTAGATTCGCTCTAGGATTAAAACTGGCTGAGATAATCGCGTTTAAAGTTTCAGTAAAAACCAGTTGATTTCTAAGTAAAACGAATATATGTATCAGATGCAGTTTTTTATAAGGAGTTCAAAAATATCATTAGATTCGCTCTAGGATTAAAACTGGCTGAGATAATCGCGTTTAAAGTTTCAGTAAAAACCAGTTGATTTCTAAGTAAAACGAATATATGTATCAGATGCAGTTTTTTATAAGGAGTTCAAAAATATCATTAGATTCGCTCTAGGATTAAAACTGGCTGAGATAATCGCGTTTAAAGTTTCAAGAAATTAAAGTTGCTTTTTAAGGGAAATGAATATATGTATCAGATGCAGTTTTTTATAAGGAGTTCAAAAATATCATTAGATTCGCTCTAGGATTAAAACTGGCTGAGATAATCGCGTTTAAAGTTTCAAGAAATTAAAGTTGCTTTTTAAGGGAAATGAATATATGTATCAGATGCAGTTTTTTATAAGGAGTTCAAAAATATCATTAGATTCGCTCTAGGATTAAAACTGGCTGAGATAATCGCGTTTAAAGTTTCAAGAAATTAAAGTTGCTTTTTAAGGGAAATGAATATATGTATCAGATGCAGTTTTTTATAAGGAGTTCAAAAATATCATTAGATTCGCTCTAGGATCAAAACTGGCTGAGATAATCGCGTTTAAAGTTTCAATAAAAACCAGTTGATTTCTAAGTAAAACGAATATATGTATCAGATGCAGTTTTTTATAAGGAGTTCAAAAATATCATTAGATTCGCTCTAGGATTAAAACTGGCTGAGATAATCGCGTTTAAAGTTTCAATAAAAACCAGTTGCTTTTCAAGGGAAATGAATATATGTATCAGATGCAGTTTTTTATAAGGAGTTCAAAAATATCATTAGATTCGCTCTAGGATTAAAACTGGCTGAGATAATCGCGTTTAAAGTTTCAAGAAATTAAAGTTGCTTTTTAAGGGAAATGAATATATGTATCAGATGCAGTTTTTTATAAGGAGTTCAAAAATATCATTAGATTCGCTCTAGGATTAAAACTGGCTGAGATAATCGCGTTTAAAGTTTCAAGAAATTAAAGTTGCTTTTTAAGGGAAATGAATATATGTATCAGATGCAGTTTTTTATAAGGAGTTCAAAAATATCATTAGATTCGCTCTAGGATCAAAACTGGCTGAGATAATCGCGTTTAAAGTTTCAATAAAAACCAGTTGATTTCTAAGTAAAACGAATATATGTATCAGATGCAGTTTTTTATAAGGAGTTCAAAAATATCATTAGATTCGCTCTAGGATTAAAACTGGCTGAGATAATCGCGTTTAAAGTTTCAATAAAAACCAGTTGCTTTTCAAGGGAAATGAATATATGTATCAGATGCAGTTTTTTATAAGGAGTTCAAAAATATCATTAGATTCGCTCTAGGATTAAAACTGGCTGAGATAATCGCGTTTAAAGTTTCAGTAAAAACCAGTTGATTTCTAAGTAAAACGAATATATGTATCAGATGCAGTTTTTTATAAGGAGTTCAAAAATATCATTAGATTCGCTCTAGGATTAAAACTGGCTGAGATAATCGCGTTTAAAGTTTCAGTAAAAACCAGTTGATTTCTAAGTAAAACGAATATATGTATCAGATGCAGTTTTTTATAAGGAGTTCAAAAATATCATTAGATTCGCTCTAGGATTAAAACTGGCTGAGATAATCGCGTTTAAAGTTTCAATAAAAACCAGTTGCTTTTCAAGGGAAATGAATATATGTATCAGATGCAGTTTTTTATAAGGAGTTCAAAAATATCATTAGATTCGCTCTAGGATTAAAACTGGCTGAGATAATCGCGTTTAAAGTTTCAAGAAATTAAAGTTGCTTTTTAAGGGAAATGAATATATGTATCAGATGCAGTTTTTTATAAGGAGTTCAAAAATATCATTAGATTCGCTCTAGGATTAAAACTGGCTGAGATAATCGCGTTTAAAGTTTCAAGAAATTAAAGTTGCTTTTTAAGGGAAATGAATATATGTATCAGATGCAGTTTTTTATAAGGAGTTCAAAAATATCATTAGATTCGCTCTAGGATTAAAACTGGCTGAGATAATCGCGTTTAAAGTTTCAATAAAAACCAGTTGCTTTTCAAGGGAAATGAATATATGTATCAGATGCAGTTTTTTATAAGGAGTTCAAAAATATCATTAGATTCGCTCTAGGATTAAAACTGGCTGAGATAATCGCGTTTAAAGTTTCAGTAAAAACCAGTTGATTTCTAAGTAAAACGAATATATGTATCAGATGCAGTTTTTTATAAGGAGTTCAAAAATATCATTAGATTCGCTCTAGGATTAAAACTGGCTGAGATAATCGCGTTTAAAGTTTCAGTAAAAACCAGTTGATTTCTAAGTAAAACGAATATATGTATCAGATGCAGTTTTTTATAAGGAGTTCAAAAATATCATAAGATTCGCTCTAGGATTAAAACTGGCTGAGATAATCGCGTTTAAAGTTTCAATAAAAACCAGTTGCTTTTCAAGGGAAATGAATATATGTATCAGATGCAGTTTTTTATAAGGAGTTCAAAAATATCATTAGATTCGCTCTAGGATTAAAACTGGCTGAGATAATCGCGTTTAAAGTTTCAAGAAATTAAAGTTGCTTTTTAAGGGAAATGAATATATGTATCAGATGCAGTTTTTTATAAGGAGTTCAAAAATATCATTAGATTCGCTCTAGGATTAAAACTGGCTGAGATAATCGCGTTTAAAGTTTCAAGAAATTAAAGTTGCTTTTTAAGGGAAATGAATATATGTATCAGATGCAGTTTTTTATAAGGAGTTCAAAAATATCATTAGATTCGCTCTAGGATCAAAACTGGCTGAGATAATCGCGTTTAAAGTTTCAATAAAAACCAGTTGATTTCTAAGTAAAACGAATATATGTATCAGATGCAGTTTTTTATAAGGAGTTCAAAAATATCATTAGATTCGCTCTAGGATTAAAACTGGCTGAGATAATCGCGTTTAAAGTTTCAAGAAATTAAAGTTGCTTTTTAAGGGAAATGAATATATGTATCAGATGCAGTTTTTTATAAGGAGTTCAAAAATATCATTAGATTCGCTCTAGGATTAAAACTGGCTGAGATAATCGCGTTTAAAGTTTCAAGAAATTAAAGTTGCTTTTTAAGGGAAATGAATATATGTATCAGATGCAGTTTTTTATAAGGAGTTCAAAAATATCATTAGATTCGCTCTAGGATTAAAACTGGCTGAGATAATCGCGTTTAAAGTTTCAAGAAATTAAAGTTGCTTTTTAAGGGAAATGAATATATGTATCAGATGCAGTTTTTTATAAGGAGTTCAAAAATATCATTAGATTCGCTCTAGGATTAAAACTGGCTGAGATAATCGCGTTTAAAGTTTCAAGAAATTAAAGTTGCTTTTTAAGGGAAATGAATATATGTATCAGATGCAGTTTTTTATAAGGAGTTCAAAAATATCATTAGATTCGCTCTAGGATTAAAACTGGCTGAGATAATCGCGTTTAAAGTTTCAAGAAATTAAAGTTGCTTTTTAAGGGAAATGAATATATGTATCAGATGCAGTTTTTTATAAGGAGTTCAAAAATATCATTAGATTCGCTCTAGGATTAAAACTGGCTGAGATAATCGCGTTTAAAGTTTCAAGAAATTAAAGTTGCTTTTTAAGGGAAATGAATATATGTATCAGATGCAGTTTTTTATAAGGAGTTCAAAAATATCATTAGATTCGCTCTAGGATCAAAACTGGCTGAGATAATCGCGTTTAAAGTTTCAATAAAAACCAGTTGATTTCTAAGTAAAACGAATATATGTATCAGATGCAGTTTTTTATAAGGAGTTCAAAAATATCATTAGATTCGCTCTAGGATTAAAACTGGCTGAGATAATCGCGTTTAAAGTTTCAATAAAAACCAGTTGCTTTTCAAGGGAAATGAATATATGTATCAGATGCAGTTTTTTATAAGGAGTTCAAAAATATCATTAGATTCGCTCTAGGATTAAAACTGGCTGAGATAATCGCGTTTAAAGTTTCAAGAAATTAAAGTTGCTTTTTAAGGGAAATGAATATATGTATCAGATGCAGTTTTTTATAAGGAGTTCAAAAATATCATTAGATTCGCTCTAGGATTAAAACTGGCTGAGATAATCGCGTTTAAAGTTTCAAGAAATTAAAGTTGCTTTTTAAGGGAAATGAATATATGTATCAGATGCAGTTTTTTATAAGGAGTTCAAAAATATCATTAGATTCGCTCTAGGATCAAAACTGGCTGAGATAATCGCGTTTAAAGTTTCAATAAAAACCAGTTGATTTCTAAGTAAAACGAATATATGTATCAGATGCAGTTTTTTATAAGGAGTTCAAAAATATCATTAGATTCGCTCTAGGATTAAAACTGGCTGAGATAATCGCGTTTAAAGTTTCAGTAAAAACCAGTTGATTTCTAAGTAAAACGAATATATGTATCAGATGCAGTTTTTTATAAGGAGTTCAAAAATATCATTAGATTCGCTCTAGGATTAAAACTGGCTGAGATAATCGCGTTTAAAGTTTCAATAAAAACCAGTTGCTTTTCAAGGGAAATGAATATATGTATCAGATGCAGTTTTTTATAAGGAGTTCAAAAATATCATTAGATTCGCTCTAGGATTAAAACTGGCTGAGATAATCGCGTTTAAAGTTTCAGTAAAAACCAGTTGATTTCTAAGTAAAACGAATATATGTATCAGATGCAGTTTTTTATAAGGAGTTCAAAAATATCATTAGATTCGCTCTAGGATTAAAACTGGCTGAGATAATCGCGTTTAAAGTTTCAGTAAAAACCAGTTGATTTCTAAGTAAAACGAATATATGTATCAGATGCAGTTTTTTATAAGGAGTTCAAAAATATCATTAGATTCGCTCTAGGATTAAAACTGGCTGAGATAATCGCGTTTAAAGTTTCAATAAAAACCAGTTGCTTTTCAAGGGAAATGAATATATGTATCAGATGCAGTTTTTTATAAGGAGTTCAAAAATATCATTAGATTCGCTCTAGGATTAAAACTGGCTGAGATAATCGCGTTTAAAGTTTCAAGAAATTAAAGTTGCTTTTTAAGGGAAATGAATATATGTATCAGATGCAGTTTTTTATAAGGAGTTCAAAAATATCATTAGATTCGCTCTAGGATTAAAACTGGCTGAGATAATCGCGTTTAAAGTTTCAAGAAATTAAAGTTGCTTTTTAAGGGAAATGAATATATGTATCAGATGCAGTTTTTTATAAGGAGTTCAAAAATATCATTAGATTCGCTCTAGGATTAAAACTGGCTGAGATAATCGCGTTTAAAGTTTCAATAAAAACCAGTTGCTTTTCAAGGGAAATGAATATATGTATCAGATGCAGTTTTTTATAAGGAGTTCAAAAATATCATTAGATTCGCTCTAGGATTAAAACTGGCTGAGATAATCGCGTTTAAAGTTTCAGTAAAAACCAGTTGATTTCTAAGTAAAACGAATATATGTATCAGATGCAGTTTTTTATAAGGAGTTCAAAAATATCATTAGATTCGCTCTAGGATTAAAACTGGCTGAGATAATCGCGTTTAAAGTTTCAGTAAAAACCAGTTGATTTCTAAGTAAAACGAATATATGTATCAGATGCAGTTTTTTATAAGGAGTTCAAAAATATCATAAGATTCGCTCTAGGATTAAAACTGGCTGAGATAATCGCGTTTAAAGTTTCAATAAAAACCAGTTGCTTTTCAAGGGAAATGAATATATGTATCAGATGCAGTTTTTTATAAGGAGTTCAAAAATATCATTAGATTCGCTCTAGGATTAAAACTGGCTGAGATAATCGCGTTTAAAGTTTCAAGAAATTAAAGTTGCTTTTTAAGGGAAATGAATATATGTATCAGATGCAGTTTTTTATAAGGAGTTCAAAAATATCATTAGATTCGCTCTAGGATTAAAACTGGCTGAGATAATCGCGTTTAAAGTTTCAAGAAATTAAAGTTGCTTTTTAAGGGAAATGAATATATGTATCAGATGCAGTTTTTTATAAGGAGTTCAAAAATATCATTAGATTCGCTCTAGGATCAAAACTGGCTGAGATAATCGCGTTTAAAGTTTCAATAAAAACCAGTTGATTTCTAAGTAAAACGAATATATGTATCAGATGCAGTTTTTTATAAGGAGTTCAAAAATATCATTAGATTCGCTCTAGGATTAAAACTGGCTGAGATAATCGCGTTTAAAGTTTCAAGAAATTAAAGTTGCTTTTTAAGGGAAATGAATATATGTATCAGATGCAGTTTTTTATAAGGAGTTCAAAAATATCATTAGATTCGCTCTAGGATTAAAACTGGCTGAGATAATCGCGTTTAAAGTTTCAAGAAATTAAAGTTGCTTTTTAAGGGAAATGAATATATGTATCAGATGCAGTTTTTTATAAGGAGTTCAAAAATATCATTAGATTCGCTCTAGGATTAAAACTGGCTGAGATAATCGCGTTTAAAGTTTCAAGAAATTAAAGTTGCTTTTTAAGGGAAATGAATATATGTATCAGATGCAGTTTTTTATAAGGAGTTCAAAAATATCATTAGATTCGCTCTAGGATCAAAACTGGCTGAGATAATCGCGTTTAAAGTTTCAATAAAAACCAGTTGATTTCTAAGTAAAACGAATATATGTATCAGATGCAGTTTTTTATAAGGAGTTCAAAAATATCATTAGATTCGCTCTAGGATTAAAACTGGCTGAGATAATCGCGTTTAAAGTTTCAATAAAAACCAGTTGCTTTTCAAGGGAAATGAATATATGTATCAGATGCAGTTTTTTATAAGGAGTTCAAAAATATCATTAGATTCGCTCTAGGATTAAAACTGGCTGAGATAATCGCGTTTAAAGTTTCAAGAAATTAAAGTTGCTTTTTAAGGGAAATGAATATATGTATCAGATGCAGTTTTTTATAAGGAGTTCAAAAATATCATTAGATTCGCTCTAGGATTAAAACTGGCTGAGATAATCGCGTTTAAAGTTTCAAGAAATTAAAGTTGCTTTTTAAGGGAAATGAATATATGTATCAGATGCAGTTTTTTATAAGGAGTTCAAAAATATCATTAGATTCGCTCTAGGATTAAAACTGGCTGAGATAATCGCGTTTAAAGTTTCAACAAAAACCAGTTGCTTTTCAAGGGAAATGAATATATGTATCAGATGCAGTTTTTTATAAGGAGTTCAAAAATATCATTAGATTCGCTCTAGGATTAAAACTGGCTGAGATAATCGCGTTTAAAGTTTCAGTAAAAACCAGTTGATTTCTAAGTAAAACGAATATATGTATCAGATGCAGTTTTTTATAAGGAGTTCAAAAATATCATTAGATTCGCTCTAGGATTAAAACTGGCTGAGATAATCGCGTTTAAAGTTTCAGTAAAAACCAGTTGATTTCTAAGTAAAACGAATATATGTATCAGATGCAGTTTTTTATAAGGAGTTCAAAAATATCATTAGATTCGCTCTAGGATTAAAACTGGCTGAGATAATCGCGTTTAAAGTTTCAAGAAATTAAAGTTGCTTTTTAAGGGAAATGAATATATGTATCAGATGCAGTTTTTTATAAGGAGTTCAAAAATATCATTAGATTCGCTCTAGGATTAAAACTGGCTGAGATAATCGCGTTTAAAGTTTCAAGAAATTAAAGTTGCTTTTTAAGGGAAATGAATATATGTATCAGATGCAGTTTTTTATAAGGAGTTCAAAAATATCATTAGATTCGCTCTAGGATTAAAACTGGCTGAGATAATCGCGTTTAAAGTTTCAACAAAAACCAGTTGCTTTTCAAGGGAAATGAATATATGTATCAGATGCAGTTTTTTATAAGGAGTTCAAAAATATCATTAGATTCGCTCTAGGATTAAAACTGGCTGAGATAATCGCGTTTAAAGTTTCAGTAAAAACCAGTTGATTTCTAAGTAAAACGAATATATGTATCAGATGCAGTTTTTTATAAGGAGTTCAAAAATATCATTAGATTCGCTCTAGGATTAAAACTGGCTGAGATAATCGCGTTTAAAGTTTCAGTAAAAACCAGTTGATTTCTAAGTAAAACGAATATATGTATCAGATGCAGTTTTTTATAAGGAGTTCAAAAATATCATTAGATTCGCTCTAGGATTAAAACTGGCTGAGATAATCGCGTTTAAAGTTTCAATAAAAACCAGTTGCTTTTCAAGGGAAATGAATATATGTATCAGATGCAGTTTTTTATAAGGAGTTCAAAAATATCATTAGATTCGCTCTAGGATTAAAACTGGCTGAGATAATCGCGTTTAAAGTTTCAAGAAATTAAAGTTGCTTTTTAAGGGAAATGAATATATGTATCAGATGCAGTTTTTTATAAGGAGTTCAAAAATATCATTAGATTCGCTCTAGGATTAAAACTGGCTGAGATAATCGCGTTTAAAGTTTCAAGAAATTAAAGTTGCTTTTTAAGGGAAATGAATATATGTATCAGATGCAGTTTTTTATAAGGAGTTCAAAAATATCATTAGATTCGCTCTAGGATTAAAACTGGCTGAGATAATCGCGTTTAAAGTTTCAAGAAATTAAAGTTGCTTTTTAAGGGAAATGAATATATGTATCAGATGCAGTTTTTTATAAGGAGTTCAAAAATATCATTAGATTCGCTCTAGGATTAAAACTGGCTGAGATAATCGCGTTTAAAGTTTCAAGAAATTAAAGTTGCTTTTTAAGGGAAATGAATATATGTATCAGATGCAGTTTTTTATAAGGAGTTCAAAAATATCATTAGATTCGCTCTAGGATTAAAACTGGCTGAGATAATCGCGTTTAAAGTTTCAAGAAATTAAAGTTGCTTTTTAAGGGAAATGAATATATGTATCAGATGCAGTTTTTTATAAGGAGTTCAAAAATATCATTAGATTCGCTCTAGGATTAAAACTGGCT
Organism: Orchesella flavescens; assembly: GCA_964034955.1. Taxonomy (NCBI): domain Eukaryota; kingdom Metazoa; phylum Arthropoda; class Collembola; order Entomobryomorpha; family Orchesellidae; genus Orchesella; species Orchesella flavescens. The sequence goes on from OZ035953.1 coordinate 46,724,089, forward strand.
GAGATAATCGCGTTTAAAGTTTCAATAAAAACCAGTTGCTTTTCAAGGGAAATGAATATATGTATCAGATGCAGTTTTTTATAAGGAGTTCAAAAATATCATTAGATTCGCTCTAGGATTAAAACTGGCTGAGATAATCGCGTTTAAAGTTTCAAGAAATTAAAGTTGCTTTTTAAGGGAAATGAATATATGTATCAGATGCAGTTTTTTATAAGGAGTTCAAAAATATCATTAGATTCGCTCTAGGATTAAAACTGGCTGAGATAATTGCGTTTAAAGTTTCAAGAAATTAAAGTTGCTTTTTAAGGGAAATGAATATATGTATCAGATGCAGTTTTTTATAAGGAGTTCAAAAATATCATTAGATTCGCTCTAGGATTAAAACTGGCTGAGATAATCGCGTTTAAAGTTTCAAGAAATTAAAGTTGCTTTTTAAGGGAAATGAATATATGTATCAGATGCAGTTTTTTATAAGGAGTTCAAAAATATCATTAGATTCGCTCTAGGATTAAAACTGGCTGAGATAATCGCGTTTAAAGTTTCAAGAAATTAAAGTTGCTTTTTAAGGGAAATGAATATATGTATCAGATGCAGTTTTTTATAAGGAGTTCAAAAATATCATTAGATTCGCTCTAGGATTAAAACTGGCTGAGATAATCGCGTTTAAAGTTTCAACAAAAACCAGTTGCTTTTCAAGGGAAATGAATATATGTATCAGATGCAGTTTTTTATAAGGAGTTCAAAAATATCATTAGATTCGCTCTAGGATTAAAACTGGCTGAGATAATCGCGTTTAAAGTTTCAGTAAAAACCAGTTGATTTCTAAGTAAAACGAATATATGTATCAGATGCAGTTTTTTATAAGGAGTTCAAAAATATCATTAGATTCGCTCTAGGATTAAAACTGGCTGAGATAATCGCGTTTAAAGTTTCAGTAAAAACCAGTTGATTTCTAAGTAAAACGAATATATGTATCAGATGCAGTTTTTTATAAGGAGTTCAAAAATATCATTAGATTCGCTCTAGGATTAAAACTGGCTGAGATAATCGCGTTTAAAGTTTCAATAAAAACCAGTTGCTTTTCAAGGGAAATGAATATATGTATCAGATGCAGTTTTTTATAAGGAGTTCAAAAATATCATTAGATTCGCTCTAGGATTAAAACTGGCTGAGATAATCGCGTTTAAAGTTTCAAGAAATTAAAGTTGCTTTTTAAGGGAAATGAATATATGTATCAGATGCAGTTTTTTATAAGGAGTTCAAAAATATCATTAGATTCGCTCTAGGATTAAAACTGGCTGAGATAATCGCGTTTAAAGTTTCAAGAAATTAAAGTTGCTTTTTAAGGGAAATGAATATATGTATCAGATGCAGTTTTTTATAAGGAGTTCAAAAATATCATTAGATTCGCTCTAGGATTAAAACTGGCTGAGATAATCGCGTTTAAAGTTTCAAGAAATTAAAGTTGCTTTTTAAGGGAAATGAATATATGTATCAGATGCAGTTTTTTATAAGGAGTTCAAAAATATCATTAGATTCGCTCTAGGATCAAAACTGGCTGAGATAATCGCGTTTAAAGTTTCAATAAAAACCAGTTGATTTCTAAGTAAAACGAATATATGTATCAGATGCAGTTTTTTATAAGGAGTTCAAAAATATCATTAGATTCGCTCTAGGATTAAAACTGGCTGAGATAATCGCGTTTAAAGTTTCAATAAAAACCAGTTGATTTCTAAGTAAAACGAATATATGTATCAGATGCAGTTTTTTATAAGGAGTTCAAAAATATCATTAGATTCGCTCTAGGATTAAAACTGGCTGAGATAATCGCGTTTAAAGTTTCAAGAAATTAAAGTTGCTTTTTAAGGGAAATGAATATATGTATCAGATGCAGTTTTTTATAAGGAGTTCAAAAATATCATTAGATTCGCTCTAGGATCAAAACTGGCTGAGATAATCGCGTTTAAAGTTTCAATAAAAACCAGTTGATTTCTAAGTAAAACGAATATATGTATCAGATGCAGTTTTTTATAAGGAGTTCAAAAATATCATTAGATTCGCTCTAGGATTAAAACTGGCTGAGATAATCGCGTTTAAAGTTTCAAGAAATTAAAGTTGCTTTTTAAGGGAAATGAATATATGTATCAGATGCAGTTTTTTATAAGGAGTTCAAAAATATCATTAGATTCGCTCTAGGATTAAAACTGGCTGAGATAATCGCGTTTAAAGTTTCAAGAAATTAAAGTTGCTTTTTAAGGGAAATGAATATATGTATCAGATGCAGTTTTTTATAAGGAGTTCAAAAATATCATTAGATTCGCTCTAGGATTAAAACTGGCTGAGATAATCGCGTTTAAAGTTTCAAGAAATTAAAGTTGCTTTTTAAGGGAAATGAATATATGTATCAGATGCAGTTTTTTATAAGGAGTTCAAAAATATCATTAGATTCGCTCTAGGATCAAAACTGGCTGAGATAATCGCGTTTAAAGTTTCAATAAAAACCAGTTGATTTCTAAGTAAAACGAATATATGTATCAGATGCAGTTTTTTATAAGGAGTTCAAAAATATCATTAGATTCGCTCTAGGATTAAAACTGGCTGAGATAATCGCGTTTAAAGTTTCAGTAAAAACCAGTTGATTTCTAAGTAAAACGAATATATGTATCAGATGCAGTTTTTTATAAGGAGTTCAAAAATATCATTAGATTCGCTCTAGGATTAAAACTGGCTGAGATAATCGCGTTTAAAGTTTCAATAAAAACCAGTTGCTTTTCAAGGGAAATGAATATATGTATCAGATGCAGTTTTTTATAAGGAGTTCAAAAATATCATTAGATTCGCTCTAGGATTAAAACTGGCTGAGATAATCGCGTTTAAAGTTTCAATAAAAACCAGTTGCTTTTCAAGGGAAATGAATATATGTATCAGATGCAGTTTTTTATAAGGAGTTCAAAAATATCATTAGATTCGCTCTAGGATTAAAACTGGCTGAGATAATCGCGTTTAAAGTTTCAAGAAATTAAAGTTGCTTTTTAAGGGAAATGAATATATGTATCAGATGCAGTTTTTTATAAGGAGTTCAAAAATATCATTAGATTCGCTCTAGGATTAAAACTGGCTGAGATAATCGCGTTTAAAGTTTCAAGAAATTAAAGTTGCTTTTTAAGGGAAATGAATATATGTATCAGATGCAGTTTTTTATAAGGAGTTCAAAAATATCATTAGATTCGCTCTAGGATTAAAACTGGCTGAGATAATCGCGTTTAAAGTTTCAATAAAAACCAGTTGATTTCTAAGTAAAACGAATATATGTATCAGATGCAGTTTTTTATAAGGAGTTCAAAAATATCATTAGATTCGCTCTAGGATCAAAACTGGCTGAGATAATCGCGTTTAAAGTTTCAATAAAAACCAGTTGATTTCTAAGTAAAACGAATATATGTATCAGATGCAGTTTTTTATAAGGAGTTCAAAAATATCATTAGATTCGCTCTAGGATTAAAACTGGCTGAGATAATCGCGTTTAAAGTTTCAATAAAAACCAGTTGCTTTTCAAGGGAAATGAATATATGTATCAGATGCAGTTTTTTATAAGGAGTTCAAAAATATCATTAGATTCGCTCTAGGATTAAAACTGGCTGAGATAATCGCGTTTAAAGTTTCAATAAAAACCAGTTGATTTCTAAGTAAAACGAATATATGTATCAGATGCAGTTTTTTATAAGGAGTTCAAAAATATCATTAGATTCGCTCTAGGATTAAAACTGGCTGAGATAATCGCGTTTAAAGTTTCAATAAAAACCAGTTGATTTCTAAGTAAAACGAATATATGTATCAGATGCAGTTTTTTATAAGGAGTTCAAAAATATCATTAGATTCGCTCTAGGATTAAAACTGGCTGAGATAATCGCGTTTAAAGTTTCAATAAAAACCAGTTGCTTTTCAAGGGAAATGAATATATGTATCAGATGCAGTTTTTTATAAGGAGTTCAAAAATATCATTAGATTCGCTCTAGGATTAAAACTGGCTGAGATAATCGCGTTTAAAGTTTCAATAAAAACCAGTTGCTTTTCAAGGGAAATGAATATATGTATCAGATGCAGTTTTTTATAAGGAGTTCAAAAATATCATTAGATTCGCTCTAGGATTAAAACTGGCTGAGATAATCGCGTTTAAAGTTTCAAGAAATTAAAGTTGCTTTTTAAGGGAAATGAATATATGTATCAGATGCAGTTTTTTATAAGGAGTTCAAAAATATCATTAGATTCGCTCTAGGATTAAAACTGGCTGAGATAATCGCGTTTAAAGTTTCAAGAAATTAAAGTTGCTTTTTAAGGGAAATGAATATATGTATCAGATGCAGTTTTTTATAAGGAGTTCAAAAATATCATTAGATTCGCTCTAGGATTAAAACTGGCTGAGATAATCGCGTTTAAAGTTTCAATAAAAACCAGTTGATTTCTAAGTAAAACGAATATATGTATCAGATGCAGTTTTTTATAAGGAGTTCAAAAATATCATTAGATTCGCTCTAGGATCAAAACTGGCTGAGATAATCGCGTTTAAAGTTTCAATAAAAACCAGTTGATTTCTAAGTAAAACGAATATATGTATCAGATGCAGTTTTTTATAAGGAGTTCAAAAATATCATTAGATTCGCTCTAGGATTAAAACTGGCTGAGATAATCGCGTTTAAAGTTTCAATAAAAACCAGTTGCTTTTCAAGGGAAATGAATATATGTATCAGATGCAGTTTTTTATAAGGAGTTCAAAAATATCATTAGATTCGCTCTAGGATTAAAACTGGCTGAGATAATCGCGTTTAAAGTTTCAGTAAAAACCAGTTGATTTCTAAGTAAAACGAATATATGTATCAGATGCAGTTTTTTATAAGGAGTTCAAAAATATCATTAGATTCGCTCTAGGATTAAAACTGGCTGAGATAATCGCGTTTAAAGTTTCAATAAAAACCAGTTGCTTTTCAAGGGAAATGAATATATGTATCAGATGCAGTTTTTTATAAGGAGTTCAAAAATATCATTAGATTCGCTCTAGGATTAAAACTGGCTGAGATAATCGCGTTTAAAGTTTCAATAAAAACCAGTTGCTTTTCAAGGGAAATGAATATATGTATCAGATGCAGTTTTTTATAAGGAGTTCAAAAATATCATTAGATTCGCTCTAGGATTAAAACTGGCTGAGATAATCGCGTTTAAAGTTTCAAGAAATTAAAGTTGCTTTTTAAGGGAAATGAATATATGTATCAGATGCAGTTTTTTATAAGGAGTTCAAAAATATCATTAGATTCGCTCTAGGATTAAAACTGGCTGAGATAATCGCGTTTAAAGTTTCAAGAAATTAAAGTTGCTTTTTAAGGGAAATGAATATATGTATCAGATGCAGTTTTTTATAAGGAGTTCAAAAATATCATTAGATTCGCTCTAGGATTAAAACTGGCTGAGATAATCGCGTTTAAAGTTTCAATAAAAACCAGTTGATTTCTAAGTAAAACGAATATATGTATCAGATGCAGTTTTTTATAAGGAGTTCAAAAATATCATTAGATTCGCTCTAGGATCAAAACTGGCTGAGATAATCGCGTTTAAAGTTTCAATAAAAACCAGTTGATTTCTAAGTAAAACGAATATATGTATCAGATGCAGTTTTTTATAAGGAGTTCAAAAATATCATTAGATTCGCTCTAGGATTAAAACTGGCTGAGATAATCGCGTTTAAAGTTTCAATAAAAACCAGTTGCTTTTCAAGGGAAATGAATATATGTATCAGATGCAGTTTTTTATAAGGAGTTCAAAAATATCATTAGATTCGCTCTAGGATTAAAACTGGCTGAGATAATCGCGTTTAAAGTTTCAATAAAAACCAGTTGATTTCTAAGTAAAACGAATATATGTATCAGATGCAGTTTTTTATAAGGAGTTCAAAAATATCATTAGATTCGCTCTAGGATTAAAACTGGCTGAGATAATCGCGTTTAAAGTTTCAATAAAAACCAGTTGATTTCTAAGTAAAACGAATATATGTATCAGATGCAGTTTTTTATAAGGAGTTCAAAAATATCATTAGATTCGCTCTAGGATTAAAACTGGCTGAGATAATCGCGTTTAAAGTTTCAATAAAAACCAGTTGCTTTTCAAGGGAAATGAATATATGTATCAGATGCAGTTTTTTATAAGGAGTTCAAAAATATCATTAGATTCGCTCTAGGATTAAAACTGGCTGAGATAATCGCGTTTAAAGTTTCAATAAAAACCAGTTGCTTTTCAAGGGAAATGAATATATGTATCAGATGCAGTTTTTTATAAGGAGTTCAAAAATATCATTAGATTCGCTCTAGGATTAAAACTGGCTGAGATAATCGCGTTTAAAGTTTCAAGAAATTAAAGTTGCTTTTTAAGGGAAATGAATATATGTATCAGATGCAGTTTTTTATAAGGAGTTCAAAAATATCATTAGATTCGCTCTAGGATTAAAACTGGCTGAGATAATCGCGTTTAAAGTTTCAAGAAATTAAAGTTGCTTTTTAAGGGAAATGAATATATGTATCAGATGCAGTTTTTTATAAGGAGTTCAAAAATATCATTAGATTCGCTCTAGGATTAAAACTGGCTGAGATAATCGCGTTTAAAGTTTCAATAAAAACCAGTTGATTTCTAAGTAAAACGAATATATGTATCAGATGCAGTTTTTTATAAGGAGTTCAAAAATATCATTAGATTCGCTCTAGGATCAAAACTGGCTGAGATAATCGCGTTTAAAGTTTCAATAAAAACCAGTTGATTTCTAAGTAAAACGAATATATGTATCAGATGCAGTTTTTTATAAGGAGTTCAAAAATATCATTAGATTCGCTCTAGGATTAAAACTGGCTGAGATAATCGCGTTTAAAGTTTCAATAAAAACCAGTTGCTTTTCAAGGGAAATGAATATATGTATCAGATGCAGTTTTTTATAAGGAGTTCAAAAATATCATTAGATTCGCTCTAGGATTAAAACTGGCTGAGATAATCGCGTTTAAAGTTTCAATAAAAACCAGTTGATTTCTAAGTAAAACGAATATATGTATCAGATGCAGTTTTTTATAAGGAGTTCAAAAATATCATTAGATTCGCTCTAGGATTAAAACTGGCTGAGATAATCGCGTTTAAAGTTTCAATAAAAACCAGTTGATTTCTAAGTAAAACGAATATATGTATCAGATGCAGTTTTTTATAAGGAGTTCAAAAATATCATTAGATTCGCTCTAGGATTAAAACTGGCTGAGATAATCGCGTTTAAAGTTTCAGTAAAAACCAGTTGATTTCTAAGTAAAACGAATATATGTATCAGATGCAGTTTTTTATAAGGAGTTCAAAAATATCATTAGATTCGCTCTAGGATTAAAACTGGCTGAGATAATCGCGTTTAAAGTTTCAAGAAATTAAAGTTGCTTTTTAAGGGAAATGAATATATGTATCAGATGCAGTTTTTTATAAGGAGTTCAAAAATATCATTAGATTCGCTCTAGGATCAAAACTGGCTGAGATAATCGCGTTTAAAGTTTCAATAAAAACCAGTTGATTTCTAAGTAAAACGAATATATGTATCAGATGCAGTTTTTTATAAGGAGTTCAAAAATATCATTAGATTCGCTCTAGGATTAAAACTGGCTGAGATAATCGCGTTTAAAGTTTCAAGAAATTAAAGTTGCTTTTTAAGGGAAATGAATATATGTATCAGATGCAGTTTTTTATAAGGAGTTCAAAAATATCATTAGATTCGCTCTAGGATTAAAACTGGCTGAGATAATCGCGTTTAAAGTTTCAAGAAATTAAAGTTGCTTTTTAAGGGAAATGAATATATGTATCAGATGCAGTTTTTTATAAGGAGTTCAAAAATATCATTAGATTCGCTCTAGGATTAAAACTGGCTGAGATAATCGCGTTTAAAGTTTCAAGAAATTAAAGTTGCTTTTTAAGGGAAATGAATATATGTATCAGATGCAGTTTTTTATAAGGAGTTCAAAAATATCATTAGATTCGCTCTAGGATCAAAACTGGCTGAGATAATCGCGTTTAAAGTTTCAATAAAAACCAGTTGATTTCTAAGTAAAACGAATATATGTATCAGATGCAGTTTTTTATAAGGAGTTCAAAAATATCATTAGATTCGCTCTAGGATTAAAACTGGCTGAGATAATCGCGTTTAAAGTTTCAGTAAAAACCAGTTGATTTCTAAGTAAAACGAATATATGTATCAGATGCAGTTTTTTATAAGGAGTTCAAAAATATCATTAGATTCGCTCTAGGATTAAAACTGGCTGAGATAATCGCGTTTAAAGTTTCAATAAAAACCAGTTGCTTTTCAAGGGAAATGAATATATGTATCAGATGCAGTTTTTTATAAGGAGTTCAAAAATATCATTAGATTCGCTCTAGGATTAAAACTGGCTGAGATAATCGCGTTTAAAGTTTCAATAAAAACCAGTTGCTTTTCAAGGGAAATGAATATATGTATCAGATGCAGTTTTTTATAAGGAGTTCAAAAATATCATTAGATTCGCTCTAGGATTAAAACTGGCTGAGATAATCGCGTTTAAAGTTTCAAGAAATTAAAGTTGCTTTTTAAGGGAAATGAATATATGTATCAGATGCAGTTTTTTATAAGGAGTTCAAAAATATCATTAGATTCGCTCTAGGATTAAAACTGGCTGAGATAATCGCGTTTAAAGTTTCAATAAAAACCAGTTGATTTCTAAGTAAAACGAATATATGTATCAGATGCAGTTTTTTATAAGGAGTTCAAAAATATCATTAGATTCGCTCTAGGATCAAAACTGGCTGAGATAATCGCGTTTAAAGTTTCAATAAAAACCAGTTGATTTCTAAGTAAAACGAATATATGTATCAGATGCAGTTTTTTATAAGGAGTTCAAAAATATCATTAGATTCGCTCTAGGATTAAAACTGGCTGAGATAATCGCGTTTAAAGTTTCAATAAAAACCAGTTGCTTTTCAAGGGAAATGAATATATGTATCAGATGCAGTTTTTTATAAGGAGTTCAAAAATATCATTAGATTCGCTCTAGGATTAAAACTGGCTGAGATAATCGCGTTTAAAGTTTCAATAAAAACCAGTTGATTTCTAAGTAAAACGAATATATGTATCAGATGCAGTTTTTTATAAGGAGTTCAAAAATATCATTAGATTCGCTCTAGGATTAAAACTGGCTGAGATAATCGCGTTTAAAGTTTCAATAAAAACCAGTTGATTTCTAAGTAAAACGAATATATGTATCAGATGCAGTTTTTTATAAGGAGTTCAAAAATATCATTAGATTCGCTCTAGGATTAAAACTGGCTGAGATAATCGCGTTTAAAGTTTCAGTAAAAACCAGTTGATTTCTAAGTAAAACGAATATATGTATCAGATGCAGTTTTTTATAAGGAGTTCAAAAATATCATTAGATTCGCTCTAGGATTAAAACTGGCTGAGATAATCGCGTTTAAATTTTCAATAAAAACCAGTTGCTTTTCAAGGGAAATGAATATATGTATCAGATGCAGTTTTTTATAAGGAGTTCAAAAATATCATTAGATTCGCTCTAGGATTAAAACTGGCTGAGATAATCGCGTTTAAAGTTTCAAGAAATTAAAGTTGCTTTTTAAGGGAAATGAATATATGTATCAGTTGCAGTTTTTTATAAGCAGTTCAAAAATATCATTAGATTCGCTCTAGGATTAAAACTGGCTGAGATAATCGCGTTTAAAGTTTCAATAAAAACCAGTTGATTTCTAAGTAAAACGAATATATGTATCAGATGCAGTTTTTTATAAGGAGTTCAAAAATATCATTAGATTCGCTCTAGGATTAAAACTGGCTGAGATAATCGCGTTTAAAGTTTCAAGAAATTAAAGTTGCTTTTTAAGGGAAATGAATATATGTATCAGATGCAGTTTTTTATAAGGAGTTCAAAAATATCATTAGATTCGCTCTAGGATTAAAACTGGCTGAGATAATCGCGTTTAAAGTTTCAATAAAAACCAGTTGCTTTTCAAGGGAAATGAATATATGTATCAGATGCAGTTTTTTATAAGGAGTTCAAAAATATCATTAGATTCGCTCTAGGATCAAAACTGGCTGAGATAATCGCGTTTAAAGTTTCAATAAAAACCAGTTGATTTCTAAGTAAAACGAATATATGTATCAGATGCAGTTTTTTATAAGGAGTTCAAAAATATCATTAGATTCGCTCTAGGATTAAAACTGGCTGAGATAATCGCGTTTAAATTTTCAATAAAAACCAGTTGCTTTTCAAGGGAAATGAATATATGTATCAGATGCAGTTTTTTATAAGGAGTTCAAAAATATCATTAGATTCGCTCTAGGATTAAAACTGGCTGAGATAATCGCGTTTAAAGTTTCAATAAAAACCAGTTGATTTCTAAGTAAAACGAATATATGTATCAGATGCAGTTTTTTATAAGGAGTTCAAAAATATCATTAGATTCGCTCTAGGATTAAAACTGGCTGAGATAATCGCGTTTAAAGTTTCAGTAAAAACCAGTTGATTTCTAAGTAAAACGAATATATGTATCAGATGCAGTTTTTTATAAGGAGTTCAAAAATATCATTAGATTCGCTCTAGGATTAAAACTGGCTGAGATAATCGCGTTTAAAGTTTCAATAAAAACCAGTTGCTTTTCAAGGGAAATGAATATATGTATCAGATGCAGTTTTTTATAAGGAGTTCAAAAATATCATTAGATTCGCTCTAGGATTAAAACTGGCTGACATAATCGCGTTTAAAGTTTCAATAAAAACCAGTTGCTTTTCAAGGGAAATGAATATATGTATCAGATGCAGTTTTTTATAAGGAGTTCAAAAATATCATTAGATTCGCTCTAGGATTAAAACTGGCTGAGATAATCGCGTTTAAAGTTTCAAGAAATTAAAGTTGCTTTTTAAGGGAAATGAATATATGTATCAGATGCAGTTTTTTATAAGGAGTTCAAAAATATCATTAGATTCGCTCTAGGATTAAAACTGGCTGAGATAATCGCGTTTAAAGTTTCAAGAAATTAAAGTTGCTTTTTAAGGGAAATGAATATATGTATCAGATGCAGTTTTTTATAAGGAGTTCAAAAATATCATTAGATTCGCTCTAGGATTAAAACTGGCTGAGATAATCGCGTTTAAAGTTTCAATAAAAACCAGTTGATTTCTAAGTAAAACGAATATATGTATCAGATGCAGTTTTTTATAAGGAGTTCAAAAATATCATTAGATTCGCTCTAGGATCAAAACTGGCTGAGATAATCGCGTTTAAAGTTTCAATAAAAACCAGTTGATTTCTAAGTAAAACGAATATATGTATCAGATGCAGTTTTTTATAAGGAGTTCAAAAATATCATTAGATTCGCTCTAGGATTAAAACTGGCTGAGATAATCGCGTTTAAAGTTTCAATAAAAACCAGTTGCTTTTCAAGGGAAATGAATATATGTATCAGATGCAGTTTTTTATAAGGAGTTCAAAAATATCATTAGATTCGCTCTAGGATTAAAACTGGCTGAGATAATCGCGTTTAAAGTTTCAATAAAAACCAGTTGATTTCTAAGTAAAACGAATATATGTATCAGATGCAGTTTTTTATAAGGAGTTCAAAAATATCATTAGATTCGCTCTAGGATTAAAACTGGCTGAGATAATCGCGTTTAAAGTTTCAATAAAAACCAGTTGATTTCTAAGTAAAACGAATATATGTATCAGATGCAGTTTTTTATAAGGAGTTCAAAAATATCATTAGATTCGCTCTAGGATTAAAACTGGCTGAGATAATCGCGTTTAAAGTTTCAAGAAATTAAAGTTGCTTTTTAAGGGAAATGAATATATGTATCAGATGCAGTTTTTTATAAGGAGTTCAAAAATATCATTAGATTCGCTCTAGGATTAAAACTGGCTGAGATAATCGCGTTTAAAGTTTCAAGAAATTAAAGTTGCTTTTTAAGGGAAATGAATATATGTATCAGATGCAGTTTTTTATAAGGAGTTCAAAAATATCATTAGATTCGCTCTAGGATCAAAACTGGCTGAGATAATCGCGTTTAAAGTTTCAATAAAAACCAGTTGATTTCTAAGTAAAACGAATATATGTATCAGATGCAGTTTTTTATAAGGAGTTCAAAAATATCATTAGATTCGCTCTAGGATTAAAACTGGCTGAGATAATCGCGTTTAAAGTTTCAGTAAAAACCAGTTGATTTCTAAGTAAAACGAATATATGTATCAGATGCAGTTTTTTATAAGGAGTTCAAAAATATCATTAGATTCGCTCTAGGATTAAAACTGGCTGAGATAATCGCGTTTAAAGTTTCAATAAAAACCAGTTGCTTTTCAAGGGAAATGAATATATGTATCAGATGCAGTTTTTTATAAGGAGTTCAAAAATATCATTAGATTCGCTCTAGGATTAAAACTGGCTGAGATAATCGCGTTTAAAGTTTCAGTAAAAACCAGTTGATTTCTAAGTAAAACGAATATATGTATCAGATGCAGTTTTTTATAAGGAGTTCAAAAATATCATTAGATTCGCTCTAGGATCAAAACTGGCTGAGATAATCGCGTTTAAAGTTTCAATAAAAACCAGTTGCTTTTCAAGGGAAATGAATATATGTATCAGATGCAGTTTTTTATAAGGAGTTCAAAAATATCATTAGATTCGCTCTAGGATTAAAACTGGCTGAGATAATCGCGTTTAAAGTTTCAATAAAAACCAGTTGATTTCTAAGTAAAACGAATATATGTATCAGATGCAGTTTTTTATAAGGAGTTCAAAAATATCATTAGATTCGCTCTAGGATTAAAACTGGCTGAGATAATCGCGTTTAAAGTTTCAATAAAAACCAGTTGATTTCTAAGTAAAACGAATATATGTATCAGATGCAGTTTTTTATAAGGAGTTCAAAAATATCATTAGATTCGCTCTAGGATTAAAACTGGCTGAGATAATCGCGTTTAAAGTTTCAAGAAATTAAAGTTGCTTTTTAAGGGAAATGAATATATGTATCAGATGCAGTTTTTTATAAGGAGTTCAAAAATATCATTAGATTCGCTCTAGGATTAAAACTGGCTGAGATAATCGCGTTTAAAGTTTCAAGAAATTAAAGTTGCTTTTTAAGGGAAATGAATATATGTATCAGATGCAGTTTTTTATAAGGAGTTCAAAAATATCATTAGATTCGCTCTAGGATCAAAACTGGCTGAGATAATCGCGTTTAAAGTTTCAATAAAAACCAGTTGATTTCTAAGTAAAACGAATATATGTATCAGATGCAGTTTTTTATAAGGAGTTCAAAAATATCATTAGATTCGCTCTAGGATTAAAACTGGCTGAGATAATCGCGTTTAAAGTTTCAGTAAAAACCAGTTGATTTCTAAGTAAAACGAATATATGTATCAGATGCAGTTTTTTATAAGGAGTTCAAAAATATCATTAGATTCGCTCTAGGATTAAAACTGGCTGAGATAATCGCGTTTAAAGTTTCAATAAAAACCAGTTGCTTTTCAAGGGAAATGAATATATGTATCAGATGCAGTTTTTTATAAGGAGTTCAAAAATATCATTAGATTCGCTCTAGGATCAAAACTGGCTGAGATAATCGCGTTTAAAGTTTCAATAAAAACCAGTTGATTTCTAAGTAAAACGAATATATGTATCAGATGCAGTTTTTTATAAGGAGTTCAAAAATATCATTAGATTCGCTCTAGGATTAAAACTGGCTGAGATAATCGCGTTTAAAGTTTCAAGAAATTAAAGTTGCTTTTTAAGGGAAATGAATATATGTATCAGATGCAGTTTTTTATAAGGAGTTCAAAAATATCATTAGATTCGCTCTAGGATCAAAACTGGCTGAGATAATCGCGTTTAAAGTTTCAATAAAAACCAGTTGATTTCTAAGTAAAACGAATATATGTATCAGATGCAGTTTTTTATAAGGAGTTCAAAAATATCATTAGATTCGCTCTAGGATTAAAACTGGCTGAGATAATCGCGTTTAAAGTTTCAGTAAAAACCAGTTGATTTCTAAGTAAAACGAATATATGTATCAGATGCAGTTTTTTATAAGGAGTTCAAAAATATCATTAGATTCGCTCTAGGATTAAAACTGGCTGAGATAATCGCGTTTAAAGTTTCAATAAAAACCAGTTGCTTTTCAAGGGAAATGAATATATGTATCAGATGCAGTTTTTTATAAGGAGTTCAAAAATATCATTAGATTCGCTCTAGGATTAAAACTGGCTGAGATAATCGCGTTTAAAGTTTCAGTAAAAACCAGTTGATTTCTAAGTAAAACGAATATATGTATCAGATGCAGTTTTTTATAAGGAGTTCAAAAATATCATTAGATTCGCTCTAGGATCAAAACTGGCTGAGATAATCGCGTTTAAAGTTTCAATAAAAACCAGTTGCTTTTCAAGGGAAATGAATATATGTATCAGATGCAGTTTTTTATAAGGAGTTCAAAAATATCATTAGATTCGCTCTAGGATTAAAACTGGCTGAGATAATCGCGTTTAAAGTTTCAATAAAAACCAGTTGCTTTTCAAGGGAAATGAATATATGTATCAGATGCAGTTTTTTATAAGGAGTTCAAAAATATCATTAGATTCGCTCTAGGATTAAAACTGGCTGAGATAATCGCGTTTAAAGTTTCAAGAAATTAAAGTTGCTTTTTAAGGGAAATGAATATATGTATCAGATGCAGTTTTTTATAAGGAGTTCAAAAATATCATTAGATTCGCTCTAGGATTAAAACTGGCTGAGATAATCGCGTTTAAAGTTTCAAGAAATTAAAGTTGCTTTTTAAGGGAAATGAATATATGTATCAGATGCAGTTTTTTATAAGGAGTTCAAAAATATCATTAGATTCGCTCTAGGATTAAAACTGGCTGAGATAATCGCGTTTAAAGTTTCAAGAAATTAAAGTTGCTTTTTAAGGGAAATGAATATATGTATCAGATGCAGTTTTTTATAAGGAGTTCAAAAATATCATTAGATTCGCTCTAGGATCAAAACTGGCTGAGATAATCGCGTTTAAAGTTTCAATAAAAACCAGTTGATTTCTAAGTAAAACGAATATATGTATCAGATGCAGTTTTTTATAAGGAGTTCAAAAATATCATTAGATTCGCTCTAGGATTAAAACTGGCTGAGATAATCGCGTTTAAAGTTTCAAGAAATTAAAGTTGCTTTTTAAGGGAAATGAATATATGTATCAGATGCAGTTTTTTATAAGGAGTTCAAAAATATCATTAGATTCGCTCTAGGATTAAAACTGGCTGAGATAATCGCGTTTAAAGTTTCAAGAAATTAAAGTTGCTTTTTAAGGGAAATGAATATATGTATCAGATGCAGTTTTTTATAAGGAGTTCAAAAATATCATTAGATTCGCTCTAGGATCAAAACTGGCTGAGATAATCGCGTTTAAAGTTTCAAGAAATTAAAGTTGCTTTTTAAGGGAAATGAATATATGTATCAGATGCAGTTTTTTATAAGGAGTTCAAAAATATCATTAGATTCGCTCTAGGATCAAAACTGGCTGAGATAATCGCGTTTAAAGTTTCAATAAAAACCAGTTGATTTCTAAGTAAAACGAATATATGTATCAGATGCAGTTTTTTATAAGGAGTTCAAAAATATCATTAGATTCGCTCTAGGATTAAAACTGGCTGAGATAATCGCGTTTAAAGTTTCAGTAAAAACCAGTTGATTTCTAAGTAAAACGAATATATGTATCAGATGCAGTTTTTTATAAGGAGTTCAAAAATATCATTAGATTCGCTCTAGGATTAAAACTGGCTGAGATAATCGCGTTTAAAGTTTCAATAAAAACCAGTTGCTTTTCAAGGGAAATGAATATATGTATCAGATGCAGTTTTTTATAAGGAGTTCAAAAATATCATTAGATTCGCTCTAGGATTAAAACTGGCTGAGATAATCGCGTTTAAAGTTTCAGTAAAAACCAGTTGATTTCTAAGTAAAACGAATATATGTATCAGATGCAGTTTTTTATAAGGAGTTCAAAAATATCATTAGATTCGCTCTAGGATCAAAACTGGCTGAGATAATCGCGTTTAAAGTTTCAATAAAAACCAGTTGCTTTTCAAGGGAAATGAATATATGTATCAGATGCAGTTTTTTATAAGGAGTTCAAAAATATCATTAGATTCGCTCTAGGATTAAAACTGGCTGAGATAATCGCGTTTAAAGTTTCAATAAAAACCAGTTGCTTTTCAAGGGAAATGAATATATGTATCAGATGCAGTTTTTTATAAGGAGTTCAAAAATATCATTAGATTCGCTCTAGGATTAAAACTGGCTGAGATAATCGCGTTTAAAGTTTCAAGAAATTAAAGTTGCTTTTTAAGGGAAATGAATATATGTATCAGATGCAGTTTTTTATAAGGAGTTCAAAAATATCATTAGATTCGCTCTAGGATTAAAACTGGCTGAGATAATCGCGTTTAAAGTTTCAAGAAATTAAAGTTGCTTTTTAAGGGAAATGAATATATGTATCAGATGCAGTTTTTTATAAGGAGTTCAAAAATATCATTAGATTCGCTCTAGGATTAAAACTGGCTGAGATAATCGCGTTTAAAGTTTCAATAAAAACCAGTTGATTTCTAAGTAAAACGAATATATGTATCAGATGCAGTTTTTTATAAGGAGTTCAAAAATATCATTAGATTCGCTCTAGGATCAAAACTGGCTGAGATAATCGCGTTTAAAGTTTCAATAAAAACCAGTTGATTTCTAAGTAAAACGAATATATGTATCAGATGCAGTTTTTTATAAGGAGTTCAAAAATATCATTAGATTCGCTCTAGGATCAAAACTGGCTGAGATAATCGCGTTTAAAGTTTCAATAAAAACCAGTTGCTTTTCAAGGGAAATGAATATATGTATCAGATGCAGTTTTTTATAAGGAGTTCAAAAATATCATTAGATTCGCTCTAGGATTAAAACTGGCTGAGATAATCGCGTTTAAAGTTTCAGTAAAAACCAGTTGATTTCTAAGTAAAACGAATATATGTATCAGATGCAGTTTTTTATAAGGAGTTCAAAAATATCATTAGATTCGCTCTAGGATCAAAACTGGCTGAGATAATCGCGTTTAAAGTTTCAATAAAAACCAGTTGCTTTTCAAGGGAAATGAATATATGTATCAGATGCAGTTTTTTATAAGGAGTTCAAAAATATCATTAGATTCGCTCTAGGATTAAAACTGGCTGAGATAATCGCGTTTAAAGTTTCAATAAAAACCAGTTGCTTTTCAAGGGAAATGAATATATGTATCAGATGCAGTTTTTTATAAGGAGTTCAAAAATATCATTAGATTCGCTCTAGGATTAAAACTGGCTGAGATAATCGCGTTTAAAGTTTCAAGAAATTAAAGTTGCTTTTTAAGGGAAATGAATATATGTATCAGATGCAGTTTTTTATAAGGAGTTCAAAAATATCATTAGATTCGCTCTAGGATTAAAACTGGCTGAGATAATCGCGTTTAAAGTTTCAAGAAATTAAAGTTGCTTTTTAAGGGAAATGAATATATGTATCAGATGCAGTTTTTTATAAGGAGTTCAAAAATATCATTAGATTCGCTCTAGGATTAAAACTGGCTGAGATAATCGCGTTTAAAGTTTCAAGAAATTAAAGTTGCTTTTTAAGGGAAATGAATATATGTATCAGATGCAGTTTTTTATAAGGAGTTCAAAAATATCATTAGATTCGCTCTAGGATCAAAACTGGCTGAGATAATCGCGTTTAAAGTTTCAATAAAAACCAGTTGATTTCTAAGTAAAACGAATATATGTATCAGATGCAGTTTTTTATAAGGAGTTCAAAAATATCATTAGATTCGCTCTAGGATTAAAACTGGCTGAGATAATCGCGTTTAAAGTTTCAAGAAATTAAAGTTGCTTTTTAAGGGAAATGAATATATGTATCAGATGCAGTTTTTTATAAGGAGTTCAAAAATATCATTAGATTCGCTCTAGGATTAAAACTGGCTGAGATAATCGCGTTTAAAGTTTCAAGAAATTAAAGTTGCTTTTTAAGGGAAATGAATATATGTATCAGATGCAGTTTTTTATAAGGAGTTCAAAAATATCATTAGATTCGCTCTAGGATTAAAACTGGCTGAGATAATCGCGTTTAAAGTTTCAAGAAATTAAAGTTGCTTTTTAAGGGAAATGAATATATGTATCAGATGCAGTTTTTTATAAGGAGTTCAAAAATATCATTAGATTCGCTCTAGGATTAAAACTGGCTGAGATAATCGCGTTTAAAGTTTCAAGAAATTAAAGTTGCTTTTTAAGGGAAATGAATATATGTATCAGATGCAGTTTTTTATAAGGAGTTCAAAAATATCATTAGATTCGCTCTAGGATTAAAACTGGCTGAGATAATCGCGTTTAAAGTTTCAAGAAATTAAAGTTGCTTTTTAAGGGAAATGAATATATGTATCAGATGCAGTTTTTTATAAGGAGTTCAAAAATATCATTAGATTCGCTCTAGGATTAAAACTGGCTGAGATAATCGCGTTTAAAGTTTCAATAAAAACCAGTTGCTTTTCAAGGGAAATGAATATATGTATCAGATGCAGTTTTTTATAAGGAGTTCAAAAATATCATTAGATTCGCTCTAGGATTAAAACTGGCTGAGATAATCGCGTTTAAAGTTTCAAGAAATTAAAGTTGCTTTTTAAGGGAAATGAATATATGTATCAGATGCAGTTTTTTATAAGGAGTTCAAAAATATCATTAGATTCGCTCTAGGATTAAAACTGGCTGAGATAATCGCGTTTAAAGTTTCAAGAAATTAAAGTTGCTTTTTAAGGGAAATGAATATATGTATCAGATGCAGTTTTTTATAAGGAGTTCAAAAATATCATTAGATTCGCTCTAGGATCAAAACTGGCTGAGATAATCGCGTTTAAAGTTTCAATAAAAACCAGTTGATTTCTAAGTAAAACGAATATATGTATCAGATGCAGTTTTTTATAAGGAGTTCAAAAATATCATTAGATTCGCTCTAGGATTAAAACTGGCTGAGATAATCGCGTTTAAAGTTTCAGTAAAAACCAGTTGATTTCTAAGTAAAACGAATATATGTATCAGATGCAGTTTTTTATAAGGAGTTCAAAAATATCATTAGATTCGCTCTAGGATTAAAACTGGCTGAGATAATCGCGTTTAAAGTTTCAATAAAAACCAGTTGCTTTTCAAGGGAAATGAATATATGTATCAGATGCAGTTTTTTATAAGGAGTTCAAAAATATCATTAGATTCGCTCTAGGATTAAAACTGGCTGAGATAATCGCGTTTAAAGTTTCAAGAAATTAAAGTTGCTTTTTAAGGGAAATGAATATATGTATCAGATGCAGTTTTTTATAAGGAGTTCAAAAATATCATTAGATTCGCTCTAGGATTAAAACTGGCTGAGATAATCGCGTTTAAAGTTTCAAGAAATTAAAGTTGCTTTTTAAGGGAAATGAATATATGTATCAGATGCAGTTTTTTATAAGGAGTTCAAAAATATCATTAGATTCGCTCTAGGATTAAAACTGGCTGAGATAATCGCGTTTAAAGTTTCAAGAAATTAAAGTTGCTTTTTAAGGGAAATGAATATATGTATCAGATGCAGTTTTTTATAAGGAGTTCAAAAATATCATTAGATTCGCTCTAGGATTAAAACTGGCTGAGATAATCGCGTTTAAAGTTTCAATAAAAACCAGTTGATTTCTAAGTAAAACGAATATATGTATCAGATGCAGTTTTTTATAAGGAGTTCAAAAATATCATTAGATTCGCTCTAGGATCAAAACTGGCTGAGATAATCGCGTTTAAAGTTTCAATAAAAACCAGTTGATTTCTAAGTAAAACGAATATATGTATCAGATGCAGTTTTTTATAAGGAGTTCAAAAATATCATTAGATTCGCTCTAGGATTAAAACTGGCTGAGATAATCGCGTTTAAAGTTTCAATAAAAACCAGTTGCTTTTCAAGGGAAATGAATATATGTATCAGATGCAGTTTTTTATAAGGAGTTCAAAAATATCATTAGATTCGCTCTAGGATTAAAACTGGCTGAGATAATCGCGTTTAAAGTTTCAATAAAAACCAGTTGATTTCTAAGTAAAACGAATATATGTATCAGATGCAGTTTTTTATAAGGAGTTCAAAAATATCATTAGATTCGCTCTAGGATTAAAACTGGCTGAGATAATCGCGTTTAAAGTTTCAATAAAAACCAGTTGATTTCTAAGTAAAACGAATATATGTATCAGATGCAGTTTTTTATAAGGAGTTCAAAAATATCATTAGATTCGCTCTAGGATTAAAACTGGCTGAGATAATCGCGTTTAAAGTTTCAATAAAAACCAGTTGATTTCTAAGTAAAACGAATATATGTATCAGATGCAGTTTTTTATAAGGAGTTCAAAAATATCATTAGATTCGCTCTAGGATTAAAACTGGCTGAGATAATCGCGTTTAAAGTTTCAAGAAATTAAAGTTGCTTTTTAAGGGAAATGAATATATGTATCAGTTGCAGTTTTTTATAAGGAGTTCAAAAATATCATTAGATTCGCTCTAGGATTAAAACTGGCTGAGATAATCGCGTTTAAAGTTTCAATAAAAACCAGTTGATTTCTAAGTAAAACGAATATATGTATCAGATGCAGTTTTTTATAAGGAGTTCAAAAATATCATTAGATTCGCTCTAGGATTAAAACTGGCTGAGATAATCGCGTTTAAAGTTTCAATAAAAACCAGTTGATTTCTAAGTAAAACGAATATATGTATCAGATGCAGTTTTTTATAAGGAGTTCAAAAATATCATTAGATTCGCTCTAGGATTAAAACTGGCTGAGATAATCGCGTTTAAAGTTTCAGTAAAAACCAGTTGATTTCTAAGTAAAACGAATATATGTATCAGATGCAGTTTTTTATAAGGAGTTCAAAAATATCATTAGATTCGCTCTAGGATTAAAACTGGCTGAGATAATCGCGTTTAAAGTTTCAAGAAATTAAAGTTGCTTTTTAAGGGAAATGAATATATGTATCAGATGCAGTTTTTTATAAGGAGTTCAAAAATATCATTAGATTCGCTCTAGGATCAAAACTGGCTGAGATAATCGCGTTTAAAGTTTCAATAAAAACCAGTTGCTTTTCAAGGGAAATGAATATATGTATCAGATGCAGTTTTTTATAAGGAGTTCAAAAATATCATTAGATTCGCTCTAGGATTAAAACTGGCTGAGATAATCGCGTTTAAAGTTTCAATAAAAACCAGTTGCTTTTCAAGGGAAATGAATATATGTATCAGATGCAGTTTTTTATAAGGAGTTCAAAAATATCATTAGATTCGCTCTAGGATTAAAACTGGCTGAGATAATCGCGTTTAAAGTTTCAAGAAATTAAAGTTGCTTTTTAAGGGAAATGAATATATGTATCAGATGCAGTTTTTTATAAGGAGTTCAAAAATATCATTAGATTCGCTCTAGGATTAAAACTGGCTGAGATAATCGCGTTTAAAGTTTCAAGAAATTAAAGTTGCTTTTTAAGGGAAATGAATATATGTATCAGATGCAGTTTTTTATAAGGAGTTCAAAAATATCATTAGATTCGCTCTAGGATTAAAACTGGCTGAGATAATCGCGTTTAAAGTTTCAATAAAAACCAGTTGATTTCTAAGTAAAACGAATATATGTATCAGATGCAGTTTTTTATAAGGAGTTCAAAAATATCATTAGATTCGCTCTAGGATCAAAACTGGCTGAGATAATCGCGTTTAAAGTTTCAATAAAAACCAGTTGATTTCTAAGTAAAACGAATATATGTATCAGATGCAGTTTTTTATAAGGAGTTCAAAAATATCATTAGATTCGCTCTAGGATTAAAACTGGCTGAGATAATCGCGTTTAAAGTTTCAAGAAATTAAAGTTGCTTTTTAAGGGAAATGAATATATGTATCAGTTGCAGTTTTTTATAAGGAGTTCAAAAATATCATTAGATTCGCTCTAGGATTAAAACTGGCTGAGATAATCGCGTTTAAAGTTTCAATAAAAACCAGTTGATTTCTAAGTAAAACGAATATATGTATCAGATGCAGTTTTTTATAAGGAGTTCAAAAATATCATTAGATTCGCTCTAGGATTAAAACTGGCTGAGATAATCGCGTTTAAAGTTTCAATAAAAACCAGTTGATTTCTAAGTAAAACGAATATATGTATCAGATGCAGTTTTTTATAAGGAGTTCAAAAATATCATTAGATTCGCTCTAGGATTAAAACTGGCTGAGATAATCCCGTTTAAAGTTTCAGTAAAAACCAGTTGATTTCTAAGTAAAACGAATATATGTATCAGATGCAGTTTTTTATAAGGAGTTCAAAAATATCATTAGATTCGCTCTAGGATTAAAACTGGCTGAGATAATCGCGTTTAAAGTTTCAAGAAATTAAAGTTGCTTTTTAAGGGAAATGAATATATGTATCAGATGCAGTTTTTTATAAGGAGTTCAAAAATATCATTAGATTCGCTCTAGGATCAAAACTGGCTGAGATAATCGCGTTTAAAGTTTCAATAAAAACCAGTTGATTTCTAAGTAAAACGAATATATGTATCAGATGCAGTTTTTTATAAGGAGTTCAAAAATATCATTAGATTCGCTCTAGGATTAAAACTGGCTGAGATAATCGCGTTTAAAGTTTCAAGAAATTAAAGTTGCTTTTTAAGGGAAATGAATATATGTATCAGATGCAGTTTTTTATAAGGAGTTCAAAAATATCATTAGATTCGCTCTAGGATTAAAACTGGCTGAGATAATCGCGTTTAAAGTTTCAAGAAATTAAAGTTGCTTTTTAAGGGAAATGAATATATGTATCAGATGCAGTTTTTTATAAGGAGTTCAAAAATATCATTAGATTCGCTCTAGGATTAAAACTGGCTGAGATAATCGCGTTTAAAGTTTCAAGAAATTAAAGTTGCTTTTTAAGGGAAATGAATATATGTATCAGATGCAGTTTTTTATAAGGAGTTCAAAAATATCATTAGATTCGCTCTAGGATCAAAACTGGCTGAGATAATCGCGTTTAAAGTTTCAATAAAAACCAGTTGATTTCTAAGTAAAACGAATATATGTATCAGATGCAGTTTTTTATAAGGAGTTCAAAAATATCATTAGATTCGCTCTAGGATTAAAACTGGCTGAGATAATCGCGTTTAAAGTTTCAGTAAAAACCAGTTGATTTCTAAGTAAAACGAATATATGTATCAGATGCAGTTTTTTATAAGGAGTTCAAAAATATCATTAGATTCGCTCTAGGATTAAAACTGGCTGAGATAATCGCGTTTAAAGTTTCAATAAAAACCAGTTGCTTTTCAAGGGAAATGAATATATGTATCAGATGCAGTTTTTTATAAGGAGTTCAAAAATATCATTAGATTCGCTCTAGGATTAAAACTGGCTGAGATAATCGCGTTTAAAGTTTCAATAAAAACCAGTTGCTTTTCAAGGGAAATGAATATATGTATCAGATGCAGTTTTTTATAAGGAGTTCAAAAATATCATTAGATTCGCTCTAGGATTAAAACTGGCTGAGATAATCGCGTTTAAAGTTTCAAGAAATTAAAGTTGCTTTTTAAGGGAAATGAATATATGTATCAGATGCAGTTTTTTATAAGGAGTTCAAAAATATCATTAGATTCGCTCTAGGATTAAAACTGGCTGAGATAATCGCGTTTAAAGTTTCAAGAAATTAAAGTTGCTTTTTAAGGGAAATGAATATATGTATCAGATGCAGTTTTTTATAAGGAGTTCAAAAATATCATTAGATTCGCTCTAGGATCAAAACTGGCTGAGATAATCGCGTTTAAAGTTTCAATAAAAACCAGTTGCTTTTCAAGGGAAATGAATATATGTATCAGATGCAGTTTTTTATAAGGAGTTCAAAAATATCATTAGATTCGCTCTAGGATTAAAACTGGCTGAGATAATCGCGTTTAAAGTTTCAATAAAAACCAGTTGCTTTTCAAGGGAAATGAATATATGTATCAGATGCAGTTTTTTATAAGGAGTTCAAAAATATCATTAGATTCGCTCTAGGATTAAAACTGGCTGAGATAATCGCGTTTAAAGTTTCAAGAAATTAAAGTTGCTTTTTAAGGGAAATGAATATATGTATCAGATGCAGTTTTTTATAAGGAGTTCAAAAATATCATTAGATTCGCTCTAGGATTAAAACTGGCTGAGATAATCGCGTTTAAAGTTTCAATAAAAACCAGTTGCTTTTCAAGGGAAATGAATATATGTATCAGATGCAGTTTTTTATAAGGAGTTCAAAAATATCATTAGATTCGCTCTAGGATTAAAACTGGCTGAGATAATCGCGTTTAAAGTTTCAATAAAAACCAGTTGCTTTTCAAGGGAAATGAATATATGTATCAGATGCAGTTTTTTATAAGGAGTTCAAAAATATCATTAGATTCGCTCTAGGATTAAAACTGGCTGAGATAATCGCGTTTAAAGTTTCAAGAAATTAAAGTTGCTTTTTAAGGGAAATGAATATATGTATCAGATGCAGTTTTTTATAAGGAGTTCAAAAATATCATTAGATTCGCTCTAGGATTAAAACTGGCTGAGATAATCGCGTTTAAAGTTTCAAGAAATTAAAGTTGCTTTTTAAGGGAAATGAATATATGTATCAGATGCAGTTTTTTATAAGGAGTTCAAAAATATCATTAGATTCGCTCTAGGATCAAAACTGGCTGAGATAATCGCGTTTAAAGTTTCAATAAAAACCAGTTGATTTCTAAGTAAAACGAATATATGTATCAGATGCAGTTTTTTATAAGGAGTTCAAAAATATCATTAGATTCGCTCTAGGATTAAAACTGGCTGAGATAATCGCGTTTAAAGTTTCAATAAAAACCAGTTGCTTTTCAAGGGAAATGAATATATGTATCAGATGCAGTTTTTTATAAGGAGTTCAAAAATATCATTAGATTCGCTCTAGGATTAAAACTGGCTGAGATAATCGCGTTTAAAGTTTCAATAAAAACCAGTTGATTTCTAAGTAAAACGAATATATGTATCAGATGCAGTTTTTTATAAGGAGTTCAAAAATATCATTAGATTCGCTCTAGGATTAAAACTGGCTGAGATAATCGCGTTTAAAGTTTCAATAAAAACCAGTTGATTTCTAAGTAAAACGAATATATGTATCAGATGCAGTTTTTTATAAGGAGTTCAAAAATATCATTAGATTCGCTCTAGGATTAAAACTGGCTGAGATAATCGCGTTTAAAGTTTCAGTAAAAACCAGTTGATTTCTAAGTAAAACGAATATATGTATCAGATGCAGTTTTTTATAAGGAGTTCAAAAATATCATTAGATTCGCTCTAGGATTAAAACTGGCTGAGATAATCGCGTTTAAAGTTTCAAGAAATTAAAGTTGCTTTTTAAGGGAAATGAATATATGTATCAGATGCAGTTTTTTATAAGGAGTTCAAAAATATCATTAGATTCGCTCTAGGATTAAAACTGGCTGAGATAATCGCGTTTAAAGTTTCAAGAAATTAAAGTTGCTTTTTAAGGGAAATGAATATATGTATCAGATGCAGTTTTTTATAAGGAGTTCAAAAATATCATTAGATTCGCTCTAGGATTAAAACTGGCTGAGATAATCGCGTTTAAAGTTTCAAGAAATTAAAGTTGCTTTTTAAGGGAAATGAATATATGTATCAGATGCAGTTTTTTATAAGGAGTTCAAAAATATCATTAGATTCGCTCTAGGATTAAAACTGGCTGAGATAATCGCGTTTAAAGTTTCAAGAAATTAAAGTTGCTTTTTAAGGGAAATGAATATATGTATCAGATGCAGTTTTTTATAAGGAGTTCAAAAATATCATTAGATTCGCTCTAGGATTAAAACTGGCTGAGATAATCGCGTTTAAAGTTTCAATAAAAACCAGTTGATTTCTAAGTAAAACGAATATATGTATCAGATGCAGTTTTTTATAAGGAGTTCAAAAATATCATTAGATTCGCTCTAGGATCAAAACTGGCTGAGATAATCGCGTTTAAAGTTTCAATAAAAACCAGTTGATTTCTAAGTAAAACGAATATATGTATCAGATGCAGTTTTTTATAAGGAGTTCAAAAATATCATTAGATTCGCTCTAGGATTAAAACTGGCTGAGATAATCGCGTTTAAAGTTTCAAGAAATTAAAATTGCTTTTTAAGGGAAATGAATATATGTATCAGATGCAGTTTTTTATAAGGAGTTCAAAAATATCATTAGATTCGCTCTAGGATTAAAACTGGCTGAGATAATCGCGTTTAAAGTTTCAAGAAATTAAAGTTGCTTTTTAAGGGAAATGAATATATGTATCAGTTGCAGTTTTTTATAAGGAGTTCAAAAATATCATTAGATTCGCTCTAGGATTAAAACTGGCTGAGATAATCGCGTTTAAAGTTTCAAGAAATTAAAGTTGCTTTTTAAGGGAAATGAATATATGTATCAGATGCAGTTTTTTATAAGGAGTTCAAAAATATCATTAGATTCGCTCTAGGATCAAAACTGGCTGAGATAATCGCGTTTAAAGTTTCAATAAAAACCAGTTGATTTCTAAGTAAAACGAATATATGTATCAGATGCAGTTTTTTATAAGGAGTTCAAAAATATCATTAGATTCGCTCTAGGATTAAAACTGGCTGAGATAATCGCGTTTAAAGTTTCAAGAAATTAAAGTTGCTTTTTAAGGGAAATGAATATATGTATCAGATGCAGTTTTTTATAAGGAGTTCAAAAATATCATTAGATTCGCTCTAGGATTAAAACTGGCTGAGATAATCGCGTTTAAAGTTTCAAGAAATTAAAGTTGCTTTTTAAGGGAAATGAATATATGTATCAGATGCAGTTTTTTATAAGGAGTTCAAAAATATCATTAGATTCGCTCTAGGATTAAAACTGGCTGAGATAATCGCGTTTAAAGTTTCAAGAAATTAAAGTTGCTTTTTAAGGGAAATGAATATATGTATCAGATGCAGTTTTTTATAAGGAGTTCAAAAATATCATTAGATTCGCTCTAGGATCAAAACTGGCTGAGATAATCGCGTTTAAAGTTTCAATAAAAACCAGTTGATTTCTAAGTAAAACGAATATATGTATCAGATGCAGTTTTTTATAAGGAGTTCAAAAATATCATTAGATTCGCTCTAGGATTAAAACTGGCTGAGATAATCGCGTTTAAAGTTTCAGTAAAAACCAGTTGATTTCTAAGTAAAACGAATATATGTATCAGATGCAGTTTTTTATAAGGAGTTCAAAAATATCATTAGATTCGCTCTAGGATTAAAACTGGCTGAGATAATCGCGTTTAAAGTTTCAATAAAAACCAGTTGCTTTTCAAGGGAAATGAATATATGTATCAGATGCAGTTTTTTATAAGGAGTTCAAAAATATCATTAGATTCGCTCTAGGATTAAAACTGGCTGAGATAATCGCGTTTAAAGTTTCAGTAAAAACCAGTTGATTTCTAAGTAAAACGAATATATGTATCAGATGCAGTTTTTTATAAGGAGTTCAAAAATATCATTAGATTCGCTCCAGCATCAAAACTGGCTGAGATAATCGCGTTTAAAGTTTCAATAAAAACCAGTTGCTTTTCAAGGGAAATGAATATATGTATCAGATGCAGTTTTTTATAAGGAGTTCAAAAATATCATTAGATTCGCTCTAGGATTAAAACTGGCTGAGATAATCGCGTTTAAAGTTTCAATAAAAACCAGTTGCTTTTCAAGGGAAATGAATATATGTATCAGATGCAGTTTTTTATAAGGAGTTCAAAAATATCATTAGATTCGCTCTAGGATTAAAACTGGCTGAGATAATCGCGTTTAAAGTTTCAAGAAATTAAAGTTGCTTTTTAAGGGAAATGAATATATGTATCAGATGCAGTTTTTTATAAGGAGTTCAAAAATATCATTAGATTCGCTCTAGGATTAAAACTGGCTGAGATAATCGCGTTTAAAGTTTCAAGAAATTAAAGTTGCTTTTTAAGGGAAATGAATATATGTATCAGATGCAGTTTTTTATAAGGAGTTCAAAAATATCATTAGATTCGCTCTAGGATTAAAACTGGCTGAGATAATCGCGTTTAAAGTTTCAATAAAAACCAGTTGATTTCTAAGTAAAACGAATATATGTATCAGATGCAGTTTTTTATAAGGAGTTCAAAAATATCATTAGATTCGCTCTAGGATCAAAACTGGCTGAGATAATCGCGTTTAAAGTTTCAATAAAAACCAGTTGATTTCTAAGTAAAACGAATATATGTATCAGATGCAGTTTTTTATAAGGAGTTCAAAAATATCATTAGATTCGCTCTAGGATTAAAACTGGCTGAGATAATCGCGTTTAAAGTTTCAATAAAAACCAGTTGCTTTTCAAGGGAAATGAATATATGTATCAGATGCAGTTTTTTATAAGGAGTTCAAAAATATCATTAGATTCGCTCTAGGATTAAAACTGGCTGAGATAATCGCGTTTAAAGTTTCAATAAAAACCAGTTGATTTCTAAGTAAAACGAATATATGTATCAGATGCAGTTTTTTATAAGGAGTTCAAAAATATCATTAGATTCGCTCTAGGATTAAAACTGGCTGAGATAATCGCGTTTAAAGTTTCAATAAAAACCAGTTGATTTCTAAGTAAAACGAATATATGTATCAGATGCAGTTTTTTATAAGGAGTTCAAAAATATCATTAGATTCGCTCTAGGATTAAAACTGGCTGAGATGATCGCGTTTAAAGTTTCAGTAAAAACCAGTTGATTTCTAAGTAAAACGAATATATGTATCAGATGCAGTTTTTTATAAGGAGTTCAAAAATATCATTAGATTCGCTCTAGGATTAAAACTGGCTGAGATAATCGCGTTTAAAGTTTCAAGAAATTAAAGTTGCTTTTTAAGGGAAATGAATATATGTATCAGATGCAGTTTTTTATAAGGAGTTCAAAAATATCATTAGATTCGCTCTAGGATTAAAACTGGCTGAGATAATCGCGTTTAAAGTTTCAAGAAATTAAAGTTGCTTTTTAAGGGAAATGAATATATGTATCAGATGCAGTTTTTTATAAGGAGTTCAAAAATATCATTAGATTCGCTCTAGGATTAAAACTGGCTGAGATAATCGCGTTTAAAGTTTCAAGAAATTAAAGTTGCTTTTTAAGGGAAATGAATATATGTATCAGATGCAGTTTTTTATAAGGAGTTCAAAAATATCATTAGATTCGCTCTAGGATTAAAACTGGCTGAGATAATCGCGTTTAAAGTTTCAATAAAAACCAGTTGATTTCTAAGTAAAACGAATATATGTATCAGATGCAGTTTTTTATAAGGAGTTCAAAAATATCATTAGATTCGCTCTAGGATCAAAACTGGCTGAGATAATCGCGTTTAAAGTTTCAATAAAAACCAGTTGATTTCTAAGTAAAACGAATATATGTATCAGATGCAGTTTTTTATAAGGAGTTCAAAAATATCATTAGATTCGCTCTAGGATTAAAACTGGCTGAGATAATCGCGTTTAAAGTTTCAATAAAAACCAGTTGCTTTTCAAGGGAAATGAATATATGTATCAGATGCAGTTTTTTATAAGGAGTTCAAAAATATCATTAGATTCGCTCTAGGATTAAAACTGGCTGAGATAATCGCGTTTAAAGTTTCAATAAAAACCAGTTGATTTCTAAGTAAAACGAATATATGTATCAGATGCAGTTTTTTATAAGGAGTTCAAAAATATCATTAGATTCGCTCTAGGATTAAAACTGGCTGAGATAATCGCGTTTAAAGTTTCAATAAAAACCAGTTGATTTCTAAGTAAAACGAATATATGTATCAGATGCAGTTTTTTATAAGGAGTTCAAAAATATCATTAGATTCGCTCTAGGATTAAAACTGGCTGAGATAATCGCGTTTAAAGTTTCAGTAAAAACCAGTTGATTTCTAAGTAAAACGAATATATGTATCAGATGCAGTTTTTTATAAGGAGTTCAAAAATATCATTAGATTCGCTCTAGGATTAAAACTGGCTGAGATAATCGCGTTTAAAGTTTCAAGAAATTAAAGTTGCTTTTTAAGGGAAATGAATATATGTATCAGATGCAGTTTTTTATAAGGAGTTCAAAAATATCATTAGATTCGCTCTAGGATTAAAACTGGCTGAGATAATCGCGTTTAAAGTTTCAAGAAATTAAAGTTGCTTTTTAAGGGAAATGAATATATGTATCAGATGCAGTTTTTTATAAGGAGTTCAAAAATATCATTAGATTCGCTCTAGGATTAAAACTGGCTGAGATAATCGCGTTTAAAGTTTCAAGAAATTAAAGTTGCTTTTTAAGGGAAATGAATATATGTATCAGATGCAGTTTTTTATAAGGAGTTCAAAAATATCATTAGATTCGCTCTAGGATTAAAACTGGCTGAGATAATCGCGTTTAAAGTTTCAAGAAATTAAAGTTGCTTTTTAAGGGAAATGAATATATGTATCAGATGCAGTTTTTTATAAGGAGTTCAAAAATATCATTAGATTCGCTCTAGGATTAAAACTGGCTGAGATAATCGCGTTTAAAGTTTCAATAAAAACCAGTTGATTTCTAAGTAAAACGAATATATGTATCAGATGCAGTTTTTTATAAGGAGTTCAAAAATATCATTAGATTCGCTCTAGGATCAAAACTGGCTGAGATAATCGCGTTTAAAGTTTCAATAAAAACCAGTTGATTTCTAAGTAAAACGAATATATGTATCAGATGCAGTTTTTTATAAGGAGTTCAAAAATATCATTAGATTCGCTCTAGGATTAAAACTGGCTGAGATAATCGCGTTTAAAGTTTCAAGAAATTAAAGTTGCTTTTTAAGGGAAATGAATATATGTATCAGATGCAGTTTTTTATAAGGAGTTCAAAAATATCATTAGATTCGCTCTAGGATTAAAACTGGCTGAGATAATCGCGTTTAAAGTTTCAAGAAATTAAAGTTGCTTTTTAAGGGAAATGAATATATGTATCAGTTGCAGTTTTTTATAAGGAGTTCAAAAATATCATTAGATTCGCTCTAGGATTAAAACTGGCTGAGATAATCGCGTTTAAAGTTTCAAGAAATTAAAGTTGCTTTTTAAGGGAAATGAATATATGTATCAGATGCAGTTTTTTATAAGGAGTTCAAAAATATCATTAGATTCGCTCTAGGATCAAAACTGGCTGAGATAATCGCGTTTAAAGTTTCAATAAAAACCAGTTGATTTCTAAGTAAAACGAATATATGTATCAGATGCAGTTTTTTATAAGGAGTTCAAAAATATCATTAGATTCGCTCTAGGATTAAAACTGGCTGAGATAATCGCGTTTAAAGTTTCAAGAAATTAAAGTTGCTTTTTAAGGGAAATGAATATATGTATCAGATGCAGTTTTTTATAAGGAGTTCAAAAATATCATTAGATTCGCTCTAGGATTAAAACTGGCTGAGATAATCGCGTTTAAAGTTTCAAGAAATTAAAGTTGCTTTTTAAGGGAAATGAATATATGTATCAGATGCAGTTTTTTATAAGGAGTTCAAAAATATCATTAGATTCGCTCTAGGATTAAAACTGGCTGAGATAATCGCGTTTAAAGTTTCAAGAAATTAAAGTTGCTTTTTAAGGGAAATGAATATATGTATCAGATGCAGTTTTTTATAAGGAGTTCAAAAATATCATTAGATTCGCTCTAGGATCAAAACTGGCTGAGATAATCGCGTTTAAAGTTTCAATAAAAACCAGTTGATTTCTAAGTAAAACGAATATATGTATCAGATGCAGTTTTTTATAAGGAGTTCAAAAATATCATTAGATTCGCTCTAGGATTAAAACTGGCTGAGATAATCGCGTTTAAAGTTTCAGTAAAAACCAGTTGATTTCTAAGTAAAACGAATATATGTATCAGATGCAGTTTTTTATAAGGAGTTCAAAAATATCATTAGATTCGCTCTAGGATTAAAACTGGCTGAGATAATCGCGTTTAAAGTTTCAATAAAAACCAGTTGCTTTTCAAGGGAAATGAATATATGTATCAGATGCAGTTTTTTATAAGGAGTTCAAAAATATCATTAGATTCGCTCTAGGATTAAAACTGGCTGAGATAATCGCGTTTAAAGTTTCAGTAAAAACCAGTTGATTTCTAAGTAAAACGAATATATGTATCAGATGCAGTTTTTTATAAGGAGTTCAAAAATATCATTAGATTCGCTCCAGCATCAAAACTGGCTGAGATAATCGCGTTTAAAGTTTCAATAAAAACCAGTTGCTTTTCAAGGGAAATGAATATATGTATCAGATGCAGTTTTTTATAAGGAGTTCAAAAATATCATTAGATTCGCTCTAGGATTAAAACTGGCTGAGATAATCGCGTTTAAAGTTTCAATAAAAACCAGTTGCTTTTCAAGGGAAATGAATATATGTATCAGATGCAGTTTTTTATAAGGAGTTCAAAAATATCATTAGATTCGCTCTAGGATTAAAACTGGCTGAGATAATCGCGTTTAAAGTTTCAAGAAATTAAAGTTGCTTTTTAAGGGAAATGAATATATGTATCAGATGCAGTTTTTTATAAGGAGTTCAAAAATATCATTAGATTCGCTCTAGGATTAAAACTGGCTGAGATAATCGCGTTTAAAGTTTCAAGAAATTAAAGTTGCTTTTTAAGGGAAATGAATATATGTATCAGATGCAGTTTTTTATAAGGAGTTCAAAAATATCATTAGATTCGCTCTAGGATTAAAACTGGCTGAGATAATCGCGTTTAAAGTTTCAATAAAAACCAGTTGATTTCTAAGTAAAACGAATATATGTATCAGATGCAGTTTTTTATAAGGAGTTCAAAAATATCATTAGATTCGCTCTAGGATCAAAACTGGCTGAGATAATCGCGTTTAAAGTTTCAATAAAAACCAGTTGATTTCTAAGTAAAACGAATATATGTATCAGATGCAGTTTTTTATAAGGAGTTCAAAAATATCATTAGATTCGCTCTAGGATTAAAACTGGCTGAGATAATCGCGTTTAAAGTTTCAATAAAAACCAGTTGCTTTTCAAGGGAAATGAATATATGTATCAGATGCAGTTTTTTATAAGGAGTTCAAAAATATCATTAGATTCGCTCTAGGATTAAAACTGGCTGAGATAATCGCGTTTAAAGTTTCAATAAAAACCAGTTGATTTCTAAGTAAAACGAATATATGTATCAGATGCAGTTTTTTATAAGGAGTTCAAAAATATCATTAGATTCGCTCTAGGATTAAAACTGGCTGAGATAATCGCGTTTAAAGTTTCAATAAAAACCAGTTGATTTCTAAGTAAAACGAATATATGTATCAGATGCAGTTTTTTATAAGGAGTTCAAAAATATCATTAGATTCGCTCTAGGATTAAAACTGGCTGAGATAATCGCGTTTAAAGTTTCAGTAAAAACCAGTTGATTTCTAAGTAAAACGAATATATGTATCAGATGCAGTTTTTTATAAGGAGTTCAAAAATATCATTAGATTCGCTCTAGGATTAAAACTGGCTGAGATAATCGCGTTTAAAGTTTCAAGAAATTAAAGTTGCTTTTTAAGGGAAATGAATATATGTATCAGATGCAGTTTTTTATAAGGAGTTCAAAAATATCATTAGATTCGCTCTAGGATTAAAACTGGCTGAGATAATCGCGTTTAAAGTTTCAAGAAATTAAAGTTGCTTTTTAAGGGAAATGAATATATGTATCAGATGCAGTTTTTTATAAGGAGTTCAAAAATATCATTAGATTCGCTCTAGGATTAAAACTGGCTGAGATAATCGCGTTTAAAGTTTCAAGAAATTAAAGTTGCTTTTTAAGGGAAATGAATATATGTATCAGATGCAGTTTTTTATAAGGAGTTCAAAAATATCATTAGATTCGCTCTAGGATCAAAACTGGCTGAGATAATCGCGTTTAAAGTTTCAATAAAAACCAGTTGATTTCTAAGTAAAACGAATATATGTATCAGATGCAGTTTTTTATAAGGAGTTCAAAAATATCATTAGATTCGCTCTAGGATTAAAACTGGCTGAGATAATCGCGTTTAAAGTTTCAGTAAAAACCAGTTGATTTCTAAGTAAAACGAATATATGTATCAGATGCAGTTTTTTATAAGGAGTTCAAAAATATCATTAGATTCGCTCTAGGATTAAAACTGGCTGAGATAATCGCGTTTAAAGTTTCAATAAAAACCAGTTGCTTTTCAAGGGAAATGAATATATGTATCAGATGCAGTTTTTTATAAGGAGTTCAAAAATATCATTAGATTCGCTCTAGGATTAAAACTGGCTGAGATAATCGCGTTTAAAGTTTCAGTAAAAACCAGTTGATTTCTAAGTAAAACGAATATATGTATCAGATGCAGTTTTTTATAAGGAGTTCAAAAATATCATTAGATTCGCTCTAGGATCAAAACTGGCTGAGATAATCGCGTTTAAAGTTTCAATAAAAACCAGTTGCTTTTCAAGGGAAATGAATATATGTATCAGATGCAGTTTTTTATAAGGAGTTCAAAAATATCATTAGATTCGCTCTAGGATTAAAACTGGCTGAGATAATCGCGTTTAAAGTTTCAATAAAAACCAGTTGCTTTTCAAGGGAAATGAATATATGTATCAGATGCAGTTTTTTATAAGGAGTTCAAAAATATCATTAGATTCGCTCTAGGATTAAAACTGGCTGAGATAATCGCGTTTAAAGTTTCAGTAAAAACCAGTTGATTTCTAAGTAAAACGAATATATGTATCAGATGCAGTTTTTTATAAGGAGTTCAAAAATATCATTAGATTCGCTCTAGGATCAAAACTGGCTGAGATAATCGCGTTTAAAGTTTCAATAAAAACCAGTTGCTTTTCAAGGGAAATGAATATATGTATCAGATGCAGTTTTTTATAAGGAGTTCAAAAATATCATTAGATTCGCTCTAGGATTAAAACTGGCTGAGATAATCGCGTTTAAAGTTTCAGTAAAAACCAGTTGATTTCTAAGTAAAACGAATATATGTATCAGATGCAGTTTTTTATAAGGAGTTCAAAAATATCATTAGATTCGCTCTAGGATCAAAACTGGCTGAGATAATCGCGTTTAAAGTTTCAGTAAAAACCAGTTGATTTCTAAGTAAAACGAATATATGTATCAGATGCAGTTTTTTATAAGGGGTTCAAAAATATCATTAGATTCGCTCTAGGATTAAAACTGGCTGAGATAATCGCGTTTAAAGTTTCAATAAAAACCAGTTGCTTTTCAAGGGAAATGAATATATGTATCAGATGCAGTTTTTTATAAGGAGTTCAAAAATATCATTAGATTCGCTCTAGGATTAAAACTGGCTGAGATAATCGCGTTTAAAGTTTCAGTAAAAACCAGTTGATTTCTAAGTAAAACGAATATATGTATCAGATGCAGTTTTTTATAAGGAGTTCAAAAATATCATTAGATTCGCTCTAGGATCAAAACTGGCTGAGATAATCGCGTTTAAAGTTTCAATAAAAACCAGTTGCTTTTCAAGGGAAATGAATATATGTATCAGATGCAGTTTTTTATAAGGAGTTCAAAAATATCATTAGATTCGCTCTAGGATTAAAACTGGCTGAGATAATCGCGTTTAAAGTTTCAATAAAAACCAGTTGCTTTTCAAGGGAAATGAATATATGTATCAGATGCAGTTTTTTATAAGGAGTTCAAAAATATCATTAGATTCGCTCTAGGATTAAAACTGGCTGAGATAATCGCGTTTAAAGTTTCAATAAAAACCAGTTGCTTTTCAAGGGAAATGAATATATGTATCAGATGCAGTTTTTTATAAGGAGTTCAAAAATATCATTAGATTCGCTCTAGGATTAAAACTGGCTGAGATAATCGCGTTTAAAGTTTCAAGAAATTAAAGTTGCTTTTTAAGGGAAATGAATATATGTATCAGATGCAGTTTTTTATAAGGAGTTCAAAAATATCATTAGATTCGCTCTAGGATTAAAACTGGCTGAGATAATCGCGTTTAAAGTTTCAAGAAATTAAAGTTGCTTTTTAAGGGAAATGAATATATGTATCAGATGCAGTTTTTTATAAGGAGTTCAAAAATATCATTAGATTCGCTCTAGGATTAAAACTGGCTGAGATAATCGCGTTTAAAGTTTCAATAAAAACCAGTTGATTTCTAAGTAAAACGAATATATGTATCAGATGCAGTTTTTTATAAGGAGTTCAAAAATATCATTAGATTCGCTCTAGGATCAAAACTGGCTGAGATAATCGCGTTTAAAGTTTCAATAAAAACCAGTTGATTTCTAAGTAAAACGAATATATGTATCAGATGCAGTTTTTTATAAGGAGTTCAAAAATATCATTAGATTCGCTCTAGGATTAAAACTGGCTGAGATAATCGCGTTTAAAGTTTCAATAAAAACCAGTTGCTTTTCAAGGGAAATGAATATATGTATCAGATGCAGTTTTTTATAAGGAGTTCAAAAATATCATTAGATTCGCTCTAGGATTAAAACTGGCTGAGATAATCGCGTTTAAAGTTTCAATAAAAACCAGTTGATTTCTAAGTAAAACGAATATATGTATCAGATGCAGTTTTTTATAAGGAGTTCAAAAATATCATTAGATTCGCTCTAGGATTAAAACTGGCTGAGATAATCGCGTTTAAAGTTTCAGTAAAAACCAGTTGATTTCTAAGTAAAACGAATATATGTATCAGATGCAGTTTTTTATAAGGAGTTCAAAAATATCATTAGATTCGCTCTAGGATCAAAACTGGCTGAGATAATCGCGTTTAAAGTTTCAATAAAAACCAGTTGATTTCTAAGTAAAACGAATATATGTATCAGATGCAGTTTTTTATAAGGAGTTCAAAAATATCATTAGATTCGCTCTAGGATTAAAACTGGCTGAGATAATCGCGTTTAAAGTTTCAGTAAAAACCAGTTGATTTCTAAGTAAAACGAATATATGTATCAGATGCAGTTTTTTATAAGGAGTTCAAAAATATCATTAGATTCGCTCTAGGATTAAAACTGGCTGAGATAATCGCGTTTAAAGTTTCAATAAAAACCAGTTGCTTTTCAAGGGAAATGAATATATGTATCAGATGCAGTTTTTTATAAGGAGTTCAAAAATATCATTAGATTCGCTCTAGGATTAAAACTGGCTGAGATAATCGCGTTTAAAGTTTCAGTAAAAACCAGTTGATTTCTAAGTAAAACGAATATATGTATCAGATGCAGTTTTTTATAAGGAGTTCAAAAATATCATTAGATTCGCTCTAGGATCAAAACTGGCTGAGATAATCGCGTTTAAAGTTTCAATAAAAACCAGTTGCTTTTCAAGGGAAATGAATATATGTATCAGATGCAGTTTTTTATAAGGAGTTCAAAAATATCATTAGATTCGCTCTAGGATTAAAACTGGCTGAGATAATCGCGTTTAAAGTTTCAATAAAAACCAGTTGCTTTTCAAGGGAAATGAATATATGTATCAGATGCAGTTTTTTATAAGGAGTTCAAAAATATCATTAGATTCGCTCTAGGATTAAAACTGGCTGAGATAATCGCGTTTAAAGTTTCAAGAAATTAAAGTTGCTTTTTAAGGGAAATGAATATATGTATCAGATGCAGTTTTTTATAAGGAGTTCAAAAATATCATTAGATTCGCTCTAGGATTAAAACTGGCTGAGATAATCGCGTTTAAAGTTTCAAGAAATTAAAGTTGCTTTTTAAGGGAAATGAATATATGTATCAGATGCAGTTTTTTATAAGGAGTTCAAAAATATCATTAGATTCGCTCTAGGATTAAAACTGGCTGAGATAATCGCGTTTAAAGTTTCAATAAAAACCAGTTGATTTCTAAGTAAAACGAATATATGTATCAGATGCAGTTTTTTATAAGGAGTTCAAAAATATCATTAGATTCGCTCTAGGATCAAAACTGGCTGAGATAATCGCGTTTAAAGTTTCAATAAAAACCAGTTGATTTCTAAGTAAAACGAATATATGTATCAGATGCAGTTTTTTATAAGGAGTTCAAAAATATCATTAGATTCGCTCTAGGATTAAAACTGGCTGAGATAATCGCGTTTAAAGTTTCAATAAAAACCAGTTGCTTTTCAAGGGAAATGAATATATGTATCAGATGCAGTTTTTTATAAGGAGTTCAAAAATATCATTAGATTCGCTCTAGGATTAAAACTGGCTGAGATAATCGCGTTTAAAGTTTCAAGAAATTAAAGTTGCTTTTTAAGGGAAATGAATATATGTATCAGATGCAGTTTTTTATAAGGAGTTCAAAAATATCATTAGATTCGCTCTAGGATTAAAACTGGCTGAGATAATCGCGTTTAAAGTTTCAAGAAATTAAAGTTGCTTTTTAAGGGAAATGAATATATGTATCAGATGCAGTTTTTTATAAGGAGTTCAAAAATATCATTAGATTCGCTCTAGGATTAAAACTGGCTGAGATAATCGCGTTTAAAGTTTCAAGAAATTAAAGTTGCTTTTTAAGGGAAATGAATATATGTATCAGATGCAGTTTTTTATAAGGAGTTCAAAAATATCATTAGATTCGCTCTAGGATCAAAACTGGCTGAGATAATCGCGTTTAAAGTTTCAATAAAAACCAGTTGATTTCTAAGTAAAACGAATATATGTATCAGATGCAGTTTTTTATAAGGAGTTCAAAAATATCATTAGATTCGCTCTAGGATTAAAACTGGCTGAGATAATCGCGTTTAAAGTTTCAGTAAAAACCAGTTGATTTCTAAGTAAAACGAATATATGTATCAGATGCAGTTTTTTATAAGGAGTTCAAAAATATCATTAGATTCGCTCTAGGATTAAAACTGGCTGAGATAATCGCGTTTAAAGTTTCAATAAAAACCAGTTGCTTTTCAAGGGAAATGAATATATGTATCAGATGCAGTTTTTTATAAGGAGTTCAAAAATATCATTAGATTCGCTCTAGGATTAAAACTGGCTGAGATAATCGCGTTTAAAGTTTCAATAAAAACCAGTTGCTTTTCAAGGGAAATGAATATATGTATCAGATGCAGTTTTTTATAAGGAGTTCAAAAATATCATTAGATTCGCTCTAGGATTAAAACTGGCTGAGATAATCGCGTTTAAAGTTTCAGTAAAAACCAGTTGATTTTCAAGGGAAATGAATATATGTATCAGATGCAGTTTTTTATAAGGAGTTCAAAAATATCATTAGATTCGCTCTAGGATTAAAACTGGCTGAGATAATCGCGTTTAAAGTTTCAATAAAAACCAGTTGCTTTTCAAGGGAAATGAATATATGTATCAGATGCAGTTTTTTATAAGGAGTTCAAAAATATCATTAGATTCGCTCTAGGATTAAAACTGGCTGAGATAATCGCGTTTAAAGTTTCAAGAAATTAAAGTTGCTTTTTAAGGGAAATGAATATATGTATCAGATGCAGTTTTTTATAAGGAGTTCAAAAATATCATTAGATTCGCTCTAGGATTAAAACTGGCTGAGATAATCGCGTTTAAAGTTTCAAGAAATTAAAGTTGCTTTTTAAGGGAAATGAATATATGTATCAGATGCAGTTTTTTATAAGGAGTTCAAAAATATCATTATATTCGCTCTAGGATTAAAACTGGCTGAGATAATCGCGTTTAAAGTTTCAAGAAATTAAAGTTGCTTTTTAAGGGAAATGAATATATGTATCAGATGCAGTTTTTTATAAGGAGTTCAAAAATATCATTAGATTCGCTCTAGGATTAAAACTGGCTGAGATAATCGCGTTTAAAGTTTCAAGAAATTAAAGTTGCTTTTTAAGGGAAATGAATATATGTATCAGATGCAGTTTTTTATGAGGAGTTCAAAAATATCATTAGATTCGCTCTAGGATCAAAACTGGCTGAGATAATCGCGTTTAAAGTTTCAATAAAAACCAGTTGATTTCTAAGTAAAACGAATATATGTATCAGATGCAGTTTTTTATAAGGAGTTCAAAAATATCATTAGATTCGCTCTAGGATTAAAACTGGCTGAGATAATCGCGTTTAAAGTTTCAGTAAAAACCAGTTGATTTCTAAGTAAAACGAATATATGTATCAGATGCAGTTTTTTATAAGGAGTTCAAAAATATCATTAGATTCGCTCTAGGATTAAAACTGGCTGAGATAATCGCGTTTAAAGTTTCAGTAAAAACCAGTTGATTTTCAAGGGAAATGAATATATGTATCAGATGCAGTTTTTTATAAGGAGTTCAAAAATATCATTAGATTCGCTCTAGGATTAAAACTGGCTGAGATAATCGCGTTTAAAGTTTCAATAAAAACCAGTTGCTTTTCAAGGGAAATGAATATATGTATCAGATGCAGTTTTTTATAAGGAGTTCAAAAATATCATTAGATTCGCTCTAGGATTAAAACTGGCTGAGATAATCGCGTTTAAAGTTTCAAGAAATTAAAGTTGCTTTTTAAGGGAAATGAATATATGTATCAGATGCAGTTTTTTATAAGGAGTTCAAAAATATCATTAGATTCGCTCTAGGATTAAAACTGGCTGAGATAATCGCGTTTAAAGTTTCAAGAAATTAAAGTTGCTTTTTAAGGGAAATGAATATATGTATCAGATGCAGTTTTTTATAAGGAGTTCAAAAATATCATTAGATTCGCTCTAGGATTAAAACTGGCTGAGATAATCGCGTTTAAAGTTTCAAGAAATTAAAGTTGCTTTTTAAGGGAAATGAATATATGTATCAGATGCAGTTTTTTATAAGGAGTTCAAAAATATCATTATATTCGCTCTAGGATTAAAACTGGCTGAGATAATCGCGTTTAAAGTTTCAAGAAATTAAAGTTGCTTTTTAAGGGAAATGAATATATGTATCAGATGCAGTTTTTTATAAGGAGTTCAAAAATATCATTAGATTCGCTCTAGGATTAAAACTGGCTGAGATAATCGCGTTTAAAGTTTCAAGAAATTAAAGTTGCTTTTTAAGGGAAATGAATATATGTATCAGATGCAGTTTTTTATGAGGAGTTCAAAAATATCATTAGATTCGCTCTAGGATCAAAACTGGCTGAGATAATCGCGTTTAAAGTTTCAATAAAAACCAGTTGATTTCTAAGTAAAACGAATATATGTATCAGATGCAGTTTTTTATAAGGAGTTCAAAAATATCATTAGATTCGCTCTAGGATTAAAACTGGCTGAGATAATCGCGTTTAAAGTTTCAGTAAAAACCAGTTGATTTCTAAGTAAAACGAATATATGTATCAGATGCAGTTTTTTATAAGGAGTTCAAAAATATCATTAGATTCGCTCTAGGATTAAAACTGGCTGAGATAATCGCGTTTAAAGTTTCAGTAAAAACCAGTTGATTTCTAAGTAAAACGAATATATGTATCAGATGCAGTTTTTTATAAGGAGTTCAAAAATATCATTAGATTCGCTCTAGGATTAAAACTGGCTGAGATAATCGCGTTTAAAGTTTCAGTAAAAACCAGTTGATTTCTAAGTAAAACGAATATATGTATCAGATGCAGTTTTTTATAAGGAGTTCAAAAATATCATTAGATTCGCTCTAGGATTAAAACTGGCTGAGATAATCGCGTTTAAAGTTTCAGTAAAAACCAGTTGATTTCTAAGTAAAACGAATATATGTATCAGATGCAGTTTTTTATAAGGAGTTCAAAAATATCATTAGATTCGCTCTAGGATTAAAACTGGCTGAGATAATCGCGTTTAAAGTTTCAATAAAAACCAGTTGCTTTTCAAGGGAAATGAATATATGTATCAGATGCAGATTTTTATAAGGAGTTCAAAAATATCATTAGATTCGCTCTAGGATTAAAACTGGCTGAGATAATCGCGTTTAAAGTTTCAAGAAATTAAAGTTGCTTTTTAAGGGAAATGAATATATGTATCAGATGCAGTTTTTTATAAGGAGTTCAAAAATATCATTAGATTCGCTCTAGGATTAAAACTGGCTGAGATAATCGCGTTTAAAGTTTCAAGAAATTAAAGTTGCTTTTTAAGGGAAATGAATATATGTATCAGATGCAGTTTTTTATAAGGAGTTCAAAAATATCATTAGATTCGCTCTAGGATCAAAACTGGCTGAGATAATCGCGTTTAAAGTTTCAATAAAAACCAGTTGATTTCTAAGTAAAACGAATATATGTATCAGATGCAGTTTTTTATAAGGAGTTCAAAAATATCATTAGATTCGCTCTAGGATTAAAACTGGCTGAGATAATCGCGTTTAAAGTTTCAAGAAATTAAAGTTGCTTTTTAAGGGAAATGAATATATGTATCAGATGCAGTTTTTTATAAGGAGTTCAAAAATATCATTAGATTCGCTCTAGGATTAAAACTGGCTGAGATAATCGCGTTTAAAGTTTCAAGAAATTAAAGTTGCTTTTTAAGGGAAATGAATATATGTATCAGATGCAGTTTTTTATAAGGAGTTCAAAAATATCATTAGATTCGCTCTAGGATTAAAACTGGCTGAGATAATCGCGTTTAAAGTTTCAATAAAAACCAGTTGATTTCTAAGTAAAACGAATATATGTATCAGATGCAGTTTTTTATAAGGAGTTCAAAAATATCATTAGATTCGCTCTAGGATCAAAACTGGCTGAGATAATCGCGTTTAAAGTTTCAATAAAAACCAGTTGATTTCTAAGTAAAACGAATATATGTATCAGATGCAGTTTTTTATAAGGAGTTCAAAAATATCATTAGATTCGCTCTAGGATCAAAACTGGCTGAGATAATCGCGTTTAAAGTTTCAATAAAAACCAGTTGATTTCTAAGTAAAACGAATATATGTATCAGATGCAGTTTTTTATAAGGAGTTCAAAAATATCATTAGATTCGCTCTAGGATTAAAACTGGCTGAGATAATCGCGTTTAAAGTTTCAATAAAAACCAGTTGCTTTTCAAGGGAAATGAATATATGTATCAGATGCAGTTTTTTATAAGGAGTTCAAAAATATCATTAGATTCGCTCTAGGATTAAAACTGGCTGAGATAATCGCGTTTAAAGTTTCAATAAAAACCAGTTGATTTCTAAGTAAAACGAATATATGTATCAGATGCAGTTTTTTATAAGGAGTTCAAAAATATCATTAGATTCGCTCTAGGATCAAAACTGGCTGAGATAATCGCGTTTAAAGTTTCAATAAAAACCAGTTGATTTCTAAGTAAAACGAATACATGTATCAGATGCAGTTTTTTATAAGGAGTTCAAAAATATCATTAGATTCGCTCTAGGATTAAAACTGGCTGAGATAATCGCGTTTAAAGTTTCAATAAAAACCAGTTCATTTCTAAGTAAAACGAATATATGTATCAGATGCAGTTTTTTATAAGGAGTTCAAAAATATCATTAGATTCGCTCTAGGATTAAAACTGGCTGAGATAATCGCGTTTAAAGTTTCAATAAAAACCAGTTGCTTTTTAAGGGAAATGAATATATGTATCAGATGCAGTTTTTTATAAGGAGTTCAAAAATATCATTAGATTCGCTCTAGGATTAAAACTGGCTGAGATAATCGCGTTTAAAGTTTCAATAAAAACCAGTTGCTTTTTAAGGGAAATGAATATATGTATCAGATGCAGTTTTTTATAAGGAGTTCAAAAATATCATTAGATTCGCTCTAGGATCAAAACTGGCTGAGATAATCGCGTTTAAAGTTTCAATAAAAACCAGTTGATTTCTAAGTAAAACGAATATATGTATCAGATGCAGTTTTTTATAAGGAGTTCAAAAATATCATTAGATTCGCTCTAGGATTAAAACTGGCTGAGATAATCGCGTTTAAAGTTTCAGTAAAAACCAGTTGATATCGAAGTAAAACGAATATATGTATCAGATGCAGTTTTTTATAAGGAGTTCAAAAATATCATTAGATTCGCTCTAGGATTAAAACTGGCTGAGATAATCGCGTTTAAAGTTTCAGTAAAAAGCAGTTGATATCGAAGTAAAACGAATATATGTATCAGATGCAGTTTTTTATAAGGAGTTCAAAAATATCATTAGATTCGCTCTAGGATTAAAACTGGCTGAGATAATCGCGTTTAAAGTTTCAAGAAATTAAAGTCGCTTTTTAAGGGAAATGAATATATGTATCAGATGCAGTTTTTTATAAGGAGTTCAAAAATATCATTAGATTCGCTCTAGGATTAAAACTGGCTGAGATAATCGCGTTTAAAGTTTCAATAAAAACCAGTTGATTTCTAAGTAAAACGAATACATGTATCAGATGCAGTTTTTTATAAGGAGTTCAAAAATATCATTAGATTCGCTCTAGGATTAAAACTGGCTGAGATAATCGCGTTTAAAGTTTCAATAAAAACCAGTTGATTTCTAAGTAAAACGAATATATGTATCAGATGCAGTTTTTTATAAGGAGTTCAAAAATATCATTAGATTCGCTCTAGGATTAAAACTGGCTGAGATAA
Organism: Orchesella flavescens; assembly: GCA_964034955.1. Taxonomy (NCBI): domain Eukaryota; kingdom Metazoa; phylum Arthropoda; class Collembola; order Entomobryomorpha; family Orchesellidae; genus Orchesella; species Orchesella flavescens. The sequence goes on from OZ035953.1 coordinate 46,768,686, forward strand.
TCGCGTTTAAAGTTTCAATAAAAACCAGTTGCTTTTTAAGGGAAATGAATATATGTATCAGATGCAGTTTTTTATAAGGAGTTCAAAAATATCATTAGATTCGCTCTAGGATCAAAACTGGCTGAGATAATCGCGTTTAAAGTTTCAATAAAAACCAGTTGATTTCTAAGTAAAACGAATATATGTATCAGATGCAGTTTTTTATAAGGAGTTCAAAAATATCATTAGATTCGCTCTAGGATCAAAACTGGCTGAGATAATCGCGTTTAAAGTTTCAATAAAAACCAGTTGCTTTTTAAGGGAAATGAATATATGTATCAGATGCAGTTTTTTATAAGGAGTTCAAAAATATCATTAGATTCGCTCTAGGATTAAAACTGGCTGAGATAATCGCGTTTAAAGTTTCAAGAAATTAAAGTTGCTTTTTAAGGGAAATGAATATATGTATCAGATGCAGTTTTTTATAAGGAGTTCAAAAATATCATTAGATTCGCTCTAGGATTAAAACTGGCTGAGATAATCGCGTTTAAAGTTTCAATAAAAACCAGTTGATTTCTAAGTAAAACGAATATATGTATCAGATGCAGTTTTTTATAAGGAGTTCAAAAATATCATTAGATTCGCTCTAGGATCAAAACTGGCTGAGATAATCGCGTTTAAAGTTTCAATAAAAACCAGTTGATTTCTAAGTAAAACGAATACATGTATCAGATGCAGTTTTTTATAAGGAGTTCAAAAATATCATTAGATTCGCTCTAGGATTAAAACTGGCTGAGATAATCGCGTTTAAAGTTTCAATAAAAACCAGTTGATTTCTAAGTAAAACGAATATATGTATCAGATGCAGTTTTTTATAAGGAGTTCAAAAATATCATTAGATTCGCTCTAGGATTAAAACTGGCTGAGATAATCGCGTTTAAAGTTTCAATAAAAACCAGTTGCTTTTTAAGGGAAATGAATATATGTATCAGATGCAGTTTTTTATAAGGAGTTCAAAAATATCATTAGATTCGCTCTAGGATTAAAACTGGCTGAGATAATCGCGTTTAAAGTTTCAATAAAAACCAGTTGCTTTTTAAGGGAAATGAATATATGTATCAGATGCAGTTTTTTATAAGGAGTTCAAAAATATCATTAGATTCGCTCTAGGATCAAAACTGGCTGAGATAATCGCGTTTAAAGTTTCAATAAAAACCAGTTGATTTCTAAGTAAAACGAATATATGTATCAGATGCAGTTTTTTATAAGGAGTTCAAAAATATCATTAGATTCGCTCTAGGATTAAAACTGGCTGAGATAATCGCGTTTAAAGTTTCAAGAAATTAAAGTTGCTTTTTAAGGGAAATGAATATATGTATCAGATGCAGTTTTTTATAAGGAGTTCAAAAATATCATTAGATTCGCTCTAGGATCAAAACTGGCTGAGATAATCGCGTTTAAAGTTTCAATAAAAACCAGTTGATTTCTAAGTAAAACGAATATATGTATCAGATGCAGTTTTTTATAAGGAGTTCAAAAATATCATTAGATTCGCTCTAGGATCAAAACTGGCTGAGATAATCGCGTTTAAATTTTCCATAAAAACCAGTTGCTTTTTAAGGGAAATGAATATATGTATCAGATGCAGTTTTTTATAAGGAGTTCAAAAATATCATTAGATTCGCTCTAGGATCAAAACTGGCTGAGATAATCGCGTTTAAAGTTTCAATAAAAACCAGTTGATTTCTAAGTAAAACGAATATATGTATCAGATGCAGTTTTTTATAAGGAGTTCAAAAATATCATTAGATTCGCTCTAGGATTAAAACTGGCTGAGATAATCGCGTTTAAAGTTTCAATAAAAACCAGTTGCTTTTTAAGGGAAATGAATATATGTATCAGATGCAGTTTTTTATAAGGAGTTCAAAAATATCATTAGATTCGCTCTAGGATCAAAACTGGCTGAGATAATCGCGTTTAAAGTTTCAATAAAAACCAGTTGATTTCTAAGTAAAACGAATATATGTATCAGATGCAGTTTTTTATAAGGAGTTCAAAAATATCATTAGATTCGCTCTAGGATTAAAACTGGCTGAGATAATCGCGTTTAAAGTTTCAATAAAAACCAGTTGCTTTTTAAGGGAAATGAATATATGTATCAGATGCAGTTTTTTATAAGGAGTTCAAAAATATCATTAGATTCGCTCTAGGATCAAAACTGGCTGAGATAATCGCGTTTAAAGTTTCAATAAAAACCAGTTGATTTCTAAGTAAAACGAATATATGTATCAGATGCAGTTTTTTATAAGGAGTTCAAAAATATCATTAGATTCGCTCTAGGATTAAAACTGGCTGAGATAATCGCGTTTAAAGTTTCAATAAAAACCAGTTGCTTTTTAAGGGAAATGAATATATGTATCAGATGCAGTTTTTTATAAGGAGTTCAAAAATATCATTAGATTCGCTCTAGGATCAAAACTGGCTGAGATAATCGCGTTTAAAGTTTCAATAAAAACCAGTTGATTTCTAAGTAAAACGAATATATGTATCAGATGCAGTTTTTTATAAGGAGTTCAAAAATATCATTAGATTCGCTCTAGGATTAAAACTGGCTGAGATAATCGCGTTTAAAGTTTCAATAAAAACCAGTTGCTTTTTAAGGGAAATGAATATATGTATCAGATGCAGTTTTTTATAAGGAGTTCAAAAATATCATTAGATTCGCTCTAGGATCAAAACTGGCTGAGATAATCGCGTTTAAAGTTTCAATAAAAACCAGTTGATTTCTAAGTAAAACGAATATATGTATCAGATGCAGTTTTTTATAAGGAGTTCAAAAATATCATTAGATTCGCTCTAGGATTAAAACTGGCTGAGATAATCGCGTTTAAAGTTTCAATAAAAACCAGTTGCTTTTTAAGGGAAATGAATATATGTATCAGATGCAGTTTTTTATAAGGAGTTCAAAAATATCATTAGATTCGCTCTAGGATCAAAACTGGCTGAGATAATCGCGTTTAAAGTTTCAATAAAAACCAGTTGATTTCTAAGTAAAACGAATATATGTATCAGATGCAGTTTTTTATAAGGAGTTCAAAAATATCATTAGATTCGCTCTAGGATTAAAACTGGCTGAGATAATCGCGTTTAAAGTTTCAAGAAATTAAAGTCGCTTTTTAAGGGAAATGAATATATGTATCAGATGCAGTTTTTTATAAGGAGTTCAAAAATATCATTAGATTCGCTCTAGGATTAAAACTGGCTGAGATAATCGCGTTTAAAGTTTCAATAAAAACCAGTTGCTTTTTAAGGGAAATGAATATATGTATCAGATGCAGTTTTTTATAAGGAGTTCAAAAATATCATTAGATTCGCTCTAGGATCAAAACTGGCTGAGATAATCGCGTTTAAAGTTTCAATAAAAACCAGTTGATTTCTAAGTAAAACGAATATATGTATCAGATGCAGTTTTTTATAAGGAGTTCAAAAATATCATTAGATTCGCTCTAGGATTAAAACTGGCTGAGATAATCGCGTTTAAAGTTTCAAGAAATTAAAGTCGCTTTTTAAGGGAAATGAATATATGTATCAGATGCAGTTTTTTATAAGGAGTTCAAAAATATATTAAAACTGGCTGAGATAATCGCGTTTAAAGTTTCAATAAAAACCAGTTGATTTCTAAGTAAAACGAATATATGTATCAGATGCAGTTTTTTATAAGGAGTTCAAAAATATCATTAGATTCGCTCTAGGATCAAAACTGGCTGAGATAATCGCGTTTAAAGTTTCAATAAAAACCAGTTGATTTCTAAGTAAAACGAATATATGTATCAGATGCAGTTTTTTATAAGGAGTTCAAAAATATCATTAGATTCGCTCTAGGATTAAAACTGGCTGAGATAATCGCGTTTAAAGTTTCAAGAAATTAAAGTCGCTTTTTAAGGGAAATGAATATATGTATCAGATGCAGTTTTTTATAAGGAGTTCAAAAATATCATTAGATTCGCTCTAGGATTAAAACTGGCTGAGATAATCGCGTTTAAAGTTTCAATAAAAACCAGTTGCTTTTTAAGGGAAATGAATATATGTATCAGATGCAGTTTTTTATAAGGAGTTCAAAAATATCATTAGATTCGCTCTAGGATCAAAACTGGCTGAGATAATCGCGTTTAAAGTTTCAATAAAAACCAGTTGATTTCTAAGTAAAACGAATATATGTATCAGATGCAGTTTTTTATAAGGAGTTCAAAAATATCATTAGATTCGCTCTAGGATTAAAACTGGCTGAGATAATCGCGTTTAAAGTTTCAAGAAATTAAAGTCGCTTTTTAAGGGAAATGAATATATGTATCAGATGCAGTTTTTTATAAGGAGTTCAAAAATATATTAAAACTGGCTGAGATAATCGCGTTTAAAGTTTCAATAAAAACCAGTTGATTTCTAAGTAAAACGAATATATGTATCAGATGCAGTTTTTTATAAGGAGTTCAAAAATATCATTAGATTCGCTCTAGGATTAAAACTGGCTGAGATAATCGCGTTTAAAGTTTCAAGAAATTAAAGTTGCTTTTTAAGGGAAATGAATATATGTATCAGATGCAGTTTTTTATAAGGAGTTCAAAAATATCATAAGATTCGCTCTAGGATTAAAACTGGCTGAGATAATCGCGTTTAAAGTTTCAAGAAATTAAAGTTGCTTTTTAAGGGAAATGAATATATGTATCAGTTGCAGTTTTTTATAAGGAGTTCAAAAATATCATTAGATTCGCTCTAGGATTAAAACTGGCTGAGATAATCGCGTTTAAAGTTTCAAGAAATTAAAGTTGCTTTTTAAGGGAAATGAATACATGTATCAGATGCAGTTTTTTATAAGGAGTTCAAAAATATCATTAGATTCGCTCTAGGATTAAAACTGGCTGAGATAATCGCGTTTAAAGTTTCAGTAAAAAGCAGTTGATATCGAAGTAAAACGAATATATGTATCAGATGCAGTTTTTTATAAGGAGTTCAAAAATATCATTAGATTCGCTCTAGGATTAAAACTGGCTGAGATAATCGCGTTTAAAGTTTCAATAAAAACCAGTTGATTTCTAAGTAAAACGAATATATGTATCAGATGCAGTTTTTTATAAGGAGTTCAAAAATATCATTAGATTCGCTCTAGGATTAAAACTGGCTGAGATAATCGCGTTTAAAGTTTCAATAAAAACCAGTTGATTTCTAAGTAAAACGAATATATGTATCAGATGCAGTTTTTTATAAGGAGTTCAAAAATATCATTAGATTCGCTCTAGGATTAAAACTGGCTGAGATAATCGCGTTTAAAGTTTCAATAAAAACCAGTTGATTTCTAAGTAAAACGAATAGATGTATCAGATGCAGTTTTTTATAAGGAGTTCAAAAATATCATTAGATTCGCTCTAGGATTAAAACTGGCTGAGATAATCGCGTTTAAAGTTTCAATAAAAACCAGTTGATTTCTAAGTAAAACGAATATATGTATCAGATGCAGTTTTTTATAAGGAGTTCAAAAATATCATTAGATTCGCTCTAGGATTAAAACTGGCTGAGATAATCGCGTTTAAAGTTTCAATAAAAACCAGTTGATTTCTAAGTAAAACGAATATATGTATCAGATGCAGTTTTTTATAAGGAGTTCAAAAATATCATTAGATTCGCTCTAGGATTAAAACTGGCTGAGATAATCGCGTTTAAAGTTTCAAGAAATTAAAGTTGCTTTTTAAGGGAAATGAATATATGTATCAGATGCAGTTTTTTATAAGGAGTTCAAAAATATCATTAGATTCGCTCTAGGATCAAAACTGGCTGAGATAATCGCGTTTAAAGTTTCATTAAAAAGCAGTTGATTTCGAAGTAAAACGAATATATGTATCAGATGCAGTTTTTTATAAGGAGTTCAAAAATATCATTAGATTCGCTCTAGGATTAAAACTGGCTGAGATAATCGCGTTTAAAGTTTCAATAAAAACCAGTTGCTTTTTAAGGGAAATGAATATATGTATCAGATGCAGTTTTTTATAAGGAGTTCAAAAATATCATTAGATTCGCTCTAGGATCAAAACTGGCTGAGATAATCGCGTTTAAAGTTTCAATAAAAACCAGTTGATTTCTAAGTAAAACGAATATATGTATCAGATGCAGTTTTTTATAAGGAGTTCAAAAATATCATTAGATTCGCTCTAGGATTAAAACTGGCTGAGATAATCGCGTTTAAAGTTTCAATAAAAACCAGTTGCTTTTTAAGGGAAATGAATATATGTATCAGATGCAGTTTTTTATAAGGAGTTCAAAAATATCATTAGATTCGCTCTAGGATCAAAACTGGCTGAGATAATCGCGTTTAAAGTTTCAATAAAAACCAGTTGATTTCTAAGTAAAACGAATATATGTATCAGATGCAGTTTTTTATAAGGAGTTCAAAAATATCATTAGATTCGCTCTAGGATTAAAACTGGCTGAGATAATCGCGTTTAAAGTTTCAAGAAATTAAAGTCGCTTTTTAAGGGAAATGAATATATGTATCAGATGCAGTTTTTTATAAGGAGTTCAAAAATATCATTAGATTCGCTCTAGGATTAAAACTGGCTGAGATAATCGCGTTTAAAGTTTCAATAAAAACCAGTTGCTTTTTAAGGGAAATGAATATATGTATCAGATGCAGTTTTTTATAAGGAGTTCAAAAATATCATTAGATTCGCTCTAGGATCAAAACTGGCTGAGATAATCGCGTTTAAAGTTTCAATAAAAACCAGTTGATTTCTAAGTAAAACGAATATATGTATCAGATGCAGTTTTTTATAAGGAGTTCAAAAATATCATTAGATTCGCTCTAGGATTAAAACTGGCTGAGATAATCGCGTTTAAAGTTTCAATAAAAACCAGTTGATTTCTAAGTAAAACGAATATATGTATCAGATGCAGTTTTTTATAAGGAGTTCAAAAATATCATTAGATTCGCTCTAGGATTAAAACTGGCTGAGATAATCGCGTTTAAAGTTTCAAGAAATTAAAGTCGCTTTTTAAGGGAAATGAATATATGTATCAGATGCAGTTTTTTATAAGGAGTTCAAAAATATCATTAGATTCGCTCTAGGATCAAAACTGGCTGAGATAATCGCGTTTAAAGTTTCAATAAAAACCAGTTGATTTCTAAGTAAAACGAATATATGTATCAGATGCAGTTTTTTATAAGGAGTTCAAAAATATCATTAGATTCGCTCTAGGATTAAAACTGGCTGAGATAATCGCGTTTAAAGTTTCAATAAAAACCAGTTGCTTTTTAAGGGAAATGAATATATGTATCAGATGCAGTTTTTTATAAGGAGTTCAAAAATATCATTAGATTCGCTCTAGGATCAAAACTGGCTGAGATAATCGCGTTTAAAGTTTCAATAAAAACCAGTTGATTTCTAAGTAAAACGAATATATGTATCAGATGCAGTTTTTTATAAGGAGTTCAAAAATATCATTAGATTCGCTCTAGGATTAAAACTGGCTGAGATAATCGCGTTTAAAGTTTCAAGAAATTAAAGTCGCTTTTTAAGGGAAATGAATATATGTATCAGATGCAGTTTTTTATAAGGAGTTCAAAAATATCATTAGATTCGCTCTAGGATTAAAACTGGCTGAGATAATCGCGTTTAAAGTTTCAATAAAAACCAGTTGCTTTTTAAGGGAAATGAATATATGTATCAGATGCAGTTTTTTATAAGGAGTTCAAAAATATCATTAGATTCGCTCTAGGATCAAAACTGGCTGAGATAATCGCGTTTAAAGTTTCAATAAAAACCAGTTGATTTCTAAGTAAAACGAATATATGTATCAGATGCAGTTTTTTATAAGGAGTTCAAAAATATCATTAGATTCGCTCTAGGATTAAAACTGGCTGAGATAATCGCGTTTAAAGTTTCAATAAAAACCAGTTGATTTCTAAGTAAAACGAATATATGTATCAGATGCAGTTTTTTATAAGGAGTTCAAAAATATCATTAGATTCGCTCTAGGATTAAAACTGGCTGAGATAATCGCGTTTAAAGTTTCAATAAAAACCAGTTGATTTCTAAGTAAAACGAATAGATGTATCAGATGCAGTTTTTTATAAGGAGTTCAAAAATATCATTAGATTCGCTCTAGGATTAAAACTGGCTGAGATAATCGCGTTTAAAGTTTCAATAAAAACCAGTTGATTTCTAAGTAAAACGAATATATGTATCAGATGCAGTTTTTTATAAGGAGTTCAAAAATATCATTAGATTCGCTCTAGGATTAAAACTGGCTGAGATAATCGCGTTTAAAGTTTCAATAAAAACCAGTTGATTTCTAAGTAAAACGAATATATGTATCAGATGCAGTTTTTTATAAGGAGTTCAAAAATATCATTAGATTCGCTCTAGGATTAAAACTGGCTGAGATAATCGCGTTTAAAGTTTCAAGAAATTAAAGTTGCTTTTTAAGGGAAATGAATATATGTATCAGATGCAGTTTTTTATAAGGAGTTCAAAAATATCATTAGATTCGCTCTAGGATCAAAACTGGCTGAGATAATCGCGTTTAAAGTTTCATTAAAAAGCAGTTGATTTCGAAGTAAAACGAATATATGTATCAGATGCAGTTTTTTATAAGGAGTTCAAAAATATCATTAGATTCGCTCTAGGATTAAAACTGGCTGAGATAATCGCGTTTAAAGTTTCAATAAAAACCAGTTGCTTTTTAAGGGAAATGAATATATGTATCAGATGCAGTTTTTTATAAGGAGTTCAAAAATATCATTAGATTCGCTCTAGGATCAAAACTGGCTGAGATAATCGCGTTTAAAGTTTCAATAAAAACCAGTTGATTTCTAAGTAAAACGAATATATGTATCAGATGCAGTTTTTTATAAGGAGTTCAAAAATATCATTAGATTCGCTCTAGGATTAAAACTGGCTGAGATAATCGCGTTTAAAGTTTCAATAAAAACCAGTTGCTTTTTAAGGGAAATGAATATATGTATCAGATGCAGTTTTTTATAAGGAGTTCAAAAATATCATTAGATTCGCTCTAGGATCAAAACTGGCTGAGATAATCGCGTTTAAAGTTTCAATAAAAACCAGTTGATTTCTAAGTAAAACGAATATATGTATCAGATGCAGTTTTTTATAAGGAGTTCAAAAATATCATTAGATTCGCTCTAGGATTAAAACTGGCTGAGATAATCGCGTTTAAAGTTTCAAGAAATTAAAGTCGCTTTTTAAGGGAAATGAATATATGTATCAGATGCAGTTTTTTATAAGGAGTTCAAAAATATCATTAGATTCGCTCTAGGATTAAAACTGGCTGAGATAATCGCGTTTAAAGTTTCAATAAAAACCAGTTGCTTTTTAAGGGAAATGAATATATGTATCAGATGCAGTTTTTTATAAGGAGTTCAAAAATATCATTAGATTCGCTCTAGGATCAAAACTGGCTGAGATAATCGCGTTTAAAGTTTCAATAAAAACCAGTTGATTTCTAAGTAAAACGAATATATGTATCAGATGCAGTTTTTTATAAGGAGTTCAAAAATATCATTAGATTCGCTCTAGGATTAAAACTGGCTGAGATAATCGCGTTTAAAGTTTCAATAAAAACCAGTTGATTTCTAAGTAAAACGAATATATGTATCAGATGCAGTTTTTTATAAGGAGTTCAAAAATATCATTAGATTCGCTCTAGGATCAAAACTGGCTGAGATAATCGCGTTTAAAGTTTCAATAAAAACCAGTTGATTTCTAAGTAAAACGAATATATGTATCAGATGCAGTTTTTTATAAGGAGTTCAAAAATATCATTAGATTCGCTCTAGGATTAAAACTGGCTGAGATAATCGCGTTTAAAGTTTCAAGAAATTAAAGTCGCTTTTTAAGGGAAATGAATATATGTATCAGATGCAGTTTTTTATAAGGAGTTCAAAAATATCATTAGATTCGCTCTAGGATTAAAACTGGCTGAGATAATCGCGTTTAAAGTTTCAATAAAAACCAGTTGCTTTTTAAGGGAAATGAATATATGTATCAGATGCAGTTTTTTATAAGGAGTTCAAAAATATCATTAGATTCGCTCTAGGATCAAAACTGGCTGAGATAATCGCGTTTAAAGTTTCAATAAAAACCAGTTGATTTCTAAGTAAAACGAATATATGTATCAGATGCAGTTTTTTATAAGGAGTTCAAAAATATCATTAGATTCGCTCTAGGATTAAAACTGGCTGAGATAATCGCGTTTAAAGTTTCAATAAAAACCAGTTGATTTCTAAGTAAAACGAATATATGTATCAGATGCAGTTTTTTATAAGGAGTTCAAAAATATCATTAGATTCGCTCTAGGATTAAAACTGGCTGAGATAATCGCGTTTAAAGTTTCAATAAAAACCAGTTGATTTCTAAGTAAAACGAATATATGTATCAGATGCAGTTTTTTATAAGGAGTTCAAAAATATCATTAGATTCGCTCTAGGATTAAAACTGGCTGAGATAATCGCGTTTAAAGTTTCAATAAAAACCAGTTGATTTCTAAGTAAAACGAATATATGTATCAGATGCAGTTTTTTATAAGGAGTTCAAAAATATCATTAGATTCGCTCTAGGATTAAAACTGGCTGAGATAATCGCGTTTAAAGTTTCAATAAAAACCAGTTGATTTCTAAGTAAAACGAATATATGTATCAGATGCAGTTTTTTATAAGGAGTTCAAAAATATCATTAGATTCGCTCTAGGATTAAAACTGGCTGAGATAATCGCGTTTAAAGTTTCAAGAAATTAAAGTTGCTTTTTAAGGGAAATGAATATATGTATCAGATGCAGTTTTTTATAAGGAGTTCAAAAATATCATTAGATTCGCTCTAGGATCAAAACTGGCTGAGATAATCGCGTTTAAAGTTTCATTAAAAAGCAGTTGATATCGAAGTAAAACGAATATATGTATCAGATGCAGTTTTTTATAAGGAGTTCAAAAATATCATTAGATTCGCTCTAGGATTAAAACTGGCTGAGATAATCGCGTTTAAAGTTTCAAGAAATTAAAGTTGCTTTTCAAGGGAAATGAATATATGTATCAGATGCAGTTTTTTATAAGGAGTTCAAAAATATCATTAGATTCGCTCTAGGATCAAAACTGGCTGAGATAATCGCGTTTAAAGTTTCAATAAAAACCAGTTGATTTCTAAGTAAAACGAATATATGTATCAGATGCAGTTTTTTATAAGGAGTTCAAAAATATCATTAGATTCGCTCTAGGATTAAAACTGGCTGAGATAATCGCGTTTAAAGTTTCAATAAAAACCAGTTGATTTCTAAGTAAAACGAATATATGTATCAGATGCAGTTTTTTATAAGGAGTTCAAAAATATCATTAGATTCGCTCTAGGATTAAAACTGGCTGAGATAATCGCGTTTAAAGTTTCAAGAAATTAAAGTTGCTTTTTAAGGGAAATGAATACATGTATCAGATGCAGTTTTTTATAAGGAGTTCAAAAATATCATTAGATTCGCTCTAGGATTAAAACTGGCTGAGATAATCGCGTTTAAAGTTTCAGTAAAAAGCAGTTGATATCGAAGTAAAACGAATATATGTATCAGATGCAGTTTTTTATAAGGAGTTCAAAAATGTCATTAGATTCGCTCTAGGATTAAAACTGGCTGAGATAATCGCGTTTAAAGTTTCAATAAAAACCAGTTGATTTCTAAGTAAAACGAATATATGTATCAGATGCAGTTTTTTATAAGGAGTTCAAAAATATCATTAGATTCGCTCTAGGATTAAAACTGGCTGAGATAATCGCGTTTAAAGTTTCAAGAAATTAAAGTTGCTTTTCAAGGGAAATGAATATATGTATCAGATGCAGTTTTTTATAAGGAGTTCAAAAATATCATTAGATTCGCTCTAGGATCAAAACTGGCTGAGATAATCGCGTTTAAAGTTTCAATAAAAACCAGTTGATTTCTAAGTAAAACGAATATATGTATCAGATGCAGTTTTTTATAAGGAGTTCAAAAATATCATTAGATTCGCTCTAGGATTAAAACTGGCTGAGATAATCGCGTTTAAAGTTTCAATAAAAACCAGTTGATTTCTAAGTAAAACGAATATATGTATCAGATGCAGTTTTTTATAAGGAGTTCAAAAATATCATTAGATTCGCTCTAGGATTAAAACTGGCTGAGATAATCGCGTTTAAAGTTTCAAGAAATTAAAGTTGCTTTTTAAGGGAAATGAATACATGTATCAGATGCAGTTTTTTATAAGGAGTTCAAAAATATCATTAGATTCGCTCTAGGATTAAAACTGGCTGAGATAATCGCGTTTAAAGTTTCAGTAAAAAGCAGTTGATATCGAAGTAAAACGAATATATGTATCAGATGCAGTTTTTTATAAGGAGTTCAAAAATGTCATTAGATTCGCTCTAGGATTAAAACTGGCTGAGATAATCGCGTTTAAAGTTTCAATAAAAACCAGTTGATTTCTAAGTAAAACGAATATATGTATCAGATGCAGTTTTTTATAAGGAGTTCAAAAATATCATTAGATTCGCTCTAGGATTAAAACTGGCTGAGATAATCGCGTTTAAAGTTTCAGTAAAAACCAGTTGATATCGAAGTAAAACGAATATATGTATCAGATGCAGTTTTTTATAAGGAGTTCAAAAATATCATTAGATTCGCTCTAGGATTAAAACTGGCTGAGATAATCGCGTTTAAAGTTTCAGTAAAAAGCAGTTGATATCGAAGTAAAACGAATATATGTATCAGATGCAGTTTTTTATAAGGAGTTCAAAAATATCATTAGATTCGCTCTAGGATTAAAACTGGCTGAGATAATCGCGTTTAAAGTTTCAAGAAATTAAAGTCGCTTTTTAAGGGAAATGAATATATGTATCAGATGCAGTTTTTTATAAGGAGTTCAAAAATATCATTAGATTCGCTCTAGGATTAAAACTGGCTGAGATAATCGCGTTTAAAGTTTCAGTAAAAAGCAGTTGATATCGAAGTAAAACGAATATATGTATCAGATGCAGTTTTTTATAAGGAGTTCAAAAATATCATTAGATTCGCTCTAGGATTAAAACTGGCTGAGATAATCGCGTTTAAAGTTTCAAGAAATTAAAGTTGCTTTTTAAGGGAAATGAATACATGTATCAGATGCAGTTTTTTATAAGGAGTTCAAAAATATCATTAGATTCGCTCTAGGATTAAAACTGGCTGAGATAATCGCGTTTAAAGTTTCAGTAAAAAGCAGTTGATATCGAAGTAAAACGAATATATGTATCAGATGCAGTTTTTTATAAGGAGTTCAAAAATATCATTAGATTCGCTCTAGGATTAAAACTGGCTGAGATAATCGCGTTTAAAGTTTCAATAAAAACCAGTTGATTTCTAAGTAAAACGAATATATGTATCAGATGCAGTTTTTTATAAGGAGTTCAAAAATATCATTAGATTCGCTCTAGGATTAAAACTGGCTGAGATAATCGCGTTTAAAGTTTCAATAAAAACCAGTTGATTTCTAAGTAAAACGAATATATGTATCAGATGCAGTTTTTTATAAGGAGTTCAAAAATATCATTAGATTCGCTCTAGGATTAAAACTGGCTGAGATAATCGCGTTTAAAGTTTCAATAAAAACCAGTTGATTTCTAAGTAAAACGAATATATGTATCAGATGCAGTTTTTTATAAGGAGTTCAAAAATATCATTAGATTCGCTCTAGGATTAAAACTGGCTGAGATAATCGCGTTTAAAGTTTCAATAAAAACCAGTTGATTTCTAAGTAAAACGAATATATGTATCAGATGCAGTTTTTTATAAGGAGTTCAAAAATATCATTAGATTCGCTCTAGGATTAAAACTGGCTGAGATAATCGCGTTTAAAGTTTCAATAAAAACCAGTTGATTTCTAAGTAAAACGAATATATGTATCAGATGCAGTTTTTTATAAGGAGTTCAAAAATATCATTAGATTCGCTCTAGGATTAAAACTGGCTGAGATAATCGCGTTTAAAGTTTCAAGAAATTAAAGTTGCTTTTTAAGGGAAATGAATATATGTATCAGATGCAGTTTTTTATAAGGAGTTCAAAAATATCATTAGATTCGCTCTAGGATCAAAACTGGCTGAGATAATCGCGTTTAAAGTTTCAATAAAAACCAGTTGATTTCTAAGTAAAACGAATATATGTATCAGATGCAGTTTTTTATAAGGAGTTCAAAAATATCATTAGATTCGCTCTAGGATCAAAACTGGCTGAGATAATCGCGTTTAAAGTTTCAAGAAATTAAAGTTGCTTTTTAAGGGAAATGAATACATGTATCAGATGCAGTTTTTTATAAGGAGTTCAAAAATATCATTAGATTCGCTCTAGGATTAAAACTGGCTGAGATAATCGCGTTTAAAGTTTCAGTAAAAAGCAGTTGATATCGAAGTAAAACGAATATATGTATCAGATGCAGTTTTTTATAAGGAGTTCAAAAATATCATTAGATTCGCTCTAGGATTAAAACTGGCTGAGATAATCGCGTTTAAAGTTTCAATAAAAACCAGTTGATTTCTAAGTAAAACGAATATATGTATCAGATGCAGTTTTTTATAAGGAGTTCAAAAATATCATTAGATTCGCTCTAGGATTAAAACTGGCTGAGATAATCGCGTTTAAAGTTTCAATAAAAACCAGTTGATTTCTAAGTAAAACGAATATATGTATCAGATGCAGTTTTTTATAAGGAGTTCAAAAATATCATTAGATTCGCTCTAGGATTAAAACTGGCTGAGATAATCGCGTTTAAAGTTTCAATAAAAACCAGTTGATTTCTAAGTAAAACGAATATATGTATCAGATGCAGTTTTTTATAAGGAGTTCAAAAATATCATTAGATTCGCTCTAGGATTAAAACTGGCTGAGATAATCGCGTTTAAAGTTTCAAGAAATTAAAGTTGCTTTTTAAGGGAAATGAATATATGTATCAGATGCAGTTTTTTATAAGGAGTTCAAAAATATCATTAGATTCGCTCTAGGATTAAAACTGGCTGAGATAATCGCGTTTAAAGTTTCAATAAAAACCAGTTGATTTCTAAGTAAAACGAATATATGTATCAGATGCAGTTTTTTATAAGGAGTTCAAAAATATCATTAGATTCGCTCTAGGATCAAAACTGGCTGAGATAATCGCGTTTAAAGTTTCAAGAAATTAAAGTTGCTTTTTAAGGGAAATGAATATATGTATCAGATGCAGTTTTTTATAAGGAGTTCAAAAATATCATTAGATTCGCTCTAGGATCAAAACTGGCTGAGATAATCGCGTTTAAAGTTTCAATAAAAACCAGTTGATTTCTAAGTAAAACGAATATATGTATCAGATGCAGTTTTTTATAAGGAGTTCAAAAATATCATTAGATTCGCTCTAGGATTAAAACTGGCTGAGATAATCGCGTTTAAAGTTTCAATAAAAACCAGTTGATTTCTAAGTAAAACGAATATATGTATCAGATGCAGTTTTTTATAAGGAGTTCAAAAATATCATTAGATTCGCTCTAGGATTAAAACTGGCTGAGATAATCGCGTTTAAAGTTTCAATAAAAACCAGTTGATTTCTAAGTAAAACGAATATATGTATCAGATGCAGTTTTTTATAAGGAGTTCAAAAATATCATTAGATTCGCTCTAGGATTAAAACTGGCTGAGATAATCGCGTTTAAAGTTTCAATAAAAACCAGTTGATTTCTAAGTAAAACGAATATATGTATCAGATGCAGTTTTTTATAAGGAGTTCAAAAATATCATTAGATTCGCTCTAGGATCAAAACTGGCTGAGATAATCGCGTTTAAATTTTCAATAAAAACCAGTTGCTTTTCAAGGGAAATGAATATATGTATCAGATGCAGTTTTTTATAAGGAGTTCAAAAATATCATTAGATTCGCTCTAGGATCAAAACTGGCTGAGATAATCGCGTTTAAAGTTTCAATAAAAACCAGTTGATTTCTAAGTAAAACGAATATATGTATCAGATGCAGTTTTTTATAAGGAGTTCAAAAATATCATTAGATTCGCTCTAGGATCAAAACTGGCTGAGATAATCGCGTTTAAAGTTTCAATAAAAACCAGTTGATTTCTAAGAAAAACGAATATATGTATCAGATGCAGTTTTTTATAAGGAGTTCAAAAATATCATTAGATTCGCTCTAGGATCAAAACTGGCTGAGATAATCGCGTTTAAATTTTCAATAAAAACCAGTTGCTTTTCAAGGGAAATGAATATATGTATCAGATGCAGTTTTTTATAAGGAGTTCAAAAATATCATTAGATTCGCTCTAGGATCAAAACTGGCTGAGATAATCGCGTTTAAAGTTTCAATAAAAACCAGTTGATTTCTAAGTAAAACGAATATATGTATCAGATGCAGTTTTTTATAAGGAGTTCAAAAATATCATTAGATTCGCTCTAGGATCAAAACTGGCTGAGATAATCGCGTTTAAAGTTTCAATAAAAACCAGTTGATTTCTAAGTAAAACGAATATATGTATCAGATGCAGTTTTTTATAAGGAGTTCAAAAATATCATTAGATTCGCTCTAGGATCAAAACTGGCTGAGATAATCGCGTTTAAAGTTTCAATAAAAACCAGTTGATTTCTAAGTAAAACGAATATATGTATCAGATGCAGTTTTTTATAAGGAGTTCAAAAATATCATTAGATTCGCTCTAGGATCAAAACTGGCTGAGATAATCGCGTTTAAAGTTTCAATAAAAACCAGTTGATTTCTAAGTAAAACGAATATATGTATCAGATGCAGTTTTTTATAAGGAGTTCAAAAATATCATTAGATTCGCTCTAGGATCAAAACTGGCTGAGATAATCGCGTTTAAAGTTTCAATAAAAACCAGTTGATTTCTAAGTAAAACGAATATATGTATCAGATGCAGTTTTTTATAAGGAGTTCAAAAATATCATTAGATTCGCTCTAGGATTAAAACTGGCTGAGATAATCGCGTTTAAAGTTTCAAGAAATTAAAGTTGCTTTTCAAGGGAAATGAATATATGTATCAGATGCAGTTTTTTATAAGGAGTTCAAAAATATCATTAGATTCGCTCTAGGATCAAAACTGGCTGAGATAATCGCGTTTAAAGTTTCAATAAAAACCAGTTGATTTCTAAGTAAAACGAATATATGTATCAGATGCAGTTTTTTATAAGGAGTTCAAAAATATCATTAGATTCGCTCTAGGATCAAAACTGGCTGAGATAATCGCGTTTAAAGTTTCAATAAAAACCAGTTGATTTCTAAGTAAAACGAATATATGTATCAGATGCAGTTTTTTATAAGGAGTTCAAAAATATCATTAGATTCGCTCTAGGATTAAAACTGGCTGAGATAATCGCGTTTAAAGTTTCAAGAAATTAAAGTTGCTTTTTAAGGGAAATGAATATATGTATCAGATGCAGTTTTTTATAAGGAGTTCAAAAATATCATTAGATTCGCTCTAGGATCAAAACTGGCTGAGATAATCGCGTTTAAAGTTTCAAGAAATTAAAGTTGCTTTTTAAGGGAAATGAATATATGTATCAGATGCAGTTTTTTATAAGGAGTTCAAAAATATCATTAGATTCGCTCTAGGATCAAAACTGGCTGAGATAATCGCGTTTAAAGTTTCAATAAAAACCAGTTGATTTCTAAGTAAAACGAATATATGTATCAGATGCAGTTTTTTATAAGGAGTTCAAAAATATCATTAGATTCGCTCTAGGATTAAAACTGGCTGAGATAATCGCGTTTAAAGTTTCAATAAAAACCAGTTGATTTCTAAGTAAAACGAATATATGTATCAGATGCAGTTTTTTATAAGGAGTTCAAAAATATCATTAGATTCGCTCTAGGATTAAAACTGGCTGAGATAATCGCGTTTAAAGTTTCAATAAAAACCAGTTGATTTCTAAGTAAAACGAATATATGTATCAGATGCAGTTTTTTATAAGGAGTTCAAAAATATCATTAGATTCGCTCTAGGATTAAAACTGGCTGAGATAATCGCGTTTAAAGTTTCAATAAAAACCAGTTGATTTCTAAGTAAAACGAATATATGTATCAGATGCAGTTTTTTATAAGGAGTTCAAAAATATCATTAGATTCGCTCTAGGATCAAAACTGGCTGAGATAATCGCGTTTAAAGTTTCAATAAAAACCAGTTGATTTCTAAGTAAAACGAATATATGTATCAGATGCAGTTTTTTATAAGGAGTTCAAAAATATCATTAGATTCGCTCTAGGATTAAAACTGGCTGAGATAATCGCGTTTAAAGTTTCAAGAAATTAAAGTTGCTTTTTAAGGGAAATGAATATATGTATCAGATGCAGTTTTTTATAAGGAGTTCAAAAATATCATTAGATTCGCTCTAGGATCAAAACTGGCTGAGATAATCGCGTTTAAAGTTTCAATAAAAACCAGTTGATTTCTAAGTAAAACGAATATATGTATCAGATGCAGTTTTTTATAAGGAGTTCAAAAATATCATTAGATTCGCTCTAGGATTAAAACTGGCTGAGATAATCGCGTTTAAAGTTTCAAGAAATTAAAGTTGCTTTTCAAGGGAAATGAATATATGTATCAGATGCAGTTTTTTATAAGGAGTTCAAAAATATCATTAGATTCGCTCTAGGATCAAAACTGGCTGAGATAATCGCGTTTAAAGTTTCAATAAAAACCAGTTGATTTCTAAGTAAAACGAATATATGTATCAGATGCAGTTTTTTATAAGGAGTTCAAAAATATCATTAGATTCGCTCTAGGATCAAAACTGGCTGAGATAATCGCGTTTAAAGTTTCAATAAAAACCAGTTGATTTCTAAGTAAAACGAATATATGTATCAGATGCAGTTTTTTATAAGGAGTTCAAAAATATCATTAGATTCGCTCTAGGATTAAAACTGGCTGAGATAATCGCGTTTAAAGTTTCAAGAAATTAAAGTTGCTTTTTAAGGGAAATGAATATATGTATCAGATGCAGTTTTTTATAAGGAGTTCAAAAATATCATTAGATTCGCTCTAGGATCAAAACTGGCTGAGATAATCGCGTTTAAAGTTTCAATAAAAACCAGTTGATTTCTAAGTAAAACGAATATATGTATCAGATGCAGTTTTTTATAAGGAGTTCAAAAATATCATTAGATTCGCTCTAGGATCAAAACTGGCTGAGATAATCGCGTTTAAAGTTTCAATAAAAACCAGTTGATTTCTAAGTAAAACGAATATATGTATCAGATGCAGTTTTTTATAAGGAGTTCAAAAATATCATTAGATTCGCTCTAGGATTAAAACTGGCTGAGATAATCGCGTTTAAAGTTTCAATAAAAACCAGTTGATTTCTAAGTAAAACGAATATATGTATCAGATGCAGTTTTTTATAAGGAGTTCAAAAATATCATTAGATTCGCTCTAGGATTAAAACTGGCTGAGATAATCGCGTTTAAAGTTTCAAGAAATTAAAGTTGCTTTTTAAGGGAAATGAATATATGTATCAGATGCAGTTTTTTATAAGGAGTTCAAAAATATCATTAGATTCGCTCTAGGATCAAAACTGGCTGAGATAATCGCGTTTAAATTTTCAATAAAAACCAGTTGCTTTTCAAGGGAAATGAATATATGTATCAGATGCAGTTTTTTATAAGGAGTTCAAAAATATCATTAGATTCGCTCTAGGATCAAAACTGGCTGAGATAATCGCGTTTAAAGTTTCAATAAAAACCAGTTGATTTCTAAGTAAAACGAATATATGTATCAGATGCAGTTTTTTATAAGGAGTTCAAAAATATCATTAGATTCGCTCTAGGATTAAAACTGGCTGAGATAATCGCGTTTAAAGTTTCAATAAAAACCAGTTGATTTCTAAGTAAAACGAATATATGTATCAGATGCAGTTTTTTATAAGGAGTTCAAAAATATCATTAGATTCGCTCTAGGATCAAAACTGGCTGAGATAATCGCGTTTAAAGTTTCAATAAAAACCAGTTGATTTCTAAGTAAAACGAATATATGTATCAGATGCAGTTTTTTATAAGGAGTTCAAAAATATCATTAGATTCGCTCTAGGATTAAAACTGGCTGAGATAATCGCGTTTAAAGTTTCAAGAAATTAAAGTTGCTTTTCAAGGGAAATGAATATATGTATCAGATGCAGTTTTTTATAAGGAGTTCAAAAATATCATTAGATTCGCTCTAGGATTAAAACTGGCTGAGATAATCGCGTTTAAAGTTTCAATAAAAACCAGTTGATTTCTAAGTAAAACGAATATATGTATCAGATGCAGTTTTTTATAAGGAGTTCAAAAATATCATTAGATTCGCTCTAGGATCAAAACTGGCTGAGATAATCGCGTTTAAAGTTTCAATAAAAACCAGTTGATTTCTAAGTAAAACGAATATATGTATCAGATGCAGTTTTTTATAAGGAGTTCAAAAATATCATTATATTCGCTCTAGGATTAAAACTGGCTGAGATAATCGCGTTTAAAGTTTCAAGAAATTAAAGTTGCTTTTTAAGGGAAATGAATATATGTATCAGATGCAGTTTTTTATAAGGAGTTCAAAAATATCATTAGATTCGCTCTAGGATCAAAACTGGCTGAGATAATCGCGTTTAAAGTTTCAATAAAAACCAGTTGATTTCTAAGTAAAACGAATATATGTATCAGATGCAGTTTTTTATAAGGAGTTCAAAAATATCATTAGATTCGCTCTAGGATCAAAACTGGCTGAGATAATCGCGTTTAAAGTTTCAATAAAAACCAGTTGATTTCTAAGTAAAACGAATATATGTATCAGATGCAGTTTTTTATAAGGAGTTCAAAAATATCATTAGATTCGCTCTAGGATTAAAACTGGCTGAGATAATCGCGTTTAAAGTTTCAATAAAAACCAGTTGATTTCTAAGTAAAACGAATATATGTATCAGATGCAGTTTTTTATAAGGAGTTCAAAAATATCATTAGATTCGCTCTAGGATCAAAACTGGCTGAGATAATCGCGTTTAAAGTTTCAATAAAAACCAGTTGATTTCTAAGTAAAACGAATATATGTATCAGATGCAGTTTTTTATAAGGAGTTCAAAAATATCATTAGATTCGCTCTAGGATTAAAACTGGCTGAGATAATCGCGTTTAAAGTTTCAAGAAATTAAAGTTGCTTTTTAAGGGAAATGAATATATGTATCAGATGCAGTTTTTTATAAGGAGTTCAAAAATATCATTAGATTCGCTCTAGGATCAAAACTGGCTGAGATAATCGCGTTTAAAGTTTCAATAAAAACCAGTTGATTTCTAAGTAAAACGAATATATGTATCAGATGCAGTTTTTTATAAGGAGTTCAAAAATATCATTAGATTCGCTCTAGGATCAAAACTGGCTGAGATAATCGCGTTTAAAGTTTCAATAAAAACCAGTTGATTTCTAAGTAAAACGAATATATGTATCAGATGCAGTTTTTTATAAGGAGTTCAAAAATATCATTAGATTCGCTCTAGGATTAAAACTGGCTGAGATAATCGCGTTTAAAGTTTCAAGAAATTAAAGTTGCGTTTTAAGGGAAATGAATATATGTATCAGATGCAGTTTTTTATAAGGAGTTCAAAAATATCATTATATTCGCTCTAGGATTAAAACTGGCTGAGATAATCGCGTTTAAAGTTTCAAGAAATTAAAGTTGCTTTTTAAGGGAAATGAATATATGTATCAGATGCAGTTTTTTATAAGGAGTTCAAAAATATCATTAGATTCGCTCTAGGATCAAAACTGGCTGAGATAATCGCGTTTAAAGTTTCAATAAAAACCAGTTGATTTCTAAGTAAAACGAATATATGTATCAGATGCAGTTTTTTATAAGGAGTTCAAAAATATCATTAGATTCGCTCTAGGATTAAAACTGGCTGAGATAATCGCGTTTAAAGTTTCAAGAAATTAACGTTGCTTTTTAAGGGAAATGAATATATGTATCAGATGCAGTTTTTTATAAGGAGTTCAAAAATATCATTAGATTCGCTCTAGGATTAAAACTGGCTGAGATAATCGCGTTTAAAGTTTCAAGAAATTAAAGTTGCTTTTTAAGGGAAATGAATATATGTATCAGATGCAGTTTTTTATAAGGAGTTCAAAAATATCATTAGATTCGCTCTAGGATTAAAACTGGCTGAGATAATCGCGTTTAAAGTTTCAAGAAATTAAAGTTGCTTTTTAAGGGAAATGAATATATGTATCAGATGCAGTTTTTTATAAGGAGTTCAAAAATATCATTAGATTCGCTCTAGGATCAAAACTGGCTGAGATAATCGCGTTTAAATTTTCAATAAAAACCAGTTGCTTTTCAAGGGAAATGAATATATGTATCAGATGCAGTTTTTTATAAGGAGTTCAAAAATATCATTAGATTAGCTCTAGGATTAGAACTGGCTGAGATAATCGCGTTTAAAGTTTCAAGAAATTAAAGTTGCTTTTTAAGGGAAATGAATATATGTATCAGATGCAGTTTTTTATAAGGAGTTCAAAAATATCATTAGATTCGCTCTAGGATTAAAACTGGCTGAGATAATCGCGTTTAAAGTTTCAAGAAATTAAAGTTGCTTTTTAAGGGAAATGAATATATGTATCAGATGCAGTTTTTTATAAGGAGTTCAAAAATATCATTAGATTCGCTCTAGGATTAAAACTGGCTGAGATAATCGCGGTTAAATTTTCAAGAAATTAAAGTTGCTTTTTAAGGGAAATGAATATATGTATCAGATGCAGTTTTTTATAAGGAGTTCAAAAATATCATTAGATTCGCTCTAGGATCAAAACTGGCTGAGATAATCGCGTTTAAAGTTTCAATAAAAACCAGTTGATTTCTAAGTAAAACGAATATATGTATCAGATGCAGTTTTTTATAAGGAGTTCAAAAATATCATTAGATTCGCTCTAGGATTAAAACTGGCTGAGATAATCGCGTTTAAAGTTTCAAGAAATTAACGTTGCTTTTTAAGGGAAATGAATATATGTATCAGATGCAGTTTTTTATAAGGAGTTCAAAAATATCATTAGATTCGCTCTAGGATTAAAACTGGCTGAGATAATCGCGTTTAAAGTTTCAAGAAATTAAAGTTGCTTTTTAAGGGAAATGAATATATGTATCAGATGCAGTTTTTTATAAGGAGTTCAAAAATATCATTAGATTCGCTCTAGGATTAAAACTGGCTGAGATAATCGCGTTTAAAGTTTCAAGAAATTAAAGTTGCTTTTTAAGGGAAATGAATATATGTATCAGATGCAGTTTTTTATAAGGAGTTCAAAAATATCATTAGATTCGCTCTAGGATCAAAACTGGCTGAGATAATCGCGTTTAAATTTTCAATAAAAACCAGTTGCTTTTCAAGGGAAATGAATATATGTATCAGATGCAGTTTTTTATAAGGAGTTCAAAAATATCATTAGATTCGCTCTAGGATCAAAACTGGCTGAGATAATCGCGTTTAAAGTTTCAATAAAAACCAGTTGATTTCTAAGTAAAACGAATATATGTATCAGATGCAGTTTTTTATAAGGAGTTCAAAAATATCATTAGATTCGCTCTAGGATTAAAACTGGCTGAGATAATCGCGTTTAAAGTTTCAAGAAATTAAAGTTGCTTTTTAAGGGAAATGAATATATGTATCAGATGCAGTTTTTTATAAGGAGTTCAAAAATATCATTAGATTCGCTCTAGGATCAAAACTGGCTGAGATAATCGCGTTTAAAGTTTCAATAAAAACCAGTTGATTTCTAAGTAAAACGAATATATGTATCAGATGCAGTTTTTTATAAGGAGTTCAAAAATATCATTAGATTCGCTCTAGGATTAAAACTGGCTGAGATAATCGCGTTTAAAGTTTCAAGAAATTAAAGTTGCTTTTCAAGGGAAATGAATATATGTATCAGATGCAGTTTTTTATAAGGAGTTCAAAAATATCATTAGATTCGCTCTAGGATTAAAACTGGCTGAGATAATCGCGTTTAAAGTTTCAATAAAAACCAGTTGATTTCTAAGTAAAACGAATATATGTATCAGATGCAGTTTTTTATAAGGAGTTCAAAAATATCATTAGATTCGCTCTAGGATCAAAACTGGCTGAGATAATCGCGTTTAAAGTTTCAATAAAAACCAGTTGATTTCTAAGTAAAACGAATATATGTATCAGATGCAGGTTTTTATAAGGAGTTCAAAAATATCATTAGATTCGCTCTAGGATTAAAACTGGCTGAGATAATCGCGTTTAAAGTTTCAAGAAATTAAAGTTGCTTTTTAAGGGAAATGAATATATGTATCAGATGCAGTTTTTTATAAGGAGTTCAAAAATATCATTAGATTCGCTCTAGGATCAAAACTGGCTGAGATAATCGCGTTTAAAGTTTCAATAAAAACCAGTTGATTTCTAAGTAAAACGAATATATGTATCAGATGCAGTTTTTTATAATGAGTTCAAAAATATCATTAGATTCGCTCTAGGATCAAAACTGGCTGAGATAATCGCGTTTAAAGTTTCAATAAAAACCAGTTGATTTCTAAGTAAAACGAATATATGTATCAGATGCAGTTTTTTATAAGGAGTTCAAAAATATCATTAGATTCGCTCTAGGATCAAAACTGGCTGAGATAATCGCGTTTAAAGTTTCAATAAAAACCAGTTGATTTCTAAGTAAAACGAATATATGTATCAGATGCAGTTTTTTATAAGGAGTTCAAAAATATCATTAGATTCGCTCTAGGATTAAAACTGGCTGAGATAATCGCGTTTAAAGTTTCAATAAAAACCAGTTGCTTTTCAAGGGAAATGAATATATGTATCAGATGCAGTTTTTTATAAGGAGTTCAAAAATATCATTAGATTCGCTCTAGGATTAAAACTGGCTGAGATAATCGCGTTTAAAGTTTCAAGAAATTAACGTTGCTTTTTA
Organism: Orchesella flavescens; assembly: GCA_964034955.1. Lineage (NCBI taxonomy): Eukaryota > Metazoa > Arthropoda > Collembola > Entomobryomorpha > Orchesellidae > Orchesella > Orchesella flavescens. Next base: position 46,793,648 of record OZ035953.1, read on the forward strand.
AGGGAAATGAATATATGTATCAGATGCAGTTTTTTATAAGGAGTTCAAAAATATCATTAGATTCGCTCTAGGATTAAAACTGGCTGAGATAATCGCGTTTAAAGTTTCAAGAAATTAAAGTTGCTTTTTAAGGGAAATGAATATATGTATCAGATGCAGTTTTTTATAAGGAGTTCAAAAATATCATTAGATTCGCTCTAGGATTAAAACTGGCTGAGATAATCGCGTTTAAAGTTTCAAGAAATTAAAGTTGCTTTTTAAGGGAAATGAATATATGTATCAGATGCAGTTTTTTATAAGGAGTTCAAAAATATCATTAGATTCGCTCTAGGATTAAAACTGGCTGAGATAATCGCGTTTAAAGTTTCAAGAAATTAAAGTTGCTTTTTAAGGGAAATGAATATATGTATCAGATGCAGTTTTTTATAAGGAGTTCAAAAATATCATTAGATTCGCTCTAGGATCAAAACTGGCTGAGATAATCGCGTTTAAAGTTTCAATAAAAACCAGTTGATTTCTAAGTAAAACGAATATATGTATCAGATGCAGTTTTTTATAAGGAGTTCAAAAATATCATTAGATTCGCTCTAGGATTAAAACTGGCTGAGATAATCGCGTTTAAAGTTTCAAGAAATTAAAGTTGCTTTTTAAGGGAAATGAATATATGTATCAGATGCAGTTTTTTATAAGGAGTTCAAAAATATCATTAGATTCGCTCTAGGATCAAAACTGGCTGAGATAATCGCGTTTAAAGTTTCAAGAAATTAAAGTTGCTTTTTAAGGGAAATGAATATATGTATCAGATGCAGTTTTTTATAAGGAGTTCAAAAATATCATTATATTCGCTCTAGGATTAAAACTGGCTGAGATAATCGCGTTTAAAGTTTCAAGAAATTAAAGTTGCTTTTTAAGGGAAATGAATATATGTATCAGATGCAGTTTTTTATAAGGAGTTCAAAAATATCATTAGATTCGCTCTAGGATCAAAACTGGCTGAGATAATCGCGTTTAAAGTTTCAATAAAAACCAGTTGATTTCTAAGTAAAACGAATATATGTATCAGATGCAGTTTTTTATAAGGAGTTCAAAAATATCATTAGATTCGCTCTAGGATTAAAACTGGCTGAGATAATCGCGTTTAAAGTTTCAATAAAAACCAGTTGCTTTTCAAGGGAAATGAATATATGTATCAGATGCAGTTTTTTATAAGGAGTTCAAAAATATCATTAGATTCGCTCTAGGATTAAAACTGGCTGAGATAATCGCGTTTAAAGTTTCAAGAAATTAAAGTTGCTTTTTAAGGGAAATGAATATATGTATCAGATGCAGTTTTTTATAAGGAGTTCAAAAATATCATTAGATTCGCTCTAGGATTAAAACTGGCTGAGATAATCGCGTTTAAAGTTTCAAGAAATTAAAGTTGCTTTTTAAGGGAAATGAATATATGTATCAGATGCAGTTTTTTATAAGGAGTTCAAAAATATCATTATATTCGCTCTAGGATTAAAACTGGCTGAGATAATCGCGTTTAAAGTTTCAAGAAATTAAAGTTGCTTTTTAAGGGAAATGAATATATGTATCAGATGCAGTTTTTTATAAGGAGTTCAAAAATATCATTAGATTCGCTCTAGGATCAAAACTGGCTGAGATAATCGCGTTTAAAGTTTCAATAAAAACCAGTTGATTTCTAAGTAAAACGAATATATGTATCAGATGCAGTTTTTTATAAGGAGTTCAAAAATATCATTAGATTCGCTCTAGGATCAAAACTGGCTGAGATAATCGCGTTTAAAGTTTCAATAAAAACCAGTTGCTTTTCAAGGGAAATGAATATATGTATCAGATGCAGTTTTTTATAAGGAGTTCAAAAATATCATTAGATTCGCTCTAGGATCAAAACTGGCTGAGATAATCGCGTTTAAAGTTTCAATAAAAACCAGTTGCTTTTCAAGGGAAATGAATATATGTATCAGATGCAGTTTTTTATAAGGAGTTCAAAAATATCATTAGATTCGCTCTAGGATTAAAACTGGCTGAGATAATCGCGTTTAAAGTTTCAAGAAATTAAAGTTGCTTTTTAAGGGAAATGAATATATGTATCAGATGCAGTTTTTTATAAGGAGTTCAAAAATATCATTAGATTCGCTCTAGGATTAAAACTGGCTGAGATAATCGCGTTTAAAGTTTCAATAAAAACCAGTTGATTTCTAAGTAAAACGAATATATGTATCAGATGCAGTTTTTTATAAGGAGTTCAAAAATATCATTAGATTCGCTCTAGGATTAAAACTGGCTGAGATAATCGCGTTTAAAGTTTCAAGAAATTAAAGTTGCTTTTCAAGGGAAATGAATATATGTATCAGATGCAGTTTTTTATAAGGAGTTCAAAAATATCATTAGATTCGCTCTAGGATTAAAACTGGCTGAGATAATCGCGTTTAAAGTTTCAAGAAATTAAAGTTGCTTTTTAAGGGAAATGAATATATGTATCAGATGCAGTTTTTTATAAGGAGTTCAAAAATATCATTAGATTCGCTCTAGGATTAAAACTGGCTGAGATAATCGCGTTTAAAGTTTCAAGAAATTAAAGTTGCTTTTTAAGGGAAATGAATATATGTATCAGATGCAGTTTTTTATAAGGAGTTCAAAAATATCATTAGATTCGCTCTAGGATTAAAACTGGCTGAGATAATCGCGTTTAAAGTTTCAATAAAAACCAGTTGCTTTTCAAGGGAAATAAATATATGTATCAGATGCAGTTTTTTATAAGGAGTTCAAAAATATCATTAGATTCGCTCTAGGATCAAAACTGGCTGAGATAATCGCGTTTAAAGTTTCAATAAAAACCAGTTGATTTCTAAGTAAAACGAATATATGTATCAGATGCAGTTTTTTATAAGGAGTTCAAAAATATCATTAGATTCGCTCTAGGATCAAAACTGGCTGAGATAATCGCGTTTAAAGTTTCAATAAAAACCAGTTGCTTTTCAAGGGAAATGAATATATGTATCAGATGCAGTTTTTTATAAGGAGTTCAAAAATATCATTAGATTCGCTCTAGGATTAAAACTGGCTGAGATAATCGCGTTTAAAGTTTCAAGAAATTAAAGTTGATTTCTAAGTAAAACGAATATATGTATCAGATGCAGTTTTTTATAAGGAGTTCAAAAATATCATTAGATTCGCTCTAGGATCAAAACTGGCTGAGATAATCGCGTTTAAAGTTTCAATAAAAACCAGTTGCTTTTCAAGGGAAATGAATATATGTATCAGATGCAGTTTTTTATAAGGAGTTCAAAAATATCATTAGATTCGCTCTAGGATTAAAACTGGCTGAGATAATCGCGTTTAAAGTTTCAAGAAATTAAAGTTGCTTTTTAAGGGAAATGAATATATGTATCAGATGCAGTTTTTTATAAGGAGTTCAAAAATATCATTAGATTCGCTCTAGGATTAAAACTGGCTGAGATAATCGCGTTTAAAGTTTCAATAAAAACCAGTTGATTTCTAAGTAAAACGAATATATGTATCAGATGCAGTTTTTTATAAGGAGTTCAAAAATATCATTAGATTCGCTCTAGGATCAAAACTGGCTGAGATAATCGCGTTTAAAGTTTCAATAAAAACCAGTTGATTTCTAAGTAAAACGAATATATGTATCAGATGCAGTTTTTTATAAGGAGTTCAAAAATATCATTAGATTCGCTCTAGGATCAAAACTGGCTGAGATAATCGCGTTTAAAGTTTCAATAAAAACCAGTTGCTTTTCAAGGGAAATGAATATATGTATCAGATGCAGTTTTTTATAAGGAGTTCAAAAATATCATTAGATTCGCTCTAGGATTAAAACTGGCTGAGATAATCGCGTTTAAAGTTTCAAGAAATTAAAGTTGCTTTTTAAGGGAAATGAATATATGTATCAGATGCAGTTTTTTATAAGGAGTTCAAAAATATCATTAGATTCGCTCTAGGATTAAAACTGGCTGAGATAATCGCGTTTAAAGTTTCAATAAAAACCAGTTGATTTCTAAGTAAAACGAATATATGTATCAGATGCAGTTTTTTATAAGGAGTTCAAAAATATCATTAGATTCGCTCTAGGATCAAAACTGGCTGAGATAATCGCGTTTAAAGTTTCAATAAAAACCAGTTGATTTCTAAGTAAAACGAATATATGTATCAGATGCAGTTTTTTATAAGGAGTTCAAAAATATCATTAGATTCGCTCTAGGATTAAAACTGGCTGAGATAATCGCGTTTAAAGTTTCAATAAAAACCAGTTGCTTTTCAAGGGAAATGAATATATGTATCAGATGCAGTTTTTTATAAGGAGTTCAAAAATATCATTAGATTCGCTCTAGGATTAAAACTGGCTGAGATAATCGCGTTTAAAGTTTCAAGAAATTAAAGTTGCTTTTTAAGGGAAATGAATATATGTATCAGATGCAGTTTTTTATAAGGAGTTCAAAAATATCATTAGATTCGCTCTAGGATTAAAACTGGCTGAGATAATCGCGTTTAAAGTTTCAAGAAATTAAAGTTGCTTTTTAAGGGAAATGAATATATGTATCAGATGCAGTTTTTTATAAGGAGTTCAAAAATATCATTAGATTCGCTCTAGGATTAAAACTGGCTGAGATAATCGCGTTTAAAGTTTCAAGAAATTAAAGTTGCTTTTTAAGGGAAATGAATATATGTATCAGATGCAGTTTTTTATAAGGAGTTCAAAAATATCATTAGATTCGCTCTAGGATCAAAACTGGCTGAGATAATCGCGTTTAAAGTTTCAATAAAAACCAGTTGATTTCTAAGTAAAACGAATATATGTATCAGATGCAGTTTTTTATAAGGAGTTCAAAAATATCATTAGATTCGCTCTAGGATCAAAACTGGCTGAGATAATCGCGTTTAAAGTTTCAATAAAAACCAGTTGCTTTTCAAGGGAAATGAATATATGTATCAGATGCAGTTTTTTATAAGGAGTTCAAAAATATCATTAGATTCGCTCTAGGATTAAAACTGGCTGAGATAATCGCGTTTAAAGTTTCAATAAAAACCAGTTGCTTTTCAAGGGAAATGAATATATGTATCAGATGCAGTTTTTTATAAGGAGTTCAAAAATATCATTAGATTCGCTCTAGGATTAAAACTGGCTGAGATAATCGCGTTTAAAGTTTCAAGAAATTAAAGTTGCTTTTTAAGGGAAATGAATATATGTATCAGATGCAGTTTTTTATAAGGAGTTCAAAAATATCATTAGATTCGCTCTAGGATTAAAACTGGCTGAGATAATCGCGTTTAAAGTTTCAAGAAATTAAAGTTGCTTTTTAAGGGAAATGAATATATGTATCAGATGCAGTTTTTTATAAGGAGTTCAAAAATATCATTAGATTCGCTCTAGGATTAAAACTGGCTGAGATAATCGCGTTTAAAGTTTCAAGAAATTAAAGTTGCTTTTTAAGGGAAATGAATATATGTATCAGATGCAGTTTTTTATAAGGAGTTCAAAAATATCATTAGATTCGCTCTAGGATTAAAACTGGCTGAGATAATCGCGTTTAAAGTTTCAATAAAAACCAGTTGCTTTTCAAGGGAAATGAATATATGTATCAGATGCAGTTTTTTATAAGGAGTTCAAAAATATCATTAGATTCGCTCTAGGATCAAAACTGGCTGAGATAATCGCGTTTAAAGTTTCAATAAAAACCAGTTGATTTCTAAGTAAAACGAATATATGTATCAGATGCAGTTTTTTATAAGGAGTTCAAAAATATCATTAGATTCGCTCTAGGATCAAAACTGGCTGAGATAATCGCGTTTAAAGTTTCAATAAAAACCAGTTGCTTTTCAAGGGAAATGAATATATGTATCAGATGCAGTTTTTTATAAGGAGTTCAAAAATATCATTAGATTCGCTCTAGGATCAAAACTGGCTGAGATAATCGCGTTTAAAGTTTCAATAAAAACCAGTTGCTTTTCAAGGGAAATGAATATATGTATCAGATGCAGTTTTTTATAAGGAGTTCAAAAATATCATTAGATTCGCTCTAGGATTAAAACTGGCTGAGATAATCGCGTTTAAAGTTTCAAGAAATTAAAGTTGCTTTTTAAGGGAAATGAATATATGTATCAGATGCAGTTTTTTATAAGGAGTTCAAAAATATCATTAGATTCGCTCTAGGATTAAAACTGGCTGAGATAATCGCGTTTAAAGTTTCAAGAAATTAAAGTTGCTTTTTAAGGGAAATGAATATATGTATCAGATGCAGTTTTTTATAAGGAGTTCAAAAATATCATTAGATTCGCTCTAGGATCAAAACTGGCTGAGATAATCGCGTTTAAAGTTTCAATAAAAACCAGTTGATTTCTAAGTAAAACGAATACATGTATCAGATGCAGTTTTTTATAAGGAGTTCAAAAATATCATTAGATTCGCTCTAGGATTAAAACTGGCTGAGATAATCGCGTTTAAATTTTCAATAAAAACCAGTTGCTTTTCAAGGGAAATGAATATATGTATCAGATGCAGTTTTTTATAAGGAGTTCAAAAATATCATTAGATTCGCTCTAGGATTAAAACTGGCTGAGATAATCGCGTTTAAAGTTTCAAGAAATTAAAGTTGCTTTTTAAGGGAAATGAATACATGTATCAGATGCAGTTTTTTATAAGGAGTTCAAAAATATCATTAGATTCGCTCTAGGATTAAAACTGGCTGAGATAATCGCGTTTAAAGTTTCAAGAAATTAAAGTTGCTTTTTAAGGGAAATGAATATATGTATCAGATGCAGTTTTTTATAAGGAGTTCAAAAATATCATTAGATTCGCTCTAGGATCAAAACTGGCTGAGATAATCGCGTTTAAAGTTTCAATAAAAACCAGTTGATTTCTAAGTAAAACGAATATATGTATCAGATGCAGTTTTTTATAAGGAGTTCAAAAATATCATTAGATTCGCTCTAGGATTAAAACTGGCTGAGATAATCGCGTTTAAAGTTTCAATAAAAACCAGTTGCTTTTTAAGGGAAATGAATATATGTATCAGATGCAGTTTTTTATAAGGAGTTCAAAAATATCATTAGATTCGCTCTAGGATTAAAACTGGCTGAGATAATCGCGTTTAAAGTTTCAATAAAAACCAGTTGATTTCTAAGTAAAACGAATATATGTATCAGATGCAGTTTTTATAAGGAGTTCAAAAATATCATTAGATTCGCTCTAGGATTAAAACTGGCTGAGATAATCGCGTTTAAAGTTTCAAGAAATTAAAGTTGCTTTTTAAGGGAAATGAATATATGTATCAGATGCAGTTTTTTATAAGGAGTTCAAAAATATCATTAGATTCGCTCTAGGATCAAAACTGGCTGAGATAATCGCGTTTAAAGTTTCAATAAAAACCAGTTGATTTCTAAGTAAAACGAATACATGTATCAGATGCAGTTTTTTATAAGGAGTTCAAAAATATCATTAGATTCGCTCTAGGATCAAAACTGGCTGAGATAATCGCGTTTAAAGTTTCAATAAAAACCAGTTGATTTCTAAGTAAAACGAATACATGTATCAGATGCAGTTTTTTATAAGGAGTTCAAAAATATCATTAGATTCGCTCTAGGATTAAAACTGGCTGAGATAATCGCGTTTAAAGTTTCAATAAAAACCAGTTGCTTTTCAAGGGAAATGAATATATGTATCAGATGCAGTTTTTTATAAGGAGTTCAAAAATATCATTAGATTCGCTCTAGGATTAAAACTGGCTGAGATAATCGCGTTTAAAGTTTCAAGAAATTAACGTTGCTTTTTAAGGGAAATGAATATATGTATCAGATGCAGTTTTTTATAAGGAGTTCAAAAATATCATTAGATTCGCTCTAGGATCAAAACTGGCTGAGATAATCGCGTTTAAAGTTTCAATAAAAACCAGTTGATTTCTAAGTAAAACGAATATATGTATCAGATGCAGTTTTTTATAAGGAGTTCAAAAATATCATTAGATTCGCTCTAGGATTAAAACTGGCTGAGATAATCGCGTTTAAAGTTTCAAGAAATTAAAGTTGCTTTTTAAGGGAAATGAATATATGTATCAGATGCAGTTTTTTATAAGGAGTTCAAAAATATCATTAGATTCGCTCTAGGATCAAAACTGGCTGAGATAATCGCGTTTAAAGTTTCAAGAAATTAAAGTTGCTTTTTAAGGGAAATGAATATATGTATCAGATGCAGTTTTTTATAAGGAGTTCAAAAATATCATTAGATTCGCTCTAGGATCAAAACTGGCTGAGATAATCGCGTTTAAAGTTTCAATAAAAACCAGTTGATTTCTAAGTAAAACGAATACATGTATCAGATGCAGTTTTTTATAAGGAGTTCAAAAATATCATTAGATTCGCTCTAGGATCAAAACTGGCTGAGATAATCGCGTTTAAAGTTTCAATAAAAACCAGTTGATTTCTAAGTAAAACGAATACATGTATCAGATGCAGTTTTTTATAAGGAGTTCAAAAATATCATTAGATTCGCTCTAGGATTAAAACTGGCTGAGATAATCGCGTTTAAAGTTTCAATAAAAACCAGTTGCTTTTCAAGGGAAATGAATATATGTATCAGATGCAGTTTTTTATAAGGAGTTCAAAAATATCATTAGATTCGCTCTAGGATTAAAACTGGCTGAGATAATCGCGTTTAAAGTTTCAAGAAATTAACGTTGCTTTTTAAGGGAAATGAATATATGTATCAGATGCAGTTTTTTATAAGGAGTTCAAAAATATCATTAGATTCGCTCTAGGATTAAAACTGGCTGAGATAATCGCGTTTAAAGTTTCAAGAAATTAAAGTTGCTTTTTAAGGGAAATGAATATATGTATCAGATGCAGTTTTTTATAAGGAGTTCAAAAATATCATTAGATTCGCTCTAGGATTAAAACTGGCTGAGATAATCGCGTTTAAAGTTTCAAGAAATTAAAGTTGCTTTTTAAGGGAAATGAATATATGTATCAGATGCAGTTTTTTATAAGGAGTTCAAAAATATCATTAGATTCGCTCTAGGATTAAAACTGGCTGAGATAATCGCGTTTAAAGTTTCAAGAAATTAAAGTTGCTTTTTAAGGGAAATGAATATATGTATCAGATGCAGTTTTTTATAAGGAGTTCAAAAATATCATTAGATTCGCTCTAGGATTAAAACTGGCTGAGATAATCGCGTTTAAAGTTTCAAGAAATTAAAGTTGCTTTTTAAGGGAAATGAATATATGTATCAGATGCAGTTTTTTATAAGGAGTTCAAAAATATCATTAGATTCGCTCTAGGATTAAAACTGGCTGAGATAATCGCGTTTAAAGTTTCAAGAAATTAAAGTTGCTTTTTAAGGGAAATGAATATATGTATCAGATGCAGTTTTTTATAAGGAGTTCAAAAATATCATTAGATTCGCTCTAGGATCAAAACTGGCTGAGATAATCGCGTTTAAAGTTTCAATAAAAACCAGTTGATTTCTAAGTAAAACGAATACATGTATCAGATGCAGTTTTTTATAAGGAGTTCAAAAATATCATTAGATTCGCTCTAGGATTAAAACTGGCTGAGATAATCGCGTTTAAAGTTTCAAGAAATTAAAGTTGCTTTTTAAGGGAAATGAATATATGTATCAGATGCAGTTTTTTATAAGGAGTTCAAAAATATCATTAGATTCGCTCTAGGATTAAAACTGGCTGAGATAATCGCGTTTAAAGTTTCAAGAAATTAAAGTTGCTTTTTAAGGGAAATGAATATATGTATCAGATGCAGTTTTTTATAAGGAGTTCAAAAATATCATTAGATTCGCTCTAGGATTAAAACTGGCTGAGATAATCGCGTTTAAAGTTTCAAGAAATTAAAGTTGCTTTTTAAGGGAAATGAATATATGTATCAGATGCAGTTTTTTATAAGGAGTTCAAAAATATCATTAGATTCGCTCTAGGATTAAAACTGGCTGAGATAATCGCGTTTAAAGTTTCAAGAAATTAAAGTTGCTTTTTAAGGGAAATGAATATATGTATCAGATGCAGTTTTTTATAAGGAGTTCAAAAATATCATTAGATTCGCTCTAGGATCAAAACTGGCTGAGATAATCGCGTTTAAAGTTTCAATAAAAACCAGTTGATTTCTAAGTAAAACGAATACATGTATCAGATGCAGTTTTTTATAAGGAGTTCAAAAATATCATTAGATTCGCTCTAGGATTAAAACTGGCTGAGATAATCGCGTTTAAAGTTTCAAGAAATTAAAGTTGCTTTTTAAGGGAAATGAATATATGTATCAGATGCAGTTTTTTATAAGGAGTTCAAAAATATCATTAGATTCGCTCTAGGATTAAAACTGGCTGAGATAATCGCGTTTAAAGTTTCAAGAAATTAAAGTTGCTTTTTAAGGGAAATGAATATATGTATCAGATGCAGTTTTTTATAAGGAGTTCAAAAATATCATTAGATTCGCTCTAGGATTAAAACTGGCTGAGATAATCGCGTTTAAAGTTTCAATAAAAACCAGTTGCTTTTCAAGGGAAATGAATATATGTATCAGATGCAGTTTTTTATAAGGAGTTCAAAAATATCATTAGATTCGCTCTAGGATTAAAACTGGCTGAGATAATCGCGTTTAAAGTTTCAAGAAATTAAAGTTGCTTTTTAAGGGAAATGAATATATGTATCAGATGCAGTTTTTTATAAGGAGTTCAAAAATATCATTAGATTCGCTCTAGGATTAAAACTGGCTGAGATAATCGCGTTTAAAGTTTCAAGAAATTAAAGTTGCTTTTTAAGGGAAATGAATATATGTATCAGATGCAGTTTTTTATAAGGAGTTCAAAAATATCATTAGATTCGCTCTAGGATTAAAACTGGCTGAGATAATCGCGTTTAAAGTTTCAAGAAATTAAAGTTGCTTTTTAAGGGAAATGAATATATGTATCAGATGCAGTTTTTTATAAGGAGTTCAAAAATATCATTAGATTCGCTCTAGGATTAAAACTGGCTGAGATAATCGCGTTTAAAGTTTCAAGAAATTAAAGTTGCTTTTTAAGGGAAATGAATATATGTATCAGATGCAGTTTTTTATAAGGAGTTCAAAAATATCATTAGATTCGCTCTAGGATTAAAACTGGCTGAGATAATCGCGTTTAAAGTTTCAAGAAATTAAAGTTGCTTTTTAAGGGAAATGAATATATGTATCAGATGCAGTTTTTTATAAGGAGTTCAAAAATATCATTAGATTCGCTCTAGGATTAAAACTGGCTGAGATAATCGCGTTTAAAGTTTCAAGAAATTAAAGTTGCTTTTTAAGGGAAATGAATATATGTATCAGATGCAGTTTTTTATAAGGAGTTCAAAAATATCATTAGATTCGCTCTAGGATTAAAACTGGCTGAGATAATCGCGTTTAAAGTTTCAATAAAAACCAGTTGCTTTTCAAGGGAAATGAATATATGTATCAGATGCAGTTTTTTATAAGGAGTTCAAAAATATCATTAGATTCGCTCTAGGATTAAAACTGGCTGAGATAATCGCGTTTAAAGTTTCAATAAATTAAAGTTGCTTTTTAAGGGAAATGAATATATGTATCAGATGCAGTTTTTTATAAGGAGTTCAAAAATATCATTAGATTCGCTCTAGGATTAAAACTGGCTGAGATAATCGCGTTTAAAGTTTCAAGAAATTAAAGTTGCTTTTTAAGGGAAATGAATATATGTATCAGATGCAGTTTTTTATAAGGAGTTCAAAAATATCATTAGATTCGCTCTAGGATTAAAACTGGCTGAGATAATCGCGTTTAAAGTTTCAAGAAATTAAAGTTGCTTTTTAAGGGAAATGAATATATGTATCAGATGCAGTTTTTTATAAGGAGTTCAAAAATATCATTAGATTCGCTCTAGGATTAAAACTGGCTGAGATAATCGCGTTTAAAGTTTCAAGAAATTAAAGTTGCTTTTTAAGGGAAATGAATATATGTATCAGATGCAGTTTTTTATAAGGAGTTCAAAAATATCATTAGATTCGCTCTAGGATCAAAACTGGCTGAGATAATCGCGTTTAAAGTTTCAATAAAAACCAGTTGATTTCTAAGTAAAACGAATACATGTATCAGATGCAGTTTTTTATAAGGAGTTCAAAAATATCATTAGATTCGCTCTAGGATTAAAACTGGCTGAGATAATCGCGTTTAAAGTTTCAAGAAATTAAAGTTGCTTTTTAAGGGAAATGAATATATGTATCAGATGCAGTTTTTTATAAGGAGTTCAAAAATATCATTAGATTCGCTCTAGGATTAAAACTGGCTGAGATAATCGCGTTTAAAGTTTCAAGAAATTAAAGTTGCTTTTTAAGGGAAATGAATATATGTATCAGATGCAGTTTTTTATAAGGAGTTCAAAAATATCATTAGATTCGCTCTAGGATTAAAACTGGCTGAGATAATCGCGTTTAAAGTTTCAAGAAATTAAAGTTGCTTTTTAAGGGAAATGAATATATGTATCAGATGCAGTTTTTTATAAGGAGTTCAAAAATATCATTAGATTCGCTCTAGGATCAAAACTGGCTGAGATAATCGCGTTTAAAGTTTCAATAAAAACCAGTTGATTTCTAAGTAAAACGAATACATGTATCAGATGCAGTTTTTTATAAGGAGTTCAAAAATATCATTAGATTCGCTCTAGGATTAAAACTGGCTGAGATAATCGCGTTTAAAGTTTCAAGAAATTAAAGTTGCTTTTTAAGGGAAATGAATATATGTATCAGATGCAGTTTTTTATAAGGAGTTCAAAAATATCATTAGATTCGCTCTAGGATTAAAACTGGCTGAGATAATCGCGTTTAAAGTTTCAAGAAATTAAAGTTGCTTTTTAAGGGAAATGAATATATGTATCAGATGCAGTTTTTTATAAGGAGTTCAAAAATATCATTAGATTCGCTCTAGGATTAAAACTGGCTGAGATAATCGCGTTTAAAGTTTCAATAAAAACCAGTTGCTTTTCAAGGGAAATGAATATATGTATCAGATGCAGTTTTTTATAAGGAGTTCAAAAATATCATTAGATTCGCTCTAGGATTAAAACTGGCTGAGATAATCGCGTTTAAAGTTTCAAGAAATTAAAGTTGCTTTTTAAGGGAAATGAATATATGTATCAGATGCAGTTTTTTATAAGGAGTTCAAAAATATCATTAGATTCGCTCTAGGATTAAAACTGGCTGAGATAATTGCGTTTAAAGTTTCAAGAAATTAAAGTTGCTTTTTAAGGGAAATGAATATATGTATCAGATGCAGTTTTTTATAAGGAGTTCAAAAATATCATTAGATTCGCTCTAGGATTAAAACTGGCTGAGATAATTGCGTTTAAAGTTTCAATAAAAACCAGTTGCTTTTTAAGGGATATGAATATATGTATCAGATGCAGTTTTTTATAAGGAGTTCAAAAATATCATTAGATTCGCTCTAGGATTAAAACTGGCTGAGATAATCGCGTTTAAAGTTTCAAGAAATTAAAGTTGCTTTTTAAGGGAAATGAATATATGTATCAGATGCAGTTTTTTATAAGGAGTTCAAAAATATCATTAGATTAGCTCTAGGATTAAAACTGGCTAAGATAATCGCGTTTAAAGTTTCAAGAAATTAAAGTTGCTTTTTAAGGGAAATGAATATATGTATCAGATGCAGTTTTTTATAAGGAGTTCAAAAATATCATTAGATTCGCTCTAGGATTAAAACTGGCTGAGATAATCGCGTTTAAAGTTTCAAGAAATTAAAGTTGCTTTTTAAGGGAAATGAATATATGTATCAGATGCAGTTTTTATAAGGAGTTCAAAAATATCATTAGATTCGCTCTAGGATTAAAACTGGCTGAGATAATTGCGTTTAAAGTTTCAATAAAAACCAGTTGCTTTTTAAGGGATATGAATATATGTATCAGATGCAGTTTTTTATAAGGAGTTCAAAAATATCATTAGATTCGCTCTAGGATTAAAACTGGCTGAGATAATCGCGTTTAAAGTTTCAAGAAATTAAAGTTGCTTTTTAAGGGAAATGAATATATGTATCAGATGCAGTTTTTTATAAGGAGTTCAAAAATATCATTAGATTAGCTCTAGGATTAAAACTGGCTAAGATAATCGCGTTTAAAGTTTCAAGAAATTAAAGTTGCTTTTTAAGGGAAATGAATATATGTATCAGATGCAGTTTTTTATAAGGAGTTCAAAAATATCATTAGATTCGCTCTAGGATTAAAACTGGCTGAGATAATCGCGTTTAAAGTTTCAAGAAATTAAAGTTGCTTTTTAAGGGAAATGAATATATGTATCAGATGCAGTTTTTTATAAGGAGTTCAAAAATATCATTAGATTAGCTCTAGGATTAAAACTGGCTAAGATAATCGCGTTTAAAGTTTCAAGAAATTAAAGTTGCTTTTTAAGGGAAATGAATATATGTATCAGATGCAGGTTTTTATAAGGAGTTCAAAAATATCATTAGCTTTGCTCTAGGATTAAAACTGGCTGAGATAATCGCGTTTAAAGTTTCAAGAAATTAAAGTTGCTTTTTAAGGGAAATGAATATATGTATCAGATGCAGTTTTTTATAAGGAGTTCAAAAATATCATTAGATTCGCTCTAGGATTAAAACTGGCTGAGATAATCGCGTTTAAAGTTTCAAGAAATTAAAGTTGCTTTTTAAGGGAAATGAATATATGTATCAGATGCAGTTTTTTATAAGGAGTTCAAAAATATCATTAGATTAGCTCTAGGATTAAAACTGGCTGAGATAATCGCGTTTAAAGTTTCAAGAAATTAAAGTTGCTTTTTAAGGGAAATGAATATATGTATCAGATGCAGTTTTTTATAAGGAGTTCAAAAATATCATTAGATTCGCCCTAGGATTAAAACTGGCTGAGATAATCGCGTTTAAAGTTTCAAGAAATTAAAGTTGCTTTTTAAGGGAAATGAATGTATGTATCAGATGCAGTTTTTTATAAGGAGTTCAAAAATATCATTAGATTCGCTCTAGGATTAAAACTGGCTGAGATAATCGCGTTTAAAGTTTCAAGAAATTAAAGTTGCTTTTTAAGGGAAATGAATATATGTATCAGATGCAGTTTTTTATAAGGAGTTCAAAAATATCATTAGATTCGCTCTAGGATTAAAACTGGCTGAGATAATCGCGTTTAAAGTTTCAAGAAATTAAAGTTGCTTTTTAAGGGAAATGAATATATGTATCAGATGCAGTTTTTTATAAGGAGTTCAAAAATATCATTAGATTAGCTCTAGGATTAAAACTGGCTGAGATAATCGCGTTTAAAGTTTCAAGAAATTAAAGTTGCTTTTTAAGGGAAATGAATATATGTATCAGATGCAGTTTTTTATAAGGAGTTCAAAAATATCATTAGATTCGCTCTAGGATTAAAACTGGCTGAGATAATCGCGTTTAAAGTTTCAAGAAATTAAAGTTGCTTTTTAAGGGAAATGAATATATGTATCAGATGCAGTTTTTTATAAGGAGTTCAAAAATATCATTAGATTAGCTCTAGGATTAGAACTGGCTGAGATAATCGCGTTTAAAGTTTCAAGAAATTAAAGTTGCTTTTTAAGGGAAATGAATATATGTATCAGATGCAGTTTTTTATAAGGAGTTCAAAAATATCATTAGATTAGCTCTAGGATTAAAACTGGCTAAGATAATCGCGTTTAAAGTTTCAAGAAATTAAAGTTGCTTTTTAAGGGAAATGAATATATGTATCAGATGCAGTTTTTTATAAGGAGTTCAAAAATATCATTAGATTAGCTCTAGGATTAGAACTGGCTGAGATAATCGCGTTTAAAGTTTCAAGAAATTAAAGTTGCTTTTTAAGGGAA
The DNA here is from genome assembly GCA_964034955.1 of Orchesella flavescens. Lineage (NCBI taxonomy): Eukaryota > Metazoa > Arthropoda > Collembola > Entomobryomorpha > Orchesellidae > Orchesella > Orchesella flavescens. The sequence goes on from OZ035953.1 coordinate 46,809,512, forward strand.
ATGAATATATGTATCAGATGCAGTTTTTTATAAGGAGTTCAAAAATATCATTAGATTCGCTCTAGGATTAAAACTGGCTGAGATAATCGCGTTTAAAGTTTCAAGAAATTAAAGTTGCTTTTTAAGGGAAATGAATATATGTATCAGATGCAGTTTTTTATAAGGAGTTCAAAAATATCATTAGATTCGCTCTAGGATTAAAACTGGCTGAGATAATCGCGGTTAAATTTTCAAGAAATTAAAGTTGCTTTTTAAGGGAAATGAATATATGTATCAGATGCAGTTTTTTATAAGGAGTTCAAAAATATCATTAGCTTCGCTCTAGGATTAAAACTGGCTGAGATAATCGCGTTTAAAGTTTCAAGAAATTAAAGTTGCTTTTTAAGGGAAATGAATATATGTATCAGATGCAGTTTTTTATAAGGAGTTCAAAAATATCATTAGATTCGCTCTAGGATTAAAACTGGCTGAGATAATCGCGTTTAAAGTTTCAAGAAATTAAAGTTGCTTTTTAAGGGAAATGAATATATGTATCAGATGCAGTTTTTTATAAGGAGTTCAAAAATATCATTAGATTCGCTCTAGGATTAAAACTGGCTGAGATAATCGCGTTTAAAGTTTCAAGAAATTAAAGTTGCTTTTTAAGGGAAATGAATATATGTATCACATGGAGGTTTTAATGCCGAGTTCGAATATATAAGTTGATTCGCTCTACAATGCAATGCGGCCAAGATAATAGCGTTTAAAGTTTCAAGAAATTAAAGTTGTAGGGCTTACGCCCATGATTTTTTAAATGGGATTCCTTAGGAATTTAAAACAATATATTGTTTCAAATTCTTAAGTACGCCCATGATTTTTGAAATCGCTTTTTTTGAAAAAACCAACTATTGAGACTTGTTTAAAATTTAATTTCGAGTCATAATCCGGGCTCACGATATGGTAACCTATTCAGGGAGACGAGATAATTGACTTTGTCCTCCTACGGCTTTGTAGTAGCTTGTTTGGAAGAACGGATTAATGAGACTTGTTCAAAATTTAATTTAGAGCATGAATCCAGGCATAGAATCTTACTAGCTGTTCAAGGAACCGAGATAATCGACTTTTTCCGTTTTTTTAAGTGGTTGTCCTTACGAATTTAAAACAATATATTGCTTTGAATTCTTAGGTACGCCCATGATTTTTGAAATGCGCGTCCCTAAGAATTTAAAACAAATTCCTGATATAAATAAACCCGACAATTCGAGATGTAATGATGCACCTTTAAAATACATTCATACGCATTTAAACACTTTGATACACCTCATGATTGATCCCTCCCTACCCCCTAAGAGATTGCTTTCAAAACCTCCGAGTGATTCTCTCCAAGAAACCTCCGTGAGTGATCCACTCCTCTAGAATTTCAATGTTACTTTTATGCGCTCAAAGGTCAAACTGGGGTCACCAAAGAATTTGGGGACCCCATTTTTGAACTGTTCTTACCAGTAGCTTCATTTTGATGTATCACAACTCATACCTTGCTATATTTTAATCTTATCAGGGTCATAGGTCACACTGGGGTTATCAAAACGGTTCGGAAATAGTATCGCTGATTTAGTCTCACCAGTAGCTTCATTTGATGTATCACAACCTGTACCTTACTATTCAAAAACATTGACCTGACCTTTGACCCAGTAGTTATCATGAACCGATTTGACCCATCTTCGAACTCGATCTCAGTTTTTACCCAAGATACTGATTAGTGAAAACAGAATTCAAAAAAGTGAAACCGTTTTTGAGTTATCGTGCCCCCAGACAGACGACAGCTGGGTGTTTTCAATATATACCTTAAGGTACATAACAAGTAATATATTTTTGTGACAATGGGCATTGCCAATAATTGATCACGTTGCAGGAACGTTAAACGTTTCATTTGAACGAACTTGATTAATTTACTTTTTTTATATTTATATTAAGCTTTGTAGATACTCATTCCTTTGCCATGCCATTTTGCATAGTTTAAGTTAAGGCAACTTAAGTTGAAAGGCAGTGTTGGTCTTAGGGTCATGTCACATAATACAAAGGAACGTTCTGTTTTTCATGCTCTTTATAACGAAATCGAGTAATGCAATGATGTTGTGAGAATGTAATACGCTACCTCAATCTGCTGAAGACGAAGAAACTTGGCAAACAGATAAAATTTGTTGATAATTTTAAATTGTAAAGAAAAGTATATCGCAAAAGCTACTCTTGTTTGCAGAGGGTAATGTTTTTTTGAAAAGTAGGATTAAGGAAAATTAATTGAATGAATCACACTTAATACAAGGCTTCAGGATTAAGAAAGGTTGAGCTAAAAGCAGCAGATTGACTGTAAAAAAACTATGCGTCGGAAGAAGACAAATGTTACATAAAAAGACGGCTTCTTAAAAGACGAGCAGTGAAGCAATAATAAAACTGTTAATGGGATGACGTCAAAAACTTTAATAGCGAAGAACAAGACGACGTAAAAAAATCTAAATTGCTTTGTATTGGGAACATCCTCAATACCAAGAGAAACAACGACACAAAGATTTTTATTCTCACAACCACATTCTGCCGGAGTACCAGTACTATCAACCACATAAGATATCAGTCGCAACAGTATTTCATCAGTACTTATGACATAAAAAGTATTTCTGCTTGCAAAACGAGTTACCAGAGTCATATTCCAAAACGTTTTGGGGGACTTTGACTCAATTAGTAACTAGGAAGACTTTATTTTATTAATTAAAAACAAAAGTAATTATGTCAATGTCACTATCGTTAAGCATCTTCAATATTTCGAAATAAATATGACTGCATTCATATTCATGACGGATTTAAAAAAATGACAAATAAATACTTGATGAAGGATTGTTACAACAAGTGATAAAAATTTAGCATCCCGTTATTCCATTTACATCGACTAATATGACTTCATTCCTATGAAAATGTGTGTAATATAAATCATATAATTTTATCTAGCAATACCAAAAACTATACCGCATGCAAATTTTTTCTAGCATTCCGTGTTGCTAAGCTAACCCTGCCGTGTTCATACATTTATAATTAAATGCAATTAGTATGTCATGAAACAAAAGCCAGAGCATAACTTCTCCCTTCTTCTGAAATACACTTTTTCCGGTGCCAGACCCTGTTGAATACTTTGAGCAGTGCTTTCAGAACCCGTATGAGGGTTCCACACGGTTGCTTCGATTAAATTGTTGCATTTGATAGCTTTCCACAATACTGCACAGTAGTTAAGGTGTATTCATACTTTTATCAGCTAACGCTGGCATCTTGCCAAAAGCAAACACGGGTTGCTTCTTAACAAATAAGTTTATACCATTCACTCTACTTATATACATTCATCATACGTCACACACATAGATATTTATACATGCAGAGTTAGTGTTTCTTTGACTGTGGACTGAAAGTTATATCATAGGGACTTTAGATGCGTGCGTATATGTATAGATATTGTATTACAAAATATAATATACAGTTTTATATATCTACCAACAAAATCGCATACGTGGCAATTTCTGGTACTTCCACGCAGTCTCGTCCCACCGAATCAATTTATTTCATGCTTCGTCCAAGTAGTAATTTGCATTTTGTTATACCTCATTTGGATGGAATTTAACAAGTATTTTGAATAAGAGCTTGTTGGTATTAAATTTCCGAAACTGTTACTATACTTTGATTTCGAAGACTTGAATTTAATCAATAGAACTAAAATGAACATCCTGGATTTAACTTTTATATTACTGATAATTACTCTGATTAAACTTAATTACGGGTCTGCGTTGACTTCGGACTTTGAACGGCAAACAGTCACCCCTACTCTCAAAGATGTAGAAAATCATGATGTTAGTGCGGATGCCGTATTTTTAAAGGACGCATTCCAGGCCAATTCACCATACCTTCCCTTACAAATTGCCCATATTGCAAACGATGAGGTCCGAAAAACAGAGGAAGGCAGCTTCGGAAGCTCTGAAGACAAATTACGTTCTGGTAAGTTATCAGTAATACTTACACATTATTATGTGTTATCTGACGCATTCAATTGATTGCAGGACTTGGCAAACATTATCGTGCTTCAACAATTCACGGATTTGGCTGACGAAAACTTTCTGGATCTACTCCAGGCATTATATTTACCTCGAGAGGAGTTCTTGGCTCGGCAGCTTCACTTAGCACTAGAGTGGAAGCTAAATGAGAACACTCTTACCGACGTAATTTTATTCATGCTTTCTCCACTAATCTAACCTCAACAATCTTTTCTCTCAAATTTATATAAAGTATGGTGTTTTTCCTTATTTAGATTCTCTGCTGCGTGGATGGTGACGTGAATGTTAAAACTATTCGTGATGCTTATCAACGGTTGTATGACACAGACTCGAGGGACGATATCGAGTTCGCTGTTGATGGACACTATGGAGACTTACTTATGGATATCATTGCAGTAATTCGTCTTCACCTTCATTAAATAAATTTATGATTTCTAACATGATTTGGTTCATAGCAAAGGCAATTGCTTTAGATATTTATTTGAAATTTATGTGACATATAGAGAGGCAGAAAAATATCTCCTGACAATGAATATGCAAATTTCGCTGCACGGGCATATTCCAGTCACAGTACGTAGAGTCATAAGTTTTAATTCTGTAAATACTATTAACTAAATGACTATTTATATTCAGTGTTGTAAATGATTTTAAAAATTTACCGTTTAGAAGACCTTTGTACATATGCGTACTGGACCTTTTTTGCTACTCACTCGTATGGAGAGATCCAGCAGTTTTCCAAGGATTTTGCTAATCATAGTAAAACAACTTTTCACAATTTTTTGACAAAGCTTCCCCTTCAGGACTGTACCATTTCGTCACGCAAACTGAGTTATCAAGGACCCGTAGACAGCTTTAAAGATCTTCTTCTAGCTATTGGTAACATCTTAATTTTGTTTACTATCCAAACTCATTCATTTTTCTGTTATTTAGTTCACCGATTTTAAAACATAACTATGTCTATAATATGTCTAATTTCGGCTTCTGTGTTTTCTCTAGAGGACTACTCGGTTGACAAAGGAAAGTATTTTTTCAATCTACTTATGAAAGGTCTAGAAAATATGGATATAAAACGTATTACAAGGATAATTGCGCTAATGGCCGACAAGGACTTGTCACTTGGGAAGGGGGTACATGATTCTTTAGAGGAAGCAGTGATGTTAAAATTCGATCAATACACCCCAGAAATAAACCCCTGGTATCGTGACCTGGTTCAGAAAATTATAAGAGGAAACAATGATCCAGACAGAGATTTCAATTGGATCAAATTCTGGACGGATGATAAGAAATATCTATATGATATAGCACAATATATCAGTAAATAAACGAATTCATAAATTTCTATCACTACTTTATTTCCAAATTTAAACTGTTGTTCAATGGTTCTGCTCATTAATTGATTATGGCCATGTAAAAATTCCATATATTTCCTGTCACCACAATTGGATAATTGCAATCTTCTTACATTTAACTTTGCCTAATGAACTCATTTGCGTACAATTAATTTGGCCCTCTACCTTTTGCAAGAAATTATACTTACAAAAGTAAAAGAGCAGTAGCAATAGCGATAGCACACGAGCAATCTTAAGCAGACCCTTTGCTTTCTACTTTTGCATAATGCAAATAGCTCTGGGATGCATACATAAGTTTTAGCTGAATTCAACAAAGAGAAAATTGAGTTTGTGTGTAATTTACTGTACTAATTTATTTACAACTGTACGTTGCTAAATAATTAAACACCAATTTTGATATACAATTATCAAAAACGCAGCGTTTGCTGACCCCTTATGATAGTCTATAATTTAACCTTTCGATTTACAGTTACATTAGAATGCTCCCAGTTCAAGTAGTACTGTATACTACGGCTAACAATTAATTAGTAAGAAAATGGTTTGAAGTAAACCCTGTTCACTATTCAAAACATGCGTTAGTTCTATTAAAAATAATACTCCTGCGTAGTAAAAAGATTTATACTAATATGTATGTGTTTAATCATTGTAAAGTAAAATCTTGAGTTCCATAATTTTAAAACAGCGATTTCAGGGTTAATACAGTGATTGTTACGAAACCAATACAAATCTACTAGCGAAAAATGCTACATGGACAAAAGTTTGCAAGTAATTTTTTTTGGGCTAAACCCTTTTCAATCTTTTGAAACTTTTCCTTCGTAATGTTGCAGAGTTTGGGTTTGACAGTCCCCCCATCAGTATCCTTTCCCTGGAGCCAATGTGGAATAATTTCCGTGTGAAATTGCTTTCTCAAACTTTCCCAAGATCGATGAGGAACTATCTAAAACAAGGAAGCAAATGGATATTTTTATTATTAAACAGGAGTGACATTTTAGAAGTTGTTTGTTCATAAATAAACAGTCACTTGCAAGAAAGGACATTCGGCATGTGCAATACCTTTTTCTTTTCCATAAGCTTCCAAAGCTTGTTCCCATTAACGTAACGATATGCGTTATTGTCGCATACGGCATCCAAAAGTTTTTGGGACTCCTTTCGCGTGTAGGGCCCACTGCAACAACAAGAGAAATTTAATACAGACACAGTGTGATGATAAACGCATTGCATAAAAACGTATTCACATATAATATGGTAAATATTTCTGCTAATTATTAAAGAAGTTCTTACGCTCGAACTAATTTTCGTTTTTTGATTATCTTCTTTGATCGCGTTGTAAATGTAGGGATGTTGTTTGCATGGCCACTTGCACTGGTGGCATTTTGTTCCTGATGGACAGATGAACTCGATGGAGCTTGGAAGCTTGTTTCTACTTCGTTATGGGTCATATTGACTGCTGACTCAGCTCTTGACTGTTCCCGATTTTCACTAGGACCAACAGGATTACTTGCTAACCTGTCCTCGACGGGATTCTGAACGCGAGTTACCGCAAGCAGTTGTCGAAACATACTCATAGGTAGAAATGAGTCGTCAACATAGTGAAAGTCTCTGAATAACAAAGTAGTATAAGGAAGATGTCTCGGAGGAAGCAATAGTGGTGTATCTGACCCATCCATTTTCGATCAGTTACCCGGAGGTCACTTTCACGTTCCTTTTGACAACAAGCGAACTAGCCTCTGCATAAATGACTTTATGAACCTGCAAATTGGTTGCAGTTTCGCCACTAGCAGCCGCTCATAAGTTTTCGAACATTAACTTATCAGACAAAATACAAAATTAGGAAATGAGATCTTGCACGGGCACAACACTGTAGGTAGCGTCTGTCTAAAATTACTCCCTTTTTGGCTTATAAAGTAACAGTTGGAAGTTAACTGGAGGAAGATACACACTTTTAATGTCCAAGAATGTAACTAGGTTATTTACTGAGGGTATAATTTTTCACAAACACCTTAAATCAAGTCGAGTTTGTTCATCTCAAAGAGATGTCAAGCCAGATCAAGAGAGTTTTCTTGTATGTGTGATCAAGCAGCTCATGCTGAAGACTGGGACTGTGATTCTATAGGAAAGTGGCAGAAATTCCCTCTTCGAATACGTATATTTCAACTTCTCTTTCAAGGGATTGAGATATTTTGGACACAAAAAAGAATATCCCAGACTCAACATAAAGTTTAGGTACATCCCTGTCTCCACCAATTGGGGACGATCATTCATGCATCATATACATAAATATGCACGTACACTTCACTCCGAGGAGTTCTCGTTCAAAGTTACGTCTGAGACATATAAGCACTGATTTTGGGTTCTACTTAACTTTTGAGTGAATGAGTAAAAGAATGACCTGGACAAAGACAAGGGAATTGTGCATACGAGAACAGTTATTAAGCCAAAACTTATGTGTACATGTATTGTTTACCCATATTCACATTTATATGAAGGATAAGTAGTGCAACTTATACTTGCTTCATTTTGTGTCGGTTTACATGTTGTTTTTGATGTTCCGATTAAAAAAAATTATAACAATCAGACATTTAAATATAATTTTTGTAGAGTATTTTCATGAACATGTGTTTAGGCAAATCATAATTTTCTGACATTCAGTCAGCTACCTTCAACCTTGGATGCCAATCAAGCCTCTTCATACTTTTTTACCCTTTTCCAGTTAAAATCTTTCTGTACAACATTCTATGTTTATGTGTTTTAATAATATAATACCAACAAACCCTACGCGTGCACGTATGCTCAGTATAGCATACTCATATAGCATGACTCGTATGCATTTCAGTTATGTATTTGATACCATTATTAATCTTTTGAAACATATTCCCAAAATTAAGTAACTTCATTTTCAATTTCGTCCTAAAGTGAATGGATGTATACATAGTGGAAGCATTTTTTAGTTTGATTAGTGTTAAGTACATACCAAGGGAATAAATGGTAATTGTTAGACCCTGAAGTCCAAATTTATTTGCATCGGTAACTCATTAAAAACTATGTCAGGAAACAATGATTCAAAAAGAAGGGACATGACAATGATGACTGGACTAAATGTAGAGACAGAATTATATTTAAAAGTCAAAGATATATTATTTAAATTACACTTAATCCTACTGGCTAATTAATATAATCTCACGAAAAAATTGTAATGCTTAATTATCACTAGACTCCTTGCCTACTACTTTTTCTTCATAGTGATTATATGTCAGCTCAGATATTTGGAGGTGTATTGGCTTAAGCTTGCATCAAGAATGAGTTTGCATAGGTGTAATACATTTACTGTACGTTGATTCTAATAGATTGGGCATTACATAACATTTTCCTAAAACTAAATAGACAATCACTATGCATTCAACGTTTCCCTCAATATCGAAAATAAAATTAAAATAAAATTCTCTCCACCTTCTGACACATACTGATAACTTAAAAAGTATGTATGCATTTTAAAAGGATGTATGTTACATACGTGTACTAAATAAGAAAGATTTATATTAATAAAAACTTGATCATCACATCACTTGTGTAAGTAAAGCCTCGGCTTATAAAGTAAATCACCGAGTGTTTAAACAGTGAATTCAATGTAAATTAAAACAAATTTGAAGCATTGTCACAAAATTAAAGTACATCTTCTAGCGAAAAATAGTGTTGGGACACAAGTTTGCAAATACTCTGGGTTGACCCAAACCCTTCTTTAGCTTCCGAAGGTTTTCTTTCGTGATACTAAGGAATGTGGGAAGGGCAGGTTTCCCGTTACTGTCCGCTTTCTGGAACCAATGTGGAAGAATAGTTGTGTGGAAATGCTTCCTCAAACTTTCATACGATCGCTGTGAAAACATCTGAAACAAAAAATGAAAAATGAATATTTTTAATATTTAGTAGGAATCGAATTGGATATAAAAAAGTGGATTCAGAAGATACTACTCATTTGCATAACAACGCATTACCTTCTCCTTCTCTATAAGCTGCCAAAGTTTCTCTCCATTAACATAGAGATGAGCATCATTGTCGCAAATTAAATCCAAAAGTTTTTGGGATTCCCTTCTTGTATAGAGGCGGCTGCAACAACAGAAACATTATAGTATAACAACTGAAGAAAAATATCTGTAATGCACTCAAAAGTAATTGTAACCGTTCTACTAAAGAACTTACTCCTCAACTGCTTTCCGCTCCGTGATGAACTTCTTTGACCGAGTGTTTACTTTGGTGATGACATTGGGATGGACACTCACACTGGCTCTTGACTGTTTCTGATTTTCACTGCGGTGAACAGGAGTACTGGCTATGCTAGAAGATTTTACAGTCTTCCTTTTTAAATTGACCTTTGAAGTTATCCGATTTAGGTTATTCTTAAGAAATCTCCAATGACTTTTAGGATGCTCAACAGCCTGACTCTTCGTTTTGGTTTCCGGTTGCATCTTGCTTTCATTTCCTTCCTTAGATACTGCAACTATTACTTGCTCAGCATCCTCACTTTCAGCTTGGTTGTCCCCTAGAGTTTGTTTGACAGGGTTGTTTCTCCTTTGGCAAGGATGAGCATTATTATTTTCCATTCCAAAATCTGCACCATCCTGATACTGATCCAAATCATGGAGTGCGTCTAACATAAAACTAGGAACTTCCTCCAAATCTTCCGTCAAGTTAGCTGGCTCGAATGACAAAGTGGTAAAAGGAAGATGTCTTTGAGATTGACTAGTGTTATGCGTGACGCCTTGGTCAAGTATACCTGTACGTTCTCTCTCAATGAAGTTTGATGTACATAGATCCATTTCGATTTAAATCATGAGTATATTAAAACATCCACTATACAGACAATCGTTTAACTTAGGCAATTCAACACACACTTCACTTGCCACGCTGAAATGCAAAAAAGTCCATCCCCATATAATCTACAGCGTTTTTTGTCATCAGAGCAACATGTTTAGGGAGAATGGAATTCAATTCTTATTCTAATGATCAAGAAAGCAACTAGCCAACTCACTGATTCTATATTTCTTCTCAAGATGTGAAAAAACAAATCAACTCAAATAATTATCTCTGACGAAATGTCATACCAGAAAATATGTCTCCTTTCCAATGTGAGATCGTCCAACTCCTGTTGAGCACTAGCACTGTGATTCCAAAGGTATGTGGCAGAAATGTCCTCACCAAGTACATATATTTCAACTTGTATTTGTGAAAATGAGACTGTGATATATGGGAAAGAGAAAAGAATGCCCATGTCGTCTCAACTTGTGACTTACGTATCGTATCTGTATCCCTACCTCAACCATTTTGGAGGACCATCCATATAACTTTTATACATATGCATATCACTTCATGTCACCATTCTATGAGGGATTCTTTTAATTCTGTGAGACATGCACCATTTATTTACGCTATTTATGTAGCATTTAACTACAACAAAGATTAAAATATTGACATGGACAACGACACGGACATCATCATCGTGCACCTGAGTGACATTTAGTTGTGGCGAAAGCTATGTGTGTAGACATTTTCTATGCACATTCCCATTTGTGTACGAAATAATCGTCCCTTTAATATGGTAGCGATTGATAACTTAAAACTGTCCCATTCGATTCTAAACTGATATGGTTTTAGTCCTCCCAATTAAAAAGAGGAAGCTTCATGTTTGTTACATAATATCTAGACAATTGTAAGCATAATTCTTTTGTACTACATTTCTATTTATGACATTCTTTTTTATGTCGTCATAATATGAATGTGGGTGTGTATAACGCGAGCTTTATAAGAAGCTTCACTAGGTATCGAGACAGAAAACGAGTACATCACTTGATTTTTACTCCATCAAATAATTTTACCAGAGTTCCAGGTACAGTTTGGGATCAGGAAGTCTACATACTTTCAGTAACTACAATATAGCAATCCAAAGCCACGTTGTTGGCATTTACAAGTAACATCTAAGGCTATGCATAGCAATCTTCAACAACTTTCTCAACCTTTCTGATTTACGTCATCCAAAGAAACGTTTTACAAATCCTTGTGTTCCACTGACACGAGAAAAAATATATAAAAAAATGTAACTCCATCCTTTATTTCTTACTTCTTTCTTTCGGCTTTCACTAATGGTGTATAGATTTCCATATTCTGAATTCTCCATAACACCCTCGCCCTTTCTTATTTACTTCATCTTTGGAATGGTTTGATGGACCTAGCGTGGGAAATTTGCGACGAATATAATCGTCCGTAACACCTACCCTTTTTCTCCCTTCATTACTATATTTCTTACATCTCATTTTACTCGCTATCACAGTATATGTACCATGATGTACACCAAACCCACATTGGAACTGAGTCAAATAATAATTTCCTGTGAAGAGTATCAGCTAACAAAAGAAAATGATGCCTGAATTTGGAGCAGAGTATGTGGACGTTGGCGTTCGATCAATTTTATGTTTGGCTATTTGTGGTTTTGCGCATTTGTTTGCTCATGCTATCTTCATGTAAAAATTTTGTTAAAGGGAGGTTTAGGTGGAATTTACTTGACGTATTATATATATGTATGTATGCTTGCTGTTTTAGTTTCAAATACTTTTTTCAGGTTGAACGTGAACGTACAAACTTCCAACTTTTCATAGCGACCATATCATTTCTAATTGCGTACAATCAATGCACATACTTTTACAGCACTTCTCATAATCTTACTTTGAAAAACAAAATAATTACTACGAAATGTCATAACCGTAATGTTCCAATTTCCACACAATGCATCCCTGATACACAGGAATAGAACTAGCTCAGAACATTTCAAATTGAAGATTTTGCGTTTGGACTTTTACTTTTTCTTGGCATTAGCTCCAGCAACTTTTAATTTTTGAATTATGATTTATCGGATGAAATTTATTAGTTCTAATTTCATACAGTTTTTAAACAGATTCAACATTTATCATTATTGAGTTGAATGCGGGTAAAATGGACAAATTCTTAAGGTTGGAGTTATTTAACGAAGACATACATATTGATGACATTTTTGAGCCATATCAACCTCATGAGCAAATTGTTCTTCCGGAACCTAGTTCATCCACACAGGTACACGATGACAGTTTTATTTTTGACATAGGCAATGTATTAGATACTATAAATGTTTTCCTATCAAGCGTATAACAACATAAGAATGAAGCACTTTTTTTACAATTTTGAAGGTGAGGAACAATGCAAAAGAAGTTCGGAAAGGTGCTAATGTAGTGGCTACCGATGATACAATCTACCCATCAACCTCGCCTAACAGGATGCCGTTGACTTCGCAGTATGGACAAGCGAACTTGACATCCTTAGGGAAAGCATCTGCATCCACCCAGGAACTTCTTGGATTGCCCCAAAAGCATAAGCCAGCAATCATACGCAATCACACACAAGTAAGTACTCTATAAACATCCGCAAACAATAAGTGCAGTTAGTCCGCTGTATTAATCAGTGGTTTCATTTTAATTTTCGAAATTCAGCCTGTCGAAGTGAAGATAATGAGCTCAATGTTAAGGGAGTTTTTAGAAAGAGCTAACTTACCATCTCATATATCCGAGGTAAAGAAGCGCAAAATTGATGAAGAACGCATTCCCCTTCCCATGAAAAGTTTGGAGGAGGTCAAGGAAATAAAAGCAAAACTTGAAGGCAGCAAACTGTTAGAGGAGAAATGTTTAAGTCCTGACAACAATTAAGTTTTACTGAAACAGATTCTCACCGAATTTGGAGTTTGAAAAGAAAAGTTAAGTGTTTGTGTATGACGTGACAATATCTAAAGTTACCGTGGTAAATTAGACATTACTAGCGTACATAAAGGAAAAGTTTTTAATTAATCCGAATGCAAAGTATCAATATAATGAATAAGTGTTAATTTTGAGCAACATGCACGTTTGCAGGATTGGATCAGATACTATTTCTTTTTTATAAATCGATTTATTATTTTGCTAGAGTTGGCAAAATGTATATGTGTAGTAGCCTGGATGCGTGTGAACCAATGCTTGAATCAAAATTAAACAAGACGTGTGAAGACTAATGACAATTTTATGAAATTATGAGCTTATAAATTGATGTATTAAATAATAGTAAAACAATTTTTACGTTGTTACCAGTTCTCACATCATTGGCAAAACAACTCAACTCTTGAACAACAATGACTTAACCAGATACATGTATTACATCATATTAGTTTATTATATTCGTTGTAGAAATCACCACTTTTCACATGGGGGGATATGAGATAATAAAAGTTTCATCATTCACAGTAAAGGGTGTGGAACCTAGCACTCACTTCCGTTCCAGCTTTTATCATTTCATTATTACATACTTATGATAACTTATAAGAAATCATTTTTATTGCCTCTCTATCTAAAATGTACGTACAGTACGACAAATTTTTTGTATCAAATAAACCATCCCTGACTTTGACCTCGGGGAAATGCACGTAAATCGGTGAGTTGAACCATAATCCTTATAAACTTTTACACTAAATGGTCGTGGTGACCTAAGCCAATCTTGTTTCTATTCATGCATAAATCATGCACAAACTATGCAAGATGAATTTGTATATGTTACAGAAGGAAACCGACCAAGTCATGAATAAGAGTTGATTAAACAGTGTGCTATATTTTAATATTTGTAATTTTCCAATAATTTAAGTCACTGTAGGGCTTACATCACAACATCAGTACCACCTCCAACTAAATTATATGCCAAAAGCTGTATTTTGTCGTCACAATAAACGTGAGCTGTCAAGTGTAGCATTACAAACCGTCCTCATTAAATTCCTTTTCTGCGTTACCTTCATTGGGTGTCCATATATTACTGCGTGTTTCTGTTAAAATTAAGTTGTAGTTCATATTATCATGGTTTTGCATGATGCAAGGTCATTATAATGGCAGGCCAACATAAACTTTTTGAATGTTAAGTTAAGTCATAAAACTGCAAACGACCCAAAAAGCTAATATGCTAAAAAACTATAAAATTTGTCATAATCACATACGCATGTAAGACTTTCGGCTCTGATATCACATAAGAATATCACATTACTTAGATACATGTTAGTAATCCTTTCATTTCACCAGACATTAGATTAATGATGCTAAATAGGAAGAGCATTCCGTAAACTAATTTTCTAGAAGGATCTACAAATCTACATTCACTTACTTTACCTTTTCAAATTACAAAGGAGCTCCATCAAAATAAAAAATATTCCAAATGCTTAAAAATATTGCTTTATAGAAGAAAGACACCGACCACCGACTCCTTTCTATATACTTAAGTATTCAATGCACTCATTCCCGGAATGCGAATAAGTGTTTTATGTAAGCCACAACGCTCATAGCGCACCGTTGTTTTGGTGGTATGCCAGCATGTTCATGAAAACACTTGCTTTTTATTACCTACTGACACCAGTTGAAAAGTTACATCATTTTTACGTATTGATGTGCGGATGCGTTTAACGAGTTAAACTTTACGATAAATGGATGCAGCCATTATCCATTTATCCCAAGTGAAAGGCGACTCATTGAGATATCGGAGATTAATTAGTTTCACTAGAGAATCTATAAGATTTCTATGGATAATGTTCCATCTTCAAGCATAATTAGGTGTTAATTATTCATGAGCGCATTTGAATAACTCATGTAATAATTCGATCTAGTTTTCATGAAGTAAGAACTTCTGAAATAGAGGATTGACACTGCAGAATAATCATTTAATCTGTCGGAACATATTCAAATATTATTTTAGGAGGTATATGATATACTGTAGCTAAAATAACGTTGGTAAGGCTGGTAGTAAAAAAACAGCGAAACAGGACTCTAGTGTGTAAGTAAGTATGTATATACAGTATAGACCATTCCTGTGTGCAGTTGGCAGCGGCGGCGGATAAATTAGCCGTGCGTGGAAGTAACAAGGCTTAATTGATTGTCCCAAGCGAGATACTTTGCTAAGGCCAGTTGCACACCGCCAACTACACTCAGGAATGGATTGTGCTGTACATCATTTGGACTGGAAAATTCATTTCGTTCTCGCAGTATATATTATACAAATTTTATGTATATGCAGACTACATATTTTAGGTAGACACCAGACAGTTTTGTTATGAACATAAATGAACGATTTCCATGAATCATAGGTACGAACATAAACTGATGTGTCTGGTGCGTCAAGTTTCGTCGGTGAAGAGTAAGAGAAGCAGCTCCGAGTTGTCAACAGGTAGAAAAATTGTCAAAAACTTTACGACGTGTTAAAACACATGTAGCTTCTATTTCACATCAATCACACACGGCTTTCCGTCACAATGTGATAGCATCCTTCATTTGGAAACATCTCTAGCTAAACAGATTTCTTGTTCATTCAACGTGTTGTTTTCAATACAGTGCTCACCCTCACAAGGTACGATTTATTTCAACAAACTGTATCAGATTCATGCATCCTTTTTTCATCCCATTTTACGTGGTTTCACATCCACAATATTATTTATATTTATTGTCAATTGACAGGTTTGAAGGCCAAAAAATGGAACCATCTCCAAAACCCACGTATGGACTAAGATCTGATGGTGCTGCTGCCCTTGTGTCTTCAGCTACATCCCAATTAGGGGAAGGATCTGATACAGAGAGTGCTGGTGAAACAATGAGAGCATCAACACCTGATGGAAGACCTGGAGCATCTGAGCAATTAAGAGCTGAAGCCCAAGCAAGTCAGGAAAGTGTGGAACGGGTTGCTGACATGCCCCAAGTACCAATAGGAGATTCGGAGGAGGAAATGAAGGCTTTAAGTAGCGGGCAAGTAGCCCGTCTTCAGAAGGAAATCGATGTTTGGAGATCAACATGCTCTATTCTATCGAAGGAGAACACCGATTTGAAGAAAGAACACGTAAAGGACAAGAGAAGTGTTAAGATCATGCAACAGCGAGTGGGTCAACTGGAGGTGCAGGTGGTGAACCTATACTTTGAAAAGGCGAGCATGGCTGAAGAAATTGAGATGAAGTTACATAAGGAAGCTGTCACTAACGAGCAGCTTACGCAACAAATTGTTGGTTTAAAAGGAAAGCTTCAGCGAAGCCAGAAAGAATGCTCGAGAGCTCTTTTTGAAATTAGACGAGTAATCAAGGCAAATCGAGAGAGAGAGGCTGCACGGAATACAGTGCGCCTAGCAAAAGCCAGACAAAGAAAAGTAAATTTACACAAGGCTCGAGAAAATCAAATGGCTTACCGTACAGCTCAGTTCTCACGCAGTGGAAAGGAAGGCATGGTTGAGCAAAGGGAGGCAAGCCACGTTGTTGTTGCTGCTGCTGCATCCTATGGAACTCAACCAATTGCCGATAATGATTGAGCAGATAGCAGAAAGACGAGTAGAATGCAGGTGTGTATTTATTTAGTTTTCTTTGATAATTTACTATTGCATCATGATTCATACGGTTTACTGCTAAAGGCAGAACTCTCTGGTTCTATAACTCACATTGTTTCTGATATCTCTGTATTTACTCTGACCTATTTTCAGATTCTGCTGAGTTTGTTGTGCACAAGTTGAATGTAAAATATTATTAAAATCGAGAAGACTCCGTTCATCCGTCCATCGGATTAGCTACTTTTTTAAAGTCGTACGTGTCTAATTGTAAGTATTAAGAAGTTAATGAGTCTCTCTGTGAATTACTATGTAATTATATCTATCTACCCATTACGTTTTATATGTTAAAATGAGTCAAATCCTTTTTCTTTACAAAGTTTGTGCAATTCTTTTATGTACTTCATTCTCAGCTTATGATGTCGTTCTTGCCATTTTATTTTCAACACTTTTGTATGCCTTCTTTAATGACCACTTCGTTTATGCCTGTTATGCTTACATTCATCATTGCAGTCGTTATTGCATGCCATTCCAGTTTCATTTTTTCAGAGATTAAAGGTTAAGATCGTTTAGTTGTTCACTAAACCACTGAATAAGAATTGCTGTACTTAATCCTTCACAATTTTAGTTGTGTGCATTGTGTTTCGTTGGTGGTCGCCGGAGTATATGGTGAAGATGTTAAGAAGAAGAATTTATGTAATGAAGTGTTAAATATATGAATACAATACATTAGACTGAGGAAGCTCACTCCTTATCTCATCAAAAAAAAAGAATTTTATCTGGAGAGTGGACACATGTTGACAAAAATTATTTCCTAATGAGTAATGTTTAGTGTCGTCTTGTACTTGAATATAATGAATAATTCGCAAATCTCAAATAAACACGCATTACATTACTTTGTGAAAATCTTCAGAACATCATGAAAACTATTTTCTAGCTTAGCGTTGTATGTACTTTCATATACAAATAAGACGGCTGTTGCATTAGTCATCCATCATCCTTGAAAACATCTTTTTTTTCGCGTACTTACTTTTTCATTCGAAATCAAGCTATGGCCCTATTATGAACAAGACAAGGCAAAACGGATGTGGATGCATAAATGGCATCATAAACTGACTGTACTTTGAAATGTACATAAAATGATATTTGAAAATGTAGGGGACCCAAAACCTCTCTTTCACACCAGTCCTCAATTTTTCTTAATATTGAACCTTCAACTTTACTTACACAAAATCTTCAAAACGGCAATGCATTGCGTACAAAAATCTAAAACAAAGCAAGACTAACAAACTGTGCTTTAATAGGCACATGCAACAACAACGGTAAGCATCCATATATGATAAAGCTATTTTTTATAACCTAGAAATGAAGTGGAATGATTCATTTTGCCCCCAGAATAGTCCACTCTTGCTACTGCAAGGAATGTGGATGCAATTGTAGTAGGCCTTGCATTAGCGTGGACAGCAGCAACAGCCTTTCAAGTCTTGACGAGTTTTACATAGTGGGAAGTTAAGGGCTATAACATGTCCATTTACTGGACTTGTGATGAACAGTATTGGAAGACAAGTATCTATATTGCTATTATAAGTTACTTTGGATGGCTCGTGCTAGCTAATAAGCCCAACATCTATAGGATATTAACAGGTTTGCATTAGTAACCAATTCTTAAGGTAACTAGCAATGGTAAGTTCGTTTTTTGGCCATTACTACTTCTTCGAACTGTGTATGTCAATAAGGGGTTACAGCATCGTCACTCCTGTTTACATTCGTAAAATATCATCATCACCCCCAAATTTGAGCATGTTTGGATCCTTGTTTCCATTGTGCTGTGCTTAGAAAAGTTATTTTTCTACGTTTTACGTTACCTGTATCCTCCTTACTGCTCATGATTAGCGTTGGTTACAAAATGTCGATGGTAGAAATGTTACGGGAAGTCTGTTCTCAGCAAGCACAGCACTTATATTCTCCATTCACCCACTTCTGTAGTCTACATTGCTTCTAATGATTACTGAATCTCCACATATTTCATTTCCAAAGGGAGATTTAATGAGGCTAGAAAATGTGAGTATTCATGGCAAACTCTTATTCCACTCATTGCATGTATATAACTTTGCGGAAGGATCAGGTTCATGTTTCAATTGATCAGTATCCAGGGATGACAGTTGTACTATTTACATCGTTATTGGTTGACTCTCAAGCCATTTCCTGGGGAAGCATAGTCAAGGAACTCCGTGTGGGGTTTTTAAGCCCGGGTTTTTAGGACTTTTTTGGGGCTTGGGTATCAGAATCTTAAAAACCCAACGGGGTTTTGGACTTTTTTTTACAAGAAATCACATGTAATTTCTGTAAAAAGGCAAAAAACCCTTTTACGGCTAAAAAGTCCAAAACCCCGACTAAAAAGGGTTTTTCCCCAATTTTTTTAAAAAACCCACCCAAAAGGCGAACCTTGAGCATAGTTGAGTTTATCCACAAACAAATCGTAATAAAATATCAATTAATTTTACAGCAGTAACACTATTGTTGCAGTATGGAAATTTTTTTCAAGTACAACATCAATATTTCAGGCATAGCTTCAACGATTGCCAACTGCATTTATTTCGTCGGTGCATTCTTTGTAAGGGCAAAGTGTCCACCTTCCAGATATGATTTACCTATCTATTTCTGGTTCATAATTTTCACATCCTTCTCCCTTATCTGCATGCTATTCGTTTTGCTAGCCATTCTCAAAACAAAGGGTATATATATAAGCTTAGAAGAAATGCAACTGTTTTACATATACCAGAGATAAGACAGCACATATTGTGTATATGTATCAGGCACAACAAAAACTATAGGAGGCATGATGAAACCTTTCGGGCTAGAGCTCAGCCACAGTCTTTATGAAACGTATTTTTGTCTTACTAAAGAATATTCATATTTTCTTATCTTGGTTCATGCAAAGCTAACTGAAATAACGACAGAAAGGAAAGAATCCAATCCAGGAATGTAAAATGTTGTACTTATCCTAATCCCTTGTAAATGATTATTTCGTCGGGTTTCTTGCTCCTGTGCTCAACATCCTTCATCAAAAACAACAGGAAAAGAATAAGAAAAAGATGTGATAGATTGTACACACACGTTAGTTTTCTGCATGCATGTTTACTTCTACATGACTGACTTTCATATCTCATACCATCCACACAAATAGCTCATCCACACACAATGGAAAGAAAAACAACTGTGATTGATTTTTTGACCTCTCAAAAATTGGAACTTGAATTTTATCTTTGGGTTCTTTTTTGGCTAAAAAATAAGTACAACACAAACTTATATATAGTCCAGTTTACTTACTTAAAAAGGACGCATTAAGTGAGAAAGGAGAACCTTTTCTATGAGCACCGACCACCCTCTGCTTATCGTATTCATTTGCATTATGTACAAATTTAGATCTTCATTCTTTCGATGGCTACAGGGGAACAAAAGGCTAAGGGTTCAACAGCCAAAAAAATAAATGACTCACTCAGGAAGAATCAAGCTAAAAATGAAGCTAAAGTGCAATGCGTGCCTGTGTAAAATCAATCTGCTTTAGGCACACAGAACTCCGACTAAATCTGAGTATATGTATGCTTGAGTGTGAGTGACACCAAGTTTTAATATTTAAGTAGTAACTGAAGGGCCATACCTTGTCGTAAGACGGTGAACGGACACTTATTTTCTCATCCCGTGTAAACCTCAGCGACTAAGAAAATTATTAAAGTCCAGATATTGGAAGGGTAAGAATGGATTATATTTTAACAGTGCAGTGCAGTATAGCGAAAGGGACAAGTAAAAAAACAAAGACAATTCATTTTAACCGAAGTATCTGTTAAAGGTATCTCGTATCCAGATTAAAACTATTTCACATGTGCATCATGTTATAGTATGTAACAAACGCATCAATATTTTTCATACATAACAAAATCAAGTGGAAAATTATATCCTACATATATCATATACTTGTAGAGTGATATTATGCACGTGGAAGTAGAACAGAATATATACATCTCGGCCGTGAAACATTATTTTCCGTTCAATATAGCTTGAGTTAAAAAAAGGAAACCGCTAACAATCAGTCCTTCGATTTATTATTATATGAAAAGTATACGTAGCAAGGGGTATTAAAATTATCTACAGGAGTGAAGTTTGTTCTTGTTATACGGAAACAAAAGCCATTGTACCAAAATCAAGAGCATTGGCTCATTCTCCGAAGTAGCCCCAAGTTCTACAGAGATTGTCAAGTTTGTTTCAGTTTGCTTGTGCATCTATAATATGCGTATTACTTAATATGTATTATTTATTAGTAGTTACACGATTTATGTAGAACACTAACATTGTGACATGAGTGAGTGATGTAAGTAGTATTTTGCTTAATGGACATGACTTACTTAATTATAAGAGTGTAATCAAATAACGAACATTAAATTTGCAGCATCTTTTTAGTATCATTTACTAAGATTTTATTGTTTAGATTAATGAACTTCATGTAGGACATCAATCGAGTGCAAGTTTTTGGGTATTGTGTTGATCAGAAAGTTGTTTAAGTGTCGCATTAGCCCACCACAAAGAAGAATACTTCCTGACATATCCTGAAAGCTTCATAATGCTTTCCAAAATGTCGTTTAAGGAAGAGGAGAGTAAACTGTTAAATCCACCAAAGTACAACTGCACAAATTGTCAGGAGCAAATAAATGGCATAGGATTTCAGTGTGTGGAATGTCACCAGGGGAATATGAGACTCTGTCAGGAGGTAAGAAAGCTCTTACATGCATTATGCATTCTGTGTTCTATTCATGCCAAGATTTCCTCTTGTCTATCATTTTCATGACAAACTGGCACTCCAGTAACTTTAAAAATCCAATATCTGATATCATAATACGATGTAAAACTTGTCCTTCGCCCTTTTTGTAGTGCTTTCAGTATGGGGCCGAAATCGGTGACCACAAAGCCAACCACAGTTACACATTCTTGGTAATTTTTCTAACTAATGGCGTTATTTTGAAACATCTCCCTGTTTTTGTAAGATATTCCATTTTTTCTTGTGTTTATGCTAACGACGGTAGACCAGCACCGTGGTTTTGCATGAAGCCACCGAAGGTGTAAATGAGGAAGCATCATCTGAAGCCCCTGCTGTCGCCTATTCCACTAGAAATAGTACGGTCGCACAGGCTACCCAATCTACCTGGTCAGCAGTGGAAGAATATCGTTTGCTGGGAGTCGTTCGCGCCCTAGGTATTGGGAATTGGAAGGACATTAGTAAAAAAATGGGGAATAGGACACCTAAAGGTATTTTATTGCTGTAACATTTACGCATGAATTCAAGCATATTTTATAATACCAACGATGATTAATTGACTTCAAATTAGCTATTGGCTGATGTAGCATTAAACACTTATTTATTTCCATTGCAGAGGTGAAAGAAAAATACGAAAATCGATTTGTGAATGGTATTCTTGGTCAACTAACTTCCCCCAAGGAGTATTGTGGACCTGTGGACCACACTGTGCAGGACTTTGGCCCTCTTTCAGAGCTGGCCTTGAATCAACTTCCTCCACTTCGGATTGACAAAAAGCTGAGTCGTGAGTTAGGCTATATGCCAAAGCGAGATACTTTTGACTTTGTAAGAACCTTATACTGTATTTATAGTTTATAATTTTAACTGGGAATAATATTTAACTTACTAAACTCATAAATAACATTATATTTTATTACATTCCTTGCATCTTTCCAATCTTAAGGTGCCCGATGAGGAAGCTGAAAAATTGTTGACAGACATAACGTTTAACGATGATGATACGGAAGTTGAGCGGGGTATGATTTGAAAAAATAAACTGCTTTAAACCTTTTCATTATGAAATTATTTAAAAAAACAAGATAATAACGATTATAATTCTTTCTAAAAGGATTAAAATTTGCTATGATTGACATATACAACCGACGACTGCTGGATCGAGAGAGAAAGTTGCGAATGGTCAAGGAATACCAGTTAGTTGAAGCGATTGCGTTGGAAAATAAAAGTCGAAGTGGGGGAGCGTCGAGCAGCAAGGGTCAAAGCCAGCCTACTTCTGTATATGGGCGTCTGGATGCACATGAAGAGTATGTCAATTGATATCGTAAAGTTCAGTTACTAATCCAAACTTTACTTTACTCAACCAGCATTATTAATTTCAAATGTTTTTTTATGTTTTTTTATGTTTTTTTTTAAAATTTAGTCACCTTAGAGCAAAGCTCCGCCCCCTAATGCATTTGTGCAGTGGCCAAAATTTTGAGACCTTGATTGAAAATCTGGTACAGGAAAAGGAGCAGATTTTTCGCATGCAAGAACTGTACAAGTACCGAGCCAACGGTATCACACTGCTTGAAGATTGTAAGGTTTTTGAGAAAATGCAAAAATCGAAAGCTGCTGCTGGACAAAACCAGCACTTGGAAACAGTCACAGAGGAGGATGAACAGGTGAGCTCTAGACGATTCTCAATTCATTCACAGATAAAACGATTTATGTTTAATGCCACCTTTACTACTGTGCGTCTGTTTTTATCCAATTTTAGGAGCAGCTAGGAATGAGACATAACCCCGAAGCGACAGTGGTGGTGGACAATGAAAGGCCAACCACTTCAAGAGAAGCACTTGCAAGGCAAACTAGGAATGGAAAGAACCAACCTCGTCCACTTGAGCTTCCTACCGTCAAGAAGGCTGTAAAGAACCCTGAGGCAAAGAAAGTGAAAGTTCTTGCTCTAAGAAAGGAACGAGCCATCATTCTTCCTGATATTAAGAAAATGGCGAATAAAGTAAAAGCTCGTGCATTAAAAACGGGGCGAGCTAGCAGTCGCACTGTTGTGAACAAAGTAAAAGCCCTTGCTTTAAACACGGGGCGAGCTAGCCTTCGTACTGACGTGAACAAAGTAAAAGTTTGTGACTTAAAAACCGGGCGAGCTAGCTCTAGTACTGTGGCAAATAAAACTGAGGCAGAGAAATTGAGAAAGTGCAAGCAAAGAAATCAGCGTGTCAGGTGCAGCCTTCGTTATAGGCCTACACGATCGCACATTCCAGAAAATGGTCATTGCCGAACTTGTGACAGAGCCTTAGCGAAGATGGAGAAGAAAGGAAAGAAATAATTATTTAAAATTATTATAATAATTAAATATGTCTGGTTTAATTCCGGTTAAAACCTTATAAAAACCAATCCATTTGTTCAGAATTTAGTTTTTCAGACTTGATTTAATTTTTCTTCCGTTTCCCTATTCGAGTTTTCTACAAATATGCTCAGTTTTTATTTGAGTTTAGACGTACACCTCACACATAAGAGTAACTTTGTGCTAGTAGTAATGTTAAACAAAAGAAGAGTCTAGGCACAGGAAAATATTGAAAAGTACCTACTAATTCTTTAACTTGCTTTTGCTAGCATTGCGCATAAATACTTAAATACTAGAATTAAGTAATAAATAATATCAGTTGTTTTGTCAATTGTCTAAAAATTAGCTCATATTATTACATCATTTAGTATTTAGAAGAAAATTGTTCAACATTTGAAAATGGATCTTATGAGAAATTGTATGTGAAACTTGTAATCTCAGCAATAAAGACTATAAGCAGATAATAAACGTAATATCTATATTATGCAACTTCAACAATTTAATGCTTGACTGATTCTCCATAACTATGACTATTGCATCTCACTGTATGGCATATATATCCTTGTAGCAAATAGAATAGTAAGTATGTACTTTCTAAAAAAACATCAAATGAAACCCCAGAAGAAAAAAAGAAACCCCAGGAAATCCATAATTCATTTATAGCATGGACTTTAGTAAATCGTTTAATGAAGACATTGTTCGGTTAAGTATAAATTTTTAATGATTATAACATGTATATAGTACTACCGGTTTACATTTTACATTCTCCTGATTTTGTTCGCCAATGCATTCAAGACGCATAACCATAACGATAAGTAGAGTGTAGTTTTACGGGCTAACCTACTATAATTTATATCGGGTATGCCAATGTAAATATAAATTCTATTGTTAAATTTAAGAAGTATCTTGGAATGACTCTTTACAGTAACGCAAAAAGTTACACTAAAATTGGTATATAAAGAAATTAAAGCCAAAGCAATGTTTACAATGGATTATAATTCAATTCACAATAAATAGTTGGAAAACATTTATGGCTTGACTTTTATGTGCATGTATGTGTGTAGAAATACTTGGTGTGATTGAAACCTTTCAAAATGCTCAAATATCAAAACCACGACTTTTCTCTTCTTTTTAAATCAACCTTAGGGTTTTCACAGTTAATCTAGATATTGTTGCCCCTCATATTGTTTACATTCTCTTTGCACACATTGCAGATAGGAACGGTTTGATGACCACATATGAAGCATCGTGAGCCCCCTTTTGAAAATGCCTGTCCAAGTCCCCCTTCCTTAGAGGAACCTTCACCAGAGCCTGTAGCAAACAGAAATATAAAATACGGACACACTCAATATAGTTTCTCATTTACATTATATATTAAATAGAAAGAGATTTGTCATTTTGTTTCAAGTTTACCTTTTAAGGTTCCTTTGTTAGTCGGAGCGGAAATGAGAGGTAGAAAATCATTTGTTAATTTGATATCCATTTCAAAGGTAATAGTATCATCCTTGAGGTATCCTTGCTCCACTAATGGAGTCCACCTGAATTGGAATAAGTGACGAATATTGCCACCAGACTTGAAACAAATGTTTTCAAATTCTGAAACAATGAACAAATATAAAAGGGTGGTGTGATGATGCTATTTACTATAGTATTATTGAGAAGAAGGTTCGGATAACAAAAGTGAAGAATTTTATGTATTTACTTTCGCAATGAGGTTTTACTCCATCATTCTTCGAAAGAATTCTTAATTTAGTCCGCACGCTACAACTCCAACGGGGGTACATGTTTCCATTTCTTACAGATTCTGTGTCTCCAGTACCTGTCACAAAGTCACATTGAATGTAAGCATGTTCCAGAAAGTGAAAGAAATACGTGCTATAAAAAGAACAAGTAATGAAAATGTTGTAGCCCTCTTGACTTTACTTACAGCGCAAAAAAATTGAAAGTTGCTTGTCATGACGATATTTTCGCTGTTGCCCCACACTAACTACCCATGGAAGTTTTCCTATGAACGTGGGCTTCGAAACCCTTTGTTCGTCATAGGGAATCGTTGAAACGCCTTTTAGATTTATCCATAGCCTCCCTTCAGATGTTGATTTCCCTACTTTACTATTGTCATGTATATTATTTGCGTTGGATTGAGCTAATTTAACTAGTTGTATCATATTGATTAATAGAAACGAGAAAAAACTACAAATATCACAAAAATCGAATGAGAAATTTCCAAACAACTCTAATAAAAACTCTGAATAAAAAATAAGCAGCTTGTGACTAAAGCTTATGATGCGATATTGCTGCTTCCTTGATTCTCCAAGCAATAAGGTAAAAGAAAATAAAATGGAAAAATAAGTTTCAACGGAAATTAAATCACCCTATACAAAGAGAAAACCTCGCTAGATAAATAAAACTATTATACCTTGCCACACTATCGGATTTTTAAGTCAAAAGATAAGACTTCTTTTCAGAGTCAAGCTGCGCTGTGAAAGGAAGATCTTGCTTTAAAAAGTATAGAGCTACAAAGGTAAAAAAAATGGATTCTGTATAACAGGGAGACTAAAAGAAATAACTATTTTCATGTGAGCATTTCCATTCCTATGTAGATGATATTCTTTCCTTTCTGTCTTCACCAAGTGAAACATTTAATTTCTTTATATGGAATAAAATGCTGCATGTTTTAAGTACGTCAACGCACAAATGTCGATGATATACATAAGCACATGCATTTTTACATGAATCTTTGTGTATTTTATTTTCACCCTGCTTGTCTAGGGATAGAGTCTAACAAGGTTTCTCCACGAATATGTACTAAGCACGAGAACCAGTAGCGTACAGATGAACTAAGCAAGCTCAGGATGAAACGCAGCATGTTATTACGCAGCTGAATTGGATTCACCGAAGTAATGGTTTTACTAAGTTTGTCTGTACGTCTATTTGTCCGTGCGCATTCTCCTGTCCCAGAAACATTTACCGATTTGGCTCAAGTGTGACACACAGGTAGTACTAATCACGAGGATCTCTGGGAATAATTTTCAGACAAATAGGTCAAACGGTTCGAAAGTTACTTGCTCGAAAGTTCAAAAAGTCATCGATTTGTTTGAAACGTAGCATAGCATTATGCATTATGAAACGAGTAGTGCTTTCATAACGTTGGGAGAGGATCGCAGAGGTGGGTTAAGAGAGCATCATGGAGGGGATTTGGTGGACATGAGGGGGTTTGGAGGTGATCACTCAGGGGGTGTAGTATTATTGCATTAAGCGCACATCAATGAGCGTGTTTTATATCCTTTAAACACTTGTTTCAGCTGCGTCTCCACAGTCTGCTAACTAGCAGTTTATTTAATCCAAATTCAAATTGAGTTATTAGCTATAGAATTCATTTAATCAAAATTTAAAATAAGTAATTAGGTGTAGAATTAATTTTATCTGGAATGGTGTTCTACGAGTAATGCTTTTACTACGTTGGGAAAGAATCGCAGAGGTGGGTTTAGAGAGCATCATAGAGAGGATTTGGAGGTGATCATTCAGGAAGTGTCGTATTATTTATTGCATTAGGCGAACATCAATGAGCGTATTTTATTGCGTTTAAACGCCTGAAGCTGCGTTTCTAGATTGCTTACTGGCAGCTTATTATGCATGGGGCTTCTTTTATGTACTTGTTAAGTAAAGGCAAATGCGGGCTGCTATTATGCTAAACTCTAAGCAAATGCAGCCGGCACCACACTTACTAATGCATAATGGAGGGCTTTGACCGTAAACCAGGGACGAATGAATTTACGTAAATTGTGCTTTTGGCCAAATTTAATTTGTTTTACAATTTTAACGTAAAAAATATGGGCCAAAGTAAAAAATCAGAAAGACAACCCACAACATAATCCAAACTTCGTAGTTTACGCAACGCTTTAATCAATATTACTTCAATGTTAGAAGGGATATATTTTTTAAGCGACAATGATAATGTAATAATAATAGATAGTTGATAATTAACTACATATCATCATCACCCACTGATAACAAGATTTCTCACTGTACTAATTACATTATGAAAAAAGGTAAATTACATTTATGAATCACAGAAGTTGCAACGCATTTTATATTATTGCTCAGTTATACCACACATTATTATTGTTATGTATAGCTTTCGTATAACTAGGTCCTATATTCTATTACACCTCAAAAATTTGTTGTCTCTTAAAAAATAGTTCTCAGTTAACAACTATAATTTAAGTCGGGATAAATATATATATATATAAATGTTTAATTTATTTATAATTGTCTCAGATCCGCTTTCGATAATACCACGAAATTAAAGAATAATATCCAAGTTCAAGTAGGCACGTGATCAAGATTTTGCTACTAAACTCGTAACCATTCTTTTGACTGACAGTCAATCTCAGCACCCAAATGGCTCCAGAGAAGCAGGAGCACCACTAAAAAAATTTCTTGTTACTTCAACACATCACAATCTTGGAGATAAGGCCACACTTAATATTTCTCGTCATTTATAGATTAATGGAAGTTAGATTTGGATTATTGATAAACCGTTTGACAACGCAAATAATTGATATAAATATTATGCTCGGGAATTTAGCAGTGTTTACAACATAATTAATGAAAATATATTATTAGGTCGATTGTTGATAGAAATTCAAGAGGTTCATATCTCTTCAGTAAAAACTGGCATCGTATTTTGTATACCAAAAAAACACACGACTCGATTTGATTACAATGCTTAATCATATACTACGAATAATACCTTAGAGAAATGTATTTAACAGAATATTTTTCTTATAAATTAATTAACTAATTAATTGGGTGACTGTAAATCACGTCCTTGTCCATTGCCTCATTCCTGCACTTAAAAGCTCGTCCCCATCTACTGACTCGTCTACATCCGAGTCATCATCAGTATCGATTCTGAACTTCTTTTCTGCGAAAAATTAGCAACAAGTGTAGCTAAATATATTAATTTGAAATGGTTTGAGTTGAGTTGGGGAGATTTTAAATGTTTTTACCAATGATATTTGTTTTAGGAATCTCAAATAATTTCTCATCCTCATCTTCAAATATGTATGAACTATTTTGCTGAAAAAATCCGTAGCTGGTGATTCGCGTTCTTCGCTTGCGACAAATGACAAAGCAGAATGAGCACAACACCAAAGTTCCAAGGAAGAAGAATGCTACAAAAAATGAGGCAACAACAATAATGTAAAATTTAATTGCTCTCGTTATCCATTTCTCTAATAAATAATTAATTACTAGCTTACCGCTTAGTGTGACAAACACCATTCTGGACAGTCCCCAAACTGATTCATCCCTCAAAAGAGGGATCAACAGGTTGGTGTATGTGGAGGAAGATACATTGGTCAATCTGCTACCGGAGAAGTAACCTTCAGCATCCACCTACACAATATGTAAATTTCCCGTTATACTTTAATTTTCAACTTCATTGTATTTCATATTTTGGATTTCATTGTAGGTCTATACCGTCAGGAGATATTCCCCTGGAAGAAGTGGCTTTTCAAAATGACCTAATGTGTCAGCTACCGCGTAAGTGTTATTGTCGCCAAAGTAAACTTTGGCATTTGGAATTGGTTCATGTAGGGCTGAGGTGATAAATCCATGTACTCCTTCTGATGGCATGGTTCTTAAAAAGTCCAACATTTTTATTACTGCAGCTTCTTTCTTCTCTCGGTCGCAACAATTCAAAGTAACAGGGAAAATGAAGGAGTGAGTTCTTTCAAAAATCATCTTGTAATTCGGGGCGAAGCCGTGATTTTCTCTGCCATTGCAATCTGGTCTCATATTTTGCTCATTAGCTGCTAGTACTCTTCCCTCCACGTATGATTGAATGAATTGAAATACCTATGGTGTTTCAAAAGAAATTTAGTTAAAGACATTCCCCAAAAAAGACTTACAGATTCAGATTCTAAAAATAAAGAAGTAAATAGTACTGTACCGGAGCATCATTTGGCGAAAAGTTTTTACTATAAGACGTCCATTGCGGAAGTGGCTGTGAATTACTGCAAATAAAGTCGAACACAATGGGGAACCGATTGAATTCAATCCATTTTATAACCGTTTCCAAGCTCAAACCCCCTCGAGTTACTAAAAAATAAGGACACGTATTAGTTAAAAAGTGTAGGAATTTATGTGATTAATAAAAACAGTGATAATTCTTACCGTTGCCATCCTTCATAAACAAATTAAGTTGAGCAAGTGTGTCTTGTTTTCTGTTCATTCCAGCAACTGCATTGCTGATCCATGGCAATAAGTTGCCGGGAGAAACAGCAAGGCCATCAAATACTACACCATACTTACGCCAAAAGTCGTGGCCAACACGCATTCCAAGAGCTTCACCATCATCCTCAAAACTAGTAAAGAAAATTGACATGCAATGTTTGAATTCGAATGAGAATGGGCACTTGCGTTCCCAAAATGTGTTTCTGTCATCCTGTCCGTTCTTACTTGTACAAGTCGAAATGAGGAGAGTGACTATCCTTAATATCCAACAGCTTCTTTCTAGGGTAGTAAAATAAGTCAAGGTTTTTGACATCTCTACTAGCTGCTGTAACTGATGTTGAGGCCGGCGTCAACTCAACAACGTGACCAACTCCGCTCCCAGAGTTCAACACAATTTTTAATTTTGTCAGGCTTCCTGCGCTGATGTGAATGGTTCCCTTGTACTTCTCATATCCCACCATTGACCCCACTATACGATGAAAGCCTTCAGAAAGCATGTAGCGGAAACGTCCCGAGTTCTTGCTCACTCTTATTATCTCACTGGTTCCACTAGGTAGAAAAACAGTGACTCTTGCATCCCTCAAAGGATTTCCATGCTCATCCTCAATTGAGCCATAAACGCCTTGGGAGCTCAATGCTAGAACGTCAATAAAGTGGTCAAGATGTTTGATATAAGAGTTGGTCACTTCAGCAGGTTCAGGATTATCACAGCAAAACATCCCAAGTGAAATCTACAAGAATTCAAAACACCAAGTTTATTTATTTGAAGCAAAATAATATTTATCATATCTACTTTGCTGATCAATTGACTCACAATATTTCTGGCTAAAAGTGCATTTGCAACGATTGGTTTTACGGTTGAGTTGCTACTCTGTGGACATTTCTCTTGCTTGGTAAAATGCTTGAATATTTCTCGTATAGAATCGTAGGCACATTTCTCTTCGATAGGAAATCTAAATTATTTATAAACACCCAGTAAGTAATCACATTTGCTCATATCTTTACAGTTACATATAAAACCTATAACTTACTCCATATAATGACCCCCAGAGCTGAGACTCAGGCTCAGATCCAAATGCACATCGTGTAAAGCTCGGGATATAAAGTCTAGGGTGTCAGATATGGATTCTCGCCCTTTTTCCAAATCCACAATGCACGACTCTGTACGAAAATGTTAATTTTGTCATGGTATGATTATTTCTGTGGTTAGTATGGATTCTCATGGTTTCCTCGCTTGCAAAGCGATCATTAATTAGTATGCACGCATTTTAAATTTGTTGCTTCTGGTTAATTGAAGGCTAGTGTTGTATATGTGTTGAATGTATTTCATTTACCAGCTTCCGCTTGTGCATCCGAACTTAAGATGAAATGAATGACAGAGTTTTTCAAAATACTAACAATCTTCGGGTCATTTTTCCGATATCCGTAAGTCAAATGGCGAGCAATTTTGACGAGAAGCTCGCTACCCCCCATTCCGACCACGCTTCCCAGTAATCCTATATGAATTTTCAGATCATCCGGAGACCCCACCTTGAGGATTTCAACAAAAAATTTCAACCCTTTTATTTCTCTTCTTTGGCGATTTAGCAGTGATTGTATATTGTCATTATTAGTAAACAGTAAACAAATTGGTAACTAGTTAATAAATCCATAATATCAATTTTAAACCAACAATTTACAAACAAACAAAAAATAAAAGCACGTCAACAATAAACATTAAAAGCAACAAAAACCAATAAACAGATAAACAACCCTGTAAATGAGAATAGTAAGCAAGTTATCACACCTGATCCGTCATCATCAGATGTTGTACACCTTCCGCCGGCTGATAGTCTACAATATCATAATTATCAACGGCAAATCCCTGAAGATTCTTCTCAGTGATTTCTGTAAAACTTTGAGAGTCAATGTTCTCAGCAATGCCAAAGTCTTGCTTTGCAGACCAAGCTTTAGCCTCCATCGCCTTTAGAGTGAAGTTAATGGTTTCAGGCACATCCCGTTTTACTCTCACTTGAATGGTTTGACTTTCATACCTATTTGAAAACATGAAGCGTTTGTTTGCATTAGATGGAAATTGTGTAACCACTTTAAAGTAGCGTAAACTATTCATACCCGTTGTAAAGGGCAGTAACATTGTACTCTCCAGGAGCCACCAAACGCCAAAAGTCACCGTCATCAGCAACAGTAATTGGATGCTTGATTCCTTCAATCGTAATTTTTGCTCCGCCCAACATATTGCTATTTTCGTCCATGACAAACCCATTAATTCCCGTATGAACCTGGTTACATCAAAAGACAATGTTTAGTAGCCTTTTTCTTTTATGAAATTGGAACAATGTAGCTCTAAAATTTAATCTTTTTCCATACTTGTTGCATAAATTTGATGAGAGCATCCCTGTTGTCATCCCAATATTTTGGTAGTGTGCTTGCTGGAGGATATTTGACACATCCTAACTCCAACGTAATTTCAAAACAATTTGTGTTCAAGTAGTTCCAGTCTTGCATTCCACCGTGGATCACGTACCATTGCGCTCCATTTGTAATTCCATCTTTGAACTTTTCATCAGGGTAGATTTTAGGACATGGGTAGCCTCCAGCCATTGTTTTATGAGCCTAATCAGTTGACATGATATTATAAGTGGATTTTCCATGAATACATAAATTTCGTTAAATATTATATGTGGGTTACTTTTGAATAAGTGGATGCAAGCTGATGGAAAATAGCGTCATCGGGAGATGGTGAGTATTTAACTTTCATTTCAGTATTGTCATCAAATGGGTAGTTGGCTACGAGGGAGCCTCCATGAAGATTTGCAGACAAGACGAAAGGATATTGTTTCATCCAGTGCATTACTGCAAGCGTTTCCGGTTCTGGATCCAAATTCTCACGAGACGTTTTCCTTGAGTCATTTTCATCCAGCTCTGACAAGAACTGATCAAATTGGTCCGGAAAGTTGCGGTTAAGATCAACATGGTTAGCGTTTTCTCTTCCAGTATCTTCATCCCCTTCGTTTTGTACAATAACAAAATTTGGTGTAGTAAGTGTTCGTAAAACAGAAAGTTTTCCATGCTTCTTCTCTTGTTTACCTTCAACTGAGCGTTCATAGCCATCCGGGTTCATGGAAGGCATAATATGGATTCTTGTATTGTCAATGAGATGAGTGAGTTCCGAATTCTTTCCGTAGTTCTCGAGCAAATACTGAATGAGGTATATGAGCATCTCTCGCCCCACCACTTCATTTCCATGCATGTTCCCTACATACTTAAACTCAGGTTCACCTACACAAATCAAAAGAAAAGAAAAAAAGCGGTGGTGTAAAGCTCCCTTCCCAAAAAATTAAAGCAGTGCTTGGTGATTGATTGTGCAAAATTGGGTGCGATGTGATTTATGCAAAAATAAAATGTTTGTACCAGGTTCATGTCTGCCTGGATTATCAGAAATTTCCAGGACGTACAACTGCCTATTTTCCACACTCTTTCCGGCGGAGTAGAGTCGAGTGATTTCTGGGTGGTCCTTGTTCATTCTAGCTAAAAATGCTTCTAACTCTTCGTAATCATGATGCTTAAACTCTGGCGTGAAATCCGTTGGCAAAGATGATGATGATGGTGATGATGATGATGGGGACGATGATGAAGTAAGACCTTCATTAGAACCAATGAGAGAAACAAATGATGTGAAATTGACTTTACACTTGGTCATATAATTACTACATAATCTCTATTAAGTCTACTTCGTTTAATTAATTTTTTTCAGTGAGGAACACATTGATAAAAATACAATACAATTCCACAAGTTTTTAAACAGTACGTTTCTAAAATTATTGAACAATACTACTGATTTCCATGCAAGTTACATAAAATATCGGGTTTTTTGGGTTTTCACAACCACCAACACAGGTATCATAACTAACTAATATCGCATGTTTTGTAAATTCTCATTTGGTATCTGGACGACTGAGGTATCTGTATCTCGCATCATTTTTTTGTCGTAAACTAAAATGTTTGTTACTCAGACTTTAAGGTTACAAAGGATTGTTGTAGCTACTACAAAACTACACAAGTTAAAAATCTCTAAATAAAACAGTTACACATATTGTAACACTGTATTTGTGAGTACATGGAGGGTTAGTTAATGGCAACGGATTTTTTTCATGCATTCAAAATTCGAACCATTCGATTTGTTTCTGGTAAATTTGTGAAACAACATTAATTATTAGTTCCGTTAGATTTTATAGGGTTTACTCCCCATTTAAAAGATTCAGGGTGTAAATAATCCTTGTGAAATTGGGAGAAAGGACAATATTATGATCAAGTTACCAGCAAGCAGTGTGGTAGCAGCCTTCTTGGAAGCGGCACTAACTTGTAGTTCTGCTGGTGTGAGAGTAAAATCTAAAATCGTTGGTTTTTCAATTGACATCTCTCCCACTTCAATCTCAACCATTTGCGTAGGCTCGTGTCTATGAGGTAAGTAAGTATATTTATATATTTAAAGCACCTTTTCCACCTCCACCAGCGTAATCAACCAGAATTATATTAATTTTCGTTTCTGCTTACCTTATTGCCTTGACGCCAACACGGTATTTGCCAGGAACAAGAAGTCGCCAATATTCACCTTGTTTGGTGGTGTGAATGGGATGATCAATTCCTTCCACAATGATTTCGGCCCCTTCTACTGGCTTTCCATTAGTGTCCTTGACAATTCCTCGAATGCCCATGTGAGTGGCTTCAATGTATTTGTACATGGATTCCTCATTATTTCCCCACTCGGTGAGGAGGGTGCGTGCGTCAGGGTACTTGCAGCATGAGAGCTCCATGGTGATCTCAAAAGCGTTGGAGTGCACGTAGTTGAAGTCTTGCATGCCACCTTAATTTAAAGCGTGAGTGAAAAGTTGCATTTGAAATTAAAATAATTTTTGCGTGCGGGTAACCAAGAGAGCATGATATTACGTACCTCTAACATTATACCAGTAAGCCCCATTAGTTATTCCATCAGTGAAGTTATCACCACATTGATTTTGGCGAAACGGCATCGTTTTATGATTACTGGCGTATATTTTGGCAAGATGAACATACACGGCGTTGTCGGGAGACAAACTGAGAACATGGTCTCCTCTGTAGCCTGCCCCTCTCCTAAAAACATTATATTATTTTACTATGCATTTTACGAAAAATGATTGCCTCGTGATCAAGTCATTTGTCATATGGCATATTATGCTGTGCTTGAGCTTACTCTACAGAAAATGGAACGGAATCATATGGATAGCTGGCAACTACTGATCCTCCATGAAAGTTTGCTGAAAGGACAAAGTCATTGTCGGCAATGTATTTCATCATATTGAGCGTTTCTGGTTGTCGATTTCGTACTAGCGCAGCATCATCATCCTTCCTCACTTCAAACTGGTCAGGAAAGTTCCGATTCAGATCGACTTGGTTTGCGTTTTGACGACCAGTTTTGAAAGCGTCTGGTGAGCAGGTGCCTTCAGGTGCACTCTCATAGCCATCAGGATTTACTGACGGCATCAAGTGAATATCAGTCGAGTTGAGAAGCTGGACCACGCTGTTTAAAAATCATTCATTCAATTTACATTTCAAATTTGATCGTTCCAATTAAATTTTTAGATTTTTTTTGCTCACCGTGCATCATTTGCCTTAAATCGCTTCAAGAGATCGACAGTAAGCATAAGAAGCAGTGACCTCCCCACTGTCTCATCCCCATGCATATTGGCCACAATTTTCATGGGTGGTTGAAGAAGGCTCCTATTTTGTTCCATATTAGTTCTCAGGTTAACCACCCACATTTCTCGTCCTTCAACCGACTTCCCAACTGAGTACACCTTGACCAACTCGGGAAAACCGGACTGGAGCCCATTGAGCAATTCTGTTGTTTCCTTGTAGCGAGGATAACTAGTGGAAACTGTTTTCCACACCTGGTCAAGATCTGGAGGTGAGATTCCTCCAGCAGGAACTGAGCTCCCAAACTCCACCAGCAGGAGCGGGATAAATAACGCTAGACACAGTGGACGTATCATATTTTCTCGTCTTCCTACCGCCTACTTAGCTGCTCGTATTTAGCTAACGAATAAAATGCTATAAGTATACTACATGAAATCCTACTTGAGTTGAGTTTAATATTGCATGAGCAAAGTAATTATTTATGTGTCGTGTGTGAGAAAATCGTTGTGTCGTGTTTTGCTATTATGGGCTTGTGCATTCAGCAGTAATGCTAGCCAAGTCAAAGTAAAAATATGAAAGACAAATTTTTTCTCTATATTATTATTATACTGTAACGTGAAAAGTGCCTACTTATCGAACAAAAAACCTATTTGTTGAGAATGAATAAAAGAAAATTCTGCAGAGATAGGCACTCTCCTCCTCTTCTCAAGCCTTACTGACTGAACACTTGGTTGTGTAAGCTAAATTCTGGTGAATAGTGAACAATGCTAATGCCACTGTTGCTGCTGATGCTACCGTGCCAATGTCTTTGTGAAGAAGATGTGGATGTGTTGATGAGGTAGGTGATGTCATTAGCATAAGGAACGCATGTAGAAAAATGATAATGTGCCGTGTCGTCGTCGTCTTCTGTCTTCTCTCTCAGAATAAGTATTATAATATAACATTCATAAGCACCAGCTACCTCAAACACCGGCCTATATTGTATATCATATCATATTTTCACTGATTGTGCTTGAGAGTAATGCCCAAGTCGAACTATCTGGAAAATATTGAAATGGAAAACAAATTAGTTGGGAAGGTAATAAAATACAATAGTATTAATACACATTAGCATTCGTTGACCAACCATGTTTCCCTTGGGTACATGGAGAAGAAATAGATGCTTAGGAATACTACTTACTACTGATGATATTATTGCTGATTCATTCAGATTAAACTGTGGCTTAAAAATCTCTCTAATTTTTTTGTCCTGCTTACAAACCATATTGTAGCATTGAATTATACTTATATATCACACACAAGTTGAAAAGATTATGCTTAGAATATTGAAACGAATGCGCATTATTTCCAGAGAATGCCATAACGTCAAACATCTACTACCTAAAGCATCTTTTAATCTTGATCTGTCCTTTAGTCGGAAAGAGCTTGATGCAGATGCAGTAATGCTACGTCACATTGCGCAACGTTTTCGTGCTGTTCACTTTTGACAATTTGATGTTATTGCCTGCTTAAGTGGAACTATGAATCGAGTAGAAGTATATTAGTATTAGTAGCAGGCCTTATTCGTATGTTTAGCAAATAGCATAAACAATACTTGTTTGAAATGCAATGTTTGAATAAATGATCTGAGCCAAGTCTTTTTCTGTTTTCTACCCGAAATCACAATACAAATGTCAAAGAGATTGAGTACCAAAAGTAACGTAGAAATACTAATGCTGTCAACGACTTATTTATATGCATGAACTTTTGTATTACGTATGTATACATAAAGTGGAAGGAACAAAAGATTCAAAAGAATGAAAAAGTGAAATCTCTTCCTGAAATCTAGACTGTTTCAAATCAAAGAGCATCAGAGAAGATGGCTATCCAATGCAATGTAAACTGATGTAGTTCATGAACTAACAAAGCACTAAGAAGTTAACAGTACAACGAGAAAGGGAATTCTCTTTTTGTACAAGGGAAACAACGGCAACGGCGAATGTGATTTTAAAATGTGAATAACAGCTAACCCATTATAAAAACATGAATCTAGCAGATGTCAACAAAACACAAAGCCGTTAAATTAATTGAAATAATACCTTTACTGATAATTGTTTCCAAGACAGCCGCTGCAACACTGGTATAGGAAAGATCAAAATTTAATTACGACTATAGATTAAACGGCAAAGTGTTAAAGCGGAAGCCCTCTCAAACTAACGTTGGTTACCACAAAACAAAATTATATAACTGAGTGTGCAATCGACAAATATCTGTACCATATATTTTATGAGTTATTGCAACACCAAAAAACAAATTAATTGAAGCGCAAGGCCACGGCGGTTTTATGAGAGGATGATGATGTAAATGTGTATTATTCGATCGTAACTTATTAGTCAGCAACTTAAAATTCCTATTAAAAATAATTTTGTATGCATTATCGATGATTTTAGCTAATGACAGTTACGTAAAGGACAACAATCATTCGGATACAATCCATTTTTTTGGATTCACTTCTTTAAAATGTAGCCCAGTTTGATTTAATGTAATTTTAGAAAAATGTAAAACATCTGCCATGCACGTCATTACAGCAACAAACCATTTCTAAGCGTTAAATCCATCCTTTTGAATGGGCCCTTTAACAGTTGTTATAACTATCGGTAATTGGCTAAGCCTATATGATGATGATGTGAAATCCCTGAAAAGCAACCTTCCACCCTTCCTTCCTACTGCTTGTTTTACTGGCCAACATGTCAGAACTAACCGGAGCCAGGAAGCTAACTAAAACAATCATTTGACCCAATACTTATTATCATTATATTACCATTATTCAGACTCCATTCCTTCCCAAAGTCTTGTTGCAAGTAAACTTCACTTTGAACTATAGACCAATTGACTGAGCTTCTCTCAACTTTACAACACTTAACAACACAACAATCACAATTCGGATAAAACAAAAGAATATAGGCATATATGTTTATGTAACAAAAAAATCAGTCTTATTCAATGGGCTTGAGTATTTTGCAGCTACATTACTTTTCAAAAAGTAATGTAACCACACACATAGAAAACTAAAATAATAGTGATGCTACCAACACCAAGCACTCATTTCTTTCAACCAATATAGTAGTAGTTTATGTCAGGTTATCATGACTAAAGTATATTAATGGTTTTTGATTTGAACTTGAATCGAACACAACTTGATGATATTCACCAGAATTACAAAAATCATCTGTCCGTCTTGGGAATGATGTGTTGGTTGGTCAGGAGGAAAACTAAATTATATTATATCAGGCAGGCAGGGGATTATCCCGATCTTTGTAACATGATCACAACATGATGATGTTGATGAGATGATTGTATAGAAGGATACGGTTTCAAAGAGAGGCTTCTACACTAGTTTGGCTACTGAGAAATCAGATGCAGATCCATACGGCTTGTGCTTTTTGTGTATCCTTTCGCAGAGATTGCATGAATAAAATGTACCTACCTGCCAGCCCACACATCAAAAAGAGATACCTACCTTACTACGTAATGCAAACCTGAACTTCATAAATGAGCTTTGCAAACTCACCATGTAATCACAATCATCATCCCCATAATTTTAGTTATTGTAGTAAAGTAGATACCACAGGTGAGCTAGATAGCTAAGCTTAGGGTGGAATTTGTCGACGTAATCGCCATCAACAAGACAACGTAATACTTATTGTCTTTTTTGCTACAGTTGCATGTAATTCAAAGGATAACAAAACAAAATATTGTCATATCTTGTTACCATATACATATATATTCTGTGTGTGTCGCACAAAAGCTCATGAGTGTGATGTGATGATGATAATATGCAGTATGCAATGCATGCAACAATTGATTATGGTGTGAGAATGAAGCAATGTTGCAGGTAGTTGACTAAAAGGCTTGATGTCATTCTATTTTACAATGGAAGCAATGTGATGATGCCATAACTGCATGCAAGATAGTGGGATTTTATTCTAGAATTGTGGTTTACATACTTAATTAGATTATATAAATATATAATGTACAAAGCAGACAAGAGTCAAATAGCGAAATGAAGCATAGTAGTAGTAGTAGTGGCAGGGCATACCTTTGAAATGAACTATTTTATAAAATCATGCTGAGGGGTGAACAATGTTTATCACTTTAGAATTTATGCATATTGCATAAATACCTGTTGCTGTGAAAATAAGTCTGGTCTTGACTCTTGACCATTCGAAAGTTATGACTGCATTAAGACAGACAATCAGCATTCAAGATAAGTTGTATCTATGAATCTTAAGATTTTATTGGTTGGAATTAAGTTATGTATATCATGAGAATATAGATAATTAGTACTTTACATTCACACCATATGTTTATAATGATCTGATTAATCGGGAAATAATCTATGGTAATCAAGATGCATTTGTGTTCATAATCGAATATGAATCAGAATTAAGATGATACATGCATAATTGGATTCAGTTCGAAACTAAACCGTTTCGTAATTCTGCAGCATCATATCATCACATTACAATCACATCAGAAAATAAACCTTTTTGGAACTCAAGAGATCCTCAAATTTTAGTAATCGCGCTCCCTCATGTTTCTCTATTGATGTGGGGGTTTGCAATACAAGGTAAGGGAGACAAGTCAGAAGAACAAACAAGCTATGATTGACGTCGTACTTTGCAAGGAACTGCATGTGTATAATATGAAACATTGTATAGTATCCAGCTACAGTCCATGCCTTCTTATTTATACACTAGAATACGGCGTTTTTATGAAGCAGATGACCTGATCTCTTTTTTGGCTTGTGACTGACCAAAACATTTACCAAAACAATTGGGTACGTGTATAAAGTATGGGTATAACAACTACAGAATGGAAAGATTGAGTGTTACCTTTACGTCCAGTTCTGTTGTACTCCGGTTATAAGCAGTCAACACAACACTAATATTTTCTAATAAATACTCCAGTGACTCCTTTTCAACTTGCTGGTACACGACGCGAGTCACAAGACAGGTGCGAGGTGTGATTTGTTATCAATAGGAAATAAGTACATTAAACACTGGGATGTTGTACATAATTTGGCAGTTTAGTTATCTCACTTTAACACCTCATGTTTATCCAAAAGTGAATATTTACAAGTAACAAACTGTAAGCCATTCACACAAGTGAATGAATAATTTGGGCTTGTGGGGGTGTCGTTTCTGGTGAGTTGAATGACAAGAAGTCTCACAGATTCGTGCTGAGCTGAATCACCCGGAAACGGAAACTAGTAACTAACAGTGTCGGTTGGACAGAGGTATCAAATTTTTAATCTCAAAACTGTTTTCAGTTATAGGCATTATTTAAGTTTTGAGTGTTGTCATTTACAAATTCTTAGTTGGCTTATGTACTTGATATTTTGTAATCAGTTTCCAATTACGTAATTGCTATCACTAGTTACTAGTTTAGGAAACGTAGAGGTTGAAAAAACTAATAATATATTGAGCTGGTCACCAGAACTTGATGTCAAAGTTCTGCAGGTGCAATATTTCAAGACAACTACAATCAGAACAGGAATTTGGAGTTTGGCAGTGTAGGAAGTAGGACGAAACTGCAGTAATTCAGTTTATGGATAGTTTATAGTTGTTTCAGGGATTAGAATTGGAGCAGTATTATACTAATTATATATTATATATTTCCTTAGATTGGTGGAAGTAAGCATATCATTTCATATTTGATGAGTCGTCGTGTTGTACCTTTGTTTTTGCATGTGGATGTGCTAAATCAGTTTTATATTTTGCTAAGGCATGGCAAAGCTATCAATTACAGGTGAAGAATGACGGAACAGAATTTCAGTTTCATATAACGTAATTCGCTTAGAAGCAGAATTTAATGCAAAAAAATTGAGGTTAGACGTGATTGTTTTCAACTTGCAGTGCACGCATACATGGTTTTTTTTATCATATCATTGCTTAAAGAATGACACGGTACATGGAATTATTTTTAAATATTATTAATTCCAGTCCGGAAGATGGATATATAGGTAGAGATATGTATATACATCAAGCATTTATAATTGGAATTTGAGGAATGAGCATAAGAGCTTCAGCTCTGATAATAAAGAAGGGTGGATATATTACAGGTCGCTGTGTATCTGTATTATGGAAGGAGCACAGCGCACGTAATGCTTAAGCAGCGAAATAATATTATTATTAGTATAGCTCTTTCATAAAAATCCTATTACTTCTTATGCATGAGCTTTTACGCATGCATCCATAATATATTTGTTATGTATTAGTTATGCGACCCAGTTGTTGTCTTAAACTCGTTGTCAGTTTGATTTTTATGATTTGATGGGTTGTTTGCGTGACAGCAGCTCTCAACTTCATGCATTCATTTTATAGATATTTTTGTTAATTCATTCATTTCCTTACTACATGAGCTTCACATCTTTAAACTGCAAGTGTCAAATGTCCTCAAAAAGTTTATAGTTAAATCAAACGCATGTGAATGAGAATGAAATGTATGCATGAAAAATATACATGAAATGTAATGTAATGTAAGTAATGATGTGAAAGAAGCTGGAATCTATATCATTATGGGCGTTGACAACCACGATCTAATGATTTGAATGAATAATTTGTTGATTTTAGGTAGTTACTGAGCGGTTTCAGAATTAGAATGGGTTATTTAATCACCAACTGTAATTTTGAGTAATTGAGTGCTGAGTGGATTGGTCATTGACCTTGTCGGATTTGTAGAAAGTGTGACTCTGAAGATTTGGTTCATTGAAACAATTGATCTGCGGTGGAGAATCTTTGTAATTTGGTGTTGGAAGGACTAATATGAAAATAATGGGCTGCTGTTTCAGTTGTAAAGATGATGATGACGCACAGGTAAACTTAACATGCATTTATCATGGGAGGTAGTAAACTGTTTACGAGAATTGGTATTAAGGTTTCACATCTGGTTCATTAAATTATAGGGTGGAGAATCTAGTGAAAGACAGCAGCTGCTTCGTGACCCGGTGAGCAATTCAACCCCGGTAGTTCGTGTTCCAAATAGGTAAAAACTTTATTAAATTGAGCAAAGTTGTTATTTTGTGCTAATATTTCACATTAAGATTGGAATTTTAAACTTTTTATGAGTAGCGACTCCCGTTCATCAGTCACTGCTGGTCCTGATGGACAGCCAGTTCGGGGCCAAGAAGATGAACTACAGCGAATTCTGCAAGAGACTGCTTCTGCCATGATAGACGTTTCTGGATCAGGCTCTCACTCTTTAGACCAGCGTGAGTTTCAAGAGAGGAGCCGACATTACTTACAAAAGATTCAGACACTGTCTCCCACGCTTCTTCGGGGTCACAAATTACTTTTATGTGATGTTCCAATACCCGAGAAGCATCTTAACGTTCCGCTCCTTTCCGAGGATGACTTGGATTTGGTATGTGCTTTTTCACATATCATTTTTTGGTATTTTGATGTATTAAAATGTGTTTGCCTTCAATAACGCAAATGTCTTACGTATCAATTATTTTCCAGATGGCGTGGGCAACAGATGAAATCCAAGAAGCCCTTCATTCCATCCGTGTTGAGCACTGTGAAGATTTAGTTGTCCCATTTGGATGTACTCAGACTGCTGCATTACAATCATCTCCATCTCCATAAAGCAGGATATTTCTCACTGGCATGGAAATATACTATATTTTTGTGAGAAATGACGAGCTAAAAACTTAGACTGAGAGTGCCAACCACTATTGGAAAATTCAGCGTATTCTAAATTCGGCATATTTTTGCCC
This sequence comes from Orchesella flavescens, assembly GCA_964034955.1. Taxonomy (NCBI): domain Eukaryota; kingdom Metazoa; phylum Arthropoda; class Collembola; order Entomobryomorpha; family Orchesellidae; genus Orchesella; species Orchesella flavescens. The sequence continues at coordinate 46,853,124 of OZ035953.1, forward strand.
TTTCCCAGTGTTGTACGTACCTGTGCAAAAAAAATCAAAAACCCACGTCTGTCTTGAGTGTGTTTTCTCCATCACACTGTAACTAATATCGTTTCGTATCGTATAACACGCTGCCGACGAGATATTACTTTTTCTTACGAGAGTGAATCACAATAAACCAATGTGTAACTATCATGATCGAGTATAAAAAACGAGTAATTTTTATGTGTGATGAAAACTAGTGATATATAGAGAAATTGGAGGTTATTATTACGATGACACAACGTTTTAAATCATAAGTTTTTCTTGGTAGCGTATCACATGATTTACAAAAAATACTTATAGCATATAGGAGCAGCAGCCTTAAATTAACATACAGTGTTTTATCATGTACACTACATTACAATTACATCTAAAAATATATCCAAACAAATTCAACGCCGTTAATATTTAATATATTATGAAAACAATCAATTAACTTATTTGACAAGTAAACGGTCTGAAATAATCATAACAATACTAACACAGTTAAGTATACAAAAATTATCCTTTCAAGTAAACCTTTTTATAGGAAGAATAATATCAACTGGTTTCAAAAAAAGTCATGTACATTTAAAGATTATTATGAAAGAAGAAAAAAACTATTTATGCTCATACATATTTTACAATAATTTGTATACTTTCTCTCTTTTAAATAATGTGTCTAGAAGTTACAAACTGAATTCGGCAGGGAGAACAAAGAATTTTAAAATATTTGTACAAAAATCCATTGTATCGTCTAAGCATTTAATTTGAAGAGAGAAAATAACGTCTTGCTTTTTAAAAGTAGGTCTATTTAATATAAAGGATTGAGTTTAATTCAATTTAAAATTCAATTATATACATATGTCCCTCCCTAAATCATCCTCTACTCTGTCTGGAATATCCTGAAATGGGGAGTTTTCAAAGTAAAAAACATACCATCATCCATCCCAATCCCAAAAGATGTTTTGTAATTCAGCCCCGTTTCGTTCAATAGCGAACTTCCAAGGAATTCAAGCTTTTCAGACTCCCAATTACTCCTCTTATTGAAAAGGAAGCCAAGGAAAATTTCAAGTCTTGATTTCAATTTCATTTCACATGTATAACCAAATATCAGGCAAATTGGCTTAATAGCAGTGGCAACATTCTTATTTTTATTATTCACCATTCATATAAACAAACTCATTATCCATTGTCATTGTAGAGTCTTCTGCATGTACGTATGTAATACTTTACATGCATTTTTTCCAACGTAGTTTACAAAGTCTCCCTATATATATATAAAAGTAGTCTGCTAGCTGTAAGTAAATTATATTGATAGATTAATTATATAGATTGTTTTTGTTCGACAAATCTCTTAATTTATTTTACGTTGTAATGTGAAAATTCACACCGTGAGTGTATTTCGCTTATTCAATGTAACTGTAATATGCTCTCCTACTTGAAAACTCTTTGTTATTTTTTCCACCAGGAAAATGAGTTGAGTTGAGAGTTGACTACAGAAAAAGAAGAATTATTTTTAGTGGAGAAAGAGAATAATTATGATGATGATGATAAAGCGGATCAATAAACAAGAGATGGAAAATTTACACAAAAGATACAAAGGATGGAAATGTATACATATTTTATTACAGGGCTGTCAAGCTCTTTACTTCTTATCATTGACATTTCCACAGAATATATTTTTTTCTCTCGGCGCGAGCTATCATATTACAATCTTACAAATGAGTTTCACCTTTGTGATCATCTACGCATCAAAATGGAAACGAGAGCCCAAGCAATCTTATATAATAAGTAAAATAATACATTGATAATTTTTTTTGCGTAGGATGCTTTGGAGTCAGTATGATCGGACTATTATGTCATTACATTCCTGCAGAAAATACAGAAAGAAATACAAAATGAAGCATCAATCCGCATTGGTCCAGCTTCGGAGCGTGTTGGCGGATGGCATGGAAACTAGAGAAAGATCGGAACTTAGTTCGGGATCTTGTAAGTGAGAGCTTGAGAAGGAACAAGCAAACACGCAGTAGGATCATGTCAAAGCTTAGCTCAACTCTTGAACTCAATTCTAACGAAAAGACGCTGCTTTCCCTTCTCTGTCCAGGTCCAGATTCCAAAAGCAAATCTGAAGCTAGATCAAATCGAGAGTGGAAAGAAATTGAGGAAAACGGGAGGTAAAGTGAGTGGAGAAAGCCAGAGTCAAACGGGAAGGTAAAGGTTTTGGACGCTGCTGTTTGTATGAACAAAGAATTGTTTTTTTTTCATCAACTCAACTGTTTTTACACAAGGAAAGGATCTCAAGGGAAGTGTGGAGCATGCTGAAACTACGCGGTAATTTTAATTCGTTTTGTTTTGGCAATAAGCTAACAAAAGCTGCCAAATATAAACAGCAGTGGACTCTTTTCTCTCAACAAATTTCTTTTTAAATGATCTGTATATTTTGGAGTTAAAACTGTGTTCCTTTGTCACAGTTTGATGCTAGGGCTGAGCTGCTAGAAAGAAAAGTGTCGAAACAGCGGATTTTTTATACTTTTGTGCTGCTCAGTTATTACGTAGGTTGTATTAGTTTTAGTTTACAAAGCTCATTTTTCTTTGACTCAACAAATAGACTGATTTTGACAGTGGACTGACAGGGTTAGCTAGTGAGTTACGAATCAAAGTCTGATTAGTTACTTAAAAAGTGGGGCTTTTTAATTTGAATGCAGGTTTGAGCCACATGATTGCTTAAAGTACTTTCAAAACAGCTGATGTTGAGTGGAATTAGCAAGTTCCAGTTATTAATAAAAGGACTATAGAATTTACTAAGATTAAACTTACTTTATCGCTTATCTTGTAGATCAAAATATGGCAAGTGGCAGTGGGACTCAGAAGCTAGCTCTTCGAGTGAAGAGCAAAAAATCTCAGAATGCTGTTTTGAGAGATGTGGACCCGAAGGAGAGTGTTCAAAGTCTACTGGAAAAGCTCTCAGAGTTAACTACTGTTCCAGCAGGAAGTATTGCTTTATTAAAGGGGTTTCCTCCCAAAAGGATTTCATATGACACAGCAAAGTTGGTGGAATCTTTGGGTTTGCAAAATCAAGACACACTTATTGTCGAGGTCGACACGAGTGGTACTCCAAACTTAGGTAAGCAGCTATAGTCCTTTTTTGTTTTGCACTACTAATTAATGCGCAGCAAGCAAATTGTATTGATCTCTTTTATGTGTTTGTAGCTGATGATGATGGGCTTGCAGCTGGTGCAGCTGGAGGATCAAGTACAAAGTCCACTTCAGAAAGTGAACAGGGCAAACTGCCTTCCCCAAAGCTTCCGGATTCTCCAATTAAACTTAATGCTGCTCCACCCCTAAAGACTAGGGATGATAATACGCCAAGCGTAATGAATTACAACAGTTGAATGACAACATTGTCATTGTTTATCATAATTAAACAACAATGTATTGAGATTTTTATGGGATTTCAGGGAACCAATGAGCCACAATTTGTGGACTTGGTCGGTGACGCTCCTTCTGGTCTTCTCCTGCGTCAGATTGTCCCATCCGATAACTCATGCTTGTTTACTTCTGTAACTTTCTGCTTATCTGGTATGCATAAAGATTGAAAATCCTTTTTGTTTGGTCGTTATAAATTGCTTGCCTTGTATTTACTATTTTACTTTGTTGGTAGGTGAACTATCAATAGATGCAGAAGGAGGCTCAAGCTTTCTCCGAGAAATGATAGCAAACACGGTATCTGGGGACCCGGGAAGATTCAACGAAGCAATTTTAGGCCGTCCCAATGCCGAATATGTTAACTGGATTCGGAAGCCAGAATCTTGGGGTGGTGGGATTGAGCTTGCGATCCTTTCAGATTTTTATGGGATGCAGATCAGCGTCGTTGATACGCAGTCTCTTCATATTTCAAACTTTGGAGAGGATCAAAATTATGCGCAGCGCATATTCATTATATATGATGGGATTCACTATGATCCACTATACTATGAATCATTTAATGTAAGATTTTTGTATTTAAGAAAAAATATTTTTATTCCTGAAATGGAAAGATTGACTTATTATTTCTTTTTTAATTTGAAGGGCGGCACGACACGAACAATTTTTGAAGCCAGTGACCAGAGCATGACCGACTTGGCCATGCAGCTGGCTCAAGAGGCTCATGCGTCCAATCAGTTCACTGACCTGAAGAACTTTTCTCTCCGCTGTCAGGTATGTAATACTCTTTTGAAAGGTCAGGTAGAGGCTCAGGCTCATGCAAAGAAGACTGCCCACACAGCTTTTGCTGAAATCAATCAGAAAAAGTAAAACCAAACTTATTCAGAATAAAAAGAAATCACATTCGGCACCTCCTCTTCCCAAGTTACCAAATATCTAAATAATCTACAGAGAAAATTACACACAATTGTACTATCGTCAAAATGAGAAGCACACAATTCTTGTAAAACTCATTTATATGTCGTGAGAATTTTAGTTAAGAAAAAACACAAAAAATATCTGTCAAGAAAATTTAATGGATCAACAAAATTTACTTTTGTTTCATGTTTTGTAATCTATGCTATAAGTCAAAATATTCTAATATATCTTCAACCTTTAAGCTTTATACTTGGACCAAATCCAACCAATATTCGGGATAGGGAGTAGTGGGCAATTTATAGTAACAGTTTTTGATGTTTAATGTTTAACTGCTATGTTTAGCTGACCTATTGCATTATATGATTTCAAAATTAATGCATGAGTGGGCTTTTACGGGTACAAATAACAAACGAACAATTTTTTTTTCGTTTCTTTAAATTTGCTGGTGATTGAGATTATTATATTATTGTACTTGTGCTGGCTGTGTAAGCTGAAATGATCAATTAAGGTTAGATGACAATAGAGAGAAAAGATTTTTCTCCACTCATTTTTGTTTATCAGCAGTTTGCTGTTACTTTGAGTTGTCGTGATCAATTTTCTTGTGCTAATAATAACAGTACATCATAATTTGAGCAAAGATTGGATTGTGCTGATGAGTCCCAATAGGACGAAACAGTACTGTCCACAATTATATCTGAGCTCAATTATTATAACACAGTATTGCCTGTTAACCTTTCATTTAAACTTTTCCTGTGTTCCGAATCATTTCAGTTAAATTCATTCTCCGGGCAAGATTTTTCGGGTTTACATGACAATAGAGAGAAAAGATTTTTCTCCACTCATTTTTGTTTATCAGCAGTTTGCTGTTACTTTGAGTTGTCGTGATCAATTTTCTTGTGCTAATAATAACAGTACATCATAATTTGAGCAAAGATTGGATTGTGCTGATGAGTCCCAATAGGACGAAACAGTACTGTCCACAATTATATCTGAGCTCAATTATTATAACACAGTATTGCCTGTTAACCTTTCATTTAAACTTTTCCTGTGTTCCGAATCATTTCAGTTAAATTCATTCTCCGGGCAAGATTTTTCGGGTTTACATGACAATAGAGAGAAAAGATTTTTCTCCACTCATTTTTGTTTATCAGCAGTTTGCTGTTACTTTGAGTTGTCGTGATCAATTTTCTTGTGCTAATAATAACAGTACATCATAATTTGAGCAAAGATTGGATTGTGCTGATGAGTCCCAATAGGACGAAACAGTACTGTCCACAATTATATCTGAGCTCAATTATTATAACACAGTATTGCCTGTTAACCTTTCATTTATCAATTAAGGTATTTAATGTATCTAAATGTATAAATTATTTGATGTTATCATAAATAAAAATGAATATGAGCTAAATCCGTCGAATTTTACTTTTCCTTCACATTTCATCAAATGCGTTTTTCTTTTTCAATAAAACCGTATTTAGAATATTACGAAAAGGCTGGAATTATTATTATTACTTTTGTGTTTTATTGTTAAAATCATTTCGTGTTTTTTTATTGTGTGGACAACAAACAGTTCCAATTTGAAGGTTATAAAAGCATACATAGTAGTGACAGTTTCTTTGTAAGAAACCACAGCCGTCACAAAAGGCCTTCATATGAATTTATCATCATTGGTCTTACAGTAGTACATAGTGTTGTTTTCTACATATATAGATGCTGAGTGCCAGCATGATATTTGTAAAGTGCTAGTAAGCAGGCCAGAGACGTAGCTGAAGAAGGTGTTGAGTGATCACCTCCAAACCCCCTCCTCCCATGTCCACCAAATCTCCTCCACCACCTCTCTTTCTAAACCCACCTCTGCGATCCTCTCCCAACGTAGTAAACGCATAATTCCATTCCGGATTCTGGCTTTATGCACAAGCACATCCACACGGATGCTATGCAATTCTTACGTATACGTATACGTTTCAGCCAAATCGATGAGTTTCTGAACTTTCGAGCCTATAACTTTCGAACCGTTTGACCGATTTGGCTGAAAAGTATTCCCAGAGGTCCTCTTGAGTAGTACTACCTGCGTACCAAATTTGAGCCAAATCGGTCAATGTATGTGACCAGGAGAGTGCACACGGACAGACGAACTTAGTAAAACCATTACTTCGCTGAATGCTCTCACTTCAGCTACGTAATAATACCCGATCAGATCTTAGCAGTAGAGCACCACGGTTTTGTCATTCGTTGGTTACATATTACATATCGATTTTTGGATCATGCATTAAAATATTTTCTGCGGTTCCTGATAGACACAGCAACGAAATCATATAAATATGCCAGAGAATTATGAGCTCATGCCATGTATATGTACAAATTTTACGTGGGCTTGTATCGACTTTTTGGATAAAATTCACTTGTATGGCTGTAAAATAAGCAAAGAGACAGGTATCATTCATTCATATACGACCATGCATTTGATATTGTAGATTCTTCTGTAATATCATTTTTCTTCTTTTTCCTTGAATCCACCTTACCTTTTGCCTCCTCTACTGCTACCGATAGTGACTACGTTTTTTGTTATTATTTTCATTGTATTGTTGTTGCAACAACAATGTGTTTCTCCTCATAATTATACATAATCATGTGAGACTAAAATCATCATTATCTTCTTGATAAAAATCTCCAACATTTTTTATATCCTCCTCCTCCTTCTACTTTACTTCTCATTTCAAGAAAAATGATGAGATGTGATGTGATGCGATACGATACGATGTGATCCAACAAAAAGTTCCGTCCGTCCTGTATGTATCTTTTTCCCTTAAATTTCAAGTGTCTGCACCACACTCTGCATGTACAATATCAAAGTATCAACTCACTTTTAATATTTTTTTCTCATTAGATCCGCATGATCCCCAGATTTATTATAATTTTGTTGTCGGCGACAAGCCCAAACCAATTTCTGCCGGATAGAGATAGCTACTACCTACCTAGTTTTTTGGTGTCTGGAAAGTCTTCAAAATATATGTATTTTATGTATGTAATACTTGCTCTTCCCTCTTCCAACTTATATACATGATGATGGGAATGGTTGCATGCATGTATTTTGTTAATAAAAAGTGACTTTTATTGTTGAATTGTGATTACTTATCAGGTGAGAAAATTTGAAGTGAAATCTCATGCTATCTTGACTTAATTTTTTTATGATTGCAATTCTTGAAATGGTCTCTAGCATTATCATTTCATTTTTTGTTGTGATGTAGTCATTTGTTTGGTTAATGCTTATGGAACCCTTTGGAAATGTAAGTGGACTGCTGGTGATCTCAAGCTGACAAAAGAAATTATGACTGAATAAATGTCCAATTTTATATCTTTTCTTATTTATTTTTCACTCCTTTGAAGTTGATTCATGGAGGAATATATATAATAATACTTTTTTATGGATATCTCGACTCTATCCGTTGAAATTCTCCATCTTATGAAAACACCGGAGATAGAAAGCACACTAAATAATGTCCTTGACCTAAATACAATGTAATAACGAGAATAATTTCCCATTTCATTTGTTCCCTTCATTTTTTGAAAATCATCCATATCAAATTCATAACATGACAAATTCACACAGTCGTCCTGACGGCTTTCACAAAGCTTGATCATACACATAGGCACACACGCAGTTAAGTATCGCATCACATTTTCTTTGTTTGTCTCAAGTTGCCCTTACTTAGGCATTGTATCTCACAGCATAAAATCAGAGACCCTACTACTACTTCAAGATGAAGAAAGCGTATCCATATAATTTTTTCACGTCTGGGCAAATATTAGCGTACCCATCTTTGAAATTATTTTATCCTGTATATTTATTATAAATTTCTTTTTTTCTCTTCTAGTAAACAAAATTGTTGCACGGAGTACTAAAAACGGGTTCATCAAGAAAACAAGCCAAGTCTACATTAAAGGTTTAGTTTTCTATGATTGGTTAGTCAGGTCCGAAATTACCTTGTTTAAAAAGTTGTTCCACAGGTTTCTATCTCTTTTACTACTGTAGTAAGGTATAATTAGATACTTCATCCCCTCTATACTACTGGATGAGCTTATTATCATACAATTATCGAGCTCTTCCCTTTTTCACATGTTTAAATCGCAATGTGCACACACATATATACTATGAGTAAGTAATATGCTAGTATTGTGTGAAATCCAATGATGTAAAATGAAAAACTAGTTATGGGGTAACGTGCTTATTTCTTATACTTTTCTAAGGCTCTATCGCCGTATCTTTAAATAATGTATACAATTTAAATTTATTTGATTTTTATCAAAAATTGGTTGAAAGTTATATTTTATTAATGCCACATTATTAATTGATGAAATGTAATTTTTCCAACTCCATTTGAACCAAGTAATTGTCTCAAAAATTAGATTTCTCGGAGAGCCTCCTTAAGTATGCAAACTCGACAACCTTTCTAAATTGTAACAGGCATCAGTACCACCTATTTGTTATGGCACTGCATGTACATTTACCCCATGTTTATCCACAATATTTTAGTGTAGCATTACATTTGTTGGTTATTGGCTTAGCGATGCATTGTGTATGTACTGTAGTGTGAGCATAGCAAAATGTAATGGGCATAGAGAATCGGCATGCAGAAATGGTTTAATGGACTCCTTTTGCACTCATTTATTCGCTTGGCATCCAAACAAAATCCCCTTGAAATCACCATTCTTCTCCTCTTAATCAATCCGTCTTTTCATTTTTTTTGTTCAACTTGTAACAACATTCTGCATTATTTACCAAAATGCTAACTAACACACAATAACAAAACGTTAGGGGAAAATTTAAGAAACTAATGATCCGGCGTTAGTATTTTTGTTACTGGATTAACTTGCTTCTTGTCTCCAGAATATAACTAGGAATAACAGCATAAAATTTTTCTGATTTCATATGAGGCATGCATTAATTATTTAATAAAATTTTAATTTATGTTTCAGTTAATCAAGATGATTCTCAATAACATAAAACACACATATCATATTATGTGTTTAATTGCTCCACGGGATTCTGTCACCATGAAATTCCTTTCCGCTTTCTTTGGCCGAGAGTAACCCCCGCTTCTTTTTCTAATGTTTGGGGTGACGTTCCTCAACATAACAGTGAAACAAAATCTTGTTGTTTTCTCCTCGCCGGCTTTTAACTTGGCACTCGAACCCTTCAAAATCTCATCCAGTGAATTAAATGGTGCACCAATTTACTTCACTTTGCTTCTTGCTTCGCAATGCAATTGTGTCAAAATAAAAATGGAACTGGTAAAATTGTGGAGTGAGTACACGTGAAAAGCATATCCATCCATCCAGGAATAATTTATTTCACAGAGTGTCACTCACTCTCAACCCTTGCTTTCAAGTCATCCTCATTTCTTTCTTGTATTTTGATCCGGGCTCATTAAATCCACAGAATTCCTTTTAATTGCAAGCTAAAAAATCAAAAAATATTTTTTTATTCTATGTGTCGGCATGTTTCCCCTTCTATCTATCTCTGTGCAGAATATTAGGGGATCATTAATACAATTAGTGCATAGAGCCGCACACAATACAAATACAGCAGAATAGTATTCCTATCCTCATCCCATTCCATTCCAACCGAAAGAGTAGAAAGAAAACGGAGTGACAATCACTTGCTTCTTTTCTTTACCGCTCGCACTGGTCTCATTTTATCTTTTGAAAAGTTATACGGACAACTTCCGTCTTGTCGGCATCGTCTCAAAACTTGAGCTATCTTTTCTCTACTTCATGCTTATTAATATTCATGGAATGGATGTCAGCATCATCAACATTACAAGGGAGGATAGCACAACGTACGTATCATACCATTCAAATCCCGTCATCTGACTCTCCATTAAAATGTTTTAAAAAAAGGTATCAAATCCTTTTTCGGCAGACCACTCTTTTTCTAACCAAACCACCCGACACCAATTTAAATCCTGAAGGAAGAAGAAGAATTACAGGAGCGGAGATTCACGTCATGCATATGCAGAACAGAAGAACAGATTTGCAAGAAAATTACATACCCATTATTATCAATCATCGTGATATGAGGATGATGATGATGATGAGGATCATGATATTGATATGCAAAAAAAACACAAAAGTCGCTACAATCAACAAAGTCTGTTCAAATTCCATCAGACGTATGTATTGCGTAAAAAGCTTTTGGTTCTCAGATTTGAGAAAACTCTTTGGGATATTTACTTCACTTCACTCGAAGCGTTTTCTGAGAAAAAGGTGCATGTGTGTGGCACACCAATTACGATCGCTAATTCATTTTCATACTATACTCAACTAAACACAGCTCTTTGAAATCAAGTACATATTTTTTCATAAGCGTGATGAAAACTCTTTATGACGTTCTGCACTGTTACATTCAAGACACCACACCAAAAAATAATATTTTTCTTGAGCTCCGCTACCAGACCAGCAATTCTCTTATAACGTAAAAATACACACATACATATATCGCAATTACCTTTTCTTTAGCCCATTTACTCTTTCGATAGCTAAACAGGAGCAACAGTAAGTAGTATCATACATAGGCATAACATTACTTAATTTTTGCACTCACATGTGCCTATTTGTACTTTGCTATGTTTTCAGCTTTCATTCCACCCTCGAACAACGTAATGTAACATCCCAGCTCAAAACATATTGTTGTTGAGATGGGGTAGTAGCAACATATTTAACAGGAGGAACGTTTCATTTTTGAGTAAAAACTTTTGTACAAACTTGAGAGAGGCAATACATTATTATACCAATTGCAATTGAGTGTGTATAAGGCCCAAGTGGGTAAGAAGGAGCGTAATTTTTCATAATGTCACGCAAAACATGAAAGTTCATTGATGCACGTCAAGTTATGAGATGTAAAAGATTGTATACACTATGTTATGTACTCTCATATCACATCACATCTCATATAATATATTATTGTATTTTGTTGCATGCAGGTAATGTAACGCAGTGAGAGAATAAAGATGGAAGAAATTTGTTCACACACCACATTATATTACATTATATATTACACCAGGCAGCTGCATGTTTGGTGGTCTTTTTATGTTTTCCTTGTAGTAATGGCTCAATGAAAGGGATCTCCTCTCATTTGGCTATCACTTTACAAAAATTGAGTGTATAGACTCTATATTACGTATAAGTTGGTTGGGAGTATGAAGGAGATATATTTACCATGAATGAAGACCTTTTTCTAAAAAAAAAATGGGCCCTCATCTCGTTTTTCCTTTCGTTGTAATAACATATGGGCGGTGACATGTGTTTTGACTTTTTCAATTAGCCGTCTCATTTCCGATCCAATGCTCCTCATTTCTACACACACAGGCACACACGGTTTCTCCCTGTCTCTCTCTCTTCGTATCAAGTTTTGTCAAAAATTGAGAAGGAGAAAACCGTAATAATTTTATTGGTAACACATATTTGGGGTTGGTGGTTGTGGCAATAGCTGCTTGTACTTTTATGCTCTGCTCTACAAAGATAAATGATCATGAGTCTTGACTTGTGTTTGAGTTTGCAAAGCTCATTCATAATTTGTTTCGAGAAATGCTAAATGGGGGATGAGAATTAGGACTGTGCTCTCTGAGGGTTGTAAAAGTTAACAGCCTTGTTAACCTTTTCCAATAATAAATAATCTTTGTTTTAGGAACCTTCCTGTTTTTTGTGACTCTCGCTGACAAAACTGTTGTCATTTCTTTTATTTATGTGTAGATACAATATTTTGGTTTCAAATTACGTTGTTCAGAAGCACAACCTTTTTTTATCTTGAACGGGCTGACCTGCAAATTGAATAATGGTTGACTAAACTCTCGTTCCGCTGACAAAAAAAATGTGTTGTGTGGAGAGAAAGGTTACAAGTTACATCATTGAGGGTGGTGATGTTGATAATGATATATGTTTATTATGCTCCTTTTTTTGATGACGTTGACATAAATTGCATGATTTCAAGATAAGAGTGGATGTCTATTTCAAAAAATAAAATCATGCAACAAATTACCAGTTTTCAAGTGTACCCTCCCAGTGGTTCTTGTTCAGTGAACATGAACATGAAATAATGTACTTGGGCATCCTTGGTAGGAGAATTTTTATCTTGTTTTGGGTTGTATTAAAAATTTCAAAGTTTCAACAACTCTCCTCTCAATGATTTTCAATCAAGAAAATAATGCTTAAAGTCAAAGTACAAAAGTTAAGAGTCTTCATATTATTTATTCCTTTCATTCATAGTTATCATGAAATGAAACATAAACACATGTATGTGCTTATGTTCATCATATATTACATTCACACTCAAAAGTTTCTATCTGCATTTTCTTTTTTTTTGTTTCGCAACCCCCAAAAAATTATGTGACACGTCAAGTCAACTCAACCCAACTCCACACTTGGAGGAGAGAGATCCGTTCAAACAATGGGATGCAGTGCGATGCGATGCAATACAAATTTTGAGATGAAGGAGGTGATGTGGAATGGAGGAGAGGAGGAGTGTTTTTCACAATACTTTACATATATTACACATTTTTTTGGAGATGAGATTAATGCTTTTGATATGGTTTGATATGGAATCATATTAAAAGCTTCCTGTGCAAAAAAAACTGTGTGTAGAGAGAGACCTTGCCAAAAATAAAAACCTCTCGTTTCACACCTCAGTCAACCGTAACTTGCCCTTCTCTTTATTCACAGTCATTATTTTTTATCATGAAAAAAATATATTCTCTCTCTCTCTCACTCTGCCTACTGTTAACTTTTTCTCTCTCACACACAACACATCACATCACATCCATCCAATCCAACATCACTCACATCACACACACAAATATTCACATAGATTCATAGGTGTGCATTTTTTATTTTTTGTTCTTTGCTATTTCAAGTGTGTCCACGTAAAAAAAATTCATGCGTCCATGCAATCCAATCCCAGAAAAGTATTTTTTAAAGGAAAAAATTATGTAGGAATAGATACGTTCCGTCATATATATGTGTGCATGCAAGCATCATGGATTTTTATATTCGTTTTGATGTTGAGCTGAACAGACTAGACAGACAACTCCATTCAGATTTCAACTTTTTTTTTGAGTTTCGAATCCCTCTCATCATCATCATGATAATAATGCAAAATAAGGGGATAGTGGAATCGAGAAGCTCATTTGTAGGCAGTCGACCATAATCACAGCTCAAATAGCCAATTGCGATTGTTGCCGAGAGAGAGAAAGAAAGAAAGAGAATAATAATGAAAAAAATATAGATGGAAATGAAATGATGGCCACGTCGTGCATGCCTACAACATCCCCTTTCTTTGTATACCAATAACGAGAATACGAACGACGGGATAATGTCATCAAATTAAAACCCAATTCTTTTGCAATTTTCTCAAATTATTTTATACATTCTGTACACACATACATGATATGACCGATGACCAACAACCTATTGTTTGAAATACATTGTTTGAGTAACCTTCACCAAGACAATTTCCACAATTTTTTTCATCCACTGTTTTTATCGCGAGGAAAAATGGAAACCAACAGCTTGAGTTGTTTTTACTATTATTTCAAATTTTGACCGTTAATATAAAAATATCATATCATCATGGATGAATATTAGTGCTGACATATGTGAATGTAGGATGTAGGTGATGCCCCTTTTCATCATATACATCCAATGATGGTACAACATCCAACATAAACAAGCTGACGTTACACACATAAACTTTTGATTCTTTATTTTAGGTAGATGCATAAGTATGTAGGTTCTCGTTTTTTTATAGGTTGTTGTTGTTACATGACATAATCATGTCAGAGAGTGAGATGATGAGTGAGTGAGTGAGGGAACAAAGGATCAGTATTCTTTCTCTAGTTTTTCATATTTGAAATGTACTAGTGCGTAAAAGCTATCATTATCCCTTTACTATCATCACATCACCACATTTTCTCATTGTGTATAAAAAAAGACTAGACTAGACTAGAGTATTATCGCACTTCTCTCTCACCTGTACATTTTACAAACACATGTACCTTAATGCTGTGTGTGGATGTTTGATGTTGGATGTGATGTGATGTGATGGGATGTGATGTGGTACACTAAACTTTGTATCATCATACTCAAAAAATTATGGATCTCTGTCTCTGTGTTATACACAATATTTTTTTTTCACAAAGAGAGAAACAGAAAGGGAGGAAAGGATGCAAAGTATTTGACACGCCTGACTAACAGCTCTCTGCCTGGGATCATTTTCTCTCTATTCCCATCCATTCAACCATCAAACAAAACGGTCGTCATTATCATGATCACCATTATCATGCCATGCTATCATCATCATCATCACCATCATCACACTATCAACTCACACCTCAAAATTTCATTGAAAATAGTTTAAAAATGTATACTTCACACTCACTCCACCTCTCCTCCATTACATCCCAAATTCAAAATGATGTACATACATTACACTATAATAAGATGTGATAGGATGGATAGATGCTTGTATGCAAAAGATTCAGTTTTGCAATGTGACTTTCAGTCAGTCATTATGTAACATCATCGACAACTCATGCATAATAAAATGTCAACCAGTAAGTGTGTAAATTTGAAAATTTGGATAGAGATTAGAAGAGACTAGATAGAAAGGCTTCATCGTTGAAATTGGAGTTGTGTCATCATCCTCCTCATCATTATTCAATATCCATCCTTCCCTCCTGCTGAAATATATTTCAAACTTGTATAGAACGAGATTCTGTTTTGTCTCCGTGGTAAAAAAAATCACGTAATCAATCAATCAATGGGAAATCAAAATGATGATGGTCCAAAATTCCCAGCTGTTATGACGAAACTTGACAACAGGAAGTTGAGTGTTGCCATCTCGATGCAATAAGTTTATACCACAGCATGCATGCATGGTAGTCGATTATAATTTTTAAATAAAAAAAATGATGATGAATCATGTCGAAGAAGAAAATAAAAAGCCAAATAAACAATTTGTTAATGCTCATAAAGTAGTACAAGTACTTTTCTTTATTCTTTTCATTTGCTCGTCGTGTTGATGATAATAAATGGGCTTCCTTTGTTTTTATAAGGATCACCATCATCGCTGACAAATATATTTATTATGTTGTAGGGTAAACTACACACATTTATAATGATGACTTAAAGCAACTAAACAATCAACTTATGATTAGGAAGGAAGAGAAAAATTTATTTTTTGAAAGAGTATACAGCTTATTCATTATCAACCATTCTAATTAATAATATCTAATGTGGAGTGGACAACACAGAAAGGAAAGGAGCAAACTCATATGTATCTAACGTAACCATTTATATACAATTAAAACTTATGAACATTTATAACTTTATATTATATCGTATATCCGTCATTTTTTGGTAAAGTTCGTCAATACTTACAGGTAGATAGGGAGTAGGCACTTATATATCATCATCATCATCATCTTCATGTACACACTGTACAACAAGGTATACATACACATTTTAAAGAAGCAGCCACGCAACACACAAAATCTTAAAACCTACAGCAGTGAAACCATTTCATTATTTTTGTGACACTTAATTTTGAGTAATAAAACAACTTTCCTCTCAGAAGTTTTTGCGCGTGAGAACAACATTTTTTTACATACATTTGTGTCGGCGTCGGCTTCAAATATATATATATATATATGTGTCATGGACAATTAAAATGCTACTTATCCAACATTTATTGTCTTTGGAAGGAAGAAACTGGTGATACTTAACTTGATTCATACTATTTTATACTTTTTTGTATGTACACATACAATTCATTCATATCTACGCAGCAGCAACATACTATTGGGGAAGATATGATGAGCTGAACTGCTGAAGTTGAAGGCAAGACAAGGCAAGGCACAAGGCAGATCAGATCACCCACCACAGTTTTTAAGATCACTCACACTCCCTCACAAATATTGTACAATCCGTTTTGCACACATGTTCGCAACACTTTCACATTACTATTTTTACTGAAGCTAAAAAAAAGAGAAGCACAAACTGAAACACGACAAGAGATCAAATTAATATTATTATTTTTAAACAGAAGTAAGTAGCAGTATAACTTGTTCTCTTTTTTTGTCTTATCATAAAAAAATCCCATTTTCCATCAGGAAAGGAGAGGGTAAAGCTTCTTTTCGTCTATATCATGATCCTGTTGACTCGATATTATATTAAAGGACATACTTATAGCTACGTTGACTGTACATAACAACAATTAGTGTGTGCTAATAACTAAGAAGAGAAAGAAGATGATCATTTACATAAATGTTATTATTATTGAATCTGTGATTGATGATATACACTTAGGACAGGGTGGCAAAACATTCTAAGGCGTGGGCTTAGTTTTAATATCATTTAATCATTTCACTCATCCATTCCTAGGATCCACGTACGTATCTATGTATTTATCCACTCCAACTTGTGATTTGGTTTTGATTTGATTTGATACAAGGCATAATATGCTATTTACATAATGTTTTACACAGTGTTGTTGCTATAGTTTTAGTGACCAGGAGAGAAACTTTGATTTTTTTTATAGAGAAAAAGAAATGCAATTTTTATAGAGCGATCGATGCTCTCTTGCTGATGATTCATTATGCAAAAAAGTTATCAAAAGTAATGATGAACGAACGCAGTTGTTTTTTCCTTTTCTGTGGCAAGATTGCCAAAAAATATCTCGGGGGTTCTGTCTCCATTTACGTTAAACCTTTTGGATGGCTACCAGCCATAATAAGGTTGATGTCTGGGCGCGACCGGGCCCATTAAGCCAGGTGATGGGTAGTAAGCGGAGGTGAGGGAGCTTGGGACTCCAGACCGACTGCTTAGAGCTCCCCAATGAGTATCATCTTGAATTCCATGACTTTGGCTTGTCACTCCGTAGCCACTTAATCCCGTAGGTGGTGATGCTCCATTGCTCATCTGTGTTTTAGTTCAGTTTATTTTTATTATTATTTTTTGCCCAATTAAAAAAATTAGTCATTTGAAAACAATAAGGAAAAAGAAGAAAAGAAATGTAACAAATGGTTAAAATAAGTTCGTGACTTTTTTCCTTCTCTCTTTCTGTTCATAGTTTTAAGGTTGAATAGGAAAGAAAAGTAAAAATGCAGTTTATTTTTGCAACTCGCTTTTCAATATATTTTTCCTCATTTTCAGGGAAAAAAAGAAGCCAATTAAGGGATGCAAGCACAAGGCAAGGCGTACATTTTCATTTTGTCTTTACAACTTTTGTTCTCACTAAAATCTTGTTTTGTGTGAAAGGAAAGGGAGTAAAAGCAAGTCATGCATTTCAATATCAAATGAGAAGGATGAGCAATTTAGGACAAAAGAAGGAGACATGTGTGTGTGTGTTGTAGTAAAACAAGGAGGTGGTGTGTGTTCACTTTTTTCACTGAGAAGAAGTAAAGGGAAAAAGTTTTTACGACCTTCAAGTAAATTACTGCCACATGCAAATTTTGAAAGGAAAATCTCGACACTCTACAATCACAGTCTTGTTCATCGAGAAAAAAAGATGAGAAGGGATAGAAAAGAAGACAAATTATAAGTGGGTACGGTATGGCAGCTAATTAGTTAGAAGGGAGGTTGCCATGACCTGTGCTTTAAGTGAGCTCACGTCTCAAAATAAATTATAATGCTACTAAAGTAAAGCATAATAGATTTAAGGGGCAAAGTGAAACAATTGGTTTGATGCAGGGATTATCTGGCTATTTTTTATACATACCTGAGATGGGATGAGTGATGACGGCGTGGTTCCATACGGTGAGCCCATCAACGAGTTTCCAAGGGCCGCCGCATAAGTTGCCGTTGCAACTGCGGCTGCAGCCGACGCCGAAGAGCATACTGTGGAAGGAGTGCCTACAGGAGAGGAAATGGATCCTCCTGAGGCACCTGAGCCTCCCCCTTGTCCGGACATGGGCATTGACACAGGGCCCATTCCGGCGGAAGACATGGAAGACATGGAAACCCCGTTGTTGACCGACGTCGATGATACTGAGCTTCCATTCCCACCTTGAGTTGACTGTGGGCCGCTGTACAACGACGTGCTTCCCTCCACTGGGCCTACAAGGTAGCCAGCAAGGAAACAAGGAGTTTCAAAACTTATACTTTCATTCATTATCATCATCAGGTTCTCAAAAATAAAGCGACTTATATATAACGCAACGCCTGTATAATAGTAAGTGACCCCATGATTGTAGAAGAAAGTGATCCCATGAAACTTTTACACTTTTTTAAAAAATTTATAAACAAATTTAGTAGAAATTTCCACCTTAAAATTACACATCGTCACTTTACTTTTTTTGTTGAATTTCGTGGCATAATAACATTTTATATGAAAAATCAACTGACTAAATTCTTTTTAACAGCTTATTAAATTGCTATAATTACTGTTTCAGAGCTTTCTTGGCCTTAGCGGGCCTTCATCGCATACACTTTTCACGAATTGGTATT
This sequence comes from Orchesella flavescens, assembly GCA_964034955.1. NCBI lineage: Eukaryota > Metazoa > Arthropoda > Collembola > Entomobryomorpha > Orchesellidae > Orchesella > Orchesella flavescens. Next base: position 46,871,967 of record OZ035953.1, read on the forward strand.
GTTTTAGCCTCTGGAATGACAGAAAATAAGTTTTCTATTTATTGCAATACAAAACACATGCCTATACAAATATTGTTTTTAATAACCGGAACAGGTGCAGGACGACGATTTGGTTTGAATCGTGAGGGTCAACAACAATGGGCTTTTAAAACAACTGTTTATTATTAACTAAAATTAACACCTTCCCCAGCGTGATCGCTTCTACTAGCTTTAATGTCAGGTAGCCTGATAGTTTCCTAGGCATACAAAGGAAATCCCTATTAGGAATACAGGATTGTAAGCTTGAGCTCTGTACACATGATGTTCTCTTGTAGTATCTTATGTTAATAAAGTCGTTATTAGACATAATCGATCTCGTGGCTTATCAGTGATTAAGCATAGAATAGGTTGTAGATAAGTAGTATCTAACACCGCGTTAAGGCATAACGTTACATGGTTTTAAATCCGTGACGTGATTTAAAACGATTTTATTTAGGCTCAAGTGTTAAACTTTTTTATCTCGGCTAGTTGCTCGTCTGACTTATATACGAGACTACTTTGTAACGTTATGCCTTGACGAGATGTTAGATACTACTTATCTACAACCTAACTGCATGCTTAATCATTGATAAGCCCAGGATCGATTATGACTAATAACGACTTTATAGATCAATAAGCTGTGACAAGAGAACAATCGTGCGTATAGAGCCCTAGCGTAACAACTAAACTTGACTGAATACATTCTGAGCCAACAGAACGCAAGACTGAGCACACCTTCACATTATCAAATATTACCACGTCTAATAATAACCCTGCACATACTTCTCAGTGTCTAGGTCCTTCAGCTTAGAGGTTCCGGTTGCTTTAATTAAGTAAAATATTTTTTGTTCATCGACTCGGTCAGATAGTGTGTACTACTAACTTTTTAAAAAGTTAATTAAAATAATTTAATGACATTAAAAATTCGGTGCTGCTCCTTCACTTATGAAATTGGGAGTAGCATTAATGTACAGGCAGATGTTTATGACAATAATGAGTACCCAGTTACATGCTGCAAGGGCTCTTTCTTGCTTCATGTATATTACTCAAAATTAAGAACATCTTTATGTTCAAATCTAGTCATTAGCATAAAATATATTTGATTCAGTGTTTCTTTTAAAAAGTGTCATTTTCATTTGTTTGTGTGATGAAAATCCTGAGTAAGGTACAATTGTTTCATGGGATCAGTTTTTCATTGTGTAATGGGGTCACTTCCTATTATAGAGGTGTGCGATTAAATGTAAGCCAAATAAAGCGGATGCATCCCTCAATTACTTTTTGTCCTATTGAAGCAACCAAGACTACAATGTATATTATATGTTCTCGCCATGTTGATAATAACAATCAGTCCTATTCTCTTCTCTTTCTTTTTTGTTGCTCTATTAACTGCATTCTTCCGCTTCTCTCTCAAACCTTACAGTACATACATGCTACTTCTGCCATTCACTTTACATTGCAACAAGTGTCGTTCATTTGTATTTGTAGTCCCATCATCCATGTGAATCCATTTTTAGCTGACACTGACGCATTTCAACATTTTTCAGACAATAAACATTAGCCCTTTGTTATCTCTCTTCCTCTTCGTAGGAGGCATGACTTACGAAATCTAAGTAAGTGAAGCAGAGAGATCCAGATACAAAGTTTTAAAGGGAAATAAATACTCTTTTGGCATAATAGCCCTGTTTTATTTTACATATATTGTCACACCTCCACTTCAACTACAGAATTGAATGAGCTTTGCTGCTTCAAGTTAAAAACTTGTGATGTGCAGTTTTGATGATGATACAAAAAAAAGTTAAATAAAATGAATGAGTACAATATTTTGAATGAAGAGTAAGAGTTTTTTTTAGCCCTATTGATGAATAATGTGGTTTGGTTAAGGACAACAAGCTGGTGTCATTTCAATTTGTGAGATGAGTTGAGAGTCGATGACAGTTTTATAGTGTGTAACATCATAACCATCATGTTACTTTAGTGGAGCAAAAAATAGAAACGTGATGATCACAGTATGCCACGCCTTCAATTTCTGAATCAAGATGGGTACCATAGTACCATCATCTATCTGACTGGATAGGTATATGGATATATGTCATGGATGAACGAGACAACATTTTATACCCTAAGGCAATGAGAATGATACATGCTTTTTCAAAGTACTTACTGTGTGAGGACGACGTTCCAAAATGTGGCTCATGATGCAAACCATGATGATGAGGATGTGAGAGGACACCATATGAGGATGAAGATGTGGGGTAAACTGGCAACCCCATACCCATCCCTCCAGAGTTCCCGTAACTGCTGCTACCACCGCTCGTCACTTGCTTCCGAAGACGGGCTCTCCTGTTGCTGAACCAAACCTGGGCATTCAAAGTAACGAGAATATTTAGTAAAAGATCGACAATTTGCTGTGTATGAAAGATTTTGGAAATGCTTTTCAAAAGGCAAAACATAATCATCATCATCTTTATTCTCTCTTTTTTTTGTCAGCATTGCTACCAGTGTTGATTGTCAAAGGCCGAGTCATTTGGTGTATTAAAATCATTTAAGAGTTGGAAATCAGAATTGCTACCATGTGTTTGCGTTGATTAATTGAGGCTGGGCATGAGTGAGAGAAGCTATTGTCATTGTTCACTTGAAAAATCAAAAGTACGCAGATAAACACGAGATGGGATGGAAATAAAAAATAAGTTAATATGAACTAATAATACATCACTTGCACAAGTGCCCCTAGGCCTAATGAGGATTTGGGCTGGAGCAAAGTCGCACCGCAATTTAAAATCATTCCTTTAACGGTCATAATAGTTAAAGGTTTTTAAATTCAAACGCGCACTCGCTTTTCTTCTGGACAAGTTCTTGTCATGATGAGGCTGATGAGCATCATCATCATCAAGAGCATCAAATTGATTACATTTACAGATCATTTGAAATATTTTTGTGTGAGGATGATAATGGCTTGACTGTGCATTCATTGTAGGCGGGCTTCCCACCAAAGCCCCGTCTGTCAGTCTGAAAACTCTTAATCTTAATCTTCCCAAACAAAGTAATAATCATCAGCAGCATCAACAGTAGCCGTATGCAAGTCATAAAATGAAAGCAAATACACAATTATTATTATCCACTGTCTCACCACATCACACCACCAAAACAGCCATGATGATGAGGAGCTCTGAGCTCAGCATCTCAAATGGAAATAAAAAATAATGTTATTTCTCCAAAACACATTTGACGTAGAGTTGATGGGAACAGATAAAGTAATGAGTTTAATAGAAAGATTATAAAAGTTGTTGCATCGGCTACTCCTCTCTTTTCTTGCTGACCAAAACCAGACGGAGAAAATGAGTTGAGTCATCATCGTGATTAAATTATTATCAAAAACTTGCCACTTCATTTCATTCCTCTCATCCTTTTAAATACAGAAGCAAATACAATGAAAATGGCGAGTAGCACGGAAGGATGCAAAAAAATATGTGTTGATTAATTAATCTAAAATTCTTTGAATGATCGTCTCATTTAATTTCCAAACTTTTCCGTTAAAATCATATTTTTTCATCCAGTCTATCCACACTACCACTACCTATTTGTTTAGGTAGCTGTTGTGTGTGACTTTGCTATCCATCTGGCTACGAAATTAGTTTGAAGAATTTTTTGGCGTTTGGGTTTTATATGCCAAGGCTTCCATTTCCTGCTTCACTTCACCGACTTTTTGTTATTTTCTCAGAGAGAGCCTCCTCTCTTTCCTTAATGAAGGAGTTTATGAGAGAGGAGTGCAGTGGAGTGAAGGAAGAATTTAGAATTTTAAAAAAAATATATTTAAGAAACAAGGACGGAGGAGAGAGGTAAAAGCATGAATATTTTTTTGTTGTTAAAAAGGCAAAGATGTGTGTAAGTAATGACTTGCAGATTTTATTGGGATTATTGACTAGGAAAAAAGTGAACTTGCTTTTGTATTCTTTCTGTGCATTGTCTCTGAGCTCATCTGTACATTTCTTTTGTGTAGTTGCACTGCACTGGCTCAAAAGAGATGCAATGCAATATTTATTGTCCGCATTCTCTTTTCACTCAACAAGCCAACCTTACCTTTCTGTGGGATACAATGGAGAGGAGAGAGAAAAACAATGAAAAAAGTATACTACTCTCTGGTAATGATGATATGACGAAAATAATTTGTATCTAGCTTGATACTGATACACAAGTCAACTGTTGGTTGTCCTGACTGACATTTGGTTTTGGTGTAGACAGACCAGCGGTTTGTTTGCGGTGTTTTACCAGCCCAGAAACTCATCATGATGATGATCATAGTAACCATTTTGTAAGAGTTTTTGTTTTTTAGGATGAATAATGGAAATAGTGTTAATGATGAGAATTTATATTGCTATTCTATTTCAAGAAACTGGAGCATGATCATATGGTAGGTATTTCTGTACCTGAATTCTGGCTTCAGTAAGTTTGGTCCTTTGAGCGAGTTCCTCTCGCGTGTAAATATCTGGGTACTGGGTCCTCTCAAAAGCCTTCTCCAGCTCGTCTAGCTGATGAGCTGTGAAAGTCGTTCGGCTTCGTCGCTGCTTTCTTTTCAGAGGTATTCCTGGCTCTGACTCACAGTCCGACAAATCACTTGTCTTGTCACCTTCTCAAAAATAAATGGAACCACATTGTTAGATAAAAAAATTAGCAATAATTATCATCATATTTATTCGATTCGCATCATTTCATCCCACTTTTAATTCTACTCATGCTCCTGATCTCTCTCTGTCTCTGTCTTTTCTCTAAAAAAAACCAAAGGGGAAGACAAACCAGTGACAAGAGATAGTGATAGTGGCAATGAACAAGTGCGTACAAAGAATGTATGTGAATGCAAATTGCTAGCGTAATATCCCTCATTGTTTTATCAACACTCATCATCATCATCATGATCATCATCAACATCATCGAGAAATATATATCCTTTAAAATATCTTTGGTATGAGGAGGTTGTAAAGCAAGGCGTGTGCCAGCATAAATAATCCTTTTTTTCAGTCTGGCCATTTGCATATCGCTCTCGTCACTCGTCCCAAGAATATAATTTCTTATAGCATCTGGGATAATTATCAAGTATGCACACTCATAATTCCTAACACAATCTTTGATTCCATTATCCATTCATTGTTTCAACTTTCGACGTTAATCATAAAAAGCAATGTCGGGTCGGATGGGATTATTTGCTCTTCTCACATCAACGTATCTCATCTGAATAATCATTTATGATCTTATAAAATCCAAAGGTGAGAAGGACATGCCAAGTTCTAATTAAAACAATTTTGCTTCAAATTCTTGTCCGATGTAATACTATCAACAATGTTCAATCTGCATGTCATGCCGTGTATCTTTAAACTTATCATATTTTTTCTGCTCTTCTTCTCCTTTTCTCACAGCCGACAAAAGCGGCTTGGAAATGTGCGTAAACACACAAGGGATCATCATCGCCAACAGTAAACTCATCTCTTTAAAACGTTAAGCTACTGAAGATGAGCTTGATTTTGTTATTGATGATGATGATGATGATTCCCTTCAAGATGATGTAGACAAATTTCTAAACTTGATCATTTCCCTCCTTAAAAACATGAAAATGGTGTAAAGAATCAAAGCCACCACCGTCGTATTTTCTAAATTTCGGCTTCTCAACAAGAAACCACTCCAAAATCCAGAGTAAATTAAGAGGAAGAGGTTTAAAATGAAGTGAGAAAAAATATGTTTTTATTTTGAAAAATGACAAAAAGTGTTGTTTTTTTCTTGTTTTGGTAGGCGGAAAAGAGATAAACACAGGTACGTGGTAGGTTAATCACGTTATGTCTACTACTCAATTCTCATTATCACTCTTGCTTGGTTTTCTTTTACTAAGGTAAAAAATTGTTTAATAACCATCCATATTTTCTTATTTCGAGTGGTTTATCAAAAGCAATGCTGCAATATAACACAACACAACAACCCCTCCTCTCGTGTATGGCACAAAAGGCGTATCACAATAATTTTTCATGATGAGGAGAGACATTAAAAAGTATTAATATTATTATATTGTAGATTTGTATATATCTTGTGTGTCTGTATCTATGTTACAATTTTGATGACCTCAAGGCTTCGAAGAAATCATAATCTCTCTTTTGAGTAACGTTTTCCTCCTGTCTAAAATCATATGAAAGTGAAGTGAAATATCGTTTGATCATCATATTTTTTTCTCTCTCTCTCAGCCTTTCTCTAATGTTGCATATTGCTCAATGAATCGATGTACTAACAACTTATGGGAGAGAAGAGAACACAGGGAAAAACGGTTTGGCTGTGGCTCATAATGACTTGAAGTTTAGAGGCAAATTTCCCTTCATTTAATTCCCTAATGATTTTTACACCCACCACACAATCACTTTATACCCTTTTATTTTCCGCTGCGCTTCTCATATTGTATCAATAATAAAAAAGGGGATTGCATGATCTCAACACATTTTTCATTGAAAAAGAAATGTACAAAAGCTGCCGGCAGTGCCGGCTCTCCTTTTTTTTCCGAAAAGACACCTTGGCTACCATACAAATACAACAACCAGTATGGTACCTATTCGTAAAAACACATTTACGTTGTGTTTTGTACTAATGTGAGTGTGTGTGGTATGGAATATGGTACGGTGGTGTAATGTTCATTCGTTGTTGGATAATATCACACAGGTTATCATCCTCATTAATAATATTATTATCTATCGAATTGAAAGTTGAGGTGAGAAAGATAGAGACAGAAGCCTGATTTTGATATTTCATGAAACGCCTTAGGCCACGTAACCATAGGAGTGGATTGGTGCCGTGGCGAGTGTCAACTTTTCCGTAATGATAATAAAAATTATCTTGCTAATATTTCTTCCCTTTCAGTGGCAACTCCTTGAAATAAAAATGACAATGACCTGTGGCTGTACCCACTTGTGGCTTGGCAATATAACATTGTAATGTAATAATGCATAAGGTTGTACAAGTGGAATAGAATGAAATTATTTAATAGACTTATTATTATCGGTGGGTGGACACTAGACCCTAATGAAAGAGAGCAACGACATGATTGTCAAAGACATGAGATGAGATATAAAAATGAACATAAAAAAAAGTTCTTCGCTTACCATCCAAAATCTTCTTTTCAGTCTCCCCTTCGCGACCCCTGAGGAGACGAGAGATTGCACTCACGGAAGGGGCGGTCGTCCTGTCGCAAATTCCCTCTTTGATTAATCTATCCAATATTTTCGGCCAGTGAGGAAAAAAATACAAATGAAATTCATAATATATTACTGTGGTCAACAGTTTCTCTACATCAAAACGTTTTTACGATAATACGCTCAAAGTTGCAATAGCAAAGGTCATAATATTAAAACTTTTTTTTATAAGGAAAAAAAATAAGTACTGAGGGGAATAAAAATGTTTCGTCAACATAGGAATGAAACGCATAAATATCATTAATATTTTTATTTTTTGTGAGTGCAAACGTTGCTCGTTATTTATGGGGAGCAGACTTTAGCTCGCGCAATATTATTGTGTACGATAAATCATAAAAATGTTTGTACCTTGTATCTATACCACCAACTCCCCCCAAAAAAATATTTTCATTCGGTATGGTGCTATGCTAGTACGTCATTTCTTTGCTACAAGAGATGCTCAAGTTACGTTTATTTTTTAAGCTATAATTCGTTTTGTTGATATGTTTATTTATGTTCTAAGCAATGTTGAAATTTGAAACCTAAGGATTTGAGATTGAGCTTTAAAACCTGCCATAAACAAATCTCAATGGACAGAAACTACTGAGAATGTCAACTTTTTGTCAACAACTTTTGAATAATAATCATTTCGAAGGGTTGTTAGCAAAATTAGGAAATGAATGCATGAAATATTGCTTTCATATGGGATGAAAGTAAGTTTATATTTGCAGCTCACGCAAGCAGGAGAGTTGGCAAGTGAGGTTGATTAGTGGAATTTATGTAGCTAGAGGGTTGGGTTTTATGTATAAAATTATGGCTGACTGACTATGAGGAAATTAAAAAAGTATGTGGTTTTTCTTATTTAATCAAATTTGTTTTTATTTTTACCTGTCTCTAATTTCCCAAGAGAAAACTCCAGGATTTTCCCTTTTATAGTCTTCAATTTTTTTCTCAACATCTGGCGTAGCCACTCTCGGTTTACTTCCGCCAATAACACCCGGTCGAATGCTTCCTGTTTCCTGGTATCGATTTAGGATTTTTGACACGCAGCCATGAGACACTCTTAGTTGACGTGAGATGACACACGGTCGAATGCCTGCAGCCGCCATTTCCACAATTTTCAGTCGAATGTGATTGGGGAGGGGACGCCCGTTGATAAAAACTCCCCCTAGTTGATTCACCCGACCCTGGCCTGATCCAAACAAAATATAAACATATTTTTAAACACCGTTTATCTCAAGCAAGCAAACCTTTCTTTGAATCAGTTTACAAGTATTTGCAAACTTTGGTGATATTTGCCAAGAAAGTTTCCCACGGTGGACGAAAGACAGGTTTACAACTTTATGTTTATTCAAACGACGTGATACATTGTATGGGGTGTTGCAAGGAGGGAAATAAGAATACCCAAATAAAAGTGTCACCAATAATGCTCTTTAAAGAGACATCATCATTGAGTAGCTCATGCCATGCCACGTCATACTGTTATTCAATGTTCTTCTCAACGTCCAGAAAATTGCCTTAAAATTTACAACATCTTTTTCAGCGTTTTGTTTCCTTCCATTCTTTATGTTTTGTTCTGAGACAAATACGTGGCAACAGAAGGGAAGAAAATGTAATGTGCTTGTGTATATTATACACCTTGATGATTTACAACCAAGTAATTTCCAATCGTTTCATGGGGATCAATACTATTGTTCGTGTTCAAAATGTTTATAGCTCATTTGTCACAGCACACCAGTCCCATGCTTTCATCATGTCATCGCGGGTAAACTCATCCTTTATTATAAAGGTCATTACAAAGCGTGTCTTCGTCCCAAACAGTGACACTTTCAGAGTGAATGGACAGCTTTACAACCTCATCATTAACTTTATTGGACCAATCAACTCACAAACAATAATGAAAATGCAATCGTATATCGTAAATGCTCATGGTTCTCTTGTTAAAAAAAAGTTTCCTCGTCCCAACTCAACTTCCATAAATACAAAGTTTTCAATGAAGATGAGATGGGGTTGGTTGTTGGTTGGTGTTAGAAGCAATAAAATTGGTTGTGTTAGCCAACACTTGTCATTTAAAAATCGATTCCTTATGTATTTACTTAACTAGTATCTTTTCCACAATTGATTCATGTAACAACATCAGAATGGAAAGATGTGACGTGACATGACTCCCTCACAATGTTGATCATTTGGACTTATTTGAGAATGATTTGTTTTCCTTTCCATCCAAACTATATTACCTGGCTGTGGTAACCTCTCAAAAGATTTACAATCTTTGTGAGAAGATTTTTGATTCGATTGAAAGCTACTAATTGAATAAGACGAGTAAATAGCCCTTCCTTTGTACACTACGTAAAAGTTTGTCACTTTGATGACTTTACTAATCGATTTATATTGCTTTGGTGTAACTATGTCATCAAATTAGACAGGCACGGGCACGCTTTTCCTTAAGAATTTGATAAGGAACCGTGGGAAAAATGTTTCGTTTCATTTCTCGGAGTGAGAAACATACCTAATTTAGTTCTGTAAATAAAACCTCAATTAAGACAAACATGCACGTTTACTAATTTACATACTCATTTTGATTCATTGTTTTATATAAAAAAACATGTGTGATATTCGGAGCTTCTTCATTTATTTTTTTGTGGTGCAGCGTGTCATGTCATGGCATGAACCCTCTTTGAATACAAAGCGACAAGTTGAGAGCCGCAAGTAAATCAAAGGAAGAAGAGATCAGATCAGATGAGATATGAGATGAGAGTTCATCATCACTCCAAGCTAATAATTGTAAATGTAGCAGGAAAAGTGTCGGTTACTCTGAAGTAGCCGATCTCAAAAGGGTATCCGACTGACAGAGATAATTTGTCAAAACACAAAAAAAAAAAAATGATATTCTTGGAGGAACAACATTTTGCTGATATTTTGTTTAAAGATCTCCATCTCACAAAACAAAATATGTTTTTCTAACAGAGCTCCCTTAAAAAAGTCTCACCTTTCACGGGACAAGGGTGTTTTGATAAATGAGCTTTTTTAGAGGGAGAGAAAAAACAATCTCATTTTTCTTCTCTCTTCTTCTATCAATGAAAGAGCCCTTCATTCAAAAGAAAGAAAAGGATCCCTTCTTCAAAAAAAACAAGAAGTTCTTATTCTTTTCAAATCAAAGAAGGTACTTCGACTGGATAAAAAAGCAAAACACTTGTTTGAAATGTAATGATCACTTGGATTATGCAATTTTCCAAGAAAGGGCTAATTTTTCTGCATAGGTTCATTGTTACTCCAAGAGAAAAATGGGACGGGAGGCAAATAGCTTCTATTGATTGGAACTCACCTTTTTTCATACAAGGTTTTTAAGAGTAAAATATTGTTACCTCTTTTATTTTTTTTATGCGAGCAAGCTCACGAGCCTTCAAAAACCATGTCTTTTATGTCACCAAACAAATGGGATGAATGAATGGCATGGCATTATCGTTAACACAAAAGGAAAAGAAAGAAAGAAGGGTGCTTTATAGGTATCCTGTATAAGAAGTCAAGTGGTTTGTGTGTGTGTGCAACAGGTTGTTCCAACCCAACAAATTTTGTGTTTTTTATCTCTTCTGTCTATTCATTTCGTTTTGTATTTGAAGTTTGCAAAGGCTCATCAAGAAAAAAAAGTGTTGAATTCGTATACAAGTATATTGTATGAGAGTTAAAATTGATTTAATTGGGATTGGGGAGTATTGTTTGCATACCTTGAAAAGGATATCCACCAAAACAAGGCCGCATCATGGCGATATTCGTGACAGTCATCTCTGTCGTCTCCAGGGCGTCTATCTCAATTTATTCAACACGTTACACAAAAAAATAAATAAAATAATTTGCACAAGAACACAAGGCAAAAATTCTGTTGGCGTTACAGCACAAGGACTCCAAATTGTCATATGTTGAAGCACTTTTTATCTTAAAAATTTTTGTCTTTTCGTTCCTTTCGTTTTTGCATTACAAGCTGAAGGAGAATTATTTCACAATAACATACCCACACGTGATATATGCAACTAATTATACTATTCGAGCCACAATTAATATTTCATTCCAAAACTTTAATATTGCCAAATTAATTCACTCTCTTTCTCCAGTTCACATTGCCCACATGATTTCACAACAATTTCCAGGAGAAATAAAAGGAATTATTTAATAATAATTGATACTTTGATGATTGATACACAGTTAAACAAATCGAAATAACAATTAACAAGCGTACACGCTCACACTACGTTCTGCTTAGTCGTCTTCGTATTCTTCCTAGCTGAGAAAAAGTTTTTTTTGTTGTTGTTGAGGACCGGTGATCATGATCGTGATCCCATCATGCCATCAGCAGCACTACTGAAGAAGTGGATGCAAACAGAGAGCAACTTCACTTTACAACAACCAACTTGGTCATAGTCATCATCATCATCGTCAACAACAAAGCACGATGATTTACACGGCTTTTGTGTGAGATGAAGTCAAAAACTGAAAAAAGCTCATGTCTCTCACACACTGTGTGTGTGTGTGTAACACGTATTTTTCCTCACTATAGCTCCAATTTGTACCCCAAACCTATCCTCCTATCTATGTATGTCCATTTAACAGATCTTACTAACTCACTCTACTACATGATTCTCCCAAAAGGCTATAACCTTTTACTTACGAATCTATACCTATCCCTACATATATATTTGATATTTATGTATTTCTGTCTGTCTGCGCAGTGCACACTTATACTTACAAATGATCTCTGGTGGATCAGGAGGAGAGGATCAGGATCAGTCTTTTTCTTCTCAATACGTTTGACTTCATTGTTACATTTGAATATAAAGGGTTTCTCAATTCACAGCAAAGGGATGATGATCATCATTTGATCTCCATATAGTAATACTATCATCTCTACAGACACTATGAACATAATAGATCTAACGAAGCTTTTTGATTTCAATTAAAAAGTAGTCAATTAAGATTCAAATTCAACGTGTTCAAAGTCACTTCGTTTTCGTCAACAACAATTGACTATTGATTTACTTTAATGTTGAGAGTGTAAGCAAATTAGCTAGTCAATGCATGACTAGGTTAGCATTGGAAATAAAATTTGGACCAAAAAATGTTGTTGGATCGTTCATCCGATGGGCATTGATCATCAAAAGATTGACAGCATAGTAAATATGTATTTATATATGTATACATTTCGTTTTATTGTCACACGTGATAGAACAAAGATAGAAGGTGTATAGTCAAGGATGTCGCATCTGATGATAATAATAATCCTCCAGACTTTCCAAAGAAATGGGCAAATTACTAAGGATAATAATTTTATTTTTTTATTCATTGAAATGGTTGGTTACATCCCATGAAGAAAATTGCCAGTATTTTCATAAAATGGAATGATCAGGATGATGTTGGTTTGTTTGGTACAATCCAAACTTTTGTATGTTAGCAATGTAATGTATGTGAATAAAAAGTGGATTGGCTTGAATATTTTTAAATGAAAGTAATGTGAAAAGGTAATACTCATATCATATATCATCATGAGTGTGTGTGTGTGTGCCAGCAAGACCAACAGCAACTACATACACATATAGACATCCTGTTTCAACAAATTACATGCAATGCACTTCACTTTACATCCATCTCGACTCTTCTCTCTTTTTTTGAATGATGAACACATGGGATGATATCGTGTGAGAGAAGGGAAAAAATTATACACGATTTTCATTTGGGATGAGATGAACGTTACATTATGTTATGTTATACAAGAGATAAAGGCAAAAGGAAAAAAAAACATTGTAATTCCTCATCCTCATCTCATTCAACCTCCTCCCTCATTTGCTCACAGGGAGATGTGATGGGCTTGATGGGATTTAAAGGCGGAGAGAAGATCCATGAATATTTCCATTGGTACGAGACTACACATCTTGCCAAACAAAGAGCTCAACCCTTTTGCCATGTATCTGATGTGGATGAAAACTTTGATAGTGATTATGATGAGCCATCCTAAATGTAAATTTAAAGTCTACATAAATCCAAACATTTCTTCCTTTTTATATAACTTTATATTATCCCTGTTACATTTATATTTTGTTATGGTGATATCAACCGTTTTATTGAGCCAATTTGAAATTTTTGCTCTTGGACAGAAAAAGCTTGTTGGCAACTTGAGTATAGATATGCAAGCTAATCAGTCTTTGTTGCTTTGTTTTAAACAGTTTTTGTTGTGTTTAATTTGATTTTTGTAACTTGGTAATTTGGAAACTCGTTAGTTTTTAAATCTCTAATACCAACTGTATATTTTTTGGCTCATATTCTTGCAACCAAGAGAATCAAGACAAGCATGACTTTGTGTGAAGAAGATCTCTGATGAGAAAGAGGAAAAACTATAATAATATATTTTAGAGCGATAAAGGAATTCCTTCCTTTGGTTAAAATGCTTATGAATGTATGCAACAACATTGGATTGTGATGTGACATCATTACACAATTTGCAACTTTGTCACAAAGTGACATGAATGACAGTGACAAGACAGCTAGTCACACACAAACTTTTTTTTGAGGTCTCTGACTGTTGTGGGGGGTGACAATCACATTCACATGCAATATATTTTTTTGTATTTTATGGTAAATGTAAAAGGTAAATATGCCTAAAAATTAAGTTGGTTTGGTTTGGTAAGGGTGCAACTAAAAAGTCAGGGACATTCCGAATTCAGCACACTTCCACTCATTATGACAGGGCTACATGGGTTTTGCATTGTATTGCATAGCATACCATTTTTCTCTCTCTTTCCATTTCCATCCATGTCATGAAAAGCATATAGCATAGTATGAGATCAAATTACGACAAGGAAATATTTGGTTGTTGGAATTATTGCAAACGATGCATTTCTCTGTAATACATCAATTATCCGCTCCTAATTAGTTTACAGCTTCGCTTTAGTTTGATCACTTTGTGGTGCAGTTGGATTTGGAGTGAGGTGCTTTGCTTGTGTGTGCAAATATTTTTATAGATTGAAATTGGAGGATGCAGACGGGTAATAATTAGTAGGGCAAGAAGAGGAATAAAATGTCTGCATCATGGTGCTCCTGAATTATCCTTGTAAGAATGTGTAATATTATTATGCTCAAGTTTTTTTTTGGGATGGTGTGACCAATGGATGTAAAAATGCCGATGCCATGCCGCCTGTGACGAAACTAATTATGCACGGATGCAGCCAAAATAACAAAATGACGCAGTAGTAATATTATGGAATGGAGAAGTAAGTTTACAAACACAAACATATACATACATTGCATGCGGAAGGATTGGGATTTTGGATTATGGAAGAATGAAAAGGCGGTAACTTCCTTGAAAGAGGAGTACAGGATGCTTTTAAAAATGGGAGCACACACGGACAAACATAAAAATCATGAGATTAACCAACAATATTATTATGTAAGAATGCTGGAACACTGAAAAAGTAAGCGATATTTGGCCTCTTTAACAATCTTTTCTGTTTAGTCGCAAAATCTTTTACTTTTCTTTAAAGTTTAAAACATTAAATTTATAAATTTTAATCGAGAAATTTTTAAAAATTCGAATAGAAATGTCATTAACCAAAAATTGTCATAATTTTACGCTTTTCCAATTTCAAAACAATGTTTTTATCCCGTGCCCACTTTCAACATTTCTATAGTCATTCTTTCTTTTAATCATGGTTAAGTCTACCCCTTTTGCTGAGCATGGAAAAGGTAAACCAAGGGAACCACAGGAAGACAAAAAAAAATTGTACAAAATGTATAAATTTTACCTGAAAGTCCATTGCATTCCATTGCTGCTGCAACCTGCAACTTTATTTCTGATCATTTTTATCTTGAAAATAAAACCGACATTTTTTTCTGTTGAACAAATAAAAACCTCAAAATCCGCAAAACTTTTTTTCATCGGAAAAAATTGTCTGAAGCCAAGAAAGCCTGAGAAGTACAAAATGACGGGAATCCCACCATCAATAGAAATACATTGTTTCATCTTTACTCTCAACAAGTCTCCTTCTGAATGGATGAAAGAATGAGTCAAGTCAAGAGTAAAAATCATGATGTTGTGTTGACGATAGTTTTAGCTCATGTGCATGTTCGATTCGGTCAAAAATTTGTTTATTTTTCTATAAAAAAATAAACTCAAGGGTAACACAAACTCGAATACATTTAATATTAGGATTTTTTTCTTTCTTTTCTTGTCTATTCTCTCATCTCTTTACTTTTGTAAATAAAAAAGAAATAAAATGCGCAACCACAAGACAATAATATTCACTTACAGCGACAAAAAGAAAAGACAAGAAAGATCTTATGTATGGATACATGGTTGATGTTGATAAAAAAAATTGTAGCTTTAAGAATGTAATGAAATGAAGGTACAATGTTGCTGATGCGTAAAGGCATGAAATACATTTTTGCTATGGATTATTTTCTCATGGTTGCATTGCATTATGTACATATATAAATGCTCAAGTTGTAATACCTACATAAATACGAAGAAAGGAAAGAATTAGCCGAAGTTGTAAACTGCCTTCCACTTCAATCCAATAGTAGTAGTAGTATTTCATTCTTTTCAAAGTGATTTTGATTTGATCTCTCGTCACATTATTGTCGTCAACGCAAGAAAATTGCTTTGCTTTAAAAAACTGAGATATCATACAAAAGAAAGCTTCTCACATAATGCTGCTGATAGATAGAAATAAGGTAAAGTGTTGTGTTTGTGAATTTGACTTTGGCTTGACTTGGCTTGGCTTGGCTCAATCTTTTGAGTTGAGAAAAAAGTAATTTTTGTACCTACACAAAATATTCCCAATAAACATGATGATGATGATGATGATGATTACGAAGAAAAAATACAAGATATCATTTTGAATCCTCGTCTTCATTCTCTCCTTGTGCAGCTTTGAGAACTTGATAGTAGTTAGGTAGAGTTACAACGAACAAAAAGTCAGTGGACCATATCATCATCAGTCATTTACCAAGATACTCATGGCTCACAATCAACTTTTTTTCACTTCGTCTTCTCTTCATTGTGACTCAAAATACATATTCATTTTGTACTAAAAGAAAATTGTTTGATATCTTCTCAGCTTACTCACGACGATGAGCATCCTTCAAAAAAAAGATGAAGAAAAATTGTGGTGGTGTGTCAAGTCAATGTCTATGTGTGTGCTGTACCGACTATGACTGCACACACCATGTTCATGTTCATCCCATCATGTATAGTTTCTTGATGAAAGGAATATGAAGGCTAAATGTTTTTATAAGATAGTCAATTTTTAGTAAGGGATATGGAATGGGATGACTATGAAACAAGTGAACATTGGTATGGTTCACCAATCTCATTTCATTTATGAATATTATGTGCTAAAATATTTCTTGATTTTTAGTTCCAATCATGATCACACGATGATGACGATAGATAAAGTTCAATATTACATGAATTAACAACATACTTACGGTACTTTGTTCCAAGTAGCATGAAAATGACTTATAACTCCTACTTGTGGAAATATTTGATCTATATTTGAGCATTTAACCATAAATAAAATTACAAACGACGTTCTACTTCAACATGTTTTACATATGCACATCCTCGTAGCCGCTCGTTGCTGCTTACCCACACACGAGTTACCTAAGCTCTCTACAGTTTCATCTTACGATTTTATGGCATCACAAGTTTGTCATTGTTGCAGGCAATTTAGGATTTTCACCAAACGGAGAATTTTTACATAGAATCACCCATTCAACAGAAAATAAGCACAGATTCAGTGAAAAAAACTCATAAAGTATAACAAAATGTCCAGGTTTGCAAGTATTATTTAGAGCTTTAACTAATTCTGCCTCATTTATGCGGATATGTAGTGACAGAGAACCTAGATGTTTTGGGAATAATATAACATCCTTCGATAATTTGAAGCCCCCCGTTGAGTACCTGGGGCTCACCATACTTACACACCTTCATTCCTTTTCTCAAAAGACGAAACGAAATCATTCACAACAGAAAACCAAATGCTATCTGTCCGCTACTCTACTACTGGAAAAAAGGATCAACAATCACTCTTGTTTTTCAAGAAAGAGACCAATTTCATCCACAATGAAGTACATTTGGAAAGATGATGATGGTGATGTGATGTTATGGCATTTGAGGAAAAGAAGTTTTTTTTCCTAAAGAAAAGAATAGAATGGAAAATATAAATTGAGATGATTTTACAAGGTAATCAACACATGTACTCCACGTCGCTTACCACACAAGAAAAAGTTTCATTTTTCACCATTTCAGAAAATTCTCGGGATCTTCTTTTCTTTGAAGCAAAACTAAAGCATAATGATAATATTACGTATAATTTTCCAGAAATATGGAATATTCAAATTTTCTAACTTCATAAAAAGTACCGTTAAGTTTTCATGAGAACAAGTTAGACAAATGACTTGCAACAAATAAAAACGATTTTAAAGATTTAAACAAAACAAAAAAAAACTTTCGGATCAAAACTTGCGTTAATTATCGTCATTATGCCGTTCGTTCCCTTGAATTGAGTGCCGTCAAAGTAGAAACAGCTTAGGTTTTTGGAGGAGGGGGAGGAGGAAGGAGAAGGTGTGATGAGGAGATTGATGTGTGAAGATTGTAGAGCACAAAAGCAGGACATGATAATAATAATAAGCTTATAATATTAATCAGACAGTGACTTGAGTTGGTAGGAATGGGAGAAAAACAAGATAAATGAATTCACATTGTGTGGTTTCCAATGTTCGGTTCTTTTGAAGGAAATCATACCCAATTTCTCATTTTAGATTTTTCCCTCCTCAAAAAAAGAGCCAGGCTTTTTCTTTCCCACCTCCAAATTAGCTTTCCGACGCCCCTCTGACATATATTTTTTTCCACAAAGAAAAGAAAAAGCACAAGTTCATCTATCCCCCATCACATCACATAATATTATCTCATGTTCCCTTTTCAATCTACAATCCTTCAATAATAACAGATCGAAAAAAAACTAAATAATATAATATGAAACAGGATGATGATCGACTTTTAAGTTGAAAAGAAGTCGAGTCTTTATATTTTGATATTGTTCTTTCTTAAAATAAAATAAAATCATCCCTGCCTTCATTTTTTTGGAAGATATGATATTGTTTAAAAAAAATAGTGTCCTTCATTAATGCACTTTTCCAGTTAGCTGCTTGCTTTTTTTATGGAACCATTGTTGACGGGAGTAAAGCACTCTTGTTTCTCGCCTGTAAATTGTTGAGCTCCCTCATTCCCAAATTTCGGTTGCCTGCTGTTGTCCAACTGATTATACTTCCCTTTCGGCACTTTATGGTTCTAATTCATTTTGGTGGATACAGTGACAGACTGCGGATGATTATTGATGTACGTCAAAACACTGCAATTTTCTAATAATAAATAGGTGCTTCTTGCAATATAATAAGGACGATGAAAATTCATTCATGGTTTGGAAAAGGGTGAGTCTAAAATGTAATTTTTTTTACTTGAAATGCAAGAGTAGCAAAGCATTTTAGATGAAAATTAAAGCTTGTTTACATTTTTTACTTGCATTGTTTCAATTGTATTCATTCTACAAGATAGTGAGGAGCAGCTTCCATTTGCAAGAAAAGCCAATGTTTTTTTTGTAGGAATGGCATTCCATTTCATTGAAAGTACTCATTATAATAGAGTAGGGGCAGTATTAAATGGTTAAATAGCACAGTTCATTCATTTTATCTCATCCCAGTCTTGAGAGAAATTCCTTAGCTGGATAACTGAGCACTAGAATAATTGTAACTGGATCAAAGAAAGAGCTTCTCAAATCGGCAACAATGAGTTGAAACACATTTCATTTGGCTCTTGCTTGTTTTTCCACACATCCACACTGTTTCCCTCAATGTACGTCATACCGTTTCCATTTCTAATTTCTTAAGAAGTCATCATCATCACTATCACTATTTCTGTTTCAATTCCCATTCATATTCTTTCATTGAAGGAATTTCGTGAAGAAGAATTAAATGGTGAGACTGGATAACAATTTATTATCCTGCTTTGCTACCTTGTTGTTTCCTTCAACAGTGAGAAGGAAAGAGTTGAAGAATCCAAATCAAAATGAAAGAACATGATGAGTGCTCAGCATAATCAAATATATTTTTTTGTGAATGACACGAGAAATAAGATGAAAAAGTGAACTAGAATAGAAGAAACGATTTCTCTTTTTTAGTCGAGAGGAGAAATGCATTCAAGCTCGAAAATGGAATGACAAATCATTATATTACGTTACTTCATCATCAGTAGAGCAGCAGCATCAGCATCATCATCAACTATATCTCTCCCTCATTAATCGAAACATGCAAACGTTTAAGGGAAAAATGACTAGTCATTTAACAAGCTTCAAATAATATCATTGTCAATTCTCACTCCACTCAAAGTTTGACAAAGGAAACTGGCTCGTCTCAATTCACGTCACAGTCACAGCAACACATAGTTTCATAATACATTCCATTCCATCTCACCAAGTGCAAAAATGTAATGTTTCTTTACTCCTGATATAAAAAACACAAGATGAAAGTCTGTGAAATGAAATGACACGATGAGTTTTCATCATCATCATCATCATCATGATTGAGGGCTAAAGTTGAAAGAAAAATTTCTCACGAATGCACTGGATTATGCATGACTGCAACTTGAAAAATTTGTACTCCTCCTCTTAATCATCATCATCATCAAAAAGTCATTCATGAGCAAAATTCTTGTTTACTATCATAATGATGAGATGCTACAATTATTGCATAAAAAAGTCAAGCAAACTCAACCTCCTTCTGATTTTGATGTGCAGAGAGTCCAGAGAAGGCTAACAAAAATGAAAATCAAAACACAAAGCTCACACAAACTCACCCCTTTTTTCACCATCGGCAATCATTCGTCACATCATGTTTGGTTTTTAGGACTATTATGGAAAAAAAGCGAGTCGGTTCTTCCTCAATATGGCAAAACATCTCAAATTTCATACTTTAATCTCATCTGGAAAATAGTCAACGACAACCATGGCCACATATTTATATATAACATAGACCATATGGGTAACATTGGCATTTTTTGAATGGTTTACCTAATATCCATTAGGTATTATATGTGTCAAATGGGGAATTCATTTGGTCGTGTAATCCCAATCGTTGCACCTCATATCATGGTCATTACGTCATAAAATGCGGAGGAGCAACAAGTTATTATTGAAAAAAACATCATTTATTTCTTCGGTGGAAGCCGTCGTCCTGGTGTAATGCTGTTGTTCCTTTTCCTTACTTTTAATGATGATGATGATCATCATCAACCTCTCATGATATGATATTATGGTGACTCTCCATTTTCTTACAAAAGAGAAACATTGTTATATTTTTTCAAGGAGATTTTGTAATTAGTAATGGCTAAAATGGAAGATGCTACCGTTTTACTTTTTTTCGGGTGTTCATTTTAAGCATCTTTTCTACCATCATCCCAACCTAATTTACTCATCTGTCCCCCATCTTTTTCTTGCCAGGTTTTCATGGTGCTCATCTTTCTTAATGAAAGAATAAATAGAAAAGTGGATAATATTACCTTTAAGAGACAAAGGATTATTTTTCATTATGTTTGATTTCATATCCATATCCTGTCCATGAATGAAATGAAAGCTGGTGGTGGTATAGTATGGGAGTGTAGTGGATGATGAGAAGGGTATTGTATTTGCCTGTAAAATAGGAGAATTAAAAAGGGGTTACTTTTCCCTTGAAACAATGAAACGTTATGCGAAGATGAAGAACTAGTGATGTTGACGGTGTGAATGAATCTACTCTTTTACTCAACAGTTTTCTGAAGAGAAGGAGAAGAGGTATTCATATCCGTTGGCGTTGCTTTGGTTGCCTCTCCTCGTTGTTGTTGATAGTAAAAACAAAAGCCTTTTTTAAAGGATCATGTCATTAAAAAACAACCAAGAAAGAAATTTACTCTCCTCATTCTCCTTCTGCACTGGAGTGGGTGAATAGTAATTACATGCGGTGCAGTGTGTGTGTGTGCAATGAAATGCTTCAGGAAAATTGTGTAAGTACATTCATCCACTCTTACCAATTTTCTCAATGAAAATCTTCATGTGCATTTTAGTAGATGCATGATTCCATTAAAGTTAATAAAATTTATGAATAACGCCAACGCTTCTCCATTTCTTGGGTAGATAGGTTCATTCATTGCTTTTGGTAGCATTTTGAAACATATTATGCATATGTATACATATGACAAAGATTCAGCCGGTTTTTCTTCTTGTTCTTAAAAATAGAAATTCATCATCATCTTTTGAGATGGAATTACAGAGAAAGAAAGGAGCCGGTTGAGTTGGTTTGAGATGCTCTTTAATAAAAGCAGCGGTTTTATTTCTCTGGTGTTCTCCTTGGGCCTATAGGAAAAATGTATAGTGTTGGTGGTAAAGCCATAAAATTAAAAATTTTCAGCACGTTTCCCAAATACAATAGGCGTACTTTATGATAATATTCATCTTCTCATACATTCTTCTAAACGCTGCATTTTCTTTCCTTGAGGTTTTGCACACTCAAAACTACAAAGAATAAAATAATGAGTGAGGCAGACAAAATGGTCAAGGGAGAAAGAATGGCTCAAATGGATTTGTCTGAGTGGACATGTGGCACATGTCTGCACAATATTTTTGTGAATTTAGCTCGTTTCTTCTGGCTGAAAATTCTTAGGTCAAAAAGGGGAGGGGGATGAAGAATGGGGTTTATTACTCAAATATAATATTTGCAGTAGAAAATAACAGAATAACGGAAGCCAATTTTTTCTGTAAAGTTGGCACCTACCCAATAATGCCATACCGGGTGAATAAATTTGATAGGATAAGGAAGCAGAAATGAAAAGGAAATTGAGAAAGAACGAACGTTGTTTTAAAATAGTAACCCGAAGGGAAGTGGGACGAAAGTGGAATGGAATATGATCTGGTTCGTGTATGGGATGGGAGATGTTACATCTGCATTTTAATGCTGGAGAATGTGTGTCCTACAAACAAGGTTCCCCACTCTTCTTTATAGTTTGCCGAAAAATAAGAAATCTTAGTTTTTAAGATCCCAATATACTTATATTTCCATCCCCTTTCTGACTCACAGAACAACTCAAGTTGTATTTTATTTTACGAGGAAAAGGATACAATTCAATGCATTGTTGACTTTTTGACTTTAAAACTTGTTACTCCTCCAGACAGAAAAAACTAATGTTTGGCTTGGGTATAATTGAGAACCGCAGTTTTATGTCGAAAGGGAAGGAAAACACGTGTGTCATGTCGTGGGTCTGGTCGTGTCCTTCCCTCTCCACTTTTATTTTGAGGGGGATCATGTTAAACACAAAACAAGAAATAAATAGTGATGCACAAGATGCACAAACATACGTACAAATAATCCCAGCGTCAAGCTGTCTGGAAAAAAATCTAGAGTTTAATTAAATTCTGAGCTTGATCTCCTACCACATGCCTTCCTTATTTAAGGACAAATTTTTATGCACTTTGATGCACTCTCTTCCTCTTCCATGCATACATACATCCATCGAATACAACAGCTAAAATGCATTCCTTTCCTTCTTAATTTCCATCTCAATATTGAGAGCTCGTAACAAATGGATTCAGTGTAAGTCATTTATTTGGGGTATCTTGAGACAGTTTCTGTACACTGGATAATTTTGCTCAACATTTTCAATCCGTTCTGCTGTATTTTTTTTATAAATTTTATTTTCATTACCAAAAACAAAAACTAGTACAAGATTAAAAACGTGGTTGTTCAAACTCATTAAATGCATTTAATCAACCTACATAATATTTTTTTGGCATGGAGTGGCTGGACATACTGGATTGGAGTGGACAACGGTATTTCTTGGTCACACTTCGTTTACCATCAAATTATCTCGAGTAGAACAAAACAATTTTTGATGTCCAAAAACATGATTGTTTTTCTCACTTTGGAAAATGTAATTGTTATTATTTCTCCATGCTCATCATTTTATCATCTTGGATAAAATAAAATAAAACTCGGCGTGGATAAAAATTAGTTTCACATGGTGTAATTAGAGATAATGAGCAAGGTGCAACTAGTGTTTACCCATCTTTTCATTAGGATACATGAATAAAAGGATATGTTATACATATTTTTTTGTAGCGTAGCGTCGCGTCGTCTCAACTCATTTTCCACTTCTGTGCTAAGAATAAGACGGAGGAGACCGACAGTGGCAAATGCAGTAGCACCATCATCATCATCATTAAAAATCCATATCATCCCCGAGTAAAATCTTCAACTTTAAAGAAAAGAACCAGAGCATTATTACTCGAAAATGGGGAATAAGAAATCAGAATCTTATATTCAACATGATGATGATTTTTCTCAATTTTTCTTACGCTGCACACACCTCGCCTAGGGAGAAAAAGAGAGGACGAGACGAGACGCATTCATTGTCAAAAGTGCGTATGCATGCTACAGGCAGCCCATTTCGCCGGTAATATGATTATACAATGCTCTCATTTTTATTTCTCTGGGGTAAGAACATAAGATGCACGAAAAATAAAAAAAAATGTTATTATTTTTGTATATACCCACTCGCATGTACAATCTGGTTGTTATTAGCCAGTTAATTCAAATTCCGTCTTTTTAATATTTAATCTGCATGCTTGATATTAAGTCTCATTGGATACGCATGATCTGACCAAGTTAATTGCAGCACGGATTGTGAGAGTTTTTCTTCTTCAGATTGATGATGATGATAGTAATAATAATAATAAAAATAAAATTGTGACGATGATAACGACGCCGACGCCGTTGATGATGAGTTAAGTAAAAAGATTTTTAATGAAAATTTTGTTTAAACTAAATAAAATCTTCGCTGGTTGGAAAATGAATGATATATGTATACCTTTTGCTCTTACGGAGGACTTTATTTTACTTCCATTTTAATAAAATGCAAATAATGCTATCTTTTTGTAACTAATTTAAGAAATAAATATAAAGGAAATGCTGTTGTTAGAAGACGAGGACATTTTTATTATTGCATAAAAAGAGCGATGTGATCTGTGAAGATGTTGGTGATACTGTCTGGCATTGCATTGCCATCATGTCATAGGATTGTGACATGAGCACATGTACACATTCTTTCTACATGTATGCATAGTAGCAAGTAAAGCAACAAACTTAAATATAGCTTTCCGGGTGACTATTAAAAAGGAACAAAGAGTATCATTTCATATAAAAACGGACATTACAAAGGAAAACGAACGAAGGATATCAGATGAAGAGAGAGGGAGAGAGAGAGTCATGTGTAATAGCAATGTTATTAAAGTTATATATCCTAGTTAAAAGCAAACATTAAGGAGAAGCCGCCAGAAGAGAGAGAGAGATAGAGTGAGAGAGAGAAGGCTTATCTTTCATGCTAACATCCATATCTCCTGATTTGATAAGCGTATCGAGTGACGTGACTGCACGGCATACTCTCTTTACTCCTGCTGTTTTGCTCGGCTTTTGCTTAAAAAAATTAAAGTCAAACCTTATTTTCTACCCTACTCAAGATATTCAAGTTTGATATTATGTGTGATGTGAGATTTTTTTTCTGTGGTGTTTCTCTCTACCAACAAAACTATTGCATTGAGAGAGACTATCAACTATGTATAACATAATAAAATAGTTTTTATAATGAACATTGAACACACGACTAAACTACACTGAAAAGTATTGCGTTGTGTTGCCTTGCCGTCATTCTCTCTCTCTCTCTTTTTCCTTCGCGTATTGCATCACAATGGAAACGGATGTGGAAAATGGGACTCTGTTTGATGTAATGTGAATTTAACACACCTTTTTGCGGTAAAAGATTGTGAAGCTGAAGGAGGAGTGCGCAAGAGAGTGAGAGAATGAGAGAGACCAAAAACTTTTTTTTTGATAAGTAGCTCGAGATCATGCAAAGCCATATATTCACCATTCTTAACATTTATTTTTTAAATAATATTCACGGACTACACACACAAACACACACACCTTCCATAATATTTCAAATAATGTATTACGCAAAAGGCAGTAACGAAATGTAATGTAATGCAAAAGCTAACAAAAAATTTCAAATGTTGAGTAGACAGACAAGTTGAATATTAAAAAATTCCAAAAATAAATTGATACAGTCAGCAATAAAAAAATATTTCATTTTGAGAAAAATCTTACATCAAACCTTTTTTGTGGGGGAAAGTGACATTTATTTACATTAAGGGATTTGAATTACAAACATTTGTTTTAAAGCTCACATGAAACGATAATATTATGAGATGATGATGAGGACTCAAAGAAGACGCATGGTTTGGCTTGTGCGTGGATTTTATAACCTTCCTTTTATTATGACGGCTTAAAAAATAAATGTGTGTATAAATCAAAGTTGTGAATGATTTATTACCACCGAGGATGATCTTCAAACAAGTCCGAGACGATGTGGTGCTTGTGCTTGTGCTATCTGCTATCCTCTTTACAATCCAATCCAATCCAAATGGTAGTCTGGTGCACCACAAAAAAGGATAGTGGTAGATCAGATCACCCCATATAATTTTTATGTAAAGCTGAAAGATGAGATGGGATAAAAATCCGAGAGTTTATTCAGCTCCTCATACATATATAAAAGCAATTAAATAACAATTAAGTAGACTGGTCTCACACTTGTGTTAAAAAGACGAGTTTTTGCTCACGTCAAAACGGAAAATGACAAGTCAAAGCGAAGCCACACCTGATTGTGAGCGTCAACTATGTACACACATTTACGTATCCAGGGAGAATGGAAAGAGAGTCTCTCAAAGAAAAAAAGAAGTTTGGCATAAAATTGAGATTATAACGGAGAATAATGCGCATTCGCCATGATTATTACACATATTATTCTTCACATACCTATGATTATATTGGAGTGAAATAAAAAAAAAGGACGACGACTACCATACCAGTTTAACTTGGGCATTGAAGACGATGACTATGAGTCCTGCTGTTGCTGGTCTGGTGGTGAGTACAAATTGACAAAAATATACATATATACATACATACAAGTTATCTCCATTCCTTTTGGGTGAGGAGAGAATAATTAAAGTTTAAGTAAGAGTGTGAGGGACAGAGAAGAGGAGGATGGATGGTGGGTTTAACTATAATGCTATTTTACATTTTATTTCCTCTCTTTGAATACAGTTCTCCGGTAATAGGCATAGATAATCAGCATGCAGAAATGGTCTAATACATCTCTTTTGCACTCATTTCTACGCTACCTTTACACACTCGGAGCGTCCCTAATCCTGTTATTCCTTGAAAGTGCAAGTTGAACAGTCATCATCATCCTTGTGTATATTTTATATGTAATGGTACTCCTTTCCTACAAAAAAAATTATTTCTGCTGTTGGCTTAGTTAGTTGGGAGTCCTCACTTCTTAAAGAGGGAGAGAATGAGAGAAGGGAAAATTTAACAAGTGTAAATTCAATGATATGGTCACTCGAACCAATACACCCGTGTCATTCATTTCATTCATCACCCTACTAATTACTGTGATTGAAATTAAGGAGTAAAATACGTTTCAATTAATAAATTAAAACAGATTGTAATTTTTTAACTGCACAGAACATTTGATCTCAAATTAATATGTAATTTTAGTCATGTATTCTCTAAACTTAACATTTTAGGCATTTATGACTTAAGATGCAAAATGAGCGTTATCTTAAATAGAATGTATGCACATGGTAAATGGGTACTGCATGAGATTTCTGTGTGTAAAAAGAACGCTGAACGCACTTGAGTACAACAGAGGACCTCTCTCGTCCCAAAGAAGAGTCGGAGTTGGCTCAACGTTTGCTTGTAAAACGGAGAGAATTCCACTACGTGGATTCAATGTGTTCTTCTCTGTTCAAGTGGTAGACACAATTTTGTTGTTGCTTGCTAGTGCTAGCATTACCAAATGTTGGATGAAAGAATTTTGGCTAGAATCTAGAAGTTGGAAGGGAGTATGATATCATATCAAGTTGACTTTTCTTAAAGTTTTGTTGTAACTCGATACAACTTGAGCAGTTTCTCAGTCTCTGCAGTGCCATAAATATGCACTATATTTAATCTAAAGTTTTACAAGGGAGAAGTATCCTCAGCGTAGATAGTCGTCGTAGTCGTGAGCGGCGATGCATACAAAAGCCCTGTTTCATGCAAATTGTTTGGCAGCTCACAAAAAACAATCTGCAGAATATGCCATTTCCACCTCCTCTCTGAGGAGCATCATCTGCTAAGGTCAGCTGTCATAAAGTTTGACACCCTTTTTCTTTGTCAGAGGCGATCCACTTCACTTCACTGTAGAATTTCAAGTCAAGTGTAGAGTTTGGATGATACAACAAAAGAGAAGGTGTCAAAGACATGCCAAGTTCCATAATAATATTCTCTAATGTTGTAGAGTGAATGAGATATTTGGGGAAATGTGAGACACACCATTTTCTTTGCTTTTATTATACCTAATGCACAAGTTTTGCCTGGGCTTTTGCTCATATAATAATAATTGTCGCCAAACGTCCACTCACTTACTTCATATGATATTCATGCCCAGCAAAAGCTCTTTGGTTGCTTTGGTCGGAAGCTAGATTAATAGTTTTGGATTATGACAGGACAGGGAGGACATGGCAGTGCTGTTGTCGTGCATGCAATTCTATTATTATCCTTGCTCCTTCCTCTCTTCTAGTGTCACTCAAGCACACACAGAAACACAAACGGTTTTACCTGAAAAACCTATTTTACTCCCCGAGGACAGGCCAGGCGAGTCCTTCTTCCATTTCCTTCATAAATGTACATTTTCCAAGAAGAATTTTCATTTTTTTGCGAGCTCTCTCTCCTTTCTTCACTGTTAAGGAATTCTCAGCTTTCCTTCATTATCTCTAATGCGAATCGCCCCCAAGTGACATCCGAGAATATTAGAATAAAAAACTCTGTTATTTTTTGTATTTTGTTCTTTTCTTTGACTACATTATACATGTCATATCTCCGATTATTCTATACAAAAAAAATCACTAAATTTATTTATGGACTGCGTAAATCCTTTCTGAGCGAGGAGTTCCAATCTATTTTAAGGAGAACCGTGCGTATCATATCCTATCATATCATCATCATTATCTTTCAGCAATCAAATGAAATCCGCCTTTGCTCTCATCCAATTTGTATTTCATTTCATTTCCAAGCTAAGGTTTTACCAATAAATTGGGAAAGAAATATGCGTGATTTTCTTTCCTTTATTTTGTGCTGATTTACTTTTTATGGATTTAATAAAATGATACATTGATGTGATGTTGGATGTTTCGATATTCATTCAAGATAAACGTTGCTCTCCTCTGTTCAGTCTTAAGTAGACCAGAATACGCATTGCAGTTGGAAGTCTCTGGAGCTCAGACTATATTATTTTTTGTTTAGATTTGATTTGAGTAAAATTACAGAAAAAAATAGAATAGAAGAGTAGTCAGCGTGAAGCGTGAAGTATAAATGGAACTGGAAATGGGATAAAAAGTATTTTGGATGATTTCTGATGATATTATCAATACCGTAACGGACAAGAGAAGGAATAGGGAATCAAGTTGAAAGACAGGCTTGACAGAGTGTTTTTTGTCGTTTTCCCTTGCATTGGTAGTGTTAGATACCCCACAATATGTTAAGTCTTCCAAATAGGATTTAGATAGGAAAGAAGCTTGGAACGATTTAAATCCGACTTTTGTAGAAAGATCGATAAAACCAAAACAATTTTGAGTGCATCCGGACTAAAATAAGCAATTAGTTACTGCATTACTGCTTAAATTCTGAAATATCAAACTACGTACTAATTTTGTAACAAAATTGAACCAATTTTCTTTTTGGAGTAGGGAGGAAATGGGAATAATTACATCGTAACAAGCCAACCAAACGACTTTTTCCTACTTTGGGAATAAACTGTCAGCCACGAGTGAGTTGAAGTTTTTTTCTGTTCACACACGCAGTACAATCCAAGTGATTGTGAATCAATAAAGAATGAAATGCAGTTAGCGATATGAGCATAAAAAAAGAAAAACCACAGTAGAAAGTTAAGCTCAGTCAGACAGTTTATTTGGTTGCATTTGAAATTATGCGTGCGTACCCATCATAACATTGGATCGTCTTCATCATATCATATCACATTATATCACATAAGGAATAGCATGCACAAAGTAACCTTTCCCCTGAAGAACTAAACTATATCCCTATATGAAAGTGCATTACAATAAAATATGAGTTATTTTTTATATGCCTTTCCTTCTCCACCAAAAATAAAAAGTTTTTCCCCTTCCCTACTAAATCGCTTTGCTTGTACAAAAGACCGTTTAGGAGAAATAAGCTGGGGCTCTAGTACCTTGTGTGTCGTCTTCCTTTTCTCTCTTATTAATGGATTGAATATGCGTAAGT
Source organism: Orchesella flavescens (assembly GCA_964034955.1). NCBI lineage: Eukaryota > Metazoa > Arthropoda > Collembola > Entomobryomorpha > Orchesellidae > Orchesella > Orchesella flavescens. The sequence continues at coordinate 46,901,642 of OZ035953.1, forward strand.
AAAAGAGGAAAGGTGCGTAGGGAAAGCTAAACCATCATTGTTAAATGGATAAATGGATCAAGTCAGCCAAAACACACACAAACACAAAACACATTCAGTAAAATCTCATTTCCTAACAAGGTTCCAGAAAACTGACGATCAAAAGTTAGCCACGTTCTCTTCCTCCGTTCCCAGTCTTTTTTCCCCTATCGAGAGGGAAAGAATGTGAATTGGTTTGGTTTTGTTTTGGTATAATAGAGCTACGTATTTGTATTGTATTACTTAGTGTAGAGGTTGGTATGGTATGGGCATTGGTGTAAAAGGCAGGTTTTTTATATTCATTTTTTTGTGGGAATGTGACCACTGTGACATACCACGGGAAAATGGTCTTGACATTAGCATAATATTTTCTCCATATCATTTGAGCTTAAGTGGATTACATCATCTGTCAACTTGGGGTGGAGTATAAAAGAGATTACTATTAAGCACAAGGACCATTAATAAATTCATATCTCAAGGGTAATTTTCCACATTTTTCCCTTCTTTCTCCCTCAGAGTTTTGGACAGTGGATGGACATCATCATCATCATCATCATTTTTGTTGTTTGACTAGGGGAGGACAAAGCACTGGTTTGGGACGAAACCAAACCCTACGTTATATGTATTAGTAGCTCTTCTACTTTACACATTATTATACTTGAGATGATTTCTACTCACGTTTTGTGTATTGTGTCAAACATGTATCTTAAAAAAATGCGACAGTGGATCTTTTATATTTTTTGTGACAGTGGAGAAGTAGTAGAGTAGTACTCTTGCTCGTTGATGGGACATTGCAGAGCATACAACATGAAATAAAGATGCAGTGGGATGGGATGAACTCCACTTTCCTTTGTTTTTATCCTCTGGAGACAAAAAAATTGGAAGGAGATGAGAATTAGGAAGTTTGAACCTTTTTTGTAGTTAGCAAAAAAAGCAATGTGTATTTTGGCAAGTGGCCGACTACTTTCTCTTGTGCTCTCTTCCACCACTTTACAATGGTGAAGAGTTTAGTTGGACTAGTTGGAATGAAGACTCTGTTTTTGTGTTGAAGTTGTTAAGGACAAAAGAGAAATAATGTGTTTATATGAGAAGGACGAGTAACGGAACGGCTACAATTCTTGGTTAGAAATGGAATGCTCATTCTGATTCGGAATGAAGTAGTAGTAGCTACATAAGCACAGAATAAAGTAGGGTAGGCTACAGGAAAACAAAGTCGCAGAGAAAGTTGTAAGTAGAGAAAAGAGCAACAGCAATAAAACTGGATGTGGATGATGGTGTTATGGTGGTGTAAGCAGAAATGGTGTAGCCATCCCATGAAAAGGCATACATACCTACTTCCTCTCTCAGAAAAAAAACTCATCTCTGCAGTGTTATTGTAGAGCAAAAAAAAGTGGTGCTGGTGCTCTCACTCCAGAACTGATGCTGATCATGGGTTGAGAGTTGAGTTGAGTATGTAGGTGAAAGAAGTAAAAGCAGGGATCTCTCTTTCACCGTATAAAAGCAAGAGGTTCGAGTGGAAAGTGGAGTTAGTTAGTTGTGAGATGCGAGAAGGAGTGTGTGTCATGTCATGTGCTGTTGTTGTGCCGGCTCTCTAAACCAGCAGTAGCAGCTACTTTCCAATCTTTATTTATTTAGCTTTTACCTTGCGTTCCAGCATTGGGACGACGACTTGGACGACGACCAACAGAACCAAACCAACTTTTACTCCACTTTTACTGAAGAGAAGAGCAATCATATTCATAAAAAAATTATTGTAGTTCTCTTTTTATAATCAAAACAAGCGGAAAAGGAAAACTTTTTATGCTTAGCATTGAATCGCATTGTATTGAGAAGGACAAAGGGAAAGAACAGTAATAAAAGTCGGCTTGATTCCACTCTCTCTTCATCAAAGTGAAAGGCCGGCGGGCTGGTTGTGAACAAGTAAAAAAAGTGCGTGGCTCTTTCGGCTCTCGCTCAAACTTTTATTCGCAATTGGTTTCCTCATTTTTTTGCCAACAAAATATTCATAAGAAACATCACAAGTTGATAGATTGGGGGAAAAGGAACAAAGATTATTTTCCATTGGAAGACATAAACACCCTCAGAAATCTAGATATCTAAGATAATTCCTTAAATTAGTAAGCCTCTTGCTTGTGTTTGCGGCTGGCTGTCAGACAGTGGCAGCTTTATGTACTTAGATAGCATAGCTTAAGAGTGATCAGGAAAAACCGAAAGAACTAATCTGATTTATTTGTGGTAGACATGCAAAAGTGCGTTTTTTGTTGGTTGGATGTGCACACGACGGGAGAGAGTAAAGTGGAGTTGGAGAGTAAAACGTTATTGGTGAGAGATAGGTGGTTGCTTTGCTCACTCTGGAAAATATTTCCGTATGTCTACCGCGTCAATGACAGTGGAGCTGGCAGTGGACCAGCACTCCTCCAACAGGTAACACACACACACACTAAAACAATAAGTATTCTTGGGGTTTATTCCCACACATCACAATCAGTAATTTGCAATAGAATTGATTACATTTGTCACCGGCGTTTGGATTAAGTGTCACAAAAACAAAAAGCAACTATTTCCCATTTCAACTGACATTTTGCCAGCTAGTTTTTAGAGCAAAAAAAATGTTCATGGAAATGAGCTCATTTGTATGTTTGTGTGGCTTGGCTTGGCATGTTCCACCAAACAGTAGGGAAAGCAATTAGCTATAGTATCATAATCGTCATCCACCACCCTGGCACTTACTTTCTAATTATGCGACACAATCATCACACGCGTCCAGACCACGTCCAAACTAACATCTGCATTTGATGTTTCCACCCATTTATAATGAGAGAGTTGTCTCCTTGAAAGGTCCCAATTGCTCCCTCATTACACTCTCAAGCACTAACCCAACCAACTAATCCACATACTTAGAAAGTGAACACAGTAGAAAATAAAGTTGGAGTGGGACAACTAAGCTGGAACAACTCTATCTTCCTTTGTAATAAGGGGCAATGGAAAGGGGAGATAAATGCCAAACTCATTTCATTCACTTTTCCCTTGCCATTTTTTTTGCAAGAGACAGGGGCTAAAAGTTTTGTTTTCATTGGGCTCAGCATGCTCTCACTTTTCATTTTCTCAATCTTTTCTTGGTCACAATAGTAGCCTATATAGTTTACTCCGTCTTTCATCTTCCCAAAAAAAGTTGCAGAAAAACCAAATTGTACAAGGAAAAAAAGAAAGAAGGGCTGTTTCAATTTCATTATCTATATCGTATCGTCATGTTGCAGTAGTGATGTGGTGTGGTGTGGCCTAGTGTGGCGTGGGCTACTACAGACTCCCTGACGCAGCTCTTTTAATGTTCCCACTGCCGCTTCCTTTGCCTGAAATAAATGTTACGAAAAATATAAAAAAAAGTGTATATTTATGTACCTGCTGCATGAAAAGGAGGGAAAACGAGATAAAAAAAGCTGCAGATAAGCCATTAAACAAGTACTAAAAGGTTATAAGGATTAGCAAGATATGCACTTGAGTTGGTGATATGATGATATCAACTCTTCGGTGAGGATTCCACGTTCCATTTCCTCCTTGGCTGTCAAAAGACATGATGTCGAAAGTATTGCAAATAATGCATGTATGAAGTAATAGATAGATTACTATTAGCACTACATCACCGTCGTCATCATCATCATCATGTCGGTTCATGCTGTGCGTCTCATCTCATTTCACTCTCTTACTTTGTGCAATGCAATCCCATTTCTTGGTTGAAAAGAGAACGCCTCATCTAAAAAAATATCCTCCATTATGCAATCCTTTTCTAATGCTGGGAGAAAGGTGGGACTAGGTTAGGTAGTTGTAAGATAGGAAAGGCTATCATTTTCAACGTGTCTCAATATATTATCGTTTTCCAAGCGGCAGGGGCATAAATGCTTAACTCAAGCGGGAAACTTATTCTCACCTATTATTTTTGTAGGTTTGATAAGTATAAAGCAGGTAGCCAGTTGGGCTGCTGCTGCTACTGCTGTTACCATTCATCCTTCGTGCCATTTTTCCTTGTTGCCATTTCCGTACATCTTTTTTTTAAATTTAAAAGAATGTGTGATGCTAAAGTGGTCTCGCTGGCTTTTACTCCACTTCGTTAGCTCCATTTTTACTCCAAATTTTTTTCCATGGAGAGTAGGAAACGTGAGTTAAAGTGGAGTCGTTGTTAAAAGTCGGAAGCCTGCTGTGAATTTTTGGAGTTTCTTGTGGAAATTGGAGGAAATGGGGATGATGATAACAAGAAAGACGTGGCGAAACCATAAGGCACGGTCCAACTTTGTGTTTATTCTCTTAGAAGAGAAAAGTTTTGTCTTCATTTTCTGCTCCATATTCCAATAACAATGAATGTATTATGAGTTGAGTGGTGCTAGACGATATATGTATACTTAGGGACGTGGGAGGACAAGCACGCGTGAATAATAGGAGAGAGAGAGAGAAGAGTGAAAGAAAGTGAAAAAAAGCTATGAAAATATAACGCTAGTTCTTATTCCATAAAGGTAGAAACGGAAAAGCTTACACTTGTCAAAAATGTTGCGTTTTTTTTCTTGAGCCAAAAAATCTCGTAAAGATTCTTTTAACTTCAGTTGTAGACTAAAAGGGTGCAGCGTTCCGTGTAAAGACGGGGTTTCCCTTGATGAAAGAAATGTTCCATTATGCAAAAAAGGCAATAAGAAAATGTCATTTGAAATGTGATGAAGGTAAAAAGTGGGGCAACAGGATACCAAATAAAAGGAGGAAGTGGAATGGATCCATTCATTTTTTGCAGAAGCACGTCTTCCGTTGTCCCACTGCTGCCAGGCTAGAATAACAGCAACTTGCACTCGCTTCTGGATTTTCCGCTTTAGTTTTAGCGAGAAAAGCTGCGGGAAGCTAAGCTAGAGTCAGAGCGGAGTTGTAGTATCAAGTGGAAACATGATAAGAAGGTTATGAACACCAAAGAATAGGAATGCGGCACCCTCTCTGTCTCCCTCGCTTTGTCAACCTTCTCAACTTAAAGTTTAGGATTTGTGTCCACGTTGACTTTCATTCAGCTTCAGACCTCTTCTCTTTGCTTCACGATGATGAGAATAAAAGTTGAGTGGTGGGAGACAACAGGAAATATCAAGCATTTTTTTGTAATAACAATGACCATCAGAAAAATAAACTTTCCCATCGATTTATTTATTTATATGAAGGAATGTAGTGGGAGCGGGACTCTACATAATAATATTTCTTAGTTTCTTTTTCGGCTCCTCTCATGAATAATTCTGGATTCTAGTTGGTGACACAATAACAAAAGAAAAAATGGCTCAAGTCTACCTCTCTAGAGAGAAAAGCTGTCACATTGAGCTTTAAGAGCTATCCAACCAAATCCAGATAAAAAAGAATAAACATTATGATACTTGCGTAATGTTATGTTATGTTAGTACATGAACACGTGTTCCACGTTCAACTTGCAGTGAGAGAGAGAGAGTTAGTTGCTCCCAGCCCCAGGTGAATGTTAAGAATGACGATGTTGACTATTCTCTCCCACAAAAGCAAAACTTGGTTGGAGTTGGAAACTAGTCTAGCATCAATCAGTCAGGGTTTTTGAGTGGTGAACTTGTACAAATACAAAATTCATGAAGATTCATATATCTCTCCTCTTTCAGCTCGCCACCATAGGTGTATACCAAATTATTGATCCGATTATCAGATACAAGTTGTACTTGGGCTTAAATTAATGAGTTTATTCATTTCATTTCACTCCCTGAATGAGGATGTAGGTAGGATGTAGAGAGGAAGGCTACACATGTTTAGATGCGCTTTTTTTGTATCCTCCTCATCTATTTAAACATATTCTTACATACATGCACACAGCATTACACAATCAAATCAAATGCATGACAGTTTGTTCCGAAAGGAAAAACTAGATTGTGAATGGGATGCATGGAAGAGTTGAAGAAAACTTGCATGTTTCTTGTTTAATCTGGATGATGATGATGATGAAAAACTTACTCCAGAACATAGAGAAATGAAGAAAAGTAGGGAGTCAGCAGTAGAAGAAAAACTTTCTTTATCCTTGATCGTGTGTGAGAGAGTGAGTGACTGTGTGTATGTGTTGGAAGTAACTTTGAGAGCATTAGATATTCCTAATCTTTCCCCTGGAGTGGGTTGTATGTTAGGTAGAAGGAAATGTGTATTATCCATCATTTTCTTAATCACATAGCATAACAACGACCATTCTTCCATTTCCTACTTTTCTTCACCTCATCACATCATATTATGTTATGCAACGTGATCGTGATGTAATGTAAAAAAAAACTAATGTTATGTTATATCGAGTTGGAACTGAAATTGGATACATGTATGAGAATACTAATGCATTGGTTTTGACTCGGCAAGTTGAATTGAATGCTCAACGACGACTGCAATCCACAAAGTGACTAGGCTGCCTGCTCCATGCTTATTCACGATCAGTCACTTGAATTTGCATGGGCAACGAACGTGTAGTTATAGTATCAAGGTATTACAACGGAGGTACCTTTTTGTGTGGGCATGACATGCCGATTACGAAGACAACTCTTCTCCTGTTCCCACTTCGATTTTTCTCCCTATATTTTTTGGGGAAAGGATAACACTGTTTTGTGTTGATTTGTTGAGTTGAGGGTTAAGGATAATAACAGACTCATTGTCTATAGCAATTTTTCAACACATTTAGTTGTTTTCTTTTTTTACCATAATTCCTACATCGGAAGGAAAGTTGAAGTGAGAGACGGTAAATGTGTGGAGTTGTTGATGTTGAGAGGATAGGGATCATTACCCTTAAAACATTGAGCTAATACACAAATTTTGAATCAAGTCAGCAGCAGCAAACTTAAAAGTTTGTAAATTGTATTCTAATTTTACCGTTTGTTTCTCTTGTCTTGTTTCGCAGGTATTCAAAGAGCGGGGCTGGAAGGATTTTGGTGAGAAAGAGAACTCGGTCCGAGACGAGGTTTCTGTTCGTGCAACACAATGCTGGAACTTGTGGTGGCGAAGCTCGATCATGAACTCGAACCGTGCTCGACATCTCAAACAATGGCAAATCACTAATCATATCCTGAAAGCGTCGAACCTCGCTCGCAAGGACGTGCTCGCTCGTCACCTTCGTCGTCTCAAGTCCACCTATGGAGCCGTTTACGATTTCAGGTAATAATGTAGATGATGTAGACCTAAGCAACCAACCGTGGTTAAATGGATGGATGGAGATGGAGAACACTCATCCCATCACATCATATTACAAAACAAATTTTTGCAACTCAATACAAAAAGCTAATGGATACATACAAAATATATGTATATCATATACATTTACACGTTCTTATTAGGTTCATACATGTCTCCATTAAAACACTTTCACATTTTATGATGACTCGAATCATTAACTCTGGAACACACACATTCACATTAAACCGTGTCATTTTCAACGTTTCTACTGCAGTAGAGCATTAAAGTTCACTCCCACGTTGTGTGTGTTGCGTTGCTTGATGTTAGCCGTCGTAGATTCTGCTTTGCATTATAAATCACAAGTTATTCATTTTCTTTGGGATTTTCTCTCAAATTTGCTCACTACACTGCGTATTCCATTTATATTTGGAGGTACCTAAATTTCTCGCTTTTTGCAAAGTTTATGAAAAACAAGTACCAAAAAAAATTTGCCAGCAAAGAATTTGAATTGAGCGTACGTACCTAATATATAATATATTTTTTGGTATGCATGCAGGGATGGTAATAAATGGTAGAAAATTTGCATATTATATTCATATTTATAAGAAATGGCTGTGTGATGTGATATGATATTATTTAAATTTAATACCATGTTATTTCTATCTGGCCAGCCCGGCACGGCCGCACTACTTCTCTTTGCACGCAATGAAACCTAATCTAACGTATGTATTCATGTGTTATTTCACCATGTAGTAGTAGATGCCTGTAAATATAGGTATTGTGTCGCTGAGATAAGTAAGTCACAGAAAAAATATGATGAAGGTGACTATTTACTTTTTCACCGAACCATATATTTATGAGGCATAAATGGTAATAAGCATGTTATCAGTGGTGTTCATCTAAACAATAGAAAAACGTTTTTAGTTATGTTATCCCTAGTCTTTTTTTTGGATTAGTGTTTTTGGAGATCACGCATGTTTGTCTCGACTTAAAAGCAAGGTGAAAAAAGTAGTGTTTTGGATTGAATGAATGGCATGACACATACCTACTTCAACTAAAACAGGAGCATGCCAACACACCACACCAGCATAATCTAATAGCCCAAGGCTGTACCTCTTTCGTTTAAAACACTACACAAACTTTCACTCTGCACTCAACATCAACCAAGCCAAAACTCTGCAATTTTACCAGCATTCAGCCTTCATTTTCCTTCCCTACAGTAACAAAATGAGTTTCACACACCGGGAAAAACTTGGAGAGTGTTTAAAAATCGTAAAAAAAGTTTGCGTACAGAATCGTACTTACACACAATACATACATAATGTACTAGTAAAAATAAGTATGAATGTGTAAGTTTTGAGATTATTTGGTTGCGGTATTGGATATTGCGGGCGTGTTGCTTTCATCAGCAAAAACTTTTCCATGCTGAGGTTTGACTTAGCCAAAAAGTTAAAACTGCTTCTGGGGCTGGCTGGTGACTACGGCAATGATTATTGTAAAGCTAAACATTATTTTAGTCATTGTAGGTTTTTTAAAAAAAATGAATGCTTTCCGGTCTTGTAGAGTACCGCAGTGAAATTCACAATGGGTCGATAAATCTCTTGGTTTTTTTCCTGTAAAATTTAAGACATTATTATAAAATAATATGTAGTGGGTTTTACTTGAACGTTGACTTGGGTTTTGGATTTGTTACTTGAAATGACATTGAATTTTTTTATGTATTTGCTAAAGATTTTACTCTTTTAGTAGTTTATTATGTTTTGCTGTGTGTGTGTGACTGGCTAGATTTTTTTTATAGTTAACAATAAAATCGGCCCTTTTGTTTTATTTACGACGGCTGCTCTAAGCAGAAACTTGGGTGCGATAAACAAGCTGAAAGTCAAAGTCAACGTTGAGTTAGGAACAAAAAGAGATTTTAAGAAAGAGCTAGCAGCAGCAAAAACTGCAATAATGAAATTGAGCAATTTTTTTAGAGCAAAGTTCATAAAGTTGATTAAGCCGCTGCTTTGCGTCCTATAAAAAATACGGGTGAGTTAGAGAGTTGATTTGATTTCTCCGCAATTAGATTAAATTTGGTGGTAGCAGCATAATTCAAAGAAATGTTGGTATCCAACACGTTCCCAGACCTGGACTTTCATATATCCACATATTTTATTGCATTAGCTAATTTATTTGCTAAATGCAAGTCCAGAGAATTTTTTGTGCATTATGTATGTCAGGTTTGGTCTGGGTGTCGTGCTCCTCATTTCAATTCAAGTTCATTTAAGCAAAAAAGGTGGCATTCACTATATTATGTGCAATGTGGTGCACGCACGCATACATAAAATGAATGCATGCAATCAAGCTAAAATGTAAAGGAAAAAACCATCCTGCACCAAATCAACCACTTTCTTCATTCTTTGCATGCAAATAATGTTATGCAGTTTTTCTTTCATGAGTTTCTACTTTTGACTTTCCACATACATTTTTACATATTAACATAGCATGAAGGAGAAACAATTGCTTGCACTTTGGAGATTGGGGTACATAGGTAGTAGTGCTTTAGGCATCATAAAATAAACAACTAAAAATGTTGACTGGAATATTGCGTGTGTGAGGAAAAAAGCAAAGCAAAAGTCCAATTCATATGAATACCAAATGAAAGTGTATTTTGTTATTAATACTTAAGTATGAAAAGGGAGAGAAAAAAGGTCAATGTGACTTGCAAAAAGTTTTGTAGACTCGCTCGTGCCATGTGAAGATTATTGCAAATAGAGCCATTCCATTCTTTGTTCCATTTTCAATAGTTTTATTGTTTTCCATTCCATTCTACTCCACAGTCCACTGTCTTTCAACCTACCACTGGAGTACACGCGGTTGGTAGCAGAGCACACCAAACGGTTGTGTGATATTGAGTATGGAACACCTCCGGATACAGCTTGCATTCCATTTGGGCCCAACCATCATTTACCCAAAGGGAAAAAAGCACCTTTGTGGATATCTAAACCTATTGCCAAAAGCCAAGGCAAAGGGATCCTCCTGTTTGACGTAAAATGAACACTCAAATATGTATACTATCTATTCATTTCCTTTCCACTTCTTGTCATTTTTGTGAACTTGAACCCAAATTAGGATTAGTATCTTTGGTTTGGTCATCTTCCATGAAACTAATGAATGATGATGGGCACGTGCTTTGTTTGTAGCAAGTCACCAAGTTTTCTTATGATGAGGCTTGCGTCGTTCAAGAGTACATTGCTCGACCTTATCTCATTAATGGCTACAAATGGGATCTTCGACTCTATGTCTGCATCACTTCCACATCCCCATTAACATTCTACGCGTATCGGGAAGGGATTACGAGGTTTGCTACGAGCAAATATGATCTCAGCAACTTGCCCAACACTTTCTCTCATTTGACCAACACGTCTGTGAACAAGCAAGGGCCAAACTATAGGAAAAATAAAGAAACCATTGGATTTGGTACTTGCTTTTTGATAACATTCATATTATACAAAGTATCATGGTGTCTCTATCTATCAGTTTCTTGATGATATTGAGCATTGTTACTTGACATTCTTCATTTTGATCCTCCTGATCCTGCACAGGATCCAAGTGGACGTTGAGACAACTCCGAAGATACTTTGACAAGACAGGCGTAGATGATTACTACCTCTGGCAAAGAATCTGGTCTATTCTTGTCCTCACGATTATCGGAGATGGAAGGAATTTTGCAAGGATTGAAGCAGCAGAAAAAAGTTTTGAGCTGCTCGGTTTTGACATTTTAGTGGATGAGAATCTCAAGCCAAATCTTTTAGAAGTAAGTAAGCGGAAAGGGAAGCAAAAACCGAAAGATTCTCTCTCCTCTATTCACAGAAAAAGCAAAGCAAAAACTTGATTTCAATATTATATCTATGTATATCGGGGGAATTTTTTTTAGGTGAACACAAATCCGGGCTTAGGATGTGACGACTTTAGCAACGTGGATGAGCAAGTAAAGAAGCCAATGCTGCACCAAATGTTCACTCTGTTGGGTCTACCCGACTGCAGAGACTTTATGAAACGGCGCAGTTCTTCCGTCTCCGTTGTGCCACCGCCGCCACCACCACCATCATCTTCTGCAGAGTTGGAGAAAGCGTGTTGGGGAGAGAGCGAGGATGAGTATTTGTTGGAACAGATTGTAAATTCGGGAAGAGGTACGTACGTTCTTGCTTCCTTCATACGATCTTTTCTTCGTGTACCATATCATATCAAGATGTTTATGAAGTACAAGCGGAAGAAAGCAGATTGCATTGCATTTTCATGTCAAATCCTGTGCCAATATGTTGTATCCCAAATTAAGAGAAGCTCTTGCTTCAACTTTTCTCTCTCTACATATATATTATTCTGATCATGTCCCAATCTTAACACACTTCTCTTGTCATCTCCATCCTGTTGTTTAGAGTGGGAAAGCTCTCTATCACCATCTACACTCAAACTTCCAGCAATGATCCAGTCCTGGGTCCAAACTCCCTTTCCTCAGTATGAGCCCTCAAAAATGATGGTGAAAGGGAGTCGGTTGGGAACCTCCTACAAGAATGGTCGGAGAAGACTTGGCCATCATCATCATCTTTCTCATTCCCATCACCAGCTTCATACTCCTCACGCTCATTGCTGCTGCCAAGCTTATGACGGAGATGTGGAGCAAGAGACGTCCTCTTCCGATGACGAAACTCTACATTTCTATGACGGAAACGGGGGTCAGGGCCAGAGTCAGCGGTCTCCAGAGAAAGAGAGCAAATTTACCTCAATTAGTGTCAATCTACCTGTTTTGAGTACGTGATAAGAAACTCAAAAAAGGGAAAGCCAAAATCATCTTCTCTAATCAAACGTTTCGGTTAATTTAACATTTTATTCTTTCTAAAATTTAAAGAAGGGCCAAGAGAAAAGCTGAAAGCTAAGCTGCCCAAAAATGGGCCTGGGCTGTGGTTTACTCAAAGGGATTGGTCTAATGAAGCCCCATCCCTTTGTGGGGACTGGGTTCGCATCTTCCCCTTTGATGCTATTAGTGATGAGTGTGCAAAGTTTGAGACGGATGAGGACATGAAAAAGTCGGTGACCCAGGTATAAATATATACTTACTAGAACATTATAGATGACAAGATAAATTCCAAGCTTTTTTTGGGTGCCCTTTTTATATCTATTCTGTGTCAAGTCAACAAAAAAGGAGGTTTTTGGCTGGTGATGTGATGTGATCACAATCAGATCAATAAAACCAATTTATTTGTGTCTTCTTGTGTGAATTTCCCCATTCCTTTCTTAAATTTTTATGCCTTTTTTTGTAGGTCAGCGAGTACCTGAAATATGTGAAGGATATTTTACGACATTCCGGATACCGGATGGAAGATGGTGTTTATGATGAATGCATACGGGATTCTGGTGCTATTTGCACGGAAGTGTGGCATCCTTACTTGTGAAATAACAAATAAAAAAACGTTGTTTTCTGCATGTATCTTCTCCTCTTTCTCTCTTCATTCAATTGAATTCATATTTCACTGCCAATATTTTCGCTGCCAGCAACAACATAATAATAATGTAAAAAAATATAAGTGGAATCAGTTGAGAATGAAATAATTCAAATTTCACATTATGCCTTTTAGGAAAAAAATACCAATGTTCTGTCAGAAATTGAATAATGCTTCCAAATCCAATGAAAATAAATCAAACAGTGTTAAAATTGAAAATGACAAATGATATTATTATAATTTTATTTTTCCCTTGGTGGCCAAGTTCCTACAACTAAGGTGTGCATATTGTAATGATCATGATGATGGTGGTTTAGTGTGGAAATAAATATATGTTGGTTTTGTTCTCAAACCTTTTCTCTGAGCTGCTCCACAGTTTTCCTTATATCATAATTGTTACTAAGGAGGATCTGCCTTGCTTTCTCTTCTGATACCCCTTTTAATCCATCAACCATAAGAAGAACAATGCGGAGAGCCCTATCCTTCAGCTTCTGGTTTGCTGGTGAGAGGTCGACCATCAGATTTTCAAAGCATTTACCGTAGTTGACCATGGCGAGTGTGGAGAGTATGTTTAGGACGCATTTTGTCGCACTTCCACACTTGAGTCGGGTGCTTCCCGTCAATACTTCAGGGCCAATGTCGATGGCCAAAATCAAATCCGGTTTCCATTTGAATTTGAGTGTGGTGTTGAAGGTAAGGAAGGCTGTAAAAGCTCCTCGAGTGTGGGCTCTAAACATTGTCCCCCAAACAAATGGCGTTCGACCACTAGCAGCAATTCCTACAAAGAAACAAAGAATTGGCTCTGACAATTTGACATAAGTTGTTACAAACCATGAAGTTCTTATCACTTATAGTTTACCAATAACAATGTCATTGATCCCAATCTTGCGCTCTTCAGCAGCATACGACCCATCAAGAACAGAGTCTTCTGCTCCTTCAATGGCTTTTGTTAACGCTGCACTTCCTCCAGCAATGATACCCTGAACCCATTCTGGAGGAGATTTGAAAGTTGGAGGACACTCAGAAGCGTCCAAAACCCCGAGTCGACCACTGGTTCCAGCACCTACATAAAACAGCCTCCCTCCTTGTTGGAAACACTTACTAATTTTATGCACCAACTCTTCAATAGTTTGTTTATGCTTTGCTATTTCAACATGAATAGCAGACTCCTCGTTGAGCATTAGATCAATTGCTTCTGAGGTGGATATCGTGTCAAGGAACATGGAGTTTGGGTTTCGACATTCAGTTTGTGGGAGTTGTGTATATTCTGGGAGGATTTGGGAACTCATTTCTGTTCTTGAAATCCGCTTTACCGTATCCAAATCATCGAGCTCACCCTCATCCGCCTCCCAGCTGGTGACCATTGCTAGAGCCCCCTGAACTGTGTCGAGGAGTTTGCGGAAATGGAGTTGGACTCTACCTTGGAGATCAAGCATGGCAGAAACCTGTTGCTTGAATATCTTAGAAAAGTCCTCATTTTTAGTGAACAGACTTCCAGTGAGCCCAATAGTGATCTTTGAATATTTTTGGGGTTTTTTCAAAAACTTTTTAACGAGGCAGGAACAATCCTCCGCGAGCTCCTTTATGGCTTCTTCTATAACGCTTTTGGCAAGAAGGTTACCCTCTCTCCACTTTTTAATGACAACCATAGCTAATCCTGCCATTTCCGTTTTGCTGCATTCAACACTCCATTGGACAAGCTGGGCAATGGAAGGGATCTTCTTGTGTTCCATGAAGTATTTGACTATACAATCCTCTGGAATGTTTTCCACCTCACGAAGCTTCTTATTTTGCTCTGGGCTAGAGCCCATGGCACATTTGTGCTCGAACTCACGAAGAGCTAAACGCAATGCTTTTTGAGCGATGGCAAAACTGGAGCCTCTGTCACCTATAATATTTTTATATTTAAGGATGATATTCTCAATTTACCCTTTTTGTTTCTGAAGGTCGTATGTATGTTATCAACTCACCCAAAATGTGACCAAATCCTCCGATTTTTGATACGGAATCTAAATCCTTAGCATGGCAGTTGGAGCCTGTTCCAGCAATCACTATTAATTTGATGTCACTATCCTTTCGTATGCAAGCTAATGCCGTTTCGGCATCACTTCCAACCCACACGCGTTCCAGACTCGGCCATATCTCTTTCAGTATGTTGGTTACCACCTAAAATCCACAAGAAATTCCATTTCTTACATTCCAAATTTTTTCCTTTGTTCACTTCGAAAAAACATTGTGTTTTAGTTTTCCTTTATTTCTTTACTTCTTTTGCTTTTGCATCCCCAATTCCCGGCATCCCAACTCCCATGTTTACCAGCTTGACATTGTCAGGCAGGGATTTTTTCACGGTTTCAAAGAACGCCTTAAGATCAGCCCCACTCAACAAGTTAAAGTTGGCAGGTCCAAACTCCCCTCTTTGTAATTTCTCACGCTTCTCTGAAACAAGGAGGATGGAGGTGCCAGTGGCACCACATTCAATTCCCAAACTCATTTTTATCCGATTCAAAAGCCAACCAACTATGTAGTATTCCCAAACTTCAGCTCAACAGTTCTTACTAACAACTAACCACCACAGAAAAAATTGTCACCATGGCCACCCTAATTGATGCCATGCCATGCCACGTTCACGTTCAAGTCCAGCACCTCTCATATCATACATTATCTGTCATGTAAATGGCATCATATCAAAAAATGTAGTGAAACATTGTGTAATACAAGATAGTTCAATAAAAACGTGTTTCTTTTTGTTCACATGAGAGATTGTCATATCAATACGTATCATTACTATCGTTGATCGTGTTATGTTGCTGGGAGGCTCATGTTGCTAATGCTATATTAGGAAAAGAGGAAGAAACATTAGCCAAGGTCTATGCCAACATCGTGTCAAAATCAGGCACATGTACTGATTGATCTACATGTGGCTCACAGTTGGATTAGCACGCTGATTGATAATGCTTTGATATCAATTTATCCACACATATCAATCAATCCACCACGATCACGATCCACCTCCTCAGGTGTGTTGCATAACCAGAACATTTTAGACACTCTCATTTCTCATCATGCAAATAAATGGCAAGTCAAACAAATGCTAGTTCAGATCACAAACATTTATAGATTTATTTAAGATTATTCACTCGTGTATTTCCATTTGTATCTCCAAAGGAACAATTCTCAATGAAGACCAATTTTCAAGTTTCAAGAAATTCAATACACTTGTCGAATTGCTAACATTTAACATTCAAGTTCCCCAAGGAAACACATCAATAACGACATCGATTGACATTCATATGAACATTACACTTATTTTTAGGGTGTTCATTACACGAAATACATATATATTTGGAACGATAATTTTGTGTATAATTCGTTAAAATCAGTAATATAGTTGATGATCCCCTCTCAATCCTTTTGATAATGCGTGATTTAAATATATTTATATATATATATATTATCGATATATATATTGAATTGTTTAACTAACGGAATAATGGAGCGATCGTCTAACACTAGCTAACGAACTACTCACAACTCTATTGGCATGGTCTCTTTACTACTGTCTAGACAGGGCAGCTAAATATTGAGTTTCTAAATGTTTCTATACTCCTCCGTCTACTATACTTTACATCATCATCATCATCACACAATACAAAATTAGTTGTATACAGCGAAAGAAGTAGATGACTTCGCTGAACAATTCTAAGCTACAAACATAATCTTATCCGTTATTGAGTAATGTTACAAAAAAATGATATTCTTTTTAGACACATATACTTACACATAATTATCGGTGTAATGTAGAGCTAAGTAACATTCACATACATTTATGCCACAAACCTACTACATACATTTAATACATGTAATTGGTTGTGTTGTGCGTGTACCAGAAAACGACAGACTTACAGTAACAATTACGAATAATTAATTTGTTCAGGTTAAATGCAGAAAGCAAAAATTTAAAACGAAGGAACTTAATTTACGTGTGATATTGTAAGTATGTATCGTAAATGCGATAATTTCAATAATATGGAGAAATTAAATACTGTGTTGATAAATTGCTGGCTGGCAAGTGTAAAATAATTTTGACTTTTGATCTGGGAAAATATATTATGCAAGAGTTCACACCTTTTTAGGACGCACAAAGGGTTTAGAACATAAAACGTATTGTAGAGCAGGCTGCATTATATCATATCATATCATATCACATTCTTCATCTTTCAGAACGTTCTTGTTAAGCAAACTATTTGATGACTAAATAAGAATATAAATGTGGAAAACCAAAAATTTGAGACTGACTTGAACAGGAAAGGTGTTTAAAGTATTAAACTAACTAAACCAGCTAGCTTGTTAAAAAGCTGTTGGTACGGACATGACTGAGTGAGATATAATAATATCCTGCCTGTACAATCGAAAAACGGATAGAACAACGAAGATTTTTATCAAAATGAATATGAAAATGAATGGAAAAGCAAAAATTGCTGCAAAACTAAAAAAAAACTCTAGCTAATTACTCAATTATTCACTCTTTAAAAATAAGTAAATGGGAGCGAGGTCGATATTTCCTATTAAATAGTAATTTTTGTGATGTTTTTGTGATCACAATGTGGCCCACCAAATATTTCCTAACATAAGGATTTTTAATTACGACAGTAATATAGAGTAAGCGGGTTAATAATCTAAATGCAGTGGATTGGTTCAACTTGGATATCGGTCCAAAAATTTACAACATACATTTAATACATATATATGTTTTGTCTAGTTTGTATCTACGCAAGCTTACTGACAACGAATCTAAAAGTCCAGGGCCCACTCATTTTCGCCCAGAAACGCGTCCACAACCTCCTTCATAGCGTAGTTTGGAATCAACTGTTCAGCAGTTAAAGTAACGCGAGTGATGGGGTCAAAGTGACCTACTCGCATTAAATGCTCCTCAATGTCCTTTCGCTCGTAGGTGATTCCACTGGGGGTGACCACAGGTTCCCTTAGAATCTCAAAGGAGATTTTTCCACACAAGTAGTCTGGAACATCCCGCTTCTGTGAGTAGATAATTAAAAAATACATTTATTAGTTGAAAACATGTGAAAGAAATTTAGTATCAAAGAACTTATCAAATAGCTCACCCTTCGGCGATCATCCACTTTCGCAAATAAATTGTTCAGGTCTGCCATACAGTTGTCAGAGTAACGCTCAACTGCCGCAATGCGATCATTCAACTCGGGAGTGTCTCCTTGTCCACCGGAGGCCGCTTTAATTTGGTCAATCTGGTTTGGAGATTTAAAATATGTTGTAGTTTTGGAACGCATGGTGGAGGCAAAATAGAAATAAATCCTTAAGTAATACAGTACCTGTCTATCTCTGTCCTCTCGAACAAGTCGAGAGAGATACGACTGCAGCTCGATTTCTTCAGAAAGTCGTTTTTCTTCTTGGATTGCAAAACGCCGTTTGCGCCAGTGACGCAACACCTGAGTCATCTCATCGCCGTAGTTCAGTCTGACAACATCAATATATATTTTATTTAAGCCTCATTTCCCTGTGATCTGCGTGTGGAAATATTTAAAAACTGTCATTAAAAATTACCTCTGTTCCTTCGCCAAATCTACAGCCCGTTGAAGATGCTTGACTCCGTCATCCATCATATCCAATTCACAGAGAGCTTGTCCCAAAAAGTGGTGACCTTTCACCAAACTCGGATCTAGTTCCAAAGCTGCACGACTGTCAGCAGCCACATCCTCAAATCGATTTAATCTAGTGACAGTCACATAAAGAGATATTATTATGACACTTTAAAGGTTTCCTACACTCACACCCTTCTGTATCCAAATAAATACACGTATCTTTCTTTCATTACCTCAATTCTGCCAATGCTCTATTTGTGAAGTAGATGGGATTGGAAGGATTCTTCTGAATAGCATTTGAGTAGCATTGGATTGCTTCATCATATTTTCGAGCAGCAAAGCACCGATTTCCTCGCTCTTTGTATTCAGTGTCTGACATGATGGAAAAGGATCGCTTTTGACCCTGCTGCGTCGTTGGTTGATGACGCTGACCCGCACCTCCTGTGCTGGTTGCCATTCCGCACACTTTGGATGTTAACCACCAAGCTTCCTTACCACAAGAATAAGATCAAGGACCACCCAACTGTTTAGTTGGGAAAGAGTTTCTACCTGTTAGAATTTCAAAGCGTAAAACCATATTAGTTAGGTTTTACATGAATTAATGTAATACTCTTCCATTAGCACAGTTAACAAATCAATGTTCAACATGAGTCTTTTTCGAAAAATCAGCTGACGCTTACAAATATTTGAACCCCAAAAAGCTACATTAAAAGACCCACCTCGTATCCTTCTTCAAAGAAAATTCGAATTGTATTTGATACACCCTTTCTTTATCTTCAATATAAAATGTATTTAAAAAACTGTCAATAGCGACAACCAACCCAACTCAAAGGATTAAATGTAATAACGCACCTTAATTTTAGAAAAAAGAAGCTCCTCTTCTCGTCTTCCTGTTCTTGTTCGTTCTTGATGATGATGTTGTTGTTGATGATGATGATGATGAAGATGAATCTTGCTTATGAGAATCCTTGCCCTTCACAATACAAGGGAATTTAGAAGAGGTAGAGCAAGCTCATTCAAAAGCTGAGAGAACTTTAGATTCGTGTATACATTGTATGAGAATGTTAAGAATAGGGCATTGAATGTACACAACCTACTACAAATGCAATGGGAAGCAAAGAAATGGACAGTAGACAACGCATCTCTCTCTATATCTTCTTCATAAAATCATACTGATGGTTTTGCTACTTTCTTCATCATAACCCAGTGACATGACATCCATCCCGTCTCACTATACAATTTTTTTTATCCATCAAGCAAACTAATGCATAAATGGGGCAATATACATCACATCATATCATATACCTTGCTCTGCTAGTAATGCGTAAATAGGCATCTCTGAAAAAATCCTGTGGTTGTGTTGTGATCGTACGTGAACACTATGCCGAGATGTATTTCGTTGAACGTGCATAAAAGGCTTGTTCTCAAGGCAGTCATGGCTCAACCAAAAAGACATGCATGATATTCCAGAAGAAATTCAATACCGTTTCAGTTGTCAAAGAGCGATAAAAGTGACCTATCGTAGCATCCTATCGTAGAAAACATGAACTCGGAAAAGAATGACATAAAAAAGTAATAACAAAATCTTGTGATACTCCATGTATTAAAAAAATGTACTCCAAAAAATTAAGGTATTTTCGGATGGACATTAGGTAACGGACGGACCATAAAATGAAGTCATATCATCTGTGAGTGAAATCACACTCACGCCTTACTCATGATGTATAGAACTTACTGTTTTGCATATTAGCTGGAACAATCACAAGAATGCAAAACTGTATATATATTTTGAATTTGTGAGTGACGATGGTTAAGTTTACTTTACTGTAACGCTAGTTGCATTGTATATGCACATTTAATGTATTATGTCAGCATTAGAATAATCAAATCAATTATGTTAATAATAACAAGTACAACATAATGATGCCAATTGATATTGGAAATCGAAGAATATGTGCACCAGATTGCATCCGATAACAGGATTGTTGGGCCAAAAATATTGCCATATGAAATAGAATCTGCCTGCTACTCTATATACACTTGATGTTGGAGGTTGTCATGTTTTTTAAGCTTGTTTATTCAGTGCCGTACCTTGAAAAGTTTTCTAATCTATTGGTAGTCCTTAAAATTAATAAGGTGTTTCCGAATTCTAAAAAAAATCTCCGTACTCAGAAACCGAATTAAAAGATTTTTTTAAACTTTAAAACTTTAAAATTCATTTTCTCAAAAAAGTGGAGCTCCTCTTTGGTTAAGAAAAGAGGTGATAATATGATGATGCACCAGCTCAAAGTGGCTCAAAACCTGAATGATTCAAGATGATACAAAATGAGCTTACCCTTTTTCTCTTTTAGGTCATCGTTAGGTAAGCTCAAACGAAAAAATATTATCCTTCTTAACCTAGTCTTATCGAAACTGGAGTTCTACATGGACTCCACAACGTCATGTCACCAGTATCCATCAAACTCCCTCAAAAATAAAGCTCCTTACGACCCTCATCATTATCATTTTAAACTGGTAGTTTTTTTTGTGAAGGAGGTCGTCAGAAAAGGAACAAAGAAGGGGGGTCCCCTTTAACCACTCCTGGTTTTACATGGTGGTTCTCATCAGCTTCAGAACCAGACGTTCAATGTCAAACAAAATCAATTAATATTAACGATGTCTGCGTGCGTCATTTAATTACAAGCACTGCGCTTCTTTACTTTCGGCTTCTCTTTTCATTTGCAATGATGACGAAGACGCTGTCGCTACTACCGTCAGACAAAGAGCGAGTTTAAATTACCCCCATTAAAATTAATAGCATCCATTCCATTTCATCCCGGATTATGTAAATCCCATTAAATTTGGGGGTTTATAAGGAGTTCTAAAACGTTGAACATCATCATTTATTCTTCAGCCTTCACTGAAACATCATGGACCTTTTAATTAAAGCGATTTTACTCATTGCTCTGGCTGCCGCCACATGGGCACTTTTGGCTAGCGTAAGTATTCAATAGTCCTTAAGGGTACATTTTTTAGAATACTTCCTTTGTTTCATATTCATATTCTAAAAATTCTCTTACTTTTTTATTACAGGATGCTGGCACTACGGAAGGGCCCCCAGAGGGCAGAAGAATGCGAATGGGATGACCCATTCGCTGAGGGGTAGGGGGGGGGGGGGTGTTTCACGACGCTGGGGTGGGTAATATTTATCGCTAAATCTCCCGAGTCCATTTCAGCCACTTCTTATTAAAACTTGTTGAGCAAATAAAATAAAAACATAAGTTATGTACTTTTAAAGACACTATCAATGTTCATTATAGTTGTCCTCATTTTCATTCTGATTACACTGTCATAATTTCAACGGGAATAGTATCTTCACACTTAACTGCATGGGGATTATATTGATGTGATTTTTTGGCTTTCTTAGCAAAAAATATGCATAATGAGATTTGAGTATACTAGATCAGCCAAATGCTGTAGAAGGTGCTATTTGTTTGTAATAAAATTTCGAATGTCTTACTACAGTATTATTATTATTTCGTCTTGATATTCAGGAATGAATAATTTTTTTAAAACCTCATTAACAAGGGAGGCTTGTAGGCACCTTAGAATGTGGAGGCCTATAGCGGTGGCTAATCTTGCTATAGCGCCGCTACGGCCCTGTGTTTGTTCATATTTTCAAAAAATAAACAATTTCACAAAAAAGCCATACACAAAGTTTGAGACTGACGCAGACTCCCGTGTTATGAGTAATTTCATCAGATTAATCAAAGTCATTAAAATTTATTGCATTAATGAAAAGAGTTATGATGCAAGTCTTGCCAGCTATCATGATACAGCTATGTCTAAATGCAATTAATTTCTAATGATATGTAGACAGGGAATACTGAGACAAAGGGTAAGCTTATGCATGATAAAAACAGTATTTTGAGTCTGAAAAACAACGGGACGTGGATTCTTGAGCCTCCTATTATATCATCGAATGGTACAAACCGTAAGATTTCGGTTATATCCCAAGGTCCTCAATTCAATTTCTGTTTTCATTTTCCTTTTCATCAAGCATGAAATTAAGTCATTTCATAAGTAAGTCAATTTACTTTGTCAATTTGACTTCTTCCTCTGATGCCATAATGCCAATTTGACTATATACTGACAGAGTATAAGTGTTCTTATAAGTTATAGGAAATTGGATATTGTCGCATGGTTGTGATAATGGTCACTTTTTGGTTTATGATAGCGAAGTGAGCGTATGTATATGTGTATTGCTCTACACACAAAATATACCTCAGCTTGCCGATCAGAGAGCTACGGCAGCCGAGACTGTCTGATTGAGAGCAAGCGAATAAACGAGAGTGAGAGTGCAGTGAAAAAAATGTGAGTACATGTACGAAAAGCCCAGCTGCCTCCAGACTCATCCTCAATATCTCTCTGTTGTTGAGTCCAGGCAAGTCAAACAAGTGCTGCTGCTGCTGCTGCTGCTTTTACCTATTTTACTTTATTGAAAAAAAGTATATCTTGTGCAAAAAAACAAAATAAAAGGGAATCTTACTTTGAACAAAAATGAGTTTTCATTAGATTCAGGTGCAACATTAAGTAAGCTAGCTATATTTATATTTTCCTTAAGATTTAATTATTAAAATTAGTACGATAGCTAAGTAGGTGGCTTAGTGGTAATTAGTGGATTGTACGAATTAGGTCATTCGTCTTTTCTCATTTTTGCATCTAAAATATAAAACCGAATTTGATTTACAGCGGCATCATGGAGAAACTTCCATAATTCTACTTTTCCTGGGTAGAGCTGGGATTAACGTTTACCTGGAAATACTGGAAAGAATAAGGAAAGCAAAAGAGTTAGTTTTTAAAGGATAAGACAGACTTGGAAAGCAGCATTTGAAATAGTTATTTCAATTTTTCTAATCATGCCTACAGAGTAAGTGATTTGTAACCGAACTTTCTCAAAATCTAGCTCGTATAGATTACAATAA
Source organism: Orchesella flavescens (assembly GCA_964034955.1). NCBI lineage: Eukaryota > Metazoa > Arthropoda > Collembola > Entomobryomorpha > Orchesellidae > Orchesella > Orchesella flavescens. Next base: position 46,924,895 of record OZ035953.1, read on the forward strand.
TTCAATATATTTGGGTAACTTTTTAGAGCCTGTTTGGAAGAGTTTGAGACACTCACAGCAATATTTCTGGATGAAATTAAGATTGGCGATGAAGAACCGTAAGTGGGATTCTACTAACTTTCGATTACTAAATCTACTAATCTATGACTCCAATTATGTTAATGTTTTTGATTTGTAATCAGAAATGGAGAAACAAAAGTATCAATGGTTTTATTTCCTGCAACTGGTGATGACCTTGAGTCAAAATACGTGACTCTCACTTTGGAACTCACACTACCCGTTGACTACCCAAAAAAGTCACCTATTATTCGCTTGCGCAACCCCCGTGGACTGAGTGAAACTATGTTAGACACACTGTACAGAAACATGAAGGAGTGTTGTGGTGAACGACTAGAATCTCAAATGATTTACGAACTCATTGACATGGCCAAGGAGTTTCTTACAATGAACAATCGTCCGGCATCCGAGTGTCCAATCTGCTTGTTGTCCTTCACCCCGTGTGATATCTTCTTCCGATCTCAATGCTTTCATCATTTTCACTCAAACTGTTTGGGACGTTATTTGCAGAATTTGGTGCAGGTTGCTGATAGTGGAGAGCATGTAAGTAAAAGATAATTTTCTGTTTTTGTTCCATTTGCATATAATTTTAATGGTGTTATTACTCAACCGTCACTATTTTTTATTTTTGACAATCTGAATTAATGAATTAACGCTCTTTAATTTCCTACTGGTAGCAGGAGTTAATTTTAATTTATACTTTGCTTATAGCTACCCGGTGAAATTCCTGGAAAGACTTGTCCCGTTTGTCGTGAGATTCTTGAGGAGGACATTGATATTAAAAAACTGCTTGACTCACCTCCCCCCTCTGAGGAATCTCTGGAGATTGCAGATGGCAACGCAATTCTCAACGAGTGGCACGCACAACAAGCAAGACTCAAAGTGATGTTTGAAAAACAAAAGAGCCAAGGTGGAATCATTGATCTGAGTGAAATTGACAGGAAGCGACTTGTCATTTCTTCCCCACGAGCTGCAGACTCCGAATCCCCATCATCTTCCTCCGACTCTGGAACTGGAGGGGAAGCGGAACTCCTAGTTTTACAGAAAAATGGAGCAGGTGGTACTGCACCTCCTCAAGCACAAATTCCAGCAACAAAGGACTGTGCCGCACCACCACCCCCTCCATCTTCCCGAACCAAAGCGTTTCACCATCCCAAAGAGAAAACAAACCCTCCTCATCATCACGCTCGATCGATTTCCCAACAAAATGGGCAAGTGAAACAAGTGGTTGAAGGAAAGCCTACTCAAGCTGCTCCTCCACAAGAAACTCCTGTCCCTTCTGGCAAAACGTCTCCAACCTTCGGTCGCCACCATCATCATGGTCATCACCATGGACGAGGAAAGGGAGGACGGTCTGGTGAAGGACGTCGTAGGTACAAGTGACAAATACTTGATGTCACCATTATCTTTCGGTTGCTTATTTGATATTTGCTTCCTTTCCGTTCTTTGTTTTCCGTTGTTGCTAATAACAATAATTGCTCTAAATGGATTAATGATCGTTATTCTAATCATAATCATCACAGTAGGAAGCATTGTTTCACTCAAGAAGCAGCTGCCAGATAGCATTATGAGAAATTTTCAAAACTCTTGACTTCTTTGCAAATAACAAAGAAAATAACTGTCTGTGACGCTTGTAATATTTATCTCCCATTATTGATACCAGTTGCTACAATGAACCACTCACATTTTACCCAAATAATTCAATCAATATGTATACATGCACACTTACTCGCTAGTCTAATGTTTAATATAAGATGACAACTGTAAAATTATTTGTTGTCATTAACTTTGGTGAAAAAGCTTTGTTGTCACATCATTTCATTATGCTCATACGCATAGCAATATGAAATTGATTTTGTATAAAATTGTATGCCTTTCTTAATAGTTATGTTTTAGCATTATTTTACCATTAAGGGAAAGACGAGTTTAGAGAGCTGTTGTTGTGATTGATTTGGTGGTATTTAGGAGTTAATGTGTTTGTAACGGAATATTAGTCAATTTGAATAAGTATGTCAGAGGAGCGTTTCCATGCCATGCGTTATCCGTGCCAATTCTGCTCGCTAAAGTAGTTAATTAAAAACTTGTGAATCAACTGGACTAGAATTTATTTGACCGAATTTAATTGTCAGATAAATGTATGTAAATTTGTAGAGAGTACCCTTTATCAGGCTAAAATATGGTGCTATAGCAGAATACTAAACTGTTCATTTCCAATCACCACAAGTTTCCAAGACAAACCAGCACATTTCATTCCAAGTTTGTCGTTAAAATTATTTTTCACTGTAAAGACTTCAATGACTTTTTGCTCTTGTTTGTCAAGTGCAAACGCACATATGAAAATGGTTTTTTGTTATTATCAAATATGAATGAATGGCAGATAAAAAAAGTCGTCAAGTATCGTATTCCTTATGATTTTCTTCATTGTATCTTTTATTTCAGTTTTCATCCGCGTCAGTGTAATGTAATGCATGATCATCATTTATTTACCTTGTATAAATAATGTATTTTTTCCGTCTCCATTTCTTTTTTCTTCTTTCTTTCTCCGTCGTCACTAGTATACATTTCTAGAATACATTACATAAGTATAGTGTGTGTAAATTATTACAATTATAATAATATATTCATACAACTTAACCAACCAGTCGTATCGTACGTAACACACGTATTTATTTAAGTGTAAAACGCTATATTTAATATGTACCTATGTAACATTTGTGTGTATACTTATAATACACGTTTCTCCTTTCTTGCTCGTGACTTTATATTTACAAAAAACAAAATGTTGAGAAGTGTAGAAGCTCATTTTCCGCTAACTATTATACGCGACTTCAAATGGTTATTATTACATTACATTTACAACTACGATAAATACAAAAAAAATCAGCTGTATTTTCTCCAAAAAAATTGAGAGCGAGAGAAAAAAATGCAATTTATGTGTATTCAATTGAATTATTTTTTCATTTCGTCTTGTGAGTCTACCTAAATATGTATACGTTATTAAGTTATTATTACGTATTATCAATACTTTTTGTAAAATACTTTACTTAAGTTAAATGAAAATGCATGTGTTGATAATTGACAAAAAAAAGATCAGTTTCTGTGAAGGAAAATAAGTAATGGTATTTTGTAGTCAGGAGGATGTAGCCATAACCAAAAAGGGAAACAATAATTGAATTTTGGTTTAATCATTTGGTTTTCTCCTTTATAATGGTCATTCCAATATAATTCTAGTGAGCGTTACGGTATATATATCATCATCAACATCGAATATTTATATTTTTCTTTTGATGGTTTGAATAAGTGATAAAGAGGATTTTATAGTTGTTGTTCTTGTTCTCTTTTGCATATTATCAAAATGTTACAAGGAAAGATTTGTTTCGTATTGTTATAAAAGAATTTCAAACCGGAAAAGTTGTTTGATTGTTGGAGAAAAATTTTTACGGACTAAAAAAGAATGAATAAATACGAAAAATACAAAATTTGTTGTCGTCGTTGTTGTCTTTCTGTACTATCATCAACTTTGTTTCTATTGGGTACATAAACAGCAATATTTGACGGTTGATTGAATCGAAAGAATCTGTCAATTTTGTAAAGAAAGATGGCTTAACAATTCGTCTCTTTTTACCTGAGTAAATGTTCCTGATTTTTTATACGGAAATTTGGTATGTATATCATCATATAATATTTTACGTAAGTATTTAACCTGACATTTTAACTATAATGTATAAGTATTACTTCATATAAAGAGGTAATAAGATCATTGTCATTCCAAAAAAAGACGCGTTTACTCATATATAAAAAACAACAAAACAAAGTTCATACACTTTTACACACTTTTACTTACAATCCGACAGACCAGTTTGGTTTTTATCTTACAAAAGTCCTTTTTAAGCTCTTGAACAATCAAGATAACGAGAGAAGGACGAAGAGAACGAATCAAATGACTATCACTAATAATTTACTCTACAACATTTCACGTAAGATGGAAGGAATAAGCAACAGTAATTAATATTGTGTATTTTATCCTCATTTTTTGTTGAGCCAACTCTCTTCCTTCCACCCGTTTTTTTTTCAACAGGGTTTGTTGTAAAAATCAAAGGCATCTTTGTTTTTTCTTGTTATCTTTTTTTGTGATGACTGTACTCTATTTCTAATTTACGGTACTAGATACTTTTATAAATGCTAGGAAAACAGATAGGTTATATCCATATCTTATCGTTTACAGCTAATTAATGTACATTTCATCATCATCATCATCAAATTTGGTTTAGGCGACACTGATTTTCATTTCGACTTCCGTACTCGTACTACTTATTATGCAGAAAAAAACTGAATCCGTTTTTATATATCCGCTAAAGACACTTTTGTATTATTTCTTTTTTTCTTTTCCAAGAAAAAAAAAGACCAACAATTTTTCCACTGGCAGTGACAAGTTCATTTTACACTAACAACTAGAGCTATGTAAATAATTATATTACATATATAAGGTCGTCATACATATTTTTGAAATGACGGCGGTGAGTGAGTATCATAATACCTAGTTTCTATATGTGGGAATGGACTCTGTCGTCCCACTCCTGACGCTTTAAGCTGTGTTGGCGATAACAACTAATGCTGACAAACATTATTGATGCTTCTCTCTCTAGGTCTCTCTCCTTTATTAAACTGGATTCGTATCGTATTAATATAATAACAATAGGTGTTCACCTTAACTTCGTCTATTACAGTCAATAAGTATTATACAATAATAATTAGTTTATCTGTACAAAAAAACCGACCTTTTATTTCGACACGCGTTGTGTAGAAAAGTGAGTGAGAACGAGAGAGAAAGAGAGAGATATTTTTTCACATTTAATTAGTCTTGGTACAAAAAATAATAGTTATTGTACATAACTAGATTACGCAATTAAGTGCGGGGTTAACTAGAATATAATAAGGCCCACGAACTCAAAGAATGGTGATAAGTTGTGTGATAATAATGTGATGCGATACTATATTGTTACGTATATTCATTTCACTTTGTTCCACCCGACGAAAATACAAAAAAAAATCGACGTGGCTGGATGGGTGGTTACGTATATTTGACATTGGTTACTAAAAAAACTATGGTATACACGTCTAGTGAGAAAAATTGGGAGTTTGATGAATGATTATTACATTTGTTTCTTTTAAATAGGTCGTGAAAAACTACCCCTGTTTATATATGTGGCATTATATCATACTAGTAGTACTTTCTACAAAAAACAGAAGACACTTGAATTATTATGAATAGTTTTTTTTATCCTCATCATCATCTTTCCAAGTAAAAATTGTTTCTTGTGGTTAGGCTGGAGATCATTAAGAAACTTTATCTCTATTATTTTAACGTCGTAAGGCAAAAATTGTTTTTTTTCCATTTTAAGCAGTCGAAAAAACGAACATTTTTTGCAGTACATTCATAATATTTGATTTCATTTTTCAAGGCAAAAAATTATATTGAGAGGGAAATCAATAACTGTAACCTAAGGAACGTGGTTTGAACATTTTTTTCTTATTTTCCCTTCCCTCCTCATTTTAATGACATGGTCTTCCAACTCCATAAGTATTTTGCTATCTCAACTCAACGATAAGTTTATCATGTATGTAGCTACACATACATAAATAATAGTAGTAAAAAGTGACTAAATCCATTATACAAAAAAAACTGATGACAGCAAAAAGTTTTTAAGGTTTAGTTAAGACTCATTTTAACTAGAAAATATATACAAGTCAGTTTTGATGTGAATGAGAAGGTGCTGATTAGCTTATGTTCATTCCTAAGTTATATCATCATAATTATTTAGCCAACCACTTTTCCATTCCTATTTTTGTTCTCTTCTATGTGAGCTTGTTTTGTGTTTCTTTAGAAACTAAATAATTGATTTAAATAAAAAATCAACAAAAAATTAGCTACGTTTTAAGTCGTCAATATGCCAACCATGGGTGATGGCGGAGAGCTTCACGGCTCCGGTCTCCGTAGTCATAGCAAAGCTCCTCGTCCATGTCAATATCTCGTTTTGCTATCAAGATCAGCCTTGGTGTACCTTTAACCTCGACAACTTTTGTGACCAAATTGCCGTTTCGACTATGATTTATAAGTCTTCCCAAGCGTTCACTTTCTTTCGTCGCGTCCACACTAAAAAAATTCCAAAGAAATCAATAGAAAGTTGAATTTACTAACTTTTTAATGAACCTTGTAAATCGGGTAGGTAGTAAAGTACATCATTAAATTTTCTTACCAATACTGTTGGTTATTATACTGAAAGTAATACATATAGCAGCCTGCGCCAGTATCCTTGGAGTACTTATTTTCACGAGCACGAGCCTCCACACTTGTGAGCAGTTCCCCGGCGTATTCCACCACAAACTCGTGTCGAAGAAAGCGTTTCGTAGCTACCACTCCACGTCCCTTGCCATTAAAGCGTTTGGCCTGTGATGTTGAAAAAAAGAGAAAACAAAATATATATAATAGGCTTCGATCTCTACCATCACTTATCATTTAATGTGAATGTGTATTGGTGAGAATAAGGAACACATGCACAACATACACAACATGGAATTACCATTAGTCCATCCTGTCTCCCTTCCACTATTGCTTTGACAAGCAACTGGTGCTTTTCTGCGTTGATGGCTTCTTGCGTCTTGCGATTACTCCGCCGCTGCACAAAGTAGTCAGTCAATTTGAGCCGCCTGCGTACTGGAAAAAGCTCAACGGAAGGCTTTTCCTTGTTCCCGTTCTCTCCATCAACATATTTCACCCTAAAAACAAATAATTATGGACATTGCAATATAAACATATACACAAAAAGAGTTTCATCCAGCATGAACATGCACAACTATATATTTTATCACAAAAAAAACTGGTGACAAGAGAAACAGGTTGAACGAAAATCAATAACTTTTTGTCATTAAATATTAACGCGTCCTTGGCTTTGCCTTAGGGTTTACTTAGTGTTCGAATTTATTGTATTGACTTGACTTACTCGCAGAGTAACTCAAACAAGATGTAGATATATACATATATAAATGTTTAATGCAACCACCCTTTATGAATATTTAATCACTTTTTGATTTACATGTGGGTGCTGCTGATGATGAGCAGCTCCATGAATGTTCCATGATGTGACCTCCTAACTATTGGAAAAAGCAGGGCAGTATTTGAAAATGTACTACTTCACCTACTACTACTAACTCACCTTTGGCATTTTTTCAACACCATAAAATCACGTCCGTCCTTTCTAACTTAAAAAAATGCAGTCTCTGATAAATGTGAGTGAATAAGAAATAAAATGATAAGGAGATTCCATTTGATATCTGACAATAATATGTATCATCATGATAACACCATGACGCATTAACTGATCCTACAAACCATGCGAATATCTTCTACATCATTATTTGAGATAAATGCATTACTACTAGCCGCTACTACGAAAAAATGACGTCGATTTCTGCGGTTGTTTTTGCGGAATTACCAAGTTGGAAAAATAAGTCGTCATTGACTCACTCGTATGTGTTTACATGCGATTCATGCTTTCTCACATTTGTAAGGTGAATTAATAAGAGGCTAACTAACTAACAACGTAGTTAACAGGTTACCCCAATCATGAATCATAGTTAGCTGTCAGCATCTTTTGCTTAATCCCGGGTACATGGGCTTAGCTATGCTTTTGCTTTATACGCATAATCACGATGGTTAGCTTTGTTAACCTAAGCATTTGGAAGCATTTCTCGACAAACGCTTGATATAGTGATGTGATTGTATGAAGATTTGGGAATGTTTTCAAATGGAATAATTAGAAGAATTATTATAACTCACGTTTTGTTTTGATGTGTACTATTGAGAGGCTTTGCATTATTGGCGGTGTGGTGATTATTATGAGCGTAGCCGTTTTTGGTGGAGGGTGAGATGGCCAAATAATTTTCATCCAGTCGAAGGCTCTTCTCATCCAAACTCTGGATTTTGTGAGGAGTGGGTGGACTCTTGATAATTTTATCAACACTCGAACACTCCCCGTCATGAGCGGTGGGATCCTCCTCATCTTCCTCAAAAAGTTCAGAGTGGTTTTGTGGTGGGGACGGAGGAGGGGGAGGAGTCGTACAAGCTCGTCTTCCCCTTCGTTTCGTCGTCGTTTTGGTGGTACAATTAACTACTCCATTACTGCTACTACTGCTAGTCGATGCACCCAACCAACACTTTCCAGACTTAGAACTCCTAGTAGATATGATTGGTTCATCATCCTCTATCGACGTGGAGGGACCCTGACCATGATGACCCAACTTGCTTGCTTTCCTCTCTTCACCCATATCATCCTCTTCCAGCACACCATTTATGTGAGGCACTTCCACTAGCCTATCTGACTCGTCATCCTCATCAATTGACTCATCATCCTCCTCAAAATTCCCATTCGGAGGATCTGACTCTTCTTCCGGTGATTCTGCATAGTTTTTCATCTGCCTCGACTACACAATGGAATCATGGGAACAAAAAATAATTACTCATAAAAATCCACATGCGAATTTCACTTTTCCCAACCGCCATTTTTATCCATATCCTGTACTTACCGCCAATCGTTGGCTCCTTGGCATGATGATTTAAGTCTCTCAAAATAATTTATTTCTCTCTTCCTCCTCTCCAACTCCTCGGAAACGGTGGACTCCCTCTTAATTTCCACTTTTAACACTCCAGCCAGTCTTGGTATTCAGTACGAAGCACTCTCTCAACCAAAAAAAATTGGAAAACAAGGATAACATCAACTCAACACAAAAGGATAAGCACTACCAGTCTCGATAAGGCAACCTATTCCAAACATTGATGAGAATGGGGATGATGATGATGATAATGATGCTGAAAGGTAGTGCGAACTCAAAACAGAACAACTAAATAAAATGAACTTTATCATCAGTTCATTTTCAGTGGCGAGTCAGTATGTTATATTTTATTGTATTATTGTATTTCATGCTATATGTTACTTATCCTACGTTATGTATTGTATTATGCTATATTTTTGGTATTCTTGTGTCTACTTAATAATAATCTATTCTCTTTTATTCTCTCACTCTTCTCCTCTGCGTTCTGATGATATGAATGAAATGAAATGAAGTGCGAGTGAGTATGATATGATGCCAAAAAAGAAGCTGGCTTACATGTAAAAAAAAGTTTTTTTTTCTATCGCTTTCTGTATTGGTTTTCGTTAGCTATCTACATACTGATTCTCACTGTGAACTTATGCGCTTTCTGTATATCTGTATGGTGGTAGGATATTGTAGTGGTAGTAACAACCCTGTGTTAGGAAAATGATGCGCCTTTACAAACTTTGTATAAAGCTTTCATCGTTCTAGCTTTTAGTCTCACCTTCACAGTATCTCATGTAAAAATGAAATAACGGCAAAAAAGCACACATATAAGTAACATCATATCGCATTAGGCTGAGAGCTCTGTGAGTAGGCAGCTAGGCAGCTAGCTCAAGCATTTTGAAGCAAAGAGAAGTATCCCAACGTCCATCCATATTTATAGGTACACAAATACAAATACAACACATGAACACAACGCACATAAACATTTACACACACACAAACTTCATTCCTTCATTTGAAACTTAATGCGAGCATCGCATCCCATGCCCATGCAGTGGAATCCAACATGCACACTACTTACTACATAGCATAACACACAACAAGTTATTTGGTTCGGCTATAAAAAGGAGATGAGAAGACCGCCATCCAAAATAATAATAAAAAATGGTGCTCCTCCGTTCCTTTCCTTCACTATTTACTTGCTACAATGTATACATACACACTAAGTACTACACAACGCGGAGCTGAAAAAAAATCCATGGAATTCGGCTAAAAAAAAGTTGTCCTGTAACAAAATCTCTCTGGTTGTTACCTAGTAATCACGTTTGCGTTATGAAAGAAAATTTTATAGGGACTTAAACTCCCAACAAACTGTTGACTACTTGGGTTAAAGTTAAAGCGCAGAATGTCAAAAATGTAACAAGTGGAAATGGAATGTATGAAATACTATGTATGGAATTGGATATGATGTGATGTGATGATGATTTGTTGGATGAATTGGATATGGATGATTGCTTTTTGCTGAATTTCTCATTCCTTCCTATTCTCTCATGGGGTGTCCATCCGGATATGAATACACCTACGTTACATGTTATATTCAATAGCAATGGTGTAGAAAAAATGATTCTGGATACATGATGAGCCATGGTCATTTCACTCACTCACTCTTTTTTTTGAGAGAGAGGAAGAATGTTGAGGATATGGATGATTATGAGGAGGAAGGAAGAAACCAAATTTGGGATGAACAAAAGTGATTCCATGTAGCTAGCTCTCTCTCTTTTAGGATTTTTACACTAATGGTTTGTTAGCATTAGTTTTGGCTATGAGTGAGCTTTGTCTTTCTGTGTAATTTTGTTTTTACATTTCATTGCCATGGTCGGGATTGTCCAGTAGTGGAGAAGTGTTTAGGGGGGATGTTTAATGTTTCTTTCCCAATTTCCTGTTAATAATCATGTGTACTCGCCAAATGGAATTAGCAAGCAAAGCAAATCACATTAAAATAAGTGATGTAATGAATGATATGATTATCTTGAAGCGTTTGGGGGGAGTGCCAATGCAGTGCATCCACCAAATTTTATGTAGTATTTGCTTTTGATTAGTCAAACAAAGTTATAAAGATAAAGTTTGATGATTAATATTTGTAGACTTCAACAAAAATTCACATGCAATATTGGCTGACACGGAAGAGAAATAAAAAATGAGCCGAGATAAGCTACTAAACTGGCTGTTTCTTCTCCTAACATTGTATGCAATTTTGTGATAAGATATCAAGGGATATAGCGATAAAAATACCAGACCAGTAGTAATGCGTAATATTTTGATGTCCAGCTTCGTCATTCATAATCATAACTTTGTCAATGGATATAAAACCCTTACTAAAAAATGATAATCGTCGCCATAAGACTTGACCTTTCTCGCGGAGGGAATATCAATTGGCATAATGGCCTGGTGGTGGTTAGTTTCTACCTACTCCTTTCTTTTGTCTGCTATGACATCGACATGATTTGCATGCAACAGGAGGAAGAGACAGACAGACGCTTTGGCACAAGGAATATAGGTACACAAATCTCTGAAAAAAATGAGAGTATTTTCTGGACACTCTCCAACCAATATATTTTATGGTCTATAGCAAATGTAAAAATGGCACGTCACCTTATTGCCAAACACTTGTGTGTTTTGTATTTATGTTTAAAACATGGCCATTCCCATCATCATATTACCACCACATAAACCAAACCAAATGTAGACTATAAGTAATGGGTTTAACGTTCAAACTTTTTTTTTAACTGAGAACACGAAAAAAAATTGTGACGGATGTTGAACTACTGCTGCTTCTGCTGCTTGTAAGCATTATGGATGCATGTTTGGTTTTGTAATATAATGTCTAGAAAATGCTCATGCAATCAAGCAGCGAAAAATGTTGTCGTCATCATACCATTGCCATCCTATCGCATCGTCGTCATGATTGATGTTGGACTGTAAAGCTGTGAAAATACGTATAGGGATATTATTATATTCTCATGTCAAAACATGACTTGTATGTCATGTCACTGTACACGTTGTGTTTCATCATCATTTACATTTCCATATTCTCTGATCTGATCATCTATTTCAGCTTTATACGTCGACGTCGTGAAGCAATTGGATATAGAGACACGGGGTTGTAGGAGTAAAGCTGAAAAAGCTAGGCTCATATTTTTTTTGGGTTTTGCAATCTCTACAGCTTTAATGAGGATGTACCGCAATGCAATCATGTCTGCTTTGGCACCTTTATCTTTTTACTATTCCAAATTCCAAGTAAAAGTGGAGCAAACAGAAAGCTCTTGTTATGAAAAAGACTATTGTTCCTTCTCCCGAGATTTCCAGAGTAGGCATAAAAAATGTGTAGTAAATAAATGAGAGCTTTTTTCTTCCACGTCATTTACGTGTGTTATCCGCTGCTGATCAGTGGCAAAAAGAAAGTTGCGCTCATCCATTCTCACTCAGTTTTCCTACTGGGAATATAGTCAGTTGAGATAAGATCACCGTGAGCAGATGCAAATATTTTATGTTGCCTAAGAAGATGAAGAGGAAGAAGAGGGATCCGAATATGATAGCTATTTTCTCATATTAAATTTCCATTTTTGATGAGATACATAACCATCATTCCATCATATCTAGTAGGATATTATTTAAAGGGAGACTAAGGTACATCCTGGTGTTTGGAGATATGAATTGAGAGAAATAAGATGAAGACGAAGAAGGAGCGGATATATAATATGCAAAGTGAAAACATGATCTACACTCAAGATATTCATATCATTGGATGGATGGAGCAACATGTGCGTCATGTAATATGTCAAATAAAAATCAAAACACTTTATATTTAGATCACATCAAGTTATGGCTCTCAGACTGTTTTTGCTCAACGTAAATACAAACTGTGTCATTTTCGTAACATCCCCCGAATATTGGCTAACATGAATATTTTTTTTGTATAATGTGGTCTTTGATCTTTCGCACAGAGGGAATTTACTAAGATCCTGATCTTGAGTTGGTCTGGATCGTCGGATCGGAAGTTGAAATTGGTAAAGCAAGTTGACCATGACAATGCACAAGCAAAGCAAGATTGTGCTTATCGCATGTGGTGTGATGTGGCTACAAACACGCAAACAACTCGTAGCTTCGATATGAATATGAATTGATACGGAACGGAGAATTCTATGGATATGCAATAGAATTTGTGCTGCGCCTAAAATAAGCAAGAAGTACATATGTACCAAAACCGCAGTGCATTAGAGAATGAATCACTTAAAAGATAAAAGGTAGGCAGGAGTCGACGACGACGATGATAGTCATTAAAAATGCAGATAATTATATGGGTTAGTGCTTTACATGTATGAACAGGAACTGGAATATGGAATGAATAGATACAGGCTTAAAGCTTCTGACTGGAACAAAGAGAGCTGAACAAACCGTGGTGTTGGCCGCTGAGCTTGATTGTGAGTAAGCTGCTGCTCTTGCTCTAATGTAAGTGCAAAGTACACAAATGCACAAGATATGTTCAAAGAGTGAGAAGAAGAAGAAGAGGAACGTGAAAATATAGAGTATTGTTTCATCCAACAATGATGATGCCTTGTACACACAGTTCCATGTAATGCAAGATGTGTACTTCTGTAGCATCTCATGTTGTACAAACCATATTATTCTTATAGTTGTAGAGAAGAGAGTACATACATAGGCTATGAACTTACTTGCTAGGTACATTATTATGGTTTATTTTGTACAATGAACTGTTTGACTAGCATCAGAGCGAACGGAAGCAGAGGTAGATGGATGAAACAAGAAGGTACATGATGGATTTAATCTGCATCAATGTGTCTGTCCAAATAGCATGGCACAGCGAATGGTATAAAGTTGGAAAGGAGATGAAGTGGAAGGGAGGGGGGCACAACCTGTTTTTTATTTAAATTTGGGGCAAACTGCAACTGCTTTAATGTGAATCAACAATATTTTGTTGATAAATTTTATTAATTGTTACCACCAAAAGAGCGTTTATGGTAGCACATTTTGTGTAGTAGAATCTGAATCTGAAAGAGAAATCAAAACAGGATGAAATTCCGGCAGTTGAGAGTCCGAACCGGTATAAATATTTTTTTCGGATCTTATTCCAATCCGCTTACAAGCCTATGTATACATAATATATTGTAATTCATACAGCACAGCACATGCTCACGAATCTCATATGCTTTTTACATCTAAACACACTGGAAGAGCCAGAAACCCACCAGGCCAAAGCCAAGGATGGCATAGCTCATCTAATCATTCAACTTTTTGTCATGTATTTTTTTTTATATATTTTGGATGTTGTACTCGAGTTCGTTCGCACTGCTCGTCGTATCGTAAAACCAGATTTTTCATGTGACGACATCAAAGTAGGGAGGTATCTTGTGCCCTATTGCCACCTCCCATTTCGCATTCACACGCTAACTCCTCAGAACCAGTTTCATTCTCGGGATCTATCCCAGCTTTCCTTAACATTTTGGTGGATTCAGTAAAAATGGTTAGGTAGGAGAAAAAATAATAGGAAAAAAGTTACAAAAACGTTTCAGCTCGATAGCAGAGAAGGAGACGCCATGAAGCGTTCCTGGAAAACCTCACTAGTTAAAGTGATGAGGAAAAACACACAGCATAACCATATCCCCATGTAAAAACCTTGATCTCGCATTTCCCAACAAATCCAACTGCATTGCATACACGTATATCTCACCTAAACTCCCGTAGAACAAGACCATTTTTCCCATCACAGAAAAGAAGAAGGTAATGCAAATAGCCCATAGGAAAAGTCCCATTCATTTTACTGCTGGCCCAAAAGTTGTGAATAAAGAAGGAAGAAAAAAAGGTTAGTTTTGTATAAGTGTAAGGTATGCGTACGAGAGCCGACTGAACAGTACTTTTTCAAGTTCTCGTTTCTTTTCCTTAGCAAGAGGTCTTGTGTGGGACTGTATTTTTGCCGTAATTTCATTTTTACAGATACGCTGAAGGTGAGACTAAAAGCTAGAGCGAGGAAAGCTTTACAATTTTAAGGCGCATCATTTTTTCATGAGTTTTATTTTCACCAGAAAGTCCAACTCTATAACATTTCCTTACGTACACACACTTTGAGTCTCCCTTTTCCACTTTACTCCCGTTGGGTTTGAATGTGGACAAGTGAGTTCGAAAGGAAGTGGAGAAAACTAGGCATAAGTAATACACTTCTTTAGTGATATAATTGGTGAAAGAGGAGTGTGTGAGGATGAATACGATCATGCTTTAATTATTTATTTCAAACTTTACCTGATATTTTTTCTACGTAACTTTATGTATGTAGGCTCGTCTTGTCTACCATTGAAAAGTTGCTCTTATCATTTGTGTTCAGTACTCAAAGAGGAACCTGGTAAGCAACTGACGTGACAAGGTTCAAGTGGGACAGTGGGTGACGGTGAAAGAAGCACAGTTACATTTTAAAACTGAAGAAAAAACAGTCCACTTCCGTCATGCCGAGGAGCCAAAGATTGGCGGTGAGTGTGGTCCTACTTTGACATTTCTTTGACTAAAATTTGAAAATAAAGGAGGAAATGAGTGACTAAAATGTAATTAATTTAATTGGTTTCAGGCAAGGCAATTGAAAAGTTATGCCGAGCCCGTGGAAGAGGATTCAGACCCACCAAATGGGAATTCTGAGGATGATGATGAATCCTTTGATGAAGATGACGATCCTGATAAGATTGAAGTGCCTGGTGGAGGCAAGACTTTGGAGGCTTCAAAAAATATCAAGAAAGCTGGACCATCCACATCCAATATTAAACAAGAGGGCTCTCTCCAAAAATCCTCGATCCCATATCCACAATCTTGGCCGAGCAGCAGTGCTGCTGCGCTTACCGCAAGTCAGTTAATCAAACGAGAGCCGGCAACGTCAGGGGTTGGTGGGGTTAGGAATCAAGATGGGAATGTGAGTATCAATGTCCCATCTCCGTTAATGGACACCTCTCTCTTTCTCCGGTTGGCAACGGAGCCTCTGACAAATCCCCAATTTTCAGGATCCTCCCCACTTGATAATATTAGCCAGAATTTGTTTGCCAAGTTTTTTACTGCGCCGCTCAATCCGGCGTTTGCACAATTGTACAATGCATTTGTTGGTAAGTAAAACAAAATTTTAGTTTAGGTTACAAAGGTTCTATGTAGTTTTGAAAGTGTCTAGTGAAAGTTTTACATTCGTGGTTTGTGTAGTTTCTAAACCAGCTTCAACAGTGCTACGAATAAACACTTTTGTATGAAACTAACGCGCAAATATTTTTTTATGATTAGGAAACAGTTCTTCCGCTGCTGCATCGATACTTAATTCATTTAATCCTGCTTTAATGGGGCTAGCAGGTTTGCAGCACCAAAAACCAAAGATGAACCCGTACGCCCCAACGCCAAATTGGAATGGCTTACATCCTAACATGAATGTACGGCTAGTTAAAAAATTTAGCTGATTAAGCGCTATTTTTAATTTAATATTGGGTTGGTTTCTAAGTTTAATTTTAAAATGGTTTTATTACAGTACAATTACTTGAATCCCAATCAACCAGTGCTTGAAGAAGAAGATGAGACACATGAGGACGATTCAATGGGTGTAGCTGA
Source organism: Orchesella flavescens (assembly GCA_964034955.1). Taxonomy (NCBI): domain Eukaryota; kingdom Metazoa; phylum Arthropoda; class Collembola; order Entomobryomorpha; family Orchesellidae; genus Orchesella; species Orchesella flavescens. Next base: position 46,941,191 of record OZ035953.1, read on the forward strand.
AACATATGCAGACTACAAACCTTCAAAATGTATGCTAACTTTTTGTATTTTCAAAGTGTTACTTTTCAATACTTTTTTTTTCACAAATGAACTTTATTTGGCCTTTTGTAGTGAACATTGGAAAGCGTCACCCGGATCCTGTCGTCGAAACAGCGTCCCTCGCCAGCGTGCTCCCACCAAACATTTATTACCAGCTGAAATTGCCAAAGGAAATCCAAAACACGGGGAAATTATCAGCCCTCCAGTTAGAAGCAGTAGTGTATGCTTGTCAGCAACACGAGCATATTTTGAGAAATGGAGAACGAGCAGGGTTTCTTGTAGGGGATGGTGCTGGTGTAGGAAAAGGAAGAACCATTGCGGGAATCATTTATGAAAACTATTTATGCGGTAGAAAAAAGGCTCTCTGGGTCTCTGTGTCCAATGATTTGAAGTACGACTCTGAGAGAGATCTTGATGACATTGGTTCTAAGGGCGTGAAGGTGTTTCCTCTCAACAAGCTCAAGTATGGGAAAATCAACTTGGCTGATAAGAACAAAGGCGTAATATTTGCAACGTATTCCTCCCTCATCGGTGAGTCATCTCAAGGGGGAAGATATAACACGAGATTAAAGCAGATTTTGGATTGGTGTGGAAAGGATTTCGACGGAGTTGTAAGTACACAATATTCATATAAAGAAATTTGTAAAAAACAAGGCTATTAGAAAGTAATTGTATCTGTTATTACATCTCAGTTGGTATTTGACGAGTGTCATCGTGCAAAAAACTTGTGTCCAGTTGGCAACACCAAACCTACCAAGACAGGTGTCACGGTTCACGAACTTCAAAAGAAGCTGCCAAAAGCCCGTGTTGTCTATGCTTCTGCAACAGGAGCATCAGAGCCAAGGAACATGGCTTATATGACACGTCTCGGAATTTGGGGACCCGGAACTCCCTTCAGAGAGTTTAATGATTTCATTAACGCAGTTGAAAAACGGTTAGGAATTTGTAATTTGTATTTCTCTATCTCTTTATCTATAATATATTACATCAAAATGTCAAACTGTTTTTTTTCTTTTTCGAATTTCAATAGAGGTATCGGTGCAATGGAAATTGTTGCAATGGACATGAAACTTCGTGGTGCTTATATCGCAAGACAACTGAGTTTCCACGGTGTAACCTTCAACATTGATGAAGTTCCACTGGACACCGACTTTGTTAAAGTATACGATGATTCTGTGGAACTGGTTAGTTAACTACAAACATCATGAAAATATATATTGCTTATTGACGGCATTTGCCGCTTCCAAAGAAATTTTAGTTTAATATTAATGTGATACATCATTAAATTATTTTGTAGTGGGTGGAAGCAATGCAGAAGTTTATTGAAGCGACGGAGCTAATGAATGCCGAGTCGACGACAAAGAAAGCAATCTGGGCACAGTTTTGGTCCTCTCATCAGAGGTTTTTTAAATATCTCTGCATTGCATCCAAAGTGAAGCATGCGTGCAATGTCGCTAGGTAAGCTTTAACCATCATAATTCCTTTGATAAGAGCGTAACATCAGGCTCACCTAATTTATACATCATCATCACCAAGTTTTCATATACTACGATGGTGGTTTACTAGCATGTAGTGTTCTTGTTGGAGTTTCGTGAAATGAGATGTATTAGTGTTGATCATTTAATGCGTTATTAATGTTAAACAATTACTTGACTGTTATTTGCAGAGACGCGGTGAAATGCGGGAAATGTATTGTAATTGGGTTACAATCAACGGGTGAAGCCAGAACCCTAGACCAGCTGGAGAAAGATGATGGTGAGCTTACGGATTTCGTTTCTACTGCCAAAGGTGTCATGCAAACATTGGTGGAGAAGCACTTCCCAGTAATCAACAAGAACAAGGTGAATGAAGTCGCAGAGTTGGTCAACTCTGGCTTAGAGTTTCAAGATCTTCTCAAGGCCGCTGCCCAACCAGGACCTTCCACATCGTCCGGTGGAAAGCGAAAACCCGTTCGAAGAGCAGCTCAGAAAGCGTTCAAACGTGTGAAATTAGGATGTGACGACTCCAGTGATCCTGACAATGATTCCGATTTTGATGGCTCCGAGCTTTCCTCTTCCGCTTCAGAAGACTACGCATCTGATGTGGAAGCTAGTGATGAAGAATTTCACGAGAGTAGTGAGCCAGAGTCAGATGGTAGGAATTTATAAATGAACCCTAACACACCAAGATCTATTGGGATGGAAGTGCTGACATATTTTTATTTATCCAAAAGCAGATTCCGCCGCACAAAAAGGAAAGAAAAAGGGAAAACAAGGGAAAAAGGCCAGAGCCGCTTCAAAAGTTCAACGTGAACTCCCCAGTAAAGAAGCTATTGCGAGGGTTTGGGAAATGCGCAAAGAGCTGTTAGATAAAATTGAGAAAGTAGGGGAAAAACTACCTCCAAATACTCTAGATCAGCTTATAGACGACTTGGGAGGACCAGAGGAGGTTGCAGAGGTACGCAAATGCTATACAGTAAATATTTATGCTTGTACCGTTTATGAGTAAAACTTATAAGGTTATCTAAATCATATTACAGATGACGGGTAGAAAGGGAAGAGTAGTTCAGAACGCCGGTGGAAAGATCGAATATGAAACTCGTGCAGAACAAGACCAGTCTTTAGAAAACATCAACTTAGTCGGTAAGCATGGAGGATGAGCATGTCAAAACTAGTCAGGAAAATATCGAATAAATAAACACATTTATTTTTTTAAATGAATTTTCAGAAAAGAAACGTTTCATGGATGGTCAAAAACTAATCGCAATCATATCAGAAGCAGCCTCCAGTGGAATCTCTTTGCAGAGTGACAGGCGCGTCCTGAATCAGAGACGTCGAGTACACATCACGCTAGAGTTGCCATGGAGTGCTGACCGAGCAATACAACAGTTTGGAAGAACGCATCGAAGTAATCAACTCAATGCTCCAGAATACGTTTTCTTGATCTCAGATCTTGCAGGTGAGCATCGTTTTGCATCGATCGTGGCAAAACGCCTGGAAAGTTTGGGTGCTTTAACGCATGGAGACAGAAGAGCTACTGAAACTCGTGACCTTTCCCGTTTCCACATTGATAACAAGTATGGAAGAACCGCGTTGGAAACAGTTATGAAATACATCATGGGATATGAAAGGAGACCTCCCGTATTGCCACCATCAGACTTTCCCACTTTTCGAGAGGAAGTTGCTGCTGGTCTTGTAGGAGTTGGTCTCATTAACAACGAAAATGGACAACTTTGCCTTGAAAAGGATTACAACAATATCAGCAAATTCTTGAATAGGTAAGAAAAACCGAACAAACCACCGGTATTTTTTTAGACCAATATTTAAAGTATTTAATCACTAACCATTTTTTTGTGTAGAATACTCGGTATGCCGGTCAAGCTCCAAAACTCCCTTTTCAAATACTTTACGGATACTCTACATCACATTGTATCACAAGTGAAGAAGACTGGACGTTTTGACATGGGAATTTTGGGTAAAGATGAGACAATGTTTAATTAAAATGTTAGGGTCAACGTTTAATTTAAAACTTTATTTCGCTAATCATCCATGTTTCATTGCTAGATCTTGGAGACACGAATTCCGGAGAAATCAAGGTTACCAAAACATCCAAATTTACGCGCAAGCATGCCACAGGATCTGGAGAAATCATTTTACATCGCATTGTCGTTGAGAGAGGAATGAGCTGGAAGGAGTCACAGGACAAATATGCTGAGCTAGTCGGAAAGCACGAAGGCTATTACTTATCAAATCAAGTATGCAATTTTATTTGTCCAGTTCCAATTTAAACTTCCATTATATATTCCAGAAATTCATTAACTTGGCTTTTATTATTTCATTACAGTCGCGAAATGAAAAGAAGACGGCAGTTTTAATCGTTGCTGATCCAGGTACCGCAAAGGGGGACAAAGCAACTGGGAAGAATAACGCTTTGTATACGGTATATCGTCCTAATACAGGCATGCAGGTTGGTTATCACACAATCAAGTCGTGTTTGATTGTTAGTTCAGGTTTAGTAAATTTGAGCTTATTTGTCCCCAGCTTCGGCGAGAAACGCTGAAAGATATGCAGTCCAAGTATACAACCGTCAAACCAGATGAAGCTCAACCGCACTGGGATGAGCAATATGATTCTTCCAAATCCAATTGCATGCACGCCTACTGGTAAGACCTTCATTAACGCATGAAATTCCAACCTGTTTGTTGCAGTTTGTTATCAATATTTGCAATTTTTACACATTTGCTTGTTTTTTTTCTATTTCAGGCGTGGAAACTGCAAGAACAAAGCCGCCGGGCTAGACTGTGATGTAGGTCTTCGTCGCCGAACTTACCATGTGTTGAGTGGAAACGTGCTCATTGTTTGGGACGACGTAGAACGAGTCATAAGTGGTCAGGTGGTTAACTCCAAAATGCAAATAGTTCGTGCTCAGTCCCCCCAAGACAACTTGAAAGTTGTGGGGCTCCTCATTCCCAATAACTGTGCTTCAGAGCTCTGCGAAATGCTTGCGAGTGCTGAAGCAGCAGAACGGGAAATCAAAAAAGAAGTTGAATAATACACACACACATATAACACCCCACCATAATAAATTAGTATGACAAGCTACTACTTAAAGGGAATATATAAATTTTTTTAATAGTTCCCAAATTTTCCTGTTGAAAAGAGTTAATGGACTGACCTGATAGCTTACAAATTGACTGACATGAAATGAAATGATAACGTGAAAGAAAAGGGCATGAGAATTTTTTTGGAAGAATCTTAAATCTAAATCTGATGATGAAGAACCGAAGAGCAATTTAAATAAAGATGAGAGCGCAGAGCAGGACCATAAATAATATTTTCCTTTGATAAAGTTTGTCAGGCGTCAAGCTTAGACGAGGAAAATGTCTCATGAGGAATCTTAAATAAGTTTAGATCCACTAGTTTCTCAATCCAACCCGTCATCCTTCCTCATTAGCTCTCTGACTGTCCCTTCCCAATTCCAATCCAATAATCACGTACTTCACCAACTGGAGTATCAATGCATGTATTTTCTCAGAAATTTGATGAATAATATAAAAACAACGTTTGTATCTAGCTAGTTACTTAGCTATTCCCCACATCTGTATATCTTTAGTAACTTTTAAACTCAGACTTTATTCCAGGTAGGTTGGTTGATCTTGACCTTATTGACTGCTCTACTCTTACATACATACACACATACAAACATAACTCAGACGGGTGGCGTTTTTCTTTTGACACTGTCTCTTTACTTTGGGAAAATCTGAGGCTGTAGATGCATAAAGTTTGAATGATGGGGGAGGAGAAGCGAGTGCAATAAAATAAATTATTTAAGCGCTATTAATACAAATTTTTATAATTGACAACTCTCTAAGTTTCTCTCACACCCACTCCAATCTAGTTTATTAAAACAAGATTAATTTTGTTGTTTTTGTTTGTCGCTTTTTGTTAACGAATTCTACGATCTCACGTCAAACACGGTGAAATATTAATTTAATGAATGGTTAGAACTACATAATGTTATTAAATTCCTTTGTATATGTTGTAAAAAGTTTATAGCGAGAGGCTAGATCGTTTAGAGTGTAAAAGAATGAATATTTTGGCATAATATTTCTCTATCGACCGGACCTAGTTATTTTCTTTCAAGTAGTACATGTATTTTAGTTGATGGTTGTACAGTTTAACAATTATTCGTTAGTATTTAATATTTAATTGATGTTAGGACCAAATCGAGTCATCCAGGGACAAAAAATTGTTTGTTACTTTGTTATTTAGAAGTGGACCGACAAGTAAAAACGATGTTGATGGTGTATACTAAAAATATTCTTATTTAAGTTGAGAATATTATGCTTATGGGGATTTCGTTAGTTTAGTAAATTTAAAATAGTATTTAAAAGTTGATTTGTTATGCATAATAATAATAATATGATTTGTTATATGATGTACCGGGTCGTCGTGGTGGAACGGAGGGCAAATTTAAAATTACAACTTACTTATTAAATATTTAAGTGATCAGTAGCATAAATGGACGCAACTGTATGTTAGGTTTATTTATTGAATTGAATGTAATTAATTATTAAATTAAATTCAACTCTGAAACTTTCCATTCCACTACGTCGCTTCGTATAAGGAATCATGTAACTTAAAAACATAACGTATATACAATTATTAAAAAAGAAAAAAAATATGTATCAACTAGCCCAATTTATGTATATATTTGAAGTAGCGATTCACGTGTAGACATTTATTTCAACGGTTTCATTAGTTCAATTTCATACATTCATTCATACATAAATACAGTAATTAACAATTCGCATGTTTTTTAAATCAACAACAATTCATTCGTAGTGATAAAAGTAGACAAGCTTAGACCATACAGTAGAATAGTAGGGTACACCTTTTTACAGGGAATAGTACAAAGAATTACGAGGAGTGTGAGAGTAGTAGATGCATCCGAAAGCGCAATACTGTGTGAAAGTCTATATGTGTGGATAAGCTAGATTAGAGTATCACATTCAGGCATTTAAACATCAATCAAGTAGTGAAGTGATCCTAGCGTTTCTTTTTTCTTGCACCTTTTGAAGTTGAAGGTGACTCCGACGACTTGTCAACAATGACCTGCCCATCAACAATCTCTTCGCGGAGTGGTGACTCCTCAATCTGTTTTTGAGCCTCGATATAAAACATTATGTCACGGAGCTGTTCTTTTAAATCAACTACCTCAGCGTCCTTCTCTTTTTTAAACTTTTCCAAATCATGTTCCAACTTCTTTGTCAGCTCACTCCACTTTACTTGATCTTGCTGAAGATGCTTGTTCAAGTCTTTTTCCTCTTTTAGCTCTGCACTTACTTTTGAAAGCTTGGCGTTCACTGCTACGAACTAGAAAAGAATGATAGATTTATAATGAATCATATCATGATGAAAAGTTACTTGATTTTTTTGTTGTAAAAAGTTGAGTTAAACAAGTACCTTCTTTTCCAAAGCTGCACGTTCCTTCATAGTGTCAACAAGTTTACATTCTACATCCTGTTTTTTGTCTGCGGTCTCTGCGAGCTTTAGCTGAAGCTTTTCAACTTCTTTCTGAAAGTCTTTGGCTTGTTCTTCCAAACGCTCTTCAAAGAAATGGCGTTGAGTTTCCATTTGGGTGGTTAGCATGTATGTAAACTCTAACTGGAGATTGTCCACCTTTTCGTCCGAGTCTTCACAATCATCTGTGGCTCTTCCTCGATTCCCAACTTCCACCAGTTTACCATCCTTATTTTGGAGCAATCTGTGCACAAAGTTGTCACCGGCGTAGTCCCACACGCGATTGTTATCAGGTTGAATAGCGTAGCAATGAGAAGTCTCACAAAAGTGTCTAGGAACATGATATCATCATTCCTAATTTTGTCTTAACCTTAATTTTTTTGAGGGTACAACCTAGAGACATAAATACTTTGAAAGTTCTCACTTGTAAGCATGCCCATGAACATAGCGACCACATCCAATATGTCCACAAATCAAGCAAATCCACAATGATTCAGAGGAACCACACTCAAAGCAAACGTTCTTTGCAACCATTTCAGGTGTCTGAACATAACGGCAAACAGGGCATCTGACAAAAGATGTTCATGAAAACGTTATACTTTCATACATACATACACATAAATTATTTTTAAAAAATTAAGATTATGGTTAAATCACCAACCGAGAATCGCTCCATTTGGAAAGACAACCGGAATGAAATGTGTGATTGCATAAAATAGTTAAAATTCCATCCACTGACTCATCCATTCGCTCAAGGCAGACAGGACATGTTGGTAGCTCAGTATGTCCTAGGAAACGAAAAGGATGCGATGATCATAAAATAAACTTGCTCTGTTTTTTTTATTGGAATCAAATGTAAATCGAGGATAATGTTTTGTAGGTACCAAGTAAAGGTAATCCTATCCCTCCGTCATCCTTCATACTCTCGACTCTTGATACAAATGCCATTCTGCAAACTTCCTCTTCTAGCGAGTTGTAAGGCTCCCCATTCATAGCCTTATAGACTTCAGCAGCTGAAACCTGATGGTATAATACAAACAGAAAAGTGTCACTTTACTTTCAATTCTGTGTAAATAAGACAGTTTTAAATTGTTTGCCCATTATTAACCTCCGAGTTGCATTTCAATAGAGCCATATACTGATTTGGAGTAGCTTCACGGATAATCTGAATATGATCCAAATCCTTCTGAAAAGGGGCCACAAACTGAAGTAAATCCCGACAAGAAAGGTAGCACGGGACAGAAAGCATTACCAACATATCACTTGGTCCCGCGTTATTATCCTTCTCTAAATCCACTTGAGTTCGCTCACTAACGGAAATTGACAAGGAAATTTATTAATTGTTAATTTGGAATCTATTTATCACTTCCTCCATTTCATTTGTATTTGGGAATGTTTGAAAACTCACTTTTCCTTATACAAGTGAATTATCCCTTTCGTAATTTCAACGAACGAGTTTCCAGAGTAGAAGTGGATTTTCTTTGGCAATTCCAAATCTGAGAAAGATTTAAAACAAAATTATGTTACTTTAATTTGACCTGAAATTTGTGGCACTTGATTTAATTATTGAATGGCAACCATAAACTTACCCGTACAACTCGCCATCGCCGCAAAACCAGGAGGTGTCGTAGAGCCTTCATCCCCAGTTTTCTCTGGCTTATCCTCCGCATTCATACTGGACACCCAAAATGTTTCAACAGTGTAAGAAGTTGGTGCTCGTAATCCTCTTGTTTGCGCCTTGTCCCCACGTCCAAACTTTAGTTCGTCACTTGATCCAGAAAGTGATGCGTCACGATACTTTTGAGCTGTTAAAAATGTCACAAACAACGAAACGTAAACATCAAGATGATGTGGAATAGACTAAAGTTAAATAAAAAGCAAGCTTGATTCAATATAACAAAAAACTTACATTTGAAAGTAAGATCCACTAAAGGTTGTTGACTGTCTCCGACCACCTCAAGTAAAATCACACAACAATTAACGTAAGGGGCCATATGATCTCCTTACTTGGTGCTACGCAGTTTCAGCTGCTCAACAAAAAAAAAGTACCCAAACTCAATATTTTTAATCAAGCCAGAAAAGCTGGTGTAAAATGCCAATAAAAAAGAAACTAATTAGCAATAATAAGATAGAGAGAGATATATATAGGAAGGAAGGAATACCGACAGTAAACTAAACAATTCAGGCGGGCAAACTGCCAAATGCCTGAACTAATGACTAAAAGTTAAACTTCCAATTTGCTGCTTCAAAGAGCACAATTACTCCTAGTTTTATGCCAGTTTAGGAAACTGCAGGAGCTTATACAAAAAATCTCACTTTCAGAATAAACACTAAAAAATGGTTTACATTTGTCCGCTAGTAATAGCAATATCGAATGATTTGAGTGAAAAAGAAGGAAAAATTTACAACTTTGCCACTTGGTTATCATCTTTTTGTCGAAATGGTAACTAACCTATGCTACCTAACTCTTTATTCACAATTCTATGAATGACACACAAAAATAACAACAATAAGTAAACTTGAAACACAAATTTTCATTTACCTTCGCCAAAATGCCAAAGCTAAAACTGATAACAAAGAGTTTTCCTCCCAATTATGTAATATCCAGTCCAATGCCAGATAATGAATAGCTGCAAATCACTTGAAACCCAAACGGGCTAGTTAAGAGTACATAAACAGGGTTAGAACAGAACTAATTTCACCTTTAACATTATTTCCACACATCCACACACTCACTAATTATTCTTCATAATTCCACAGTTACAAGTTAGCAAATAAAATCTCGAAGTTGAAAAGGATACTCTCTTCCCTTGACAAGCTCATCAAGGGAAGAAAAAACAAGAATGAGTGAGGCTAGTGGAATCCAAATACGTAGTATGACGGATATGTTAATGCGATGAATGAAATAGGGAGCCAGCTGATCTGCTTATGTACGTACAGTATGTTCAGTTTATTCGATTCAGTCAGTCCCACTGTGACTCTGACTTGGTTGCTCTCCTGTCCTGCAGAAGAAAGAAATACCAAGTTTCAGGCTGCTTCTTGTAAGAAGTGCAGCAGCATGGATGAATCAGCATTAGCAATCCAATTCACAATGCAACGCAATATCAGAAATGACGTAACAAAGGACAAACAACGTATGCGGAATGTAAGAGCGATTTGCTCCAACGAACCTTGACGACAATTAAGGGGACTACTGATGCGGAATAATGTAAGTGAGGTAATTAAATGATGATGATGAAGTGATGGGAATGTAATATATGATAATTGGATGGCAGAACCAAATAGAGATGGAAATCTCACCTAAATAATTGGATCAACATTGAACACTACCTTTTTCAGCTATAATGTGATGGTGATGGGATGTGATGACCTAAAAATTTGTTATGAAACTTGTTTATGAAACTTCTCATGATTATGATCCCAATATAAAGTGTAGCTATCCAAACCAAACTAATATAATAGCTGATCCTTTGATCTGCTTTCTGCATCGGATAGAGGAAGAATGAAATGAGGATATGATTGGATCTAATATGATGATTATGATGTATTTTCATATCATAACATAACAGAACATAACTATGGAATATAATTGAGTCATTTGACGGAAGAAAGAGGAAATGATGATGATAACAAGGAATGTTCACCAAAACCCGGTTGACTAACAACTATCATGAATATAATATATCCCTGGTGTGTCGTATTTAACTCTCCGTGTGTGTGTAAAGTACGTATGTAGTAGCGGCTTCCGTGTTTTTCTCCTCTCATCTCATGTTCCCTTGGTGTAAATACTACTTATATAAATAATCTCGTGTAAAAGTATTAGGATGATGACAACGGAAAATGTTACATGATGATCATGATCACATTTTACTACAAGTCTCTTTCCTTTCCACCCAAAAAATTTAGTATGCACTTAGGCCACATCAACCCATCCATTTTCTCTTTCATAATGGGCTCCCTTCAACACATCCTCTGAAAAACAGAGAAACGTAACAGAATATTATGTTGGTTTTCCTATTTCAACAACTTCACCAACCATCCGCATCCTCCAATCCAACCCAATCTACACATTCTAAAACAAACTTTCATGGACCAGGATCAAACCACAGAAAAAGAAAACCCCCAAAGGAAGCCTCTTTCTCACTCTCTCTCTCTCTCATTTATCCCTTTTCATCTTCTTCTTTTTTGCTTCTAGAAAACGAAATTACAAAGCCTTTTCAAAATAATATAAAAAGGAAAACGAGTGGAAGTAAAACTGTCTCTGGTCACTCAAAAAATGAGAAAGGTTAGCACTGCGACACTTTTTAAAGGGGTCTAAAAAGCGGAAATACTCAACGGCTCTTCTTCCATTATGTTATTGAGCATCAAACACAATTTCTGTGAAATGGACACATACACCATGCTTTGTCTGAAATGAGTTGAGAAGAGGATGTAAAGCTCAAGATAAATTTTGGGTGGACATTAAATTGCAATACGCTATAGTCGGAGTTGGTAAGTGGCTTAGGAGAAATGAAATAAAGAGGAAGGCAAAATAATGTTGTTGATTTGGATTCGGCTTTTTTCAAAGATACACTGTTCAAAGAAGGAAGGGAAGCTGCTGTCATGAAAGTTTTGACAGGATTTTCCCTACATTCTCTTTCACTTTGCTTTCTTGAAAGAAAGGATTTGAAACTAACATGCTTTTTTTTTATTTCAGCCACCTGATTAACTTCGAAACGGGTATTGTTGGCGTATTTTCCTGTTTGATAATTAAAGAGACAGGTGTGGCTTTTATTTTTGAGCTGTGTGAGTCCACTTCCAGTCACTACCCGTCGTTTAGTTGCTTTTGCTGCTGCAAAGGAGATAGACGTGTTTATATTTTGCTGCTGCTCTCTCCTTGTGCCCATCACCGTCGTCTTGTAGATGGGAAGAAGGAAGGAAGACAAAAGCGGAGAGTGAGAACGGGAAACGTGCACATAAGCAAAACTGAACTACTGAAGAAAGCAACAGCCAAAAGGAAAGCCCCGTCAAAGCCAAGCAAACTAATATGCTTTCGGCTCTTTTTCCTCTCTCAGTCTCATTCCACCGCAGGCAAGGAAATTGAGTGGATTGAGGAAGACTCAACTTTCTCTTCTCTTTTACAAAAAGCACATGCTTCATGAAAAACACATTCTCTCTCTCTGGTTTTAAACCAAGTGATTTTTTTGCCTGGAGTGAAAGTTGCTATTTTCGAGGTTTCCCTTCCTCCTTTGTGATAGGAGGGGATTATTAATGAAAAAACATTTTATTTTCCTTCTGTGAAAATTCGTTGAGATGAGAATTCTTCAGGAAGACGAAAGGATTTGAGCAGTCAGCAACGAAATACTTAATTGTGCTGGTTATTTGGAAACCGAAACTTGGGCGTTCAGGGTTGGACTTTTTTCTCTCCGTTACTGAAACAAAAAACTTTTTTTCCCAACGAATCAACATCAACCTCTTCAATACTTTGGGTCTTGGGCACACACACAAACAAACAACTCTTCCAAAAACAAAGAAAAGCAACTCTGTCCGTGTCCGTGAGAACAGGTGAGTACCATCAATTTTTCCAGGTGGAATGCTCGTTTGTTTCACCCTTTCTTTGTGTAAATGTTTGTAAGTAAACGTTTGAAATTGGCCTTGCCATCGCATGCAATCCTAACAACCTATATGTCCAGTAGCTCAGTCAGCAAAAAGAAATAAGAGAAGCCATAAGTTGTCTGGTGAATGTTACGTTCCAAAATAATTGTACTTGTTGGTCTCTTCTCCCTTGGTCATTACATTATTTAATGCTGGTCACGTAACTTGAAGGATAAAAAGTGTGCGGTTAATACTTAACAACTCTCCCTTATGTATTGTATAATAAGCTGCTGTTCGGCTCCCGCATCAACCTGACATGACATCCTTTTTACTTTCTTCCTTCCAATGTACCAATATAAAAAAAATATACCCAAACTTTCCTTCCTTTAATGCAATGTAGGTGAATGTGTGGAGATTAAGAGAGAAAAGAAAAATGAAGGTAGATCTACGCCCTATACCATACCACCACAAGCCACAACGTTTTTCATAATATGTGAGAAAAATAGGAGGAAAAGTTAAGGTAAAGCCCCTCTAAATTTTTCAATAGTCTCAGTTCTTTATAAGTCGTGAAACGACATGAAGAATGTGCAGACAAATGTTCAAAAGTGCGGATGTAGACAAAACATGCGATACAAGGCGATGCGATGCAAGATTACATATATTCTGTCCTGTTGAAAAATAAAGAAGTTGTAGAACATTCATAATTTAGCATAATATATATGTTTTCCTACCCCAATCCATCCTTCTTTCCATTTATTTCACTGTGAAAGAAAAATACATATCCCCAATTCTGCTTGTTTCATTCACTCCTTCCTTTTCTGAAATGTAAAGAGACATGTGTTATTATTTCATCTTTTGTGCAAATAAACTTGTCACTTGAAGACAGCTCGGAGTTATACCATTTTCACTTCCAAAGAACATCAACTCATCATCACCCTGTGACGGTAATCAATCATCGATTGTCTTGAGTAAAATGTATAGCCATCATCATCAGTCCATTTGTATGATGATGATAATGGAATTGGGGAACAGCTATTTACGCTCCTACTTTCTCTCTTGTCCCCAATATGATCACAGTATACATAATTTTAATTTGAACGGGGCTATATGGAAACAGACTTCTCTGGATTCCATTCTTGTGCTTCTCCTTTTGTTACGGAATTAGGAAGGTGGAGCTCTTGATGAGAACGTGCTCACTTGCTACAAAAGTATTCACTAGAATGAGCTCCAGCTTTCCCTCTCATTATGTCATATACATATGTATTATCATTATCATCATCCCATTCACGGAGGCAAGCATCTGGGAGAAAATTTGATGAGAGAGGAGGAGAAGGAACAAGAACAAGAGGTTTTGTTCTCAAGTTATCATGACAAGAGTCACAACATCACGTCCAGCAGGAGCTAATGTTGTTGAATGTGGAATGAATGCATGTATGAGCATAACAAACTTGTATTTTTTATAGAATTTAAGTGACTTTCTCATACATTCCATTCCATTCCACCCAGGTGTTCACTCACTTTTTGATAATAAAAGGAAGTAATGATAGGAAACAGTCAGTGCTCTTTATTGTCACGGTACAAGCTGTTTTTATGTACATATGTAGATCCATATACTTTCTCAATTTGGCTTGGTCGACACAGTTGGTATGATTATATGTACTTATATCTTAGCCATTTTCTGGCTATACATAAGTGTTGGGAGAAATTCACACTGAAATGTGAGACATCATAAAAGAGATCAAAAGGGAAAGGGAAAAGAGGTGAACAATGAAAAGCACATTCCACTTGCTTCAAACAAGTGGAATGCATACATACATGACTTTGTCGTTCTAGTGTGTACTTTTCATCTCAATTGTTTTCCTCTGCCTCCTGCTTACTGTTCCCATGCTGTCCATCGTGACTGACGTGACGAAAAACAGAGAAAGAAAAAGGATTGCACGCGTACTTCCTCAGCAGCAGCAGCCACTACTTATCCTCCAGTTTTCATAAGATGGGCAAGAGGCTTGCTAATCTTGTTAAGATTTGGAGATTTCCAATTTACATTAATAGCAGCAGCTACCAACTCCACTTTGGCTTGAATAAACTTGAGGAAAACCAAATTATATTTTATACTGTAAGTGTCTGCTGCCTAGTTCCGAAAGGGAAGCGCATGAAGCTTTTTCCTCCACTCATCATCGTACCTTCATGAAAATGGGAAATTGGTAGGAAGAAGAGTAATGGTCATCCAATCACAAGATGTACGTACGTACTTTCCGTGCCAGCTTTCGGAGAAAAGAATATAATAGAATGATAATATGCAAGGTGCTTTTTTACAAGCATCATTGAATTTAAGCATCGGCATATATGTGCATGTATTGATGATAGATCCACTTTATGTGCTCCAAATATCCGGCTGGACTGCTCCAAAGACCAGTGGGAAGAATGTGTGCGTTGTAAGGAAAATGGGATTTTTATGACTTCCTCAACTCCCATTCTTTGTTGTCTTGTTATACTATTACCTTACCCCAGTCTACCGACCAACCAAAACCAAACCAACCAAACCACTACTTTATCCAAGTCCACCAGAAGCTTTGTGTAAAAAAATCAAGTGTGTTTTAGGCGAATGCATAGTCACGACGCGAGGTTGGGGGATATTGAATATTTCCTGGAGAGTGAGTAAACTGTTATGAATATAATATCATTTGGGTTGACATATATGGAGCAGACCAGGCCGTGCTGAATAGAGTTGAGTTTGTACAGGCAAAAGAGAGAGAGAGAATAGAAGAGCCT
This sequence comes from Orchesella flavescens, assembly GCA_964034955.1. Classification (NCBI taxonomy): domain Eukaryota; kingdom Metazoa; phylum Arthropoda; class Collembola; order Entomobryomorpha; family Orchesellidae; genus Orchesella; species Orchesella flavescens. Next base: position 46,956,574 of record OZ035953.1, read on the forward strand.
TCCTGCATGAACGACTTTCGGTTGTCGATGAAAGATAATCTCAAGCACACACACACACAAATTGTTTTGGGAGAAAATCAATTATTTTGCAAGCAAGGGAAAAGGAGGATGGTAGAGCTGCCGCAAGAGATATTTAGATTTTTATCGCTAATTTAACAATTCAGACTCAACCAAACCAACAAACGACTACAGAGGAAAGGATGTGAAAAACAAATATTCACAATGGAATTTGTTATTGTTGCATGATCATCACAATCATGATGATGGTGGTGGTGATGATGACGATGATGAAATTCGAGCACAAACACCACATCACCAAAACTAACTAAAGCTGACTGATGGAAAACAAACTCCAAAAGTTTGCACAGTTGAAAACCCTGACTAAACAAGGAAGCATGGGGGAAGGCTCAAAAAGAAAAGCTTGGGTGGTGTTATGCAATCCCCTCTAGTCTTTCCAATTTTTTTCTCCTTTACCCGAAACTGAAAATTTGTTGGATTTTGATATGAGTTGCACAACTCTTTTGGGTTGTCGTGTGATGGAATTTTTCACCATCACCAGAAGAAAAAAAAAGTGCCCATGCTGCTACTCTTGGTGTGTGGTCTGGGTTTACTTTGGTCTTGGTGGATACTTAAATCAGGACTTTGTGTAGGATAAAATGTGTAATGTAATGTAATGTTCCTCTACTCATACCATTTATACTGCTAGGTTACCATCAATTTCCACTCGCCAAAAATAAGGAAACTGCCAATACCCAACGAGTGAGTGGACAATGTGATATAGTAGTAGTGGGGAAAGAGAGAGAACAAGCAATAATAAATGACCATTCCATTCGATAAATATTTACGTGCACATGGTGATCTGATGATGATGTCGATACCAACGAACAGAAGCTTTGGTCTAGAAGAAAAGAGAACATTTTCATTCACCTATACTCTTCATCCACTTCTTTTTACCCATATTACTCTACAAGAATACAAAATACGGGGTGATCTCATAAACATCAGAAAAAACAACAAGAAAATATTATGTAGCAAGGAAACCTTCTTCACAAGAATATTTTTTGGTCTGCTCTTTTCCTCTGACCAAAGGAAACAGGAGTTACATACGTACGTACGTAGTAGTCTCATAAAAACACACTTTTCAACTCTTTTCCACCAACTTGCACTTTTTCCTTTCCATTTGCATTTTTTACTCCAATTTTATTTATCAACTTTATTGGGTTTGAGTTCGGGAGAAAAAGTATGCACCAGTTCTCCATTTCTTTGGTGTTGTATTATTGACTTTCTTAATCTTTGTTTTTCTTGCGAAAGACGGAGATATATGTGGAAGCTTTGTTTTGTGTTTATTTCCCCAAGTATGTCTTTGATAATCCATAAAATCTTTCTTTTTTCTCTCTCCCTCTCCAACTTGTGTTCAACTCGACTCTTCCAAACTAATCCTTTTTAGAGAAAGTCATGTGTCCATGTCCAATGATAGAAAATCCATTCAATTTTTGGTTGTTACATACTTGGGGTAATAATACAATCTCTTTTTATTTCTTGTTTTTTCCTCTCTCTCATTCTCCGTTTGAATCCTCCATTACCTAACTAGGTCAAATGAAGGAAAATGTATATTGGCTGACGAAAATTAAGTATGTATTTCAATGTGCATGTGTATGTTTGTGAAGAAAATAGGGAACGAATGGAAGCCAAAAAAAAATGAAGAAGAACAGAGTTGATATGGATACAATCATCTAAACCTTTACAAGTCATTCGTTATATCTGACAAGAAACGAAAAAAATCATCAACATTCAACAACACTGGAAATTATGTACATATTTTTTTATCATGCCATCAAACATCATATCAATCACCATATTTCTCCGTAAAACGAAAATATCTTGCTGAGAATGGGATGGGATTCACTCACTCTATCACACACACAAATAGATGGATAGATAGCTTTATGAATAAACTACCTATGCGTGCATCGGAATGAGTTTCTCCCTTTTTTCCTGGATGAAAGAAAAGAGTGAAACTCATGAAAAAAGTAATTTTTTGTGAATATCCACTTTCCCAGTTGAAGTTTGGATGCAGGAGGGTAAATGAAAGGAAAGCAGAAATGTGTTCCCTCTGTTTACTTTCTATTTTCTAGATATAGAAAGAAAATCAACAGAAGGCAAAAAACCTCAATGCTTTAGTTACATTTCCAATAATATGGAAAGAGTGGGGGGAATGGGAGGCAAAGTTGTATGGAAAAATATTGGAAGCCAAAGTATTCTTTTACACGAGAGAGATTGATTGATTCTAGAATACAACTGGAATAGATTTTGTGAGCATCAACTTTCATGACCATGATCATCATTATTTTCATATCATGTTGAGTTCATCGTTTGGTGTGTTTTTTTTGTGTTTTCCACCAGCAAAATATTCCTGCGTGTATGTAATATTATAACGATGACTGTGACCTGACCTGAGCTTGATCTGATTGATAGTCTAATCTAGTTTTTTTTCTATGAGAGTTGGAAGGATAATCGAGCCAATAGATGGAAAGAGGAAAACAAGGAAAGGAATTGAACAAAAATTAGGAATATCATGGCAAAAAAAAGGCTTTCAAATGTATTGGAGAAAGTACTTTACATGACATAAATGCCAACGGCTGAATTGGTTGTGTTACTTAAAACAACGAAATCGAATTGAAAAAACATAGGGGTAACATTAAGTTAAAAATCTGTAAACAGAAAACAGAGTGCATACAATGTTTTGTGTGTATTTTGGCTACCCAGCTCAGTTTCGCCATAATATTTACTTTTGGTTTTGGTTTTGGTAAGACAACATTGCATGTCTTTGTTGTGGTTTTTGTTGCTTTGGGGTAAAGTGAGACTCGTTAAGGAATCTGGCCAATGCATCGTATTCGTATAAAGTAGTCTATCTTATAGGCTAGCATGTACTTGTGGGACAATGCGGATAGTTGAGACTAGGTTGGTTTGTTACTTGGCTGTTCTTTTTTATCCTTTATTTAGCCATATTTCTCATTTTATTACGAAAGGAAATACACGGAAAGTATCGACTCGAAGCAAGGTAGCAACATGCATTTATAATTTATCAAATATTTGATGGACTACCTTACCCTTTCCTTGTCCACTGCTCCCAGAAAAAACGAAAGTCAAAAGACAAACTCTTAACACAGACAAGATACGAAGAAACATGGGAAAGAAATGGAAAAAAAGAAACATAAATAAGTACAAAGTGGCACATTGCATAAAAAGGAAACAAGAGTCGGCTCGACTTTTGTGACATTAACCCGTTCTGACGAAATCAGGCAAGGGAGGAAACCACCTAAACTGACAGCACCGTTCTCCTCTTTCCATCTTATACTTACGTAAAGTAACATTACACATATAGTGAGTGATATTATCAATCGGTAAAATAAAAAAGTATATTACAATGTCGCAATAACGATGATCCATAATATAGAGAAACAACAAAGTCCCAAAATAAATTGACTAGGCGGACGTCAGCTTTCTTCATAAAAAGGTAACGTTAAAACAACGTCATATGTTGGGTCCTCCATCCTTGTCATAACATTATATTGTCATAAAGTTGATTAAAAGTCCTTCCCACTCAAGAAATAACGAGAGGAGCATAGACGTAATGGAGGATAGATGATGTTATGACAATGCCATGTTAATTAAATACAGAGAAAGAGACAAAAGCGGCATAGAGAAAGTAAAGAAAAGTTTTTTTCCTGAAGAAAATTAGAATTCTGTCGCTTTGTTAATCATCTTCGTAATCCATGGAAGGGAAATTCGAAGAAGGCAAAGTTCAAAAACCACGGGAGACATGGCAGCAGCATTGTGAAAGATTAGGAGCCTAGCACAAATTGAGCCAAGCATAGAAAATTGTTTAGTAAAAAATAAGTCTAGAAAACTTATTTTTCACTCCTCAGCCCCTCAAAAAAATAGTATGCTCATTTTCTCCATTGAGGTTGATCAAATGACCCATTTTCTTCGACATAGCACTTATACTTATAAATTATATAGGTAGGTTTGGCTTTGGGAGCCGCGGCAGGGCAGCCTACCAGCAAAACTAGTGCTTGATGTAGGAGTAGGTGTGTAGGAACATTCTCATGAACATCTACTTTCTTGGTTGAGAAATCAATAGAAATGTAATTAGAAGAAAAGAAGTAGTTGCTCAACTCCAATTTTCAATTTTCTTTGGAATTGGGAAATGAAGATAAATATTAGAAGTGAACCATTTTTTTAGAGAGGAATGTTTGCTAACATCAAACTACTTATTTTTATGCTGTTTTTTACAGCATCATTACCGATCCAATTTAAATGACTCTCTATCAACCAAACCAAGCAAAATTTCCCTGTGATCATTTCAACGATCGTACATACCATAAAGAAAATCGGATTTTTTATATCTTGATTGTTAGTTCCATACGTAAATACTTGGATAAGAAGAAGAGAAAAAACTTATGTTGGCAATCTTCTTCCAGTGATTTCATTTCTCCGATATTTGTCATTATATGCATATGTTATGGAATGGAAATGACGGTGTTCCTCATCCTGAATATGGTAGATTGTACTAGTAGTGGTGTATGGTTGTGATGTGATACGGTAGTGGGATCAAGAGGAAGGATGAACTTGTCCAAAAAATGTAGATGATAGGGCTTTAGAGTATTAGCTGAAATTTATTTTGCATAGGAACGAACGCTTCCCTCATTCCCATAGATGAAACGGAGGAGAGAGAGAAAACGAGTGGAGTTGTGTTGTGGCATTCCAGAGGAATGAATATCTGACATTTTTGTAGTTATGGCAAAACGAGAAAAATATGTTGAATAATGGGAAAAGAGGAAATTGCATGCATAAAACATCATTCTTCTTCGTCTTCTTCAGGCAACGTGAAGTAGTGCCTGTGCCTGCTACTACAAAAAGTTCCTGGTTTCGTTTGGCAAAGAGTAAGTGGAGGAAAATACACGAGTAAAAAGGGAAATAGGGAGTATTAGTGAGACTAAGTCAAGTCACTACTTATCTGGAAATGATACACTTTCGTCTTCGCCGCATTGTGTACTTACGTATGAGTCAACTTCCTACGTAACCATCAGTTCTTTTACTTCCATATTTTTTGTTTAGAGTAAAAAGTAAGCAAATGAAATGAATGCATAATAACATCCCATCATATCATGATGTTATGGAGTAAGTAAGTACTTTGTAATCTCTCTCTTTCTCTCATTTTGTTTTTCTCGTTTCCCCGTTTCCGTTCCGAATGGTGAGGAGGAAATCAACAAAAAGGAGAAAGCTTCCTTTTTTAATAGGAATGAAGACGAGATGAAACGAGATGAGGAGGAAAGTGCACTTAACACGTTACGTTCCGTTACGTCACGTCGCACCACACACCAAAACTACAAGCATACATTTATATACAACCTTCAACTCAAATCTATTCCGGGTCTTTGAAAGAGGAAGAGGTTTTCACTAGAGGAAATACTTTCGTGTCTTCCTTTTTCCATATGCAAATGCATGCAAAACACAAAAAGTTCATGCAGGAATAGTAGTAGCATCAGGAAGAAACTGCTAAAACAAAACAAAATTCTACTCATCACTTAAAAAATCTGTTAAGCAATTTAATTGGACGCAGATGATAATTTTTTGGTTTTATGCAATCACGGGAGTTGCGGTTGACAATTTGCATAATAAGCAAAATCATGACTAAATCCATCTGAATTTTCTTACACACAGTTCAAACTTATTTCGAACTTCACAGTAGTTAGTTTGTTTTTATTGTGTTTTTAGAAAGAACCACGGCCCATTCAAAATTTCACAGTAAGGCCCAGACGTTTGAGCTAATCAGATATTATTCATCAAATTTATTTTTCAACTCCTTCAAGATTGAAGTATAGAAAGAACTATGAAAACATAAACTCATTGTGTAATATTTATGTGAAAACAAAGAACTGTTGACTGTCCTATTTTCTTGATGGTATTATATTAATTTTATTTTTAATACGCACAGCTATGGTATTACTAACGATAAGTATAATAGCAAACGTGTCTTGTTAGCGAATTCTGAACTTAATACGGACACTGATATTGAGTAAAACGAAGAACCAACAGCAGCAATTGTGAAAACTCGACGGGTAAATGTTTAGTAAAGAACGTTTGTCAAATTGTGTTTTTCTGTTGTAGTTTTAATATTAGATTTAAGAAGAAAAAAAATATTAAATAACCTTTGACATTAACAAAGTGAAAAATAAAATCGAAATTAAATTTGGTACAGTAGAAGTTTTTTTGGTAGCAGTTTTTTCCTGTAACCGTTATAGTTGGACCAAAACTATATCTAAAGATATGTGTGTTGTTGATAGTGGATAAACGAGAAAAAAGAGAGGATGCATGACTTCCATAAATTTTTTAAGTTTTCCTGTTCATCTTCAAAAAAGGAGCTTTTACCTAAAGTAAGTAAGTAGAAAGGCTCTTTTTGTAGGATTCATTCTATGCCTTTCAACTTTGTTCTTTGTGGTTTTGCTCCTCATTGTTATGACTTCCGGTTTGGCTCTTGTGTGGATTATACCCATAATACCATGTCTCAAATTCCATTAAATGTTATCCACTTATGGAATTTTTTTGAGAAGGGAATGGGATGGGAATGTATTCCCTCATCTTACCATTCCTCTTAAACATGGAACACTAGTACCTGCCGATAAAACTTTTTCTATGAGATGGATAAATGCAACTTTTATGACCAAACTTATGGAGGAGGAGGAGGATGGGCTAAAAAAAATATTTTTTCTCAAGTCCTGCCAAAGTGTTTTTAGCAAAGGAAAAAGAATTTCATCTTTGGGGCAAAAATTTCACTTGTTTTTGCAAAACTCACGAATTGTTTTTGCAACTGGCCATTCATTCAACACGTTCTTGTGATTTATTGAACAAAGTTTTGGGGAATTTGGAACATTATTTTTTTCCGGCAATAAAATGTTATACTTACTACATGGGGACTCTTGGTGACAAGATTAAGGAAAAAAGTTACCCTCATTTTTTTGCCATTTCTCCAAAATGGAAGTAGATTTGGATGGAACATTTTTAAGTTTTCAAATGAAAAAAAATAACGTCAATGTTTCTGACATTTGACAGGTTTGCCAATAAATTTCTATAGTTTTTTCGTTAAACTGTCATTGATTTGTGATGTAGAGTCTGTTACCCACAAACCCTTTACTGGGGGCTGACAGGCATGCCATAAAAATACTTACAGCTTGTTAAGCGCTGCTTCCTAAGACCCTCTTTCCTCCTTGTTGTCACCTCGTGTCAACAGCTCCGCATATATAAAATGTGGTGTAAATTCTAAGGATTTTCAAACATTGGTAGGATTTTTGGGTAGCCATAAATAAAGGGGGGTTTGGATTTTTTTGGTTACTTGGAAATGCATTGCATGCATAATGATTTTCTCAAATAGCATGGAGCAATGTAAAATCAAAGATTAAGGCAGTTTTTTTTAAAACACTCACTCCAGCTAGGAAATTGGGAAGCGCTGCTGGTTTATGCATTGGAGCAAGACATCACTCTTTCTGATTAAAATGGTAATGAGCAGGTGAAAGGGAATGAAAACCTGGTGCAGTAACAACTATCCTTGTTTCTTATTCATTCATCCTTTCACATTGCGATATGTAGGCAGATTGTTGCTTCCATTACATATTGCATCCATGCATAACCAAAGAAAACGGGTTTTGTAGTTGAGGTGAAAGATTTGGAATGAATGAACGATTTTTTTTATTTCGAGTAGTAAACCTTTGGTTTTTATGAAAATTCCTTATTTTATGAGAGTTTTCTTTCCATATTGAAAATGGGAAATGAATGAATAAAACCAAAGCTGTTCCTAGTTTCATTTTGCTATTTTGCCATAAATAAGATTTTTATCTTTTGGGCTCTGCAAAAAACAACAGGACAGGGGCAGAGTAAGGGAGCAAGCTGAAGCTTGAGTTGAATTAAGTAGGTGCAGGTGGAAGCTGGATGAAATGGAAAGCAAGCTCACGAAGCTGATCGTTTTTAGTCGTCAGAGGATTTCATGAGCAAGAACCAGAACACCCACGTTAGGTTTTTGGCAATGGAAATGGAAAACTTTTGGCTAATCACCATTTTAAGACAAGAAAGATGCATTTTGGAATTGGAATTGTGGATATGTTTGAATTATGGGCTTAAAAAACTGCAACATCATCATGATCCGCTCTTGGGTAGACATTGAAGAGAGCAATGGTGTTATGTTATGGCATGGCGTCAGTCGTAGAAATAAAACGACGCCAGGCCATCATCTTTGTTCCTTTTTTATAAAACACACACAGAGATAGAGAGATATAGATCAATGCCTGGTATGTTGCAAAAAAGGTTGGAAATAGATGGAGAGAAGAGTTGAGTAGCCAATTAACCTTTTTCCTGATGAAAGTCCTAGTCTGAAATGATATGATATGATGTGATGATGAGTGGTGGAAAATAAGAGCAACCATCGAGTGACTGATGATACATAAAATGAATTATGATGACTGGGTTGTTGATACTTGATTGGGAGTAACTAATTCAATTGCCTTTTGGTAAAATGAATGAGACAGAGCAGAGTTGGAGTTGGAGAGTAAAAACGTAGACTTCTGGAGCCCTTTTTGCCTGGCCTAGCCTGGCAGTCTTCCTGTGTATGAAGGATTGTAGGAGAAGCGCACTGTGATATGGGATTGCATCCGTGTATTTATTTAATAAGTAATATGGTGATTGTGATATGCCTGCTTGTTTTTTGTCATGTAGACTTTGGTGTCAGGGATATTAGTTGGACGTGCAAGTGCGGGAGATCTCGGCAACTCGGACATTTCGGGGAAAAGGAAGGCTAAAGCTGAAACAGCAGTGCGGAGAAAAAACAGGAGAGCACTGACTGACTGACTGCCTCTACTTGCTTGTTTGGTGTGGAGGAGAGTGGAGTGCCAAGTGTAGGAACACAACACAGACATAAGCAAGTATAACACCAACATATTACTCTATTTTTTTCCTTCTCTTTGCATTTAGAGCAGGAGAACTGCTCCACAACAGAGCAGAGCAGAGCTAGAGCAGGAGTTGTTAGCACAAAATAAAAACAGCAGTGGTGGAAATCAGCAGCTTTTTGTTTTAAAAAATGATTTTTTTTGAACTATCCTTTCCTACACGGTCACAATTTGCGCCATCAAGAACTAGAAATTTTTTCTAGTTCTCCGGCTATAGCCCTTCCTTATCTTTTAAGTGATTCGAGTGTAATTCCTGTAAAAAGAAAGTTAGGAAATATTGGGAAGTAAAATGAATTGCTTTGTTGATTTCCTCCCATCACTGCTGGGCCAACAGCACCGTTTTCACTTTAGATTGTCTGGTAAACTCTACATTTGATTTGCGAGTTAGACCAAAACTTATTCCCTAATTCTGATCCTGACCTTTCTGACCTTTTTCTATTGGAATATAATAAAAAGGGATTCCATGACGATGATCTCATTTTATATGTGTGCAGTTGACAGAGGAACCGGAGGAAAGTTGTGATTATGGGAAGTGTTGTGGGTGCGCTAGGCCTGTTTCTTGGAGGCTGGCTCCTTTTCCCTGGACTCTTTCTTGCACAGCTTCATTTCTGGTCAAGAACGAGTCGTGGGAATCGGCTCAGGAAGCAGTATGATCTCTCGGAGAAAGACTGTAGTGACATTGCAAACAAGTAAGTTTAAAAAATAATTGAATACTTCCTATTTTAATTTCATTAAAAATAAAATAAGGATGTGAAAGCAGCTAACAGAGTAATTTATTTTTTGTAGGCTTGTTTCTGCATTTCAAGCGGTGCTAGCGACGACAACAGGGGTGATTGTATGTAGCAGCTGTTACACTGATGTACTCCACTGTTCGCACCCAATCACGCTTATCTATGCGTGGTTTGGACTGCCGTACTTCTTCTATGACACCATTTCCATGTTTTATGTATCCACCATTGCTGACCTGAAGCCGAAAGAGTCATGCTGGAAAAAGTTTACTCGATTCGTGCTCAAGTCACCCGTTATCGTTGTGCACCACATTGTTTTGGCCCCTGTTGGTTTCACGCTTCTTGTGGTAAGCTCCAATAATGCTCTGTAGCTCCTAATGAAATGTACTTACAAAACCACTGTGGAATTACTACAAACATTAATTTCATTGATTTGTATCCAGTTCTTTCGAGATGGTGTCAAAAATGGTGACTTTTTCATGGGAACAGTGTACCTCATGGAAGCAAGCACACCTTTCGTCTGCTTGCGATTCATCCTCAGCAAGTTTAGGGTATGTATTTCATTGCTGCTCAAGCACACACACACACACAAACAAACAAAGTCTCCTTACATAAACTAAAAGTTGAAAGTGTCCCTTTGGACTTTCTCTAGATGAAGTCGTCGATATGGTACGCTGTCAATGGACTACTGATGCTCGTACTATTTCCAGTATTCCGAATAGTAAGCCTGTTCTACGCCGCCTACCTATATGGCCAACAACAGTTTGTGAGCACGTATGATGTGAGTGTCTTCCTAAATTATTGGAATCCCATTAATTTATTTCAATTCGCTTTCTCTTTCCTACTTTGATTCTATTTTTTCTTTCTATTCTTCCTTTTCAGGCCTTGTATGAGATGCCTTTTGGATGGAAAATTGCCTTCTTCCTGGCAGTCGCCCCACAAATCTACTGGTACTTTCTCATGTGGCGAGGTTTGTTCCGCATGATATTAAAAGGGAGAGGGCCGGCTGACAACTCCAAAAAGTTTGATGACGTTGTCAGTCCCAGCACCAGCAGCCCTCCTCCCCCTCCTAACACCTTAACAACCAGAATCAACGGGGCTAAAGAAATTGCTCATTGATGCTCAGTTAACGTCATTAAAATCAGAGAATAAAAGAAACAAAGATCTTGTTCTTCAACAACAACAACAAAAAATACTTTTTGTTTTCAAAAAATAACTACAAAACTAAATACCTATGTACATACATACGTACCTCTCTCTCATCATGGCTGGGTCTGTGACAAAGGAAACACAATGAAAAATGAAATGATATGATAGGTGTATCAATTTATCAAATTCATTACCCTTAACAAGTATAACATAATACTTTAAACAAAAAAAGTAGCTAGAAATACTAGGAGGACGGACAGATAGTAACTCAATTCTTTTGGAACTGCTCAATTCTATCCTTTTTCTTCCTCTCTTTCCCATCTTCCAACAACATCATCAACAAAAATATCACCAACCGAAAATATAAAAAAAGCAGCACTGAATAAAAAAACTCATGATGAATAAAAAAGTGTGAAAACTACTACCACTTATTAATGTAGAGATGATAGAGGTGTACTTAGGAAGAATTCAGTGTAAAATTGTTATATTGTAGGTGAAATAACTTAACAATTCGTCGCCTAGTCAATTTTTATTTTACTTGCCGAACAAGTTGAAGCAGACGGTAGACAAAGAGTAACATTATCTAGTCAACTTAAACTAATACTTACCGTTTTTATGTAATCGACAGAAAACCTCTACACAATAATGATCAACAATTTTACTTATCTACTACTCAACTTTCCGCTTCCAAACAAAAAAAAGTAATTAATCGCAGCATCGCTATATCTCGCGTCCTTTTTAAGACAAGACACCATAACAAGTATGTATGCATAGGTTTAGAAACATAACTATATAGTTCGTAGAGTAATACAAGTACTGTATGATTTTTGTGCCACAGGATTAAATGAATAATCATATATTCAATCGTAAAAAATGAATCACACTTATCAAATCATCAAAATCTCAGCATTTTACTGACGTCCGCATAAATAAAAAAAGAGAGAAATACTAAAAAAAGTGTAGTGAGCCAGTTGCATCTTGCAATTAATTAGTTTTAATTTTAAAATATTGTATTATAGATGCAGTGCATCTTGTAAATATTTTGTGTCGGTGTGTGTGTATTGTGTATTTATGTGTTTAAAAATGATTATGCAATCGCAGTCACAATCAGCCCAAAAATGTTTAGTTTTAGTTCAGGTTGAAGAAAGGTTTGAAATGATGAGGATAATGTATCTTGTACACGAATGACATATATTTTGTGATGATGATAATCATGTTTAATTGACCAACAAATGGAAAATCAATTTTATCCTAATTAAAATCATTACGCGTGTAATCCTTTATGAAAAAATATTTAATATGGAAAATATTGTTCACAAAACGAGTTTTGGTTTTTGAGAGTTTTATTAATCCAAAAAGTGAATTTTTTTGTTTTACCAAAACAACAAAACCCAAAATTCATGAAGGAAAAATGTATTAAAATCTCTTATATTGTATATCAAACCTCCTCTCTGTACCTGCCCTATCTAAAGCACGAAAATAAAGACACCTGAAAATTTAATTAATGTGCAAAGGTCATCTTCATCAATGAAATTATGTACTACAAATCTGATTGATTACAAAGTATAATGCATCAAAATTCATAGTACAAAAAAACTCAAACTATAAGATGTCAACGAAAGCATATATATTTTATATTCTATGTGAATACTACACCCTACAGCACACAACAAAAACTTATGGGAATTGAGCACGTGTTGTCGTTAATACTTGACGTATTGACATGACATATCATCAAGGAATCAAATCTGAGATAAAATTACTGCCGACCTAAGCCTCCGAACTATGAATGAATTTAGTTTATCACGTAGAAAAATCTCCCTGTAAGTTTAAAACGTATGGGTTTAAATGTCTGTTTTTTCCATACCTTCAAGAATCATTGCATTATTTTCTGATATTGATTGATTGATTAACTTTAGTATAGTGTCATCTTATACCAAGTAAAACAAGCTGTTCGCCTTACAGCAGCACATTACAATGTAGTTTCCAACACCATATTGTCAGGCAAGGAAAAATATTCCAGATCGCATTCAAATATACAAAACCATCCTTTCCAAATCTCATTCGGCAACGATACGCAATCAAATTCATTAATTTTTCAGCGCATAAGGGTTCGGCCTTCTATCTTACTCATCAAGTCAAGGCGTAAGCTGTAAATGGTAAATTTCGTATTGATAGCGAAACACCACAGTAAGTATATATTGTTTTTTAAAGTTTGTGCTGAAGAGTATGCGTAGAGTCATGCATACGTCACAACGATACCGGATAGCTATCATCTCAATGCAGTGATTTGCGTGCATTGCATATTATTTCTCACTTGCTTTTCCAAATGGGCCTACACAGCTGTAATCCTGATAATGGAATGAAACTGCTCAGCTCATGTTTACATTTGACACGTCGTCCTCGTCAATCATGGATTCAAGACGGATGGTTTGCTAAATGTGAAATTTTAGTTTGAGTTCTAGTGTCTAAAAGAGTTCGTCATAAATAATACTTGATACGCTGTAGTTCGCACATACTTTTTTGGGTGTCATCTGTGTACCTAGTAATATTAGTAAGTTTACAGCAAAACTTTTTGGCCTTGGTTCTTGATTATTTCACTATTTTGATCGGAAACTTTGCCGCATTTCACAAACTATAATGAAGTAACAGCAAAGTCACATCTTTAAAGAGGGGGAAATATTAACTCACTTTGGATTATCCTTACAGACAATTTCTAAAGACTGCATTCACTGAAAAGTGAATTATAAAAATACGTCAAGATGATGGAGGATCACCAGGTAAAATAGCTAGTATCCTGATTTTATCCAGTATAACTGCAATATTCATATTTATTAAATCCTATTTATTCTATTTCAATATTTGTCCTTCTGTCAGGCGTTGCTGATGAATACGGATGACGACGAAGGCTTGGGCTTTGGTGAAGAAGGTCCAGATGCCAAAGATCGTTTAAGGTAATTGGACTAAAACTACTTACTGCTTTCAAACAGACTACAACTCCAGATTTTGAATAGTGGATGGAAATACCTGTTTTATTTTCAATTTTCTTTGTAGGCACCCGATAGTTGCCTTCTTCCACGTGTTCTTTCGAGCTGCTGCTATAATTGTGTACATGCTATGTGGCTGGACAGGGGCAGGGTTTGTCCCAAGTTTTGTCACCGTTGTTATCCTCCTCTCATTGGACTTTTGGACTGTTAAAAATATCACTGGTATGAAAATCCTGGGAATGAAAACAGTTTTAAAATGTTTTTGAATTATTTATGTTTCCATATTACGTATTTGTTTCTCTTTTTAAAGGACGCATCTTGGTAGGACTTCGTTGGTGGAACTACGTAGATGATGATGGCATTAGCCACTGGGTATTCGAGAGCCGAAAGGGAGCACGAGCTGGTGGAAGACCACCAGAGCGGAGGGTATTTTGGGGAGGCTTGATTCTCGCACCAGTTGTTTGGTTCTTTTTGTTCATGTCATCCTTCTTCACCTTTCGGTTTCAGTGGACGGTATGTACAATGGTTTTTTTTAAATTGACGTTTTCTCTACTGAAATTGTTGGTAGCAACTTATTATCTAAAATCTATTATCACTATTTTCCCCCCAGATACTCGTGATCCTGGCTATGGCATTGAGTGGTGCTAATCTCTACGGATATATTCGCTGCAAGCTAGGGCATAAGCCAGGAATAGCTGACGCTACTGGAATACTGCACTCAGGGGTAACTTTTCATCAATACTTCTAGCAAAAGTACACTCTACATCCATTTTATAAAATGTTTTAAACCAAAATCATTCTAATTTCAGCTTCAAACAGTGATCTTCAACCGAGCCACAGGCGCTGCAACAACTGATCCCACAGCACAAGCTTTCACAGCTCCAGCTCATGTTGTCTGAATAATTCCAGTCATGTCATTATTATTGATCAACTGATAAGTAAATGTAGTGCTAGTAATTTATTTTTAAAGTGTTTGTCGATCAACCAAACAAAAAAGCATTGTGTTAAGTAATTAATTCCAAGCCAAACTACATAATATATATATATAAATATATATCATGCAAGCGCAAGGAAGTAATCAGTTTGTGAACGGATTTTAAGCGATTTTATACACTTCGGGCGTCAAGTCATGCGTTTTAGTTATTGTTACGCCTCCACTAAAAAATTTAGGCTTAAAACACAAAAAAAGGGCATGGTATAAAATTAATAATACTGTGCAACTGATTTTGTGACAAGTATTGTGGGCGGGTGAGCGATTATTGAATAAATTTACTATATTTTGTTGTGATGCTGTTAAATGAATACTAATTGAGACAAAGGATTCACACCTCTCTTATTTTAAAGAACTGCTTTTTATTAAAACAATATTTTGGAATTGTTCTTATGCAAGTCCAGATGAATATTTTAATAAACACGATTTTTACTTGTATCTAACGAAATAATGTTGAGTTAGTAACTAAATATTTTTGTTAGCATTGAAATTATGTATGTATTTCACATACTATAGGGTTTCATGTCACACTGTTTCGTCGACAGGGTTTTTTCTTGGCTTAAAAAGTTAATCCATAAATACACATTTATATATATTTTATTACGTACATGATAAAACCTTCTTCAGACTTTAAAAATTAAACTTGGAATCACAGAAAAATATGGTGGATCTTAGACTTGTATAAATATACGGTGCACATCAATATTCATTTATTGTGTGTCCTTGTTGTTTGTGGTAAGCTAGCTAGGCGGTATATGAAAATTTATAATTACAGAAACATTATATACAAACATCTATTTAGCTTTAACAGTAACTCCATAATATATTTAACTATGCAATAGTTTTGTTGACTGATTGATGATGATGATCTGATCTGTGACGACGTGGTAGTGCGATATTGATTTGCTCTAAAATTACGCTAACTCCTTTTGCACTTTGTATTTTTGTAATTTCAAGGAGAATATTTATGGTAGCATTCTGAAGAAAAACAAAGGGCTACTGTCTGCAGGGATGAAGGTTGTAGGTTGTATTCTTACTTTAAAACGAACGAAAAATGTTCAGTGATACAGAGAACAAAGTAGTCGACTTCTAACGTGCGCTGCTAACTAAAGATAACTTGAAGAATGTAGGTTTTACTTGTAAAAATTGTAACATTAGGCATATATTGTGTATGTAGGTTTTTTGTTTGGCTACCGACTTGATTGGTTGTTTGGTATGGATATTCGGTGTTTTGGTTTGACTTTAAACGCTCTGTCCAGGACAGGGAAGTGTTTGAATATGTTGGCATAGAAATATAAATGGAATCCATCAAGAGATTAAAAATTGAGCGGTCATTCCGTTTGCAGGTATCAATTTAAAAAAAGCTTCATCATTGGCCAAGAGATCATAGGTGAATCACGAGCTGTCAACTGGAATCACTCCAACGCCAACCCCACCCTTAAAGTTAAAAACATTTAATGTCACAGTTAGTTTTAATGGCTTTATATAAATTGACAAAGTTAACAGGTGTTTAAGTAAGTTTTACCTCATGAGCGCACATTGGAGGAGCATTCTTCCAAGTATTCTTGACAGGATCATAAACCTCAACTGTGGACAAGTTTGATGCTCCGTCATATCCCCCAATTGCCCATAATTTTCCCAAATTGGCAACTAGGGCAACTCTGCTCCGCATTAAACTCATGGGAGCTACTTCTGCCCATCTGTAACGAATTCGCATAGATACATGCATTACGAATAATTCAACCATGTATTGTTAAAGCTCTAATATATAGAACAAATCTTATTTAAACTTACTGATCAGCAATTGGGTCGTAGACCTCAACGGATCTGAGAAAAGTGGATCCATCATAGCCACCGCAAACATACAACTTATTATTGAGAGAAGCTGCTCCTAATCGACATCTCTTTGTCAACATTGGGGCTACTGGTGTCCATTGACCTGTTTGTGGGTCATATTTCTCCACCTTATCAAAGATAAGACAAAATATGTCATTTGGTTATAGGCTATCATTTATCATGTGTATACACATTTGCAAATGATTACACTCACCGAGTCAAATATTGACAACCCATCATGTCCACCAAGTGCATAAATATAGCCCTGGAATGCGACCACACCTGCTGCACTTCTATGCTTTGTCATCGACGTGGTCATCATCCAATCATTCTTTTCTGGGTAGTAGCATTCAACAGTGTTGAGGGAGGATGTTCCATCATACCCTCCACAAACATAGAGACGATCATTAAGAGCTGCTGCTCCTACAGCACTCCTTCTGAAATTCATTGGGGCAACCTTGCTCCATGCTTTGGTATTTGGATCATAAACTTCCACAGTGGCTAATCTCTCCTGTCCATTGAATCCACCGATTGCATACAACCGATTTTTCATTACAGCTACGCCAACCCGACTTCTCAACATTTTCATAGCTTCTGCTACCTTCCATCGGTCTGTCAAAGGGTCGTAAACTTCCACTGTACTAATTGAATCTCCTAAAATCAAATATTTAATTAAAATAATATGTATTACTCATCGAACTAAAATCTAACCTTACAAAATAATACTCATCAAACAGCATAAAAATAGGCTTAAGTAAAACAACACTTGAAAGCAAATCAAAAAGGAATGTTCCTTTCTACATTCTAATTATGTTTGCCTATTACTACAAAAAAAGAAAGAAATTTGATGATGGAATGAAATTGCTTTGATGATACATAGTAGTTTTTCATACATATGCCTATTAGCACAGCTGCCAAATTTGTTTTCTACCTCTCTCTCTCTCTTTGAAGCAAAGGATGGGAAAGGTAATAAAAAAATCAGACGAAAATATTTTTGGATAAAAAGCAAACAAGTGCAAAAATACCAGAATAGTTTAGAAGGTTGGGATTTTGTGACCATGTACCCGACTTGGTGAGTCCACCAACAACGTAAATCAACCCGACCACGTCATCACAGCATCTGGGTCTTGTTCGGAATGTCTGCATAGAGGAACGTCTCTCAGGAAGTAGGTAGTAGTCACGGGCTTCGTCAAGTAAATCCCTGTACGCAGTTATCAATTTAATACATTATATATTTAGGCAACCGTATTGTATTGTTTGAGACAAGCCAAAACTGAAGATATTATTATAGTATTATGCTACAAATACCGGCATTCATGAGAGCTTCTGATAAGTTGTTCTGTTGCAACATGGTCCGTAATAAATTCTGGGGAGAGAAGTGGCATTCGAATGAACTTGAGTAAATGTGGTAAATGAACACCACGCATTTCCGAGTCTTTGCGTACCCAATTCATTAGTACGGTGTATACCTTTCAAAGACAATAGACAATGACTTGATAAATGACTTGCAACTGTTAAAGGATATGCATGATAGCCTTAAGTGTTTCATTGTTTTCATCCACTCGGGAGAAACCACGCACCTGTTCCTCTGACTCTACATTAAGGTCATCACACCCCAAAATGTTCTGTACGTCCGTGACACTGAGCTGGAGGAATTCTTCAGATCTTGACACATTGAGAAAGTGCTTTTGAATGAATTTGTCCGCTTCTTTAACAACAGACTCACAGTGTAGGGTGTCCACAAATGCGCGAATGCCCAGAACATTTTCGCTTGTCAGTCTGAAAAAAGACACATGCATTTTTTATCAGGATTCTTCACCCACAACCGCAATCATAGTACTAAACATATTGGAGTAGGAATAATACCTTCGTGTAAGGAATTTGGCACAAGCATCCTTTACTTTGTTCAGTTGCAGAAATGACGCACACATCATGATACTCTGGACATTGTTTATGTTGATCATGATGCGCCCCGTGTAAGCAAAGTTTACAAGGGATTCGAGAGCTCTGAAATAATTCAGGAAACATTATTATTAATCTATTGACTTCAATGTGTCTCATTTCCAAAAACATCCATATCTAAAAACTTACTCATAGTCCATTCCTTTCAACGTCACTTCATTTTGCTTTGACTCCATCATGTCCGTTGTGAACATTGCATGGAAATATGGAATGGTAGCTGCTAAGACGATACGGTGGGCTTGGATTGCATTTTCGTCTACCTGCAAAGTTTTAAAATAAAATCGTGTCATACTGTTGTTCTACTTTTAAGAAGGAAGTTAACAGGCACGTAGCTATTATGATCACGAAAAAGGACGTTCTATTTTCAACTTGAGCTCATGTAGCTTTTCATGACAATCCCTCAAGTGATAGTGAAAAAAAAGTAATACGCACTACTATTGAAATGAAACCACAGAGTCACATTGCTGATTACGGCTTTTGTATTTTTCTCAAGCAATTATTAAAATCAAAAGCATTTCAATCCACAGGTTTAAAGGAGCTACTGGTATTTCATAGAGACTGACTGAGGCTCGCTTTCAATTATTGCATTGATAGACACGGAAAGTAAGCATAGCGTAATGAAGTTGTAGCAATAGAATGCCTAATTTTATCTTGATGAATAGAGCTTGTTTCCACTTTCCACCTTGATCTATTTACCACCTACCTTCGCATTAGACGCGTCGTTATAGCATTATTATTACGGGTGGCTCAAGAAAATGAAGCAGTAGATTATTATTACTGCGTATGTTTCACACTGAAATTTGTGGAATATACACACATAAAAACTTCCATGTACGTAATTATTTTTGTGCTTCTCCCAAGACTCTGGCTTATCTTTTTTTATAGTCGTCAAGATTATCTTTCATAGAATCGCTAGTATCTTTCTCCTTATATCAAAGGCTTGCACAATTTGAAAAACATTTAGGTTGAGCGATCATCATCTTGATAATCGTGTTTGGTTTCACTCACTGATCTATATATGCTAATCAACGAGGAGAGAAGTTGAAAAAATGCGGTTTTGGTGCATTTTTTTGGGATTCCTAGCTGTCCAAAAGTTTGTTTTTTACCTCTTTCAAATGTAATAAAATGAGAGATAATAAAATGGACCATGTTTTTCACTCATTCATATAATCACCAGGGGAATTTTACTACAACGGTGGAAAGTAAAAATAGCCAGATATTAGATTCATCATGACCTATCCTTATACTTAATTTTATGTTAGAAATGAGCAACTTCCCGTGTTTTCTCGAGCTAGGTCATGGACGACTAATTACAGAGATGGGTGTACATAACGTAGTTTAGTACCTTCCTGTGCAAACTTCCACAAGAAATGCAGCACAACTGAACCATAGCCTATTATTTAAAATCGGGTGGTAGTAATGGATTTCCATGTGTATTTTTTTGTAAACCCATATATTTTGAATTTTACTCCAGTGTTTGCATGTTGGAAATTTTAACTTGTACTTGAAATTATTAGTATGGAATATAAAAGTTTAGCTCATTGCACCACCTGTCATTCAAGGTCAGAAAACATAATGAAATTAAAAACGATAAAAATGTCCAGCATCTAATCATTTTTATGGTGATGATAATACGCTACACATCAAGTGCTTTATGTTTGCATGAGACAATTCAGAGGAGAGCCTCTTTTTCTTGAAGAGGATTCAAAGTCAATGGGAGCTGCTGCTTTGCGTGTTAAGCTTATTAAAAATTATTTATTACAAATAAAAATTACCTAATCCACTTACTTCCCATGGATAATGATATTTGACGAAGACAAAGTATGAATTTGAAAAGGAGGAAAATCTTTTTTAAGAGCGTTTAAATATGTGACACTTCGTTCCGCATATTAACTTTGCCTGGAGGTTGGTATAAGAATAGTTGTTTATAAAAAATTAGAATGTGTGCGTGCTGGGGAAAACTATTTTTGGGATATCAAATCTCTAACAAAAATGTTGCTAACATTGTACTTGTTATGCTGGAAATAATTACATGGTTACTCTACCAAATCATTGACGAGTACACGTTCAAGTATTTGGTCTCACGCTCTAGAGAACATTTATTCGTCATAAAGTAAATGAAGAAAAATTACATGCGAAATCTTCCTAAATCCAGACATCCATCCTTATCAACATAGAATTATTAAAAATTGTTGCGAACTACCCTAAAAGCACTGAATATTGAGACTGGGCAAGGAAAGGAAGAAATGGGAAGAGAAGTAAGAGAAAAACAAATCTAAAATATCATAATGGCTATTCATCTCCTAAATTTCTAATAGACAGACAGCTAATATCTTTTCTGGAACAATACAACATGTTCTTTAATGACTCGTTTACTTACTCAAGGAACCATAGCAGTTCATAAAGCCGAGACGAAATGCATTTTCACAAACTAAAAATACTTTATTATTAATATTGTATATACTAGAAGTTGTTATTTCACTTATCAAGTAGACTAAAGAGACTCCTAAATTGCTAGATATCAATTACTGCCATCATAATTAGATGAGAAAGAACTCCCACGCCATTTGAGGTTTTTTAAAAATATTTTTATTTTGACACGTATGCATTTGAAAATATAATTTGGTTTAGTAGATTTTTTGAAAACTTTTTTATTGATTTTGCAACAAACATGATATGGTTCTTGTACGGAATGTGTTTGAAAATCTCTTCTGCCTGAATTTACATTTTAAAATACTTATCCAAATACTTAGTGCCAGCAACGTTAGCACCAGCTCTAAAAACTAATGCAAACTCAACCATGCGTTTTTACGACTATTTTACTGCTGTCTACGAAGTGCAAAGGAATTGTTAATTTGTTGACTCTGCGGGGAAAAATAATAGACTTTCAGGCTTCTCTTCTTTAGTCCATGCAGATTTTACGAGCTAGCACCTGGATAGCAGAACGAATAGGTGCTTCACACATAAAAAAATCCAATTGACATTCTTTATTTTTTGTCGGGTAAACCACAATTTACGTCAACACCATTTTATTTTTGTTTCCAATGTTAGACAAGGGGTTTTAAAAGAGTCTTAAAAATTGCGTAATTTCAATTGCACTAAAGATACCTACTTAATCAATTATCACTCATCCTCATCAAGACCTCGTTCTGAGTTTTAGAGAAGCTACAGCAACATTATGCAACCTTGTTTTGACTGACTGACATGACCTATTTTGGATAAACTTTTAGTAACAAACAACAACATGACTTATTCTTTATCTATAAATCATGTAATCGCAATCGTTTTTATTAGAATGATAACAGAGAAGGAGCAGATAAAAAATCAAAACAAGATTGAATTTGTAAGTCTACAAAATTTTACCACTTAAATACACTCATTTGCCAATTCAAATTCAATGGAACTCATTCCGCCTTTGTTGTCAAAATCGAATTTTGTAAGCAAACACACGGCAGGGCTGAACAATGCCAACTAATTTGTTTTAAAATATATTGT
Source organism: Orchesella flavescens (assembly GCA_964034955.1). Taxonomy (NCBI): domain Eukaryota; kingdom Metazoa; phylum Arthropoda; class Collembola; order Entomobryomorpha; family Orchesellidae; genus Orchesella; species Orchesella flavescens. The sequence goes on from OZ035953.1 coordinate 46,978,721, forward strand.
TTACGCCAAAATGTCAATTCTAATAGAGTTGAGTCGTCAATGAATAATCGTAGGCGTGTTGTGCAATACCCACAAAAAATTGTGAGTTGTCAAAGATTAATGACTATGACTACCAAATTATATGTACATATGTGCGTATCAGTGTATCTATAGTTAATTCTATACATCCAATATCCAATCTTATGAGTTAGCAGTGAAAATGACGAAACCAAGCAATAAAAAGCGGACTGACGTGAGTTGAGAACAGGCGTGAAATGAGATGACGTGAACAAAGACTTGTTTTTTGTTTTTATTTCTCACAAACCATATAAGTATAATCCAGAATAAAAACTCCTCTGGATGGATATGGAATCTGGATTCATACAACCCAATCGGCTCAGAATGATCCTGACATTTGAACCTTGTATGAACGAAGATCAAGGCGTGTTGTTTTTTGCCAATTAGAATTCTCATTAAAACAACATTACGAACAAACATGCAAGCAAGGCAACGGAAAAGATTTTGTTTTAAGAAAATTGCTAGAAAGAACAAAGCACGATATTCTACCAACTAAATTTCGAGATTGTGACATTATATTTTGTAAATTGACGTCTACCTTTGAAAAATGGGAGTCAAAATCAATAGGATTCTTAGCAACGTAGAATTGAAAGTACTTGTTACATAAACTCTGTACACTGCCGCAATGAAAAGTTGCGTAATTAAAATCATGTACCAAGTCTCTTCATCACTGCACTGACCACATATTCATTATCGCTTGATGTAATCATAATCATTATCATCTTTATCATCCTAAACCAAAAGAAAATTATGAAGCTTGTGGAATCAAGTGCATCATTAATTTTTTCCTTGTCTGAAGCAAATCCTTTTCGATTTCATATTTCACACAATTTATGCAACGGTTCCTTGTGTTCACATAACATGTCAAATTTTTGCCAAAAATTGCGGCTGCCTTTACCATCTAATCACTCACTTATCGTCTGTTTGCAGATGCTAATACGATGTTTACTTTTATCGATTTTTGTTTAAACCAATGCATAAGAAAACACTTGAGAGATTTACACTGCACCTGCTTCACTATTTGACTAGAAAATATATTTACATAAAAAAGGGGGAGGTTATAAAACGCACCTTGAGTGTGATATCGCAGAGACGACCTTCACTGCGAATTTGATCCATCACTGGAAATCCTTCCAAGGGCAAATCCTCTTGATGAAACTCTTCTGGCTCTGTTTCCTCCGTCATCATAAACTCATCCGACACTTCGCTCTGTTAGAACAACATACATAACATCATCATAATCAACATCATGTCAACAGCTCACCAAACCAATTATAAACGAAGCGTTGTTAATCATTATGAAAAAACTGCAATCATTCAGCAGAAACAGTGACCATGACTGTGTCGTAGTCATGAAACATATTGAATGACCGTCCATACGTTACCCCAAACCTATAAACTTCTTAGTCATTCACCATAAACCATAACTCTTCTCCACCACATATTATTATTATTTTCATGACATTACAACATGTTGAGTTGATACATATTATAAATACACGAAACAAAACGAAGGCCCATGATACAAATGTTTGTATATCATTATCAAATGAAGACACTTTACAGTTTTATTTGCAATCAATTCATCAGATGAACATATGTCACATTATCAGTTTTATTGCTTTTGTTGCCACTTCCTTGAAATGAGAAATATAATATGGGTGATGTGCATGATATGCACGTATGAATGTATTACTCTTCTGTCCTTCTTTAAATATTTGGCCTAGAGCTCGGCCAAGTCCATTACCTTTGTGACACCTCAACCCCTAACCTAGCAAGTCATGAAACGGTATGCCACGCCAAACCACCAAACTAAACTTTAAAAATGAAAATGGACATAAAACAACTTCATTGCATTTTGCATAACACGTGTGTGCAGTTTACTCGCATCATTGTTTAGCAAGAGACGACTACATGCACCTTTTCTGGTAATTACTGAGCCGTGTCTCTGCTGCTGCTGCCTTTTTTTACAGACAGTTTATCTACTCAACAAAAAAGTACATGATGTGTATGGGTTGGTGTGCTAAGTTTTAGAAGCAGCACCACCAGCGGCTGCTGCTGCACCTTCAGATTTGGATTGCATATTACGTACAAAAGCTCAAACATCAAAAACTGTAAAGTTCAACAGCGCTCTTCTAAAAATGAACCATATATACGATACTTCTATCTATCATTATCATCAATTTTCGTTTGCAGTCGTAATCTATTTTGTAACATAAACTGGCTCCCAAGAAACATTTCGCAAAAATTCTATGAACACGTTGTGTTGTGACGTGATTCTCTTTTCAGACGGTCTGCCCAGGCTGCTTGGAAGTTGTAAGAGAGAAGAGAAGAGATGAAATTTCAACCATCAAAATGATCTTGTATGCAATACGATTTCATTTCAATGCAAGCACCACCAGCCAACAAGGAGTATCTATCATCTTCTTTCGCAATTTTAGTATTTTGTAGTTTATGGTTTCATATCTTCAATGTTCATGCCGATTTTGAGAGACGCAACGATGAATTACTTATATATCGTATATGATTGCCCCCTTTGTTTTTGTTTGCTTTTGCTGGTACTGGATCCACACATCCTGTTGGTGGGATGATGATGAGAAGGACCTGAGACGCAACCTCTCAATTTAATATAGAATATGGAATCGTGTCGAACGTTGTGTTCTTTGTTGTTGATAATTGACTTAAAATTGCCAGATTTGCGAAATAGGCCAAAAGCGAATAATTTTAAGGATTAGTATGAGCTCAACCTATTCATTAAGTTGGTTACTCGAGCTAAATAGATTATTACGGAGATGAAACACACAACACACGCTTCCTTTCCTCACCTAACCAAGAACATCAAATCAAGCCTCAATAATAATAATACTATGTTAAGGAAGGATCATGAGAAGGAATTTAATAATAACTGATTTATGCTGAGAGAGAACTTTATGTACGTGTCTACTACCTACGGTGGGGAAGTTAAATCTCAACCACAGCTCCTATTTCCAACTTCCTCACTAACAAACAGTATTTGCATGTCCTGATTTAATTGAACATATAGACATATGAATCCTACATTATATCCCTTTTTAATGATGGACAACACCGCTACATGCTTTATTAACATATTTTTTTCACGATATGTAGTTCAAAGCAATTCATGATCAAAAGATTATATTGAGTTGGCAGACCGAAGTCAAAGCTAGGCCAGATGTACTTTAGTGATTGTCGCCCTCATCTTTCGTTACAGTAAATATAATGTATTCTACATTTTCCCTTTGAACTCACTGTGTAAGTATGAGTGAATGAGAAGAGTGTACGTGCACTCAATAAATGGTCACAGTAGAATAGGTAAACTGAACTCAAGAGACGGCGGACATATGTACTTAAAGTGGCAGGAAAAACGCGAGCAAGGCAAGACAAGATAGTGTTTCTTAACTTTGTATCTTTATCATCATTCCAAGCTAAAGTGAAGCGGCATCATTAAACAAGTTTTGTAGTCCACCGCACTGGACATTCACTCACATGTGCTATTAACTCAAGCCTCACCTCAACCTCAACTCGTTTCATCTTCATTCTAAAAACTTGTCATTAAAAAGCTAGCATCTACATAACTACGTACAGCATAGCAGCAGCAGCAGTCTTCAATGACAGTGATATAAAAGGGATTTGAGTAGAGTTTAAAAAATCTTCATCAAGGAAAAAAACATGTCCACTTTCCCTTTGCCATATAAAGTAGCCAAGACATCATCATGAAGACGGATGACTAGGTCAACATAAAAAACCAGCTAATCCTTTACAATTATCTAGGTATAATTTTCCACATAAATGAAATTCTCTTTCTTCCGAAACAAGTTTTTCAATGTGTGTCCACTTAGCCTTCCTCATTCTTCTGAAAGCGCAATTCTTTCAAGGCCTTGCTTATGATGAATAGATGTAATAATAACTGCATTTGTACTTGAGAGGAGGAGGGAGAAGAGCCTATTCAATTTCTATAAAGTCGCATTAGCTCCCTCCAACCATACCACTAGAAAACTTGAATAGAAACATCATTTTATATAAAGAACGTCTAATAATTAAATAATCATCAACATCATTGAAGGGACACGACGAAAACAAGATATTCATATTTTTTTTTGCATAGAAGCTCTACTACTCTCCGATTTAAAGAAGTGTCCTCATGGTCATAATCACGTGATACCTGATGTGATGTGACATACCGAAGATGACAGGCTATATATGGTCACCCTAACTTGTTCAAAGACAGAAAGTTTTTTTTCTAAAGTAGTTAATTACAGGTAACTCTATGAGCATAAGCTTGGCGGCACATGCTGTGTGTTGTGTTGTGTTGTGTTGTGTTATGGTATTTTGGCAAAATACAAGAAGCCTCTCAAATACAGGTTGGGGTTTTGACAAAAAATATTAAGTCTATGGGATTTATTTGCAAAGATCATTCATGATCATCATGATTCATGCTGTTGTTGTTCATGATGATCACCATTATCATCATATACATTTATATACATATACCATGTAACGTTAATGCAATGCAATGTTGATGATAATTTACCACTAGCTAGTAACTGCTTATATGCAGCTGTATCAGCACACACACACTCCAACATGGGGCTTCGCATCGCAAGACCGTTTTGTTGAGTGCAGAAGCTAGGTCGTCGACTGCTCTACTTTGGGCTTTGTGCCTTCGTAACACTTTTTTCTCCACATTCTTTACTGCAAAGAGCAGGTATGAATAAATAAAACATGTAGGCATGTAATACACATATGAATGCAAGCTTGAATTTATAATATGCAATAATGAACATGCCATTATAGGCCTTTATGTAGGTATTTTTTTTACGAAAAAAAACTCCATTCGGTCGCTTGCCTATAGCACAGTACAATACAATACAACGCAGCACATCGCATAACATTACATCCTGTCCTTAGCTATCCTCTCTTGTTGCAGTGCTAAGGCAAATTGAGCTTGTCATGCCTTTTTTCATTCTGTATTGAAACATTTTTTTGATGACGATGATGATGTATACTTTTTATTGTGAAAAAATAAGTGCGTATTGTAACATGCATTGCATGCATCGATATTAAAAAAAGTTTGTAATGTCCGTAGTTTAGAAATACGCACAGGGATATGCTGACTTTGTGTATATATGTGTGTTGGATGCAAGCATGTGTGTCCCAAACCCAAAAGCGGTTACAAACTTATAAAGTACATTGTCACGCAGTTTTACAGGTTTCTGTTCACAAGGCCAAAAAAGTCATACGCTACTGACTTGACTGACATAAAAGAACAACATGAAAGCTGACTAAACTATATAATTACTATCTAAAAGATGGACAACAAATTAGTGTCAGTGAAACGGAATTTTGTTTCATGGCAAACTCATGAAAATAGTTTTTTTACTCTTATTTTGCTATGACTTGTCCAAAATCCCTGTTTTCATTTCAATAAGGAGTAATTTCCACCCTGAAGAAATTCCAACGTAATCAAATTGTCAAAATGAAGGCTAAACTATTATTAAGTGCTGTGTTTAATATACAGTAATAAATGATAGTAATACAATGTTTTAGGTTTGAAAGCAGCAGGTAGGTAGTATATTATGAAAGAGCTACTACTGCTGGCATTCGAGCACTACTAATCATTTCCTGCATCTCCTTCTTGGTTTTCTGTTATTTGTTTGCTATTTTAGTCAGGTGTCATATTGTTCATGAGGATGACTTTGCCTTTCCGTCCATCCAAGCCCAAAATGCAAAACCAATAGGTTGAGCAGGAACGACTTTGTTTTGCAACATTTGAAGGGCATCCAAAATACTTTTTAGAGGCTTTTGAACTCTGCTACAACTATAAGTACAATATGGTACAAACTCTCTCTCTCTTGGGAGAATGAATGACATTGTAAAAATGCAAAAAATATTCAAGAAGTAAAGAGAGAGTCAGAGTGCACTTGAATGAGGCTGCGTAGTAGTAGTGGTCGTGGTGGTGGTGGTCTGATATGGTGGTTGTCATCGTGTTCGTATTGATGAAAAAAATCTTCTCATTCGAATGAAAATCATGTCAAACTCATTCCTTCCACACACACATCATACAACACCACATATACGTGCGTGGCGAATGAACGTGCAACGTGCAAAAACTATTGATATTGTATTGATATCGATTCTTTTTTGATTATATAGGATGAAGCTTTGCATGATGTTATGAAATTGCAAACTGCAGTTCTGATTTGGCTACTTAGTTCTAAGTCCATACTCAATATTGACATTCTGCTTGTCCAAGGCATCCACCAACCAATTGTTTAACAATCTCTATCCCTCAAACTAAAGTAGTTCATATCAGTTTCCCAGAGAGAGAGAGAGAGATGGATAAAGGTTAATGACGAATATAAATAAATAACGTGATCATCGTCACTCCACCAAGAGTTGTAGTGACAAGGGTGACCTTACAATTTACAAATTCCCTTCTTTTCTCTCTCTCTCTATATCACGATGTTAATATATGAAAATCTGTCCTCTTAGCCTTATTTTCTAGAGATGTGGTGTGATGCTTGATGCTTATACCTATTCCATACCAGTAATCATGCATAAGATTAGCATTTTGTTGTAAATTTGCATACTGTAAGGGATAAACATGAATAAATTTTGTTTATTGCTAGAAGCCAACCTTCCGACTTGGTGACATATTTAAAGATTGGTGGAGGCTTCCTTTTCCCACTAAACAATATAAATGCTTATATTTCTTCCGATTCCGGTATCCTACATGGATGTATGGCACTTAAAAACACACAGAATTCAATTTGAATCACAAGTCAATTTGAATGTATGCACTTTGAACTATATTAATTCTCACATTTGATCAGCACACAAATGTCATGTCACAGAAATCATTTTTTATTTTTTGTTCACAACTCATGTCATGTCAGCTCGCTGCATTGCATTGCTGTCAAAGTCAAACTTAACTCAATACATGTTGACGACATGAAGAGAAAGTTTGCAAAACCCAACTTTAGAAACTCCTTTTCAATTTTTTTCTTATCAGTTTACATTCTAATGAAAAACCTCTCAAGACTAAAATTTTTCGTTTATGGGATGAATGGTAGCGTCACAAAAACTTTTCGTGGCTAAAACTTATTTTCCCGACATGTCAAATGTCATTGATTGATTGATTGACTTTATTAACGTGTTTGATTGTATCAACCTTATAACAGGCTGGTCTCCCTACAATAACACAGACATAATTAGTAATGTAGAATCCAGTAATTACGGATAGTCATCAACCTCATCGCTACAACTAAGTTAACTATAGTGCACCTCTCACATCAGATCACATCACAAACCACATCCTAGAAGGAATATATACTAGAAACTAGTCAACCGGAATATCAAATCACGTACAAAAAAAATTCTCACGGAAAAGAGAGTTGTAACTAATGTAAATATAATATAATGAATGTGAAGTGAAGAAGGAAGAGTGTTGAGACTTACAGAGTCTATCGATCTTCCCAATACCAGCACTGAATGCTAACTGAACTGAACGCATGGGATGCTGAAGTAAGTAAATATTGAAGGTGAGGTGAGATAGTCAGAGTGGTATGGTATATTATGGTGATAGCTTTAAGCTTTAAATACTGTGCATAATCTCACAAAACACGTTGTTTGTAGTTTATAGCAGGCAAGCTCTCGCTTATCGCTTTAAAAAGTACACAAGTATATATGTATATATGTCTACGCTCATAATCTTAAATATTTTGCTTGTGAAATGAATGAGTAGTAGTATAGTTGTTATGGTATAATAAATCCTACATTATTATTATGCTTGTTAGTTTCACGGGAAGTCGAGGAGTCAACAGGCTTTTAAAATGTGGTTACCATGTAATAATAATCACAATCAGCAGGCTCTGCTTATACAATCCTCCTGATAAAATGAGAGGGAGTAGTTATTATGTGCAATACATTTACCATGATGACTACTACATTGCATTTCTTGTAGATATATTATGACGATTATGATTTATGTTTATGATAATGTATGATACACATTCAAACATTTTTATTGATGCATGCCTAATAATGTCCTGCTACTTAGGCTTTATCCCGTGCTCCCAGCCATTTGCATTGTTGGTGTGACACAATACAGTATTTAAATTGAAATTAAAGCACATGCTTTTGGTTGTTTGTATGCAATGCTTCTTGTTGTCAACCGTAAAATTATGTGGTGGGGAGGTTGTGTACGGAATATTTAAGACCTCTTTCAAATCCTGACCATTATGTTGTTTACGTTTTTATAAATTGGGGGTGACTATGGCCGACGGCGTGCCGAAATACATATGACCATTATTGACAACTGTTGACGTTGACAGAACTTGCATGTAGTATATCCAACATAGTGGTGTGGTGATTAGGAAAAAATGAAATATACAAGACTATATTTGTATGTAAGTACTTAGAGCTACCTCTATAGTTTTCATAGAAATAAGGATGAGTAAATAAAATATTGTATGCGTTGCTGTTCATAGCAGATCAGTGTGAAGTGAGAATAATACTCAAACCAGAGATGATTCAGAATGTAACCATGTAGTCGTGCCTAGCGGAGACACATACGCAAGAGCCGCCTCTCCTTTTTGTATGTGAATTTAACTGTCAATAGAAATTCCAGTGTTGGTGGCTTACAATTGCAAATTAGTTTCTGCTAATTGTTCTAACTCTATTCGGATGTCTAATTTCAAGCCGTGTCCAGAACGGAAGCATTCATACTTTTTCGTGACTGGTTTTTTAACTAGCCAACCCCAATCGTATTACACGGTCACCAAAACTGGAGGATGAATATTTTGCAAGAAAATTCCAAATAATTTTTTGTCTCATACAGGGAACAGTTTTTTGTCCAATTATGATGTATAACTAATAAACCCACATGATAAAAAGGTGGATTTAATAATTGATTAGTTATGTATCTTAATATATGGGGCTTTTCTTTCTACAACCACGCTGACCACTTGTTACTAGCTTAACATGAACAATTGGTGGCCTCCAGATGCCCTTAAAAACAACTAAATAATTACGACAAATACGGGAATAAATTTTACCTATTGACTCCGCCATAGAAACGCCAAAGGTATGATTAACTCAAAAAATATTACCGACTGATAATTATCACAAACTATTCTTTAACAAAAAAATCGCAAAACTTTTTAACACGTTCCACTCGTCATCACCGTATCATTCTTTGTATTTATGATATGACAGCTGAAAACTCCTTAAATGTATATTACTTATAAAGATATTCCAAATCAGAATCCAAGCCAAGCGTGAAAAAGTTTGAAAAAATTATCCACCGTACGAATGCTGGTAATAAATTATTGCATTGCAAAAGTGAAAATAAAAGGTTGCAACAGGATGCCTTGTGAATAAATACTATTTTGAAAACACGTTTGTATTTGTCACTCATCATGACAACCTGCTTGATGGTGATTAGCTCAAGTCAAACCTAACTTACAAAAGACATTCACATTATTATGTGATTATCTCATGTGTTTTGATGAAATATGGTGACGTTTCAAGCCAGCCTAAGACAGCGTTCATTTTACACTGAAATCCAAATGCTCGCATGGAATTTTAGCAGCATGTCAACCCAGCTGCAACATCATTCAATTCGAGTTGAGCTCAAAGCTGCTGCTGCTGATTATGATTAATATGAATTGCATAACATGAGTAGGTATTAGTTACACATTTTTCAACAGTATTTACCACCTACCAACCTTCCATGTTCCTTGTTTGCTCAGCAATAAAGTCAGGAAGGATGTATATGGCATAAATGGAATTTATAGATATTCCATGAAAATAAGTACACGTATGCTTATCAACGCCTATTAAAATGTTGCAACCCCAATAATTGCATTCATGAGATGAAGATAACTTTGTGTTGGTGGTACAACATTCACAGAATTTACATGATATTTCATGGAATATAAGTGCTAGGATGACACCACAAAAAAAATCCAAACAAACCACACCAGCAGGAAAGATGGAACTTTATAAACGAATTTATAGTTAACGCATAGCAGATTGGTATATACAAAAGGCAAATTCAATTGGACAAGAGTAAGTTTCACTGAACTAATCTGAAATTCCATTTCCTCTCTCAGTCTGACTTTCAACGTTTTTTATTTGGTAGGGGTGAACATTGAGCGTTGAATGATTTACATAGATTCAAGACATTTTTACGCCCCTTTGTTTTGCACTATATTTAATCCAAGTCGCCATTTTACTAATTAAAAAATGAGACATATGGAAAGGGTATCATGACAACTGACTCTTAAAATATCATAGTTAAAGCTAGAAAATATAGTTAAAAGCTAATATGAATTAATATCTGTCAGAAAACTTACATCCTTTTGCTTGAAGAAGTTGGGGATTGGTGGAGCACTCAGAAGCTTAACATGAATGATCATTTGGAATGCATATCAGTCAACAAATGTGACTAATTTTTATATGAGTACAAATTCGCAATAAATGCTACCCTGCATAAAAGGACTAAATCACAGGATCACATTTTAAACTCCCTAAAAACACCAATGGAAGAAACAAGTGGTTTCATAGTCAGTCACCAACTAAATGTTTTTGTAGTAGGAAAGTAAAAAATTTAACTAATAGCGAGTACATACGGAGAACATACTTATCAAGAGAGAAACTAAGCAGTAGAAGAATTCTAAACAAAAAATCCTAGAGCTCTTTGCTCAATCAGCAGTAATAATAATAAGAGGGAGTAAAGAATGGTGAGTAGGAATGGCAATGTGACAAAATGTATGTATGTATATGTAAAGTTCATATTCTCTCTGGAGAAAGGAAAAATCTATATTTCTAAAATGCGCATGACCCTCAATTCAATCCAACATCGTAATGCACTTGATATGTTATAGATATGTGTGGAGTTGGGAGCTGGGAAAGCAGCACAAAGGCTTTTCTCCGAAAAGCTTCTAGCTCAAGTATAAATAGTCTTTCTGCGTTCGCGACTATACATAGCACCCCAAGGATTCTGGTGAAAGGGAATTGGATTGAATAGAATTGGGTTGATTTTCTCAGGTAATTCATGCTTTTGATAGATTATTGGCACGTGTCCCTTGTCTAATATTATCTCCATTAAAATGGAATATTATATAAGCCGCACTTGTTGAGCAATGAGTGGAAGGAGGAAGAAAAAATATGTTTAAAAGAGGAACTTACCTTGTTTCTTGAAATGAATTTCTTAAAAAGCCTTCCTTTCCGGAGCAAACTGGCCAACTGGAATTTAGGAAATGACCTTTTTGAACCTGTCCTTTTCCTGGCGTCCGTAAAATATGAAAAGGGTTGTTGCGTTTCTCTATCAACTCCACCGTCAACTCTTTCCTCCTCCATGACCACTGCCATGTTCTCGTCAACGAGTGGATGGTATCTGCTGGCTTGTCCACTCATGTTTGTCAACTTTTATTGTAGTTTGGGAATATGCAAAAATGCAATGTTCAGCCAAAATTAGGGCCGCAAGGAAAAACTAACAACCTCTCAAAAGGATGTGCACAATTGGAATTGGAACATGCAAAAAAGGTTTTTTTTTCTTCTTGAGTGAGAGTTAGTTGAGTGTGCCTATCTTGTTGGAGTGTGAGGAGTGAGCAAAGTGACAAGAATACATGTGTCTACACACGGTTTTGGGTATCTGTTTCTTTGCCTTGAATAAGAGTTTGGACTATCCATCCAAATCCAACAGATCTCCGACTTATACTTACGACTTATGCTATGCCAATGCCACAAAAATAGATACATGCGTACAAAAACAAGGGGAAAAGACTTGTCATTTTACTCCAATTGAAACTTAATGCCTAAAAGAACATCAACAACTCTGTCGTCAACAGGTAGGAGAAAAGGAGCGAAACTTCTTGTAAGAGACAGCTATCCAGCAGGAATGAAGGATAACAAGACCCCATCATCACTAATGGGTATGACGTTGGTGAGTGGGTGGTAACATCTTTTTCTTGTGAATCCACATAATACATTGTTTTGTCGTCTTTGATACCATTGCATTTTAATTCCAATCCAATTTAATTAATTGGGAGACAGACAAACCAAGCGTGAATGCTTAAGGTTGAGGACGATCCTTTCATTTAATGACTGCTACTTCACAATTTTATTAGTCTTATTATGTCTCATCTCCTGGTTTAACTAAAGCTATAATCTTTTTATCACATAACGCCCCAAGTCTATACTAACTACGTGATAGATGTAATGGCTGTCTCATTGTGTGTCGCGAAAAAATGACTCTTGTGCAAAAAGTTATTCATCCTTTCCCGTTTGCATGTCTAGTTTAATTCAAAACAAGGAAAAAATGTCAAGTGATTTAAGTTTTCAGTAAACTATTCAACAAACTTCTTCCTGTCAATCTCTATCCAATTTTTTTCTTCTTCACATGTGAATTAGCAGCCATTCTGTCTAAAGAGGAGAGCAATTTACCAGACACCTAATAGCTGACCAAAGTCTGCTCCTGAGTTTAATTGCGAGGGAAAAAAATAATAGTAGCTGAAGGGAAGCTAATTCTTGCTGAAAACTTCATGAAATGTTCATGCTCATGATGCTCGTATCACTCTTGATTCCAAACTTGATGACACATTGCATAAACATGATGTTTACAACATGATAATGACCCTTCATTCTATACAAAATAAAGTGATGAATGGTGGTTGCAATAATTATTTCAATGGATGTGAATGCGGATATTTGGCATAATTTTTTAAAGTACTTCACTTCATAAACTTTTATTCTCATTTTTACCATTTTCATTTCATCATCAACAACATTATAATCATTTTATCATCATCATTAAACGAAATTGAACTATAAACTCTTTCTGGAAGATACAGAGCTGTAACAAGAGGGAGAGAGATAGGTTGGTTTTTTTGGTTTTGTCGAAATCTGAATTATATTATATTATCATGCATTTATATTATTATTATCTATATTTAATTTATTTAATGGACTTACATGTTATGACGACGAATACAACCCTAAAAAAATCTCTGCAGATTGTTTCATTAAAACTAGAAAAAAGTCAGTTTTTTCTCCATTTGTATACAACAATGTATTGTATTGTGTATCGTGGCATGGTTATGCAATGTAGTATGCATCTATCTCCTTAAAAGACAAGTATTTTACTAAATAAGTACCATAGTTATTATTAAGTATATTTTATGTATGTATTTCGTCACAATCACAACATTTCATTTTGGCAAATTAGATACTGTCATCAAACAAACTCTAAAACACTCTTTTTGATATTATTACCAGCTACCTACTACACAGTCTACCACAATATTTTATATGGAATAATAATAATAATAACTTTCTTTACATAGTACATTTTATGCTATTCTATATATCATGGTAGTCATGGGCAGGCAGAGATATCGATGATCAAGAGAGAAACTTTTTTATAAATTGTATTGTAGTTTTCTATGCCAAAAAAATAAAAGACTACAAAAATATATCATAAAATAAAATTAGGGTGCTCATTATTACCTCCCGGCATGTTGGGTATGTTTGGAAAGTGTAAATTACGATAATTAAGTATAAATATTTGGTAATGTATGTAGATTTTACGATAATATATAGTAAGTATACCTTTATATCAACGTGTAAAAATGACTTGTAAGACTTTTGAATGTCTCTTCGATTTGACTTGTCATCATCATCATCATTAGGTTTTTTTTCTCTCCACAATTATCATGGATAAGTTTTATCACTGCGGAATACCAGAGGCAGGAAACAACTTTTTCTGCCGTTAACTAAAAAATATGAACCGATTCCTTTGTACGGTTCTAATATTGAAAGTTTTAATTACTTTAAAAAAGTTGTGAGTTGTGACTTCCAAAAAAGGATAATAATAATAATAAGTAATGTGAAGACGCTACTGGTCACCGGGAGAAATGTGTTTTCACTTGATAAATAAAAGTAATATTTTATGAAAGGAACAGACACGGAATAAAAATGGTGTGGGTAACCTAAAGTTACATATGGAAATGACATGGTAATAACTATATTGAAATTAAGTAGATATAACAGGTTTTTCTAAGAATATATCCAGTCTTTCGTTCATTTCATTCATCAAAAGAGAAAGGAAATGGGTTTCAAGGAGGTGAGAAGTATAATGAAAAGTGAGAGAAGAGGGGATGCTGACATCTTATGATTGGATGAGGAACACTGAAGATTATCCTGTGGAAATTCTTGGTTTCCCAATTCATAGCTCGATATTACCCCACTGCAATCCTAAAATGGAGAAGAAAATCTGAAACTTAGAACTCATTTTCAAATATAAAATAAAATTAGGGTATGTTAAAATGGTGATTTTTACGTACATCACAAAAGCTTTCACAAGACGGGCATTTGATTCCTCCACGGTGGAGCCAGCCATTGGCCAACAACTGGATTTTTATTTCTTGACCAGTGTAAGAGCATGTAAATGTTCGATTTGTAACCTACGGATAAATTAGGTAATAAATTGAGTATTTTCATGATTTGTGAACAAAAGTATAGAAATTTAGAATGGGATGATGGTTGAAGTTGTTACTAGAATGTGGAGCAATCCTCCTTCACAGAGATACTTGTAGCATCCAGAGCCCCAGTGTTGCCAATGTCGTTTTTGATGGCAGGATCTCTCCTCCCACATTTCTTTTGTGTGATAAAAGCATTTAGAGCCTTCACCATATTCCTCCAGTGCAAAGTTTTTGTCTGGCTCTGTGTTAACATTTCGACAAATTAGTAAAATTCCGATAAAAAGGAAAGGAGACACTAAAGTAGCTAAGGGTTTCCTAATATGGCACTCACCGGGATTGTTTTCATCATAGAAACAATGAGATCCTCGAATGACTACGCTGTTTGCCCTCCATGTAAATTCTTGGACGTATGGACAGTAGTCTGCTAGCGTGACGGAGCCACCATACAACGTCACATTCTCATCAGTAATGTTTTGTAACAAGTCAAAGTTCTATGTAAATAATTCCCATTACATAATATTACGAAACACTCGTACCAAGGACTCAAATAAAGGTTGCAAAATCACTTGCGTCATATAATGTATTTATTACCTGATACTCCATTGAAAGTGGTGCAGTGTATTTGACCAAATTACAAAGAGCTACAGAGCTGTGGTCTTCAGTGCATTGAGTTTCCAAAGGTTCTGCTTTCACCTTGTTACAATACGGAAGTGGGTCTTCACCCCTGTTAACCAAAACCAAGAAAGTTTTCAAGGATGCTTTTGTATGAAATAAAACTTTTTGGAAACTGAATGCAGAAACAAATATGTATATATGTATTTACCTATCTTTTGCAGCACTCATCCATTCCATGCACGACTTTTTAGCAAAGTCACATCCCAACCGGTGACCCCACTCCAAATGCTGAGCCATCTCGTAGTTAGCACGATACCATCCTGTGTCTTCCATCAACGCCAGTGTAATTCGAGAGTAGACAGGATTTTGTGTATGTGTTCCTGTCATGGCCTCATTCTATGTAAAATGGAAACAGAGACAATTAAATATCCAGCGGGATTTGAATTGAAAACCGAAAATTCCAAAATTCCTCACCTCGAAAATTCGTTTTTCCCAATGGGTTAATGCTGTCCCTTCCTCGCCTTGGTCTTCAAGTTCAGCACCTTCCAAATCAGGACAGTCAAAATGTCGTCTCACTTCTTTCACAACACGTGGCGTCACAATCATTTGCATTTTTCGGGTTATATATCCCTCTCTTACTTTCCAGTCCTTTCTCTCAACCATTTTAATGACTCTGTCACTCCATTGCCTTGCCTGCATTCTGTTTAGTAAGTGGATTAAAACGAAAAACATAAGTAAATCCTTGCTTTTCCACTTAATTCCATTAAGAGCATTAGGCCTTTATCGCATTACTCTGCATTTAGCGGTGGTTTCCCTTTGTTATCCCGAGGGGTTAGAGGATTCCCACTGTCATCCCGGTAAAATGCGTAGAGAGACACGGAAAACCCGAGAGCATGCAAAATCTCATGCTTTACGGTAGAAATGAGTGTGTCCAACTCTTGTGGTTTTGTGCTTATACTTTTCGGGCAGAGATTGGCGTGTCCAGCTATAGGCCTGGAAAACATTTATCGGAAAACGTTGACAATCAATCCAACACACAAAAAAAATCAGTAGCCTTTTTGCATTTGTGCTTCTTACCTATCTAGAGCCGATTCTTGCTGGCAGTGAGCTGCATACGCGACGGTGAAGCCGTGCTTGCAGCGATGAGTCTGAAGAGCTGACACATAAAAGACAAAGTCGGCGTCTGCAATTCCCTCACCGGCAGTGCTATTTGGAGCCACCCGGCAGTTTGTACCATTTTCATTGCAAACACGACAAACCTAAATCACACACACACGCAACAAAATCAGTTAAGAAGTCGTAAGAATTTTTATACCATCATATCAAATCACTAAAAAGAAGCTCACGCACATCCAAATGGTCTTCTGGAACTTGGACCTCTCCACACATGGTTTTGGCTTCACATTCTACTTTACAGTAGGGATGAGGGTCATCCGCTTTATAGTATACTTGTTGATTTGGACAACGCCTACGCATAAAAAGCAATTCCAATATGAAATACTACTTAAAAGGATTAGTTCCCCTTACTTTTGTATACAGTACTTTCCCTTTTCCAAAGTCAGCTATGAAAATTAAACTAAATTCACCTGTTCAGCACGATCGATCTTTCAGTACGACGGACCTTGAGAGCCCGCTCCCAATACGAGATAGCTTCCGGTAATACTGTGTTCTGCAAATAAACCAGATAGACATCATCGTCATTTCATCAACTCATCCATTTATAATTCCATTTTCCCAACTAGTGTTATTGCCTCTCTTTAAAAATTGAGGTAGCACTTACATTGATGAGCTCCTTCTTTTCCTGATCCAATCTGGAAAGTATTTAAACAAATCATCATCATCATCATTGTCGTTACTCAACTAATTGAACGTTTTTCAACGGGTGAAAAAGGAATGAAGCTAAAAATCTCTATGCATACTTATGTATATGTAAATACTCACTTGTGAACACTCTCATCATAATACAGAACGATACGAAGTGGTTGATCAATGCTCCTCTTTTTCATCACATGATGTGGTTCTATGAAAGCTCCATGGATTATCTGTAAAGGACCAATGTAAAAAGAGGTTGTTAGTGCTTTCCAGTTGGAAGTACTTAAAATAGTTTATTTTTCACTCTATTTCATCATCCAGATTATTGAATAGGATTGACATGACTAATGAGATAGGAGCCGAACAAGTAAATTAAGCAGCAACATGATATTATTTTCATCATCATCATCTTCACAATTTTTATAACCTGCTCAGGCATATCTGTTACTAATGTCAGGGATGTTCAGTGTTCAATCCAAAGAGGAAAGTCTCTCATTGACAAGAGTTTCTTTATGAGTAGTTTGAAAGCGTAGGAAGGAGAAATAATAATTGAATATACATATGCATGTAGGGTTGCAGGTGTACATTGCTTTCTCTCTGAGTTTCTATAGGGCATGATTAAATTTCAGAAGATTATTAGCAGCCAGCTAGTTCTCACTTGAATAAGATCCGTTTCATTTCATTTGACGACCTATAGTAAATATTCCAACGTTGACTAGCTCGTTAAAATGTGAACGCTTGTGATGCTTAAATGAACTTTGAATATATATCACTCACTAATTTTAATGAAATGAGGAAAATGAGCACGTCGCATCAACACAATTCGTCACTGCCAACCTAAGCCATCGGGTTAGGTAAGATATATACACATGCATGATGATGATGATGAAGGTAAGAAATGTGAGATCCGGTAACATAGGAGACAGACAAGCACAAATCTTTGTCATAAAGTTCAAAAGTATGACACGACATGACACAAACCCATGTTTTTCCTTGCTTTCTTTTGTCTCTCACACGGAAAAGTGGGCATGATATGATGGGATGTAGTTTTATAGGTTCTGCAGAAATGAGACAGATGCAAAATCTTGCTAACGTTTGTCTGCATCTGCCTGCTCCTTCCTTCTCACTCATTTTTTGTCACACGAAATGAAGCAGTAGTGTGAGCAGATCATAAAAACCACACTTGTGCTGTTATGCTCTCTCTCTCTCTCAAATCTGAGATTCAACGAGGTGGACATAAAATTTGGGCTTCGTTCAAGACTCAATCGTCTGCATCCCCATAATATAATATTATCCTCATCTTTCCATTTTCCACGGGTACAGGAAAAAACGATCTAATGTGTAATGTTATGTGGGCTTTCAATTAAAGTTGAAAAAGGACATAATGCACGTAGAAGGCATGTAAGTGTGGTGATGCGAGAAAAAAATGAGACTTTCGTTTCCCCCTGTCGTCTCTTTTTTTTACATTAATAAAAAATCGATGTCATTTCACTTTTGTTGCCATTTTCAAAGCACGTTAACGTAACGTGTGAAATTTTTTAGTTTGATAGAAATCTTTATGTTCAAATGTAAAAAGTCAAGATGTTTGAGGAACTAACCGGGTCACTTGAGACAAATTCATTTTCAACTGAAATATGAAATGTTCAAGATGAAACCGAAATTTGACCTTAATTGGATGAAAATCCGTGTGAGAAGTAGAGTTCTCTGACGTAGCTGCAGGCTGCAATGCCGTTGTCGACGTTGTGAATTCATCCATAAAAATCATGTGTCAAGAGCCTTCTATCGCTCTCCTCCCTCCCAAATAACAATTTGGGCCGGGCTTTGGCTCAGGGCTCAATATATCTTGGATGGACACGCGGTCGGAGCAGATAATTTTAATAGGTGATTTGGTGGTGATGACCGTCATTACCTAACGAAATGATGGGCCATAACTCCCAAAAAATTATTAGCAATGAAATATCTCCATTTCTCTTACAGTTTTTTTATGGATACAAGCACCCCCATTTTATATGGCAACCTTAACCAATCGAATGACAAGATATGGGCAAATCTCAATCTCAGCTCGATACCAAAAAAACACAATTTTGTTTGGCTATTAAGTAACACACAAAATCTAGTGGTAATTGTTTACGTAGGTATGAATGTTTATGATCATGAGGAAAAGGCATGAGAGACACGAAGAGATTGTAAAAATTGTAAAATGCAAATTTGAAATTGCAATTACAATTCCATTCCTTATTCCTTTCCACCAAATTATATATTTTTATTTCATGACGAGACGACAAGTCATGCGAAAAAAAATGAAGAACACTACAAGAAATAACATGAATGGTATGACGATAATACATACGATAATATATGTATTCACATTCACACACATATATATATAATATAACATTCAAGATTAAGATGATGATGATGCGGATGATTATTAAAAAAATATTTCGTAAGTTAGGGGAAGATTGAAGATGCATACATATCATTAGCCTAACATCATTTGCAAACACACCTCATCATCATGTCCGTCACTCAAACTCCCATTCACATTCACACTTGGTGTTCTACTCCAAGTCCAAGTCGAAATATGGCAATGAGGATGATGACATGGGCTGATAGACCAGAATGCAACAATGCAGAATGCAATTTTGGTTTAAAAGAATTTATCGTGAATAAAGGGCTATCAAACTATATACTGTTTAAAATTCATAGTCATACTGACTTTCAACTTTTGTTTCAGAACTTGCTTAGGCTTTATTTGTTCAACCTCCAAAAGGAGCAGGACTGAGGTGACGTTTACGTTTGTTTAGTGTTTCTGAAGACCAAACTCTTTCTAGGATATTTTATCAACTAATTATGTAATTAATTGTGCCTGTGCACTTTCAGTGCTCTGTCCTGTTTTTCCGCTAGAAACAAGGACATTGTCATCATCAACATATTTTTTTTTTGAAATTTTCACACAATTCAAAAATCTCTACAGAATTTGTAATTACGATGACGACGACGACGACAAGGAACCGCATTCTCATCATATCATCATCATGTCACATCACGGTAGAAACAGAAAGGAGATCATTACCAACACTTACATTGACTTGAACAAAGGCAAGCGACTTAGATTATTATATCGTCTTATCATATCATATCATACTATAGCTAACTACAAAATTACAATCGTCTCTATCATCATATCATAATCATCTCGTCATTTATCAAGGTAGAGGGAAAAGTAGGGTTTTATTTATCTTCTCAAACAACCGACACCGTTTTACAGGTTCAAACGGCAATAATGAATGGTGGTGGTGGTGGTGCGGTGGCTTGGTTATGAACATGAGCATTATGTTATCATCATATAAGAAGAACACTTGGACTTGGCTGTCCTCTATTCAGTAAGGAAGGTTCTTATCATTACGTTGCTTTGCTACCAAAAAATGTCTCCACTTTATGAAGAATTTAATGTAAAAAATACCAAGACTACACTACACTACACTAGTACAAGCTCAAAAAACGTGTGCCTTGCCATAACATTGGTACACTGCCCATCCATTATAATTTTGATTTTGGCATTGGCATGTTACTACTCTCTGTTGGTGCTGGTCTGGTCCGGCTTCAAGCTTCAAAGCTTCTTTTTTTGGTGAGAAACGTGACGATTATTTAGAAAAGAGATGTAGAATCTTTTTTTTTTGTTTATGTCCATCATATTTAGTATGTTTTTATGTTGTTGAATTGAATGATGATGATTAGAGGAGGAGGAAGAGGATAAAATTTCAAGTTTTTAATGTAAACCATTACCACAGTTATTTTTTTTATAAAAAATACATAGAAAATGGTCTTCGGGTTAAGGTGAAGTAACAGGTAGGCCACTATGCCGCTGTGTATGCATTATTGCATCTCTTCTTGTCTCTTTCTTGCTTACTCTTCCATTAATGCATCCTTTAAGATTATGATCATTGTCGTGAGCGTCGACAGCCCAAGCAAAAGCAAACGCTTGCAAAGATTATATTATATTATGAGAAACAATGAACAAGACCCACATTGTCTTGCTCTTGTTGGTAAATTTTTCCTCAACTTCAAAAATAAAATAAAATGATGAGCCAGCATGCAAAATGCAAATCCCATCGATGATGATGATGAGGACGATGGTGCACTTGACTCCAACTCCAAATTGTCATCTTCATTATCTGATTGTTGTGACTGAGCAAAGTGAGTGATTGTTGTGGATTTTGTCCTCTTGCTTTCAACATTTTTTTTCTCACTTTGTTTCGTTGACCATCGGAAAAATTTAGGGATCCCTTTTGTACTTTCAATTTCATGACCTTAATTTACCATCGTAACTTCAATCAGAGCATTGAGCACCATCATCATCGTCATCATCATCATTGAATTGATGAATCATATTCTGAATTACGATGCTCTTATTCCTTCAAGCGTTCACGTAACTTACGATTGTATTAGCTTTATGAATTTTTTTTTGCATTGTCGGCTGAAATTACCAATAAAAAAGGAACGTTTATAAAATGCATTTTTACTTTGTAGCTGTGGGCTAAGTAATGCAAAGAGGTGCCTTATTTGGTAATGACATGACATGACATCAATCAGTTGTTTACACAGATGAGCGAGCATTTGGAGTGGAGTAGAGCTGAGAGCTCCTCTTCTTTGTTAAAAAGGGCTGTTCAACTTACACAAGTATTTGAAACCCTTATATCATCATGATCATGTTGATTATGTAACTCGTCAATGACATGAATGCTCAGCATTTACATGAATTATGCACAAATTAATCAATTAAATTCCCTTTTTATTTGAGCGGAGCAATCAAGCACCAAACCAAACCAAGAGAAGGGATATATAAATACGTACGTAGCCCAATTGCAATCGAAGACCAAACGAAGAATGTCAAATAAGGCGAACAAAAACATTAACGTTCTAAAGTTATACAGGAGAATACCCGTAACAAAGAGGACAAGTTGTATAGTGTATAACATAACACTTGACTCTCAACTTGTGTTGATTATTACAAATTGTAAATTCAATGTTGTCAACAATTGCACTTGATGACTATTATTTAATGAACAGTTTTATCACTTTATTATTACAACTTGTTCTTCGTTACAAAAAGATAATAATAATAACAGTAACGATATGATATGATATGAAGATATCCCATAGTATTCTGAGCTGGTTGGTGTTGCTATGCAAATGGAGAGAGAACCAGGTGCAACGGTGGATTGGAGTGAGTGACTGAGCAATATTTAATTTGGAGGAAATGCACTTTTTATAGCTACGTTGAGCTCCGATAAAATATTAAATTTATTGTAAAACGTAATTTATTGAGGATGCTCATTGTTTTCTTTGTGAACATTAGTATTGCTATTTATCAACAACAAACAAGTGATAATATTAGTGTTTCATTCAAGACAAATGTTATGATGATGATGCTGATGATGCATCCGTATCCACAGCAAGTGCATCGTTTTCAAGTAATTTAATAATGAAAGAAATATGAAGGGAACTGTATTTTGAGCACGGATTATGCAATAATGCTAACCTTTCGTTCCGTCTTTTTTTCTTAACATTTGTTCACACATACCTAGCGGCTAGCGTAAGTACATCACCACACTTGAGTGTATAGAGAACAAGAAAACTCACCAAGCAGGTTGTTTATGTTTCGCATCAAGTTGATCATCATCATCATCATCATCACCAAATAATCATACTTGTCATAGTCATGTCATAACGGAGGGATGCCAACCCAAGCCACTCTTGGAATCAAATCGCAAATTTTAGTTGTTTTATCC
This sequence comes from Orchesella flavescens, assembly GCA_964034955.1. NCBI lineage: Eukaryota > Metazoa > Arthropoda > Collembola > Entomobryomorpha > Orchesellidae > Orchesella > Orchesella flavescens. Next base: position 47,001,507 of record OZ035953.1, read on the forward strand.
CACGTTTTTTCACTACATGGATTCTTGCACGGTGTTTACATACCAGAAAAAAAGCAAACTCATAATTTAATTAGGTATCCAATGCAATATATCATGGGGAAAATGAACGATGGATGGATGGATTGAAGTGGTAGACAAGACACACGACACGAACACGTCTGTCTGCTTGTGCTCAATTTTTGTTGAGAAACAACAAAGACGGAAGAAAAGACTAATAGGATGAATGATTCATAATGCCAATGATTTTTGTGATATTCTTCCAGATAAACTTTTGCAGAGATTTACTTCCTCTCTTGAATTTAATTTTGGAGCTTGCAAAAAAAGGACTTACAGTACTTTCAAAAAATAAATGAGTCAGGTGACGTAACTCCATTATTTCGATCGACAGTCGTGACACTTGATGATATCGATCTACACTGCAATTTCCATTTGTTCAAATTCATCTCTCCTTCACAACCAACAAAAAACAAATAGGACTAATGAACATCCTGAATGATGCTGGTGGTATGGTACATGAGCTTTTGATTAGTTATATATATATACATGGTCTCTACAGAGATCAATTAAAATGCGATCGAGCATTTTATTAAATCACTCAACTCATCCAATGCTCATCCGGCCGTGTGATTAGCAACGAGATTTGAGATTGAATCAACAAGGCGTGAGTTCCCTACACTTTCCTACTACAGGAGTTTTGTTATGTGTTTGGTTGTGATTATCAATTGTAGCTCTATCGTATTGTTTGCTTTACAATGTGAATTGAGTGTACTAATGTAAGTTTCAAAGAAAGGGAGAGAGATTAATTTGGTTTTTAGAGAGGAAGGAGCACACGATTAAAAGAGCGGAAGAAGAGGGTATGCATGCTTTTAATTATAAAAATGTGGTGATGAGGATGATAATGATAATGCTAGTCACTGTTATCCAAGTCCACTCCTCTAGAGTCTTTTGTTATATGCCAATTTTTAGGGTTTGGGGTTTTACTCAAATGATATTCATAAAACGAAGAATGGAAAACTTTCACCTGGTCCTGGTTTTACATAATGATTCTAAAATTTGATAATAAAACATGTGGTATTGTAAAAGTATTGTGTTCTACCTCCAAAAATTCATTATGCATGTGATTACATATTATTATGATTGCACAAGACTGATGATCATAATTTTTTTTCATTTCCTTTACATTCCTTACAGTTTTCTGTCATGTGGATGTCGATATTCATAGAAAATGTGAGAGGAAAAAAAGGAACGTAATGATGACTGTAAAAGGCATGCTCAGCATTATTCCTGCATAAAAAGTAGAAGACTAGGACTTTGTTCAGTCCCAGATCAGACTAGACCACCATCATCATTTCTTCTTTTTTTGCTGCCAATCGGTTTCACTCCATGTGTATGATTCCATATGTTGCGTAAAATGCAAAACACTTAGGTAAAAAGTGCAGGGTAAGCACTGATTTTGAATATTTTATGCAAACGTCGCCCTCCTGAGAATAAAACTTAGACGTTATAAGCTTGTCTGTCTCGATCCCCATTAAAATATGATAGGAAAAAAAGTTCTCAAACGCTGCCTTGAACTTTGAAAAAAACTTACCAGTTTGCGTTTGTACTTACAAGATATCGAGTCAGTAAAACTAGAGCTTTTTCAAAGGAAAATGAAGCTGCTGCACTTCGTTCTTTTAGAAAAATCATTTGAAGTCTATTCTCTAACAATTTGGATCACGTGTCGGCGCCACTTGATTACAATGTTTTTTTGTTTGACGTATAAATCACTTTTGTGAGAATTCTCTGAATGATTAAGTCATAATTATGCTGAAGAGCAAATAATGCACCTAGTTCTCATAACGATTTTCTCAATTATCTTCGCTCCATCCTTTGCAACTCAGCCAACCATTATCAATTTAATTAATTGCGATTAATATCATCATTCCACTTTAAAGAGTAAAGACGAGATAATATTAGATTGAAAACGAAAAGGGTGACCTAAGCCTTCCTAAATCTATTTTTAAAGAATTTCGCCACTTTCAAAAAAAAAATCATGCAGAAAACAAGGTTGAGACAGAACAGAAGCTAATATCAGCACAAAAAAATTGTCATGCAGGATGATAATAGAATGCAAACAAAATAGTATTTTTGATATCAACCGTAAAACAAAAGGCAAGTAATTACCAACGCCAAGTTGCAGTAGTGAAGCACATTATTAACCACGTGCGAAGAATATTACTTGGACTTTAAGGTGTAGAAAAAAATGCATAGCGGAACAATTCCTCACTCTAGTGGTTTTTTGTAGATGACGATAATAAAAGCATACGAGGAAGGAATGTAAAATTGCTCACTTGCCATTAACCTTGAAGGCATTTAACGTGACAGTCAAGTTACACAAGCGAACCTTTACCAGGGAGACCAGACCAACCAAGGAAGCATATATAATTTTCCTTTTGAGAAGGCAAAATGCAAATCCAAATAACGTATAATTTTATCCATTTTCATATCCTTCTTTTTCTTTGATATGGTTGGTGCATGGTGCACCATAAAAATCCATTTTTTTTGTTCAGATTGCCTTGTAAAGAGCAAAGAAATTACAAGAAAATGCTTTCATTTTCCCGTCTCGATCGATTCTCATTCGGAAATGGGGAGTGATCACTTCTTGATTCGGGAGGTGAGATGAGAGGTTACTGACTACAAATCACAACAGTAATACTACCATATTTAAAGAAAGGAATTGTGTTATCGTCAATTTATCCTAACTGTTCCATTTCTATAAAGTGAAACGTACGTGTCATCCGTTTAGATAAGTAGCCGGGACTATTTTTACAAAAAAAAATATGAATGAGCATTTTATTATCAAAAGCCATTACACTTCGGTTGGCTGCTACCTAGAGATATTGCTGGTGCACCATTTTTATGCGAGTTTTTTTTTTATAGCGGAGAAAAAAAGGCTGACCGGGGGCGAGTTTATTGCTTTCTTTCTTCCGTACATAAAAACAAAACAGGGAATGACTATGTGACAATAAATACCAAGCCAACCAACCAAGAAGGTAGCATATAATATGCAGTTTTAGATGCGGGTAGCTTTATGAGATTTTTTTACATTGCAATAATATGAAAAGCATTCGATTTAATTTAATGGATATCTATTGTCAGCGTAATGGAACGGGAAGACAGATAAAGAAGACGTGAGGACTACGGAAGTCGTGCTCGTCGTGCAATAATTAATTTTTTAGAGTAGTATCACCATGGATGCCATCAATCTAGGAAATTAGTTGTGTAATACGGGAATATAGGACATAGACAGAAAGGATGGTAAAGACAGTGCAATGTCAGCATTAAACTGGACAGTGTCAATAGCTAGTCACAACCACAACCACAACCACCCACACCATTTTGTTCTCTTTTTTTGTTTACACAACAACCATGTGTATTTTACACCTTTGGCAGTTCCCATGAAAGAAACATTAATGCTATTTTATAATTACCTAATTGTGTCGATGTTTGGACAAGATAAAATTCTACTTGCTTTGGCTCGCTAATCGACTGTTAACATTTTTTTCTGAAGTGCCGCTTGCTTTTCATGAAAGTTTCTCAAGCTGCTGCTGATGATGATGATGATGATGTGCATAACAAAAGAATATGTCCATAACATGGTTTGACTAGTGACTACTGACTACATACCTTTGAACTTGAAAGCTCTTTTGTTGACTTATCAGAAATTTAGACGTGAAGAGTCGACAGTCACGTCACGCTGCAGTTCGTGGGAATGGTGAAGTCATTCCCATTAACAATGCACAACTCTCAACACAGAGCTTGCAAACTTATTTTTTACTATTATGCGCTACTAGTATGTGTAGGCATAAGTAAAGTTCAGTGTCAGCAGTCAATTGTGTTACATGTTGCTTGACCATTTTCATTTGCAGACAACAGCGAAAAAACATTTTTAGCTGTTTTTTCCCAGGGAGCAGGAGAAACATCAAGTCAAGTCAAAATGACAGGGCAAGGTGATAGCACTCCATCCATTTAAATTGGAATGCAGCTTCATGTCTTCAACTTCAAACTAGACAAATGGTATGCTATCCCGAAGGAACGGAAATTCTCCTTGAGTCTAGTTTTAGATTACACTGAAACCTCCAGCTTATATACTATATTTTACTCATATATGCCTAAAGTAGGAAGGAAAGCCAAACAGAAAAATAATTTGTAAAGAGTGTCTTGATAATACACTTCGTTTCCCGTATCCTATTTCTTCTCATCAGAGCAGGAAGCTTCAACTGGACCCCATGTATTACATATTATCTCATGTGCACGTATAAACATGGTTATAACTAGCTGGTAGAATTTCTGTTCCTGAGAAAATAAGCTGGGAAGAAGCGAAAGAAAATTATCACCTGGGCTCCATAGGAGGTCGATACTTCAAGCTCAATTTCCTTCACATTACTCCATCCCATCACATATTTAAATCACTATTTCATGCTCAGAACAGTTACGCTACGCCAGCATATTTTCTACTCACTCTTTCAATGCAGGACCATTATATTAATTCACCTATCGCAATCTGTCGCAAAGGATATTTTATGATTCAATTGTTTCAACGCAGTAAACTGCAACTGTCCAAGGTGGTGATTCCTATCTGGACCTGTTCTTTCTTTCTCCCTAACCAACATACCACCATGATTCATTTGAATTTTCATTTTGCAATTACATTATATGACGGTTGCCACGCCAGCATGTCCTTAACTTGATTAGGATTGATGAGCTGTTTCAAGTCACATTAAGTCACACACAAATTAATAGTTCCTGTGTTGTCGGGATTTTTGAACCCACTTTTTTCTACAAAGGGATTATTGCCAATTGCCATCTCTGTCAGTCAAGCCCTCACTCCTCACCCTCATTTATTTTCCGTGTCATTGTTAATCACATTTCGCAAAACTGTGTATGACTGACTATGAAGTTTAGAGGTGTGATTATGCAATGCAAATGCCACCATTCAAAAATAGAAGCGGGGTAGACTCTTTTTTTTATGAATGTGCAATAATATAACGAAGCTGCTCATTTTTTTCTATTATTCACAGTCTCTATGTTATCATGAATGATGATCATAAGCGGCAGGGGCAGAAGCAATAGTGGCAAAGCAATGACAACGGGTAAATTGAGCGTGAATAGAGGAAATGCAGCACAACATACTTAACAGCTCTCAGATCAAACTATATATTTTTCCACTGCATTGGAATATGGAGTGGTAGTCAGTCAGCCAGTCGGTTTATCAATCATCAACAAAAAAAATAAAATGTGTGTGAGAGGAGAGGTGAATTGCTCAATTGACACAAATTAGCATTGCGTTGCATTGGGTTGCATTTTACAGGGCAGAGTCAAGTGCCGGTTTGGTTTGGCATTCGCAAAGGTAGCGAAAAATTTGTAAATGGGATTGCTACTTTGTTACAAGAGGTTACGTTGAGAGAGAACCAACAAAAAAGTGTATCAAAAATATGTACCTACATCAACATAAGTTGGTTAGCCTGACTGAGTAATCTAAGATCTAACTAATCCTTTCAAAACTTTATGGCTTCTGAAATGAAACAGTTTTTTTGCGTCAAACGAATGAAATTGAGAGTAGCTTGGTTTAACTTTGGCTTGAATTTGGAGGCTGCTGATTGTGAGTTGGTTCGTTACTAGCACGACCATGCCACCAGACATCAAGTCATGATCATCATCACATCACATCAACATCAACAACCACAAACTAAATTAAGTCGGCGGTGGTGGTGGTGGCAAACCTGGCAAGAAACCTTGCTGCTGCAGCAAAGCTCACTCAAAATACAATCAGTGCGCGCTACCACCGCTACGGATCCAACTCGAATACCAACTCTAGCTTTGAGTCCCTTTCAGCATCACAAGAAAAACTAATTTTCATTTCATCAACTTTGTCATTTATTCTGTCAATGATGTAAAACTGAAACCCACACAGAAGCCACAAATAAATGCCTAGCTAATGTCATCATATCATTCGCCACTAACCATCATTGGCATCCCATCATGTGACAAAAACTAATTTCCATTCTATAGAACCACCGCCACCGTTATGTTATTAGTAGGTAGCTCTAGCTATCACCTCACCTCAATCATGAATGAATGAATGAAGGTGATAGGTACAGAGTTAGCACAACTTTGACTACAGTTCATCAAACATTAGCAAACAAAGTCATGTCAATATCACTAATGTGTATTGTATGTGGGTAGCTCGTAGGTAGAAAAATTTATGTGCTTACATTCATTTCTCCTTCATAAAAAAATTTGCACACTGAGCTCCCTTTGTAAATCTGATTGTCAATAGTATTATAATTCAGAGGAAAAAATGTGCGTAAATGAAACAACCTCGAAAATTAAATTGCAGTATTTATGTGTTTGTATTTGCACAAGGAATGCTCCCTCATATCATTTACTACCATCTCTCTCTTCCTTTCCTGCCTCAAAGAAAGAAGAAAAAAGTAAAGTAAAGACTCAAAACTAATATTCGTCACGTTTTGATGCTTCTGCCCTATTTAAGTTGAGCGAAACAGAAAGCTACAGCATATGTTCGGCCCTCTGCATCTCAAGTAGGAATACATACGTGCGGCCATACAAAGAAAAAAACTTTTGAGTGAATTCTTTTTTTCTCTTCTTTTCCCTAAACTAAAACCTTCTTAAAATTGAAGTTGATGTTAGGTTGATACTATCAAATAATAGTTGTTAACAAGTTCACTTTATACTTAGAACAGTTTTTCTCTTCAATATTTTTTGCATGAATTATGGTGTTTGGTATCTATGTACGCAATAAAACTGTAGTTTACTCAGGAAGGAAATGTCTTCCTGACATCATCTATCTATCTCACCCAGTCTAATTAACAAGGGAAAAAATTTAAAATTAGAAATTAATTTGACCAAAGGGAAAAATCAGTTCCTTTGCAAAGTACAATGCAAAACATTTGTATTATTTACAAAGGAGACAAGACTAATCGTAAGTAAGACAGTTGCGTTTTTTAACAAGTAAGCCTCAAGCCAAAGCCCAACCAAGCAACGAAAAAAACACTTTTAAACGAAGCTGTCATCCTTGACCTTCACAAACCTAGAAACAAAAAAATGTGTATTCCTGCAACAGATTCATTCTTAATCTTAAAGCTATAGATGCTCTAGTTGTCGTGTCCAGCTCAGCATAATATTATCCTAAACAAAAATTTGCAGAGTTGAGGAATTAGAAGGTTTAAATTTTTTGTGCTTGTGAAAAATGCATACAAATATATGTAACTGGTGTAGCAGGAGAAGAAGCAGCCACTTACTAGATAGCTTGCTATGCATTTTAGACCGGTTCTTTTTTTTACAATGATAAAGCAACGTCTTTTCACGAATCAAGGATAAGATCAGCAAAATATCGATTCCAATGCACAAGCTGGAAGGCAGGAGCCAAAGCCAATCCAATGTCAACAGAGAGTGTGGACCTCACCACAGCATACATCATGTATGATTCTATATCATGCCACCAAACCACTCCATTCCATTCCACTCCAGATTTCCACTTTTATTTTATTTTAGATCTGATCTGACCCTCTATCTCTGTTCCCCACTACTGATGCTATTGCTGTGTGATCTTATGATGGCGATGGCGACTGCTGCTAAACTCATAAAAAGAGTTAATATCTCGTCTTTGAAGGGTGAATAACGACTTTTTTATTGCCGTTTTTTAATCGAGAGAGACGACATGCCATTAAAAAAATATGAGAATTTTGAGTTTTTATCTTTCATCTCATTTCTCATTCCCCATCTTATCAAGAATATCAACTTCATCCCGACTAAAATCAGAGGGAGAACAGTCGCGATTGCAAACGACAGTGAAGATGGTACGTATGGATTGTCTCATTTTCATCAGCCTCAATTGTTTTCTTTGTCCGGAAGTAAACCTATTTTTACAAACCGTTGGTTTTATAATCACATGAGTCACGTAATAAAATAGTATTCCCTTTATAGGTAGGACCACAATCTTAAAAGGCCATAATTAAGGCGCCAGAACAGTAGCAATATTTTTGTAAGTTGGAAACTGACAATAACATTTTCACTTCAGATTAAATTCTGTTCCGAATACCGACACCATAAATTTCACCGTCCAAAAAGCAATTAGAAGCAGGGTTTACGTCTTTGATTGTTTATTCGCTCGAGGTGCCACTCTCTTTAATAATAACCGCCTTACTACTGTCGAAATTGATAATGATCAAGAAAAGAATAGTCATAATCCTCTCACTCACATAAAGGTTGACAACTGACAAGCTTAGTTACACAAAAAAGAAGAGAAATGAGAAATGAAATCACTTGCTAAAAAAAGCACGAAAAACATTTATTCTCATTGGAAATTTGATTTTGATGACAATTGACAATCAACATCAACATCGTCTCGCATAATCAACTAGCTGTCACACCACGTAATTTAAATGTAATATATAAGAAAATGAGAAACGAAGCAGTAGCAAAAATTTGAATGCAAATGCATTTTTAAGGAGACGTGCTGATGCATATGCATGCATTATTATGTAATATTTTGCAATTGTAAGTTAGAAAACATGCATATGCATAATGAAAATGCATATATGTATTTAGTATAAATACGTGCTAAAGTACAATACTCAAAATGAGGAATTCCTTTTGTCGAAGATGACTCTCGCAATAAGTAAAATTAAATTGATATTTTTAGAAAAATATAAAAGTAATTAGGTGGCTGTAGATGATGCTTGCTACAACTCATACATCACACCAGACCACATCACGAACGACTCCAACTCGAACAACTGCACCACCATAAAAAAATAACAATAGAATGCATTTCATTTTCTTGACAATAAGCATGAAAGGACAGATTGACGATCAATACTGAAATGGAAATGGAAGGTGATGGTTGATGGGATCGAGCTTGATTATGATTATTACTCGTATTTTGCGTGTTTCTTATGTTGCATATCATCAAATTAGCGTCACACTTTGGATTACACTTATTTAAATTTCATGTCGTCAATTTGTTATGACAAAAATATACTGCAGTGCATGCAACTGCATCAGGTTTAGCATTGGCTGAGCTCTGAGAACAACAATATAATTCACATTGAAAAACAACATATTGTGTATCAGACCAGATCTCATGGCATGACGGTGGTCTTGGTCTCGTCTGGCTGGTGGTGTGATGATGATGATGATGATGATGATAGTAGTGGTTTGGTTATCTTCATCATCACACAACGTAACGTATCAGCTAAAAAAGTAAGCTTTAGGCAAAGGTACAAGAAGGAAAAAAGAACCTTAAAGAAAAGACGAACAAATTTGCATTCCTTCTTAATGCCCCATTCCCCTTCCAAGCCACTCAAACTCCATAACAGTGAGAGCGTTACTGTTGTGCCGCATGCTTGCATAGTAATATAAGATTATGCTCCATAATACCTACCCTCCTTTGCTTGAGTTTGCTAATATTGCTTCTCGCCAACAACGGTTCGATCAATATAATCATAAAATGAATGTACATTTTCATTTCATCCGATCCGTCCTCCTCTCTTCATAACCAAATTACATGTATTGTACCTGTTTGTATACACATCCAACACATGTCTTCTTCTTCTTTCATAAAACTGTTTGCTCCTTTTTTACTCCTATGAATTAATTTAGTGGATGCCAAGCTACATGCTGGCGTTGGCGTGGTGTGGTAATAGCAAGAACTCACACGTAATAAATGGATACTTCAATTTCGGAATACGGAACTGAAAGCTAGTAGTCGTCACATTCACCTACTATTCCACTATTTCCTTCGTGTTTCAAAGGTAGCACGTACACATACTCATTTGTACTATGCAAAAAAAACAGCAAAAGTACATCATTACCACAGTTTTTTGCTGTTTCAAGAGAATCTATATACACGTATCTCATATTTCCCTTTTCAAGAGGTGGAAAAACATTTTTGTGGACATGGGATTAGCTTTTCGATCGGTGACTGGCTGGCTGCTATGATGGGATCAGATCAGATCAGATCTCGGTGCTCAGGTGTGCATGTTTAAAACAACGGCTAATATTTAGAGTAGAGATTTGCTCGATCAAACATTCTTGTTCTTGCTAAGGATGAGTTTTTGAGCATGAGCCTCTCATTAGAGTATCCTTTCATCCAAATCAAAACAAAGGAATGCACCTGCCTGTCTCGTCTCTTTGCTCAACTTTGGACGACGGCTGCCTCTGCCTGCCTGCCGAGCCAACTGATTTGATGTGTGGGTTTACGAGCAAGCATGCAAATAATTTTCATACTAGAAATCCCCAATCATCAGGCAATCATATATATGCCCAAGCTTTTTGAAATGGAAGGTGAAATGGTGTGGTGTAGTGATAAATGTTTTGTTATATAATTCAATCTCATCACACCATGAAAAAAAATGCCGGCACAATGATTTGTTATGCACTTTTAAATAGAGACAGAGTGTTTGATAGAAGAGAGAGACTGACTAGCTCATGCTCAATCATTCCTTTTCTTCTTAATTTGACGCTTTCATGCATCCACGCATGCCTGCTTTGCGTTCCTTCCTACAAAATATTGAACAGAGTTTGCTTTTGTATTTTTGTTTAGGAAATGGGATTGAATTTTGAAAATGAAAATTGAGCTAGCCTAGCATTGCCACAACAATACAAGTTTGATCTTTTCATACATAAAAAATTTCATTTAAAAATCCATTCATAAATTACGAGGGATTGTGGTGGGTAAGAGCTCAACGTGTGTTTTGGAAACTTGGCCAAATACGGCGTGAAAAACATGTGATGGGATGTTTTGAAAAACATTTTTTGTTGTAATATCCATGAAATTGACGTGTATACAAAACGCTGAGTTGAGCAATTAAGTTTTTCTTTAACTGGCGAGCTCCCGCTACCAAAAATGTAGCAAATGGACACAAAAGCAAGCCATTAGTGATATAATTATGATAATGCAAATTTGTCAAGAAAGATATATCCTGAAGCATTGCCTTTCAATGCAATGTTTTGAAGTTTGAGCTCAAGTCAAGTCGATTTCGATCTCGATATCCCATCATATCTCTTGACGACAATAGGCGATAATGTAACTTTTAAAAAGATTGAAACATGCCTTGCTTGTTTGTAAGTAGCTGTTGAAGATAAAATGGCTCAAACGATTTTTGTCAAATTAACCGCACGATTGTTGCACTCATTTTTACCAATTGCTCTCATCTCATTTTGATACAATGATTGGAAAGGAGATGATGTGATGGTGATGATGATGATTATTATGTGATGTCATGATGACGAGAGGAAAATAGGACAGATTTATACTCACTTTTTGATGGTGATGAATTACATCATAATACATAAACGATGACAGCGCACATAGGTACATTAAATACACTTATTTATTACCGGTTAGCATAATTTTCAAAATTGGACAAGTTGATTTTGATGTTACTCAAGTTTGCATAGGAAGCGGAGCTCGACGACATGCTCATAAAAAACAAACATATTTATTGATTGACATTAAATAAAGTGGGGGTCAGACTGACGCGTTCCATTTGAGATGAGTAAAAATCATTAAAAGTGCGAATTATTTGTATTTATACATGAACTCTGAGAGGTGCGGAAGAGTTAAAATCTCTTGATTTGGGCGTGCCATTCTTTGTGTCATGTAACTCCATCAAAAAAATATCAAAAATCTGTCTTCGCCCATTTTCCGAAACAAGTCACCGCCACTATCATTCATGATACATACAGTTTGTCAGACTTGATGGGATCATTTGCTATCTATTTGGTAAAAAAGAAGATTGATCTATTCGTTCGTGTTTTTCGTTCTCGTGTAGACACGCGTGGTTTGCTCATTAGCTAAAATGTACATTTTGCTCAGAAAACCGCTCAAAACGATCAAAATTGCCCCAGTCTAAATAAGGAGCAAGGTGATTATTAACTACTATACTTTTATGATTGCGATGCCTTTAAGTTATTTTTATGGCAAAGATGGATGTGACTAAAACATGATGATGATGATGAAACCCAATACTTTTTCTTATCCGGAGAGGGACAAGTCACTTTGTAAAAACAGCGAGTTAATGCTTGTAGCATCATGTGGCTTTTAGAGTACGGAGGGCAAGCACATGTCATAGACTTCTTGTTGTTTACGATCATGAACAAGATTACGATGCGATGCATACTTAACAGAGGATAATTTGTCAAATGTGGTTTGGTTTGATAGCTTGAGTAATGATGAAATGAGTTATGCCATTGTGCATTTTATGTATCGTACATGACAGCATGAAATCAATAAAGTGGATTATGGAATAGAGCGTCTCTAAATGCATTTTTATGTGATATAATAATGTGAGGTTAGGAGAAAAAAAAGTATGTCTCAACGTTTCTTACCTCATGTGGCCTGGGATAGACGTGACTGCAGTGTTTGGAATGCTGCACGTTATCATCACCACCCCCGGCGGTATAGTGCACAACATTTTCAAGATGTTGATGATGTCCATCAGCACCACCAGCGCGATCACTCTGTAAGGTTGGAACAAATCTTGCACTTTCCGCCACCGGGATCCTAGGACTGACTGTGAGTGCTGCGAGGAGGATGAATATGGTGAAATGGTGTATTCTTGGGATTACAAAACCGGAGGTGGTACTGCTACACTTTCTCCGTCTTCGTGTCATCATCATGGTCATCACAGTGTTTTTGCAGCAGTCTTCTCCTCTCGACCTCCTTCTGATTTTGGAGTTGAGTTGAGAATTACTATTATTTACTAACTCTGTTGATCTTGACTGAGCACAGGATGATCCTGCTTGTGTAAGTGATGACGAGCTTTGATAGGTTGTTGTCCAAATTTCAGAACCACTCTCACCCATTTGAGGAGTGAGCTGGATCTCAGAAGAGTTAGCTGAAGGATGACAATAATGATTTCGAGATCGGTTTGAACAACTTCTGGTTCTTGTGGAAGTCCGATCATTACTGTCACTGGAGTCCCCGCTACCTGAATCTTTTGCCCGGACACTCTCCATCTTCTCTCACACGCTCTCTAAGCTCGGTCGTGTATCGCACGGTGGCAATAGTGAAACACACTCTCACTCAATCTCAACCCAAGTAGCAGTTCACTCTCTCTGGAAGCTCCTGCTCCTCCTCTTCCTTTTTCCCTGGCTGGAGAGAGAGAGTAGAGAAACGAGAGAGCAAGTGAAACTGGGGTTATGTGTATGTATACTAGTTTCTTAAGACTAGTTGCTCCTGTTCCGTCTACTGGTTGTGGATGATGATGGATCTCTCATGATGATTACTTTTTTCTCATTTTTTTCGTGTCCTTTGCTTCTCATTTGCTGTGATTGATTGACAACAATTGTCATGGCTTAGGTTGTCCCATTATTCCCCATTCTCTACTTTTGCTACAGTTCTGGCACAGTGACACTCATCAAGCACGGTAGTTTATTTAGCCCGTCAATTGCAATTCACTCACTAATGCTGCTCCTCCTTCCTCAAAACCCAATTTTGGGTAATGGTGTTAACAGTAGCCAACTTTTTTTTCTCGGGTTTCTTTTCTCTTTTTCCTTAGTCCTGGATAATTCAATTGGCGAAAAAGAAAGAGAAATTTATCAGAGGGGAAAACGACTTTTCTTACTTAGTTATGAGCAAACGAGTTCACTCTTTCTTAGCTCTGCTATGTGATGTGACTTCTACTACACTATATATGTTCTCGCTCACTAATTAAACGGCAACAGTTGCGCTACTCAACTCAAGCTCTCTGCTGAACAAGGTGAAAAAGCTTTTCTAATGTGACATGTGACAGGAGAAAACGAAAGAAAAAGAGGGAGTGAGGAGTGGAGATGGAGTTGAGAAAAGTAAATGTGTTATATTTTTTTCCACATACACAACTCTATAAGTACACACAGCGAGTTAGTTTCCTCCTATTTCCGACGGCTAAGATTAGGAAGGAAAAGGAAAGGAAGTGGAAGAAAGTTAAGTCGCACACATAATACACACTCTGTAAAAAACATGACGACGAAGGAAAAAAGTTGTTAGATGTCAACAACACTAATTCATTATGGGCTAATAAACGACCATGCATAAGCTAGCTCTGCAAGTATACAAATATACATATGAGTATCCTTCTTTGTTCATTCACCACGCTTCACAAATTCGCGAATGGGTTCTGTTCCCTGGAATATTTTGAGAGGAAAAGAAAACTATTTTATTTCTTTTTTCCTCAATTTAATCCCAAGAAGGAAAAGGAGAGAGACACGGATGGAGGACACAAAAAGCAAGGTCACACTTTGTAAATAAACCCTTTTGTAATTTGGTGCAGACTTTGGTCTCCACACGCAGTGGTTTTTTTGGCCAAAGACTATATAGCTCGAATTTTTATAAACGTGATGTGATGTGCTATGATATGAAAACGAGGATGATGACGATGACTTTTTTTTGAATTAATTGACAAGAACAAGAAGGAAAACTAATTAAACGAAATTCAAATGAGTTGAGAACAGTTACTTGTTGGACATTTGAAATGGAGAACAGCTTACAATTATGATTTTATATTAGGTTTTAACTGGCTAACAAGGACACTAACAAAATGAGCAGAGGAACTGCTCACACTTCACGGCTTCTCACGCCACTGACTGACTGACAGGGCGCCTTTGATATCCAACCAGACCTGAGAGTAAGTGATTTGTATGTGTTTGTACACAACAGCAGCAATGCAAAGAGAAGCGGTGAGTCAAGTAGTGAGCAAAAAACTAAAGAGTTAGCCGCAAAAGAATCATCCAATGGATTACTATTACATTACATTACATTCGATTACTTTACTTTACACGTACATACTCTCAACATTCTATATATGATTCACGAGTCAGACAATGTGTGGCTTGGCTTGGCTTGCTGCACTGCAGCAAGAATTGCAAGCAAGGTGCACTCACACTCACACACGTTTAGTTGTAAGCACAAAGGAGAAAAAATTGATAAAAAGAAATATGAGAAAGATATAAAAATTCATTGAGGGTAGCCTAACCATAATGTAGCCACCAACGAAACCATTACTTTACTCACTCCATCATAATCACTTTACGCGAAAAAAAACCAAGTGGATATGGACCAAGTCACTATAAATCTTTGGGTATATGATCGTCTACCACGGCAACACAGCAACAGCCTCTCTACAACGTATGAACATACATCTAGAGTTTGATATCAAACTCACAAACATTCATGAATGATATCCATGTGTGTGTTCTGCTCGTATCACTCACTCTCTGTCTACTTCTTTTCTACCTTTGCTCATTGTCTTCTCCTGATCTCTACGAAGATTGTGAGAAGAGGAGCACATGGTGATGGTAGTGGTGAGGGATGCATGCATGCAATTCACTTTTTGGTATTCCTAGTGGTCCTTCTTCCTTTATAGTGATCATCATCATCATCATCATATCATTTGTGATAAGAGATGTTCAATGTTGGCAAAAAAAGAATACAATAAAAAATGTATTGTAGAGCCGAAGGAGAAACAGAAAAAAGCAAAAGGATGCTGCGAATTGCAAGTCTTTACCTCAAAATAATATCATGTTGTGTGAGTGTGCCCCTCGTAATAATACGAATTACAAACATAACTACACAAGTAGAGCAATTCACTTCACGTCACCACATTGCTCTCTTCTCCAAATTCACCGTCATTTAATATTTTATTCACATCCACGATCCACACACATTCTTAACTCTACCTATTAACCTTATGCCAAAAAGACAAGCGTGGTGTGTGTGATTATCATGATCATCATGAGTTGATCTGATTATGATGATGAGAAGGAAAACGGTGAAGGGAAAGGCTTTTTTTTGTTACAGCATCTCATCTGAATTCTTAATCCAATTTAGGTAGCAGGACACAGGAAGAAGCTAGCTAAGATTTTTTAAGAGTTGGCAACTACGAAACTACCAGAATATCAATACATGTATGATACAATGATAATGGGATAGAATGATAAGCTTTTCCTAACAGAATTAATTAGGTAGCTACGTAACGGAAGGAAATGGGATCTTGATATGATAGGATATGATAACTAACAGTAAGTATATCATATCATATCATATTCATGAGGAAAACTAACCACAGGGTGAAAAAGGGAAAAGCTTGAATTTAAAAAAACCAACACATCCTCTCCATCATCAATCGTTTTGTTTATTAATTTATAGCCAGCATTAACAAAGGAAAAATGGGGCTTATCTTCTACATTTTTCTTCTAAAATAGAAATTTGTGGATGTATGTGGATAGTTTTTTTAGGGAAGGAAATAAAAAGATGATGATGAAGGTGGTAGGAGTCAGTAGTTGGTGGCCAATGATGAATGGATGGATGTTGATAATCATCATCATCATCATCATTCTCACAATGTGAGTGAGAAGAGAGGGAAGATTTTTTTACAAACACATCCGTAAAATTATGTTAGAAGACGAAGAAAAAAAATGAATCTCTGAAAACTAATATAGGCCACTGCTTCAAGAGTAAGTGAGTGGATGAGTGAGAGAGATATTTTGGTATGCTCTAGTGATTGCATGTACAAAAATTGCATAGCATGTGCAACGATGTATGCATTTTCGAATTTATTGAAGAAAGAAGAAGAATTTTATGAGGAAAAAAAATTGCATGCAGTTTTAGCACATTCACGTGTACAAACTTGCTCACACACACGCCTACCTCATCTCTCACTCATCCCAACCAATTTAGTTATTTGGTCAGTCACTCATATAAACTCTTTTGATCATAGCTACAGATTGCCTAAGCAGATAGATACGAAGGATAAAAAAATAGAATTCAATCTAACCACTCACTCCAATCTTTTTTTTTAGAAATGAAATGAAAAGTGAATCTTTTTTTTTTTTTTTCTTCTTCATCTTTTTAAAAGTACGTAAACCAAACCCGTTAAAAAATAAATAATTACTTTGATTATGTCTACAAACTGTGTGAGAAGAAAAGAAATATAATGAAACATGCCAATGCCAACCCAAGCCAATATAAATACATACTTAATATACCATATCAACTCACAAAAAGTGATCATGATAAAGATTTTTTTAGAGAAAGGGAAAGGAAAACTAGACACTGTTTTTTTATTCTGATTCTGATGTTGGATGTTTGTACTTCTTTGAAAGCTAACAATAGCATAGAGTTGCAAAGGTTAACTGAGCATGAGAACTGTTATAGTATAATAATAAAAAAAATTATATTTCTTCTGTCTCCACGATACTTTTGTCAAACCATGTAAGAACGGCAGGTTCTCACGTTCTCAAGGAGCGTGAGTGAAGAGTATGGGATGATGCCATTCCATTCGCATTCATTTTTATTTAGATTTACACCAGACTACCCTTTTAAAACACTCATAACTGGGAATATGACAAATAAAGGGTACACATGTGACATGGAGAAAAAAGAGGATGAAATCATGGATCAATATTATAGTAGGAAAAAAATGCTCTCCCTCAGTTTTGTTTGCTTGGATGTAATCCACTTCCATTCACATTTTTAAATATTTTTTGCCATTCCTCCAATCCATCGTGAGTTTTTTTTAGTTTGCTCTTTGTCAACGATTGTATATTTATGTATGTGTGTGTGGGCGCATTAACAAGCCGGATGACATATGATAATCAAAGTAATGATAAACAGGGAAACAAATTGTGTACTAATTCAGTTCAATTCCAAGTAATGGTATTCTGCCTGGAAAGAAATTTGTTTGGATTGGAGAATGGTGGATGATAAATTTGTATGAGCGTGAGCAGCTACGTGACTCAACAAACGTATTTATGTGCATAAATGTCGTGAAAAAAATGATATGACTTTCTTTCTGTTGATTTAAAACATGTCATCATCATGATATAATATGATGGGAGATGGAATGCAAACCGTCGAGTGCTTCGAGTGAGAGTCCATACTTGGTTTCAGTGAAGGATAAAATAAAATGTTTCGGAATGAAATATCAAATCAGACGTCAGGCGGATGTGAAACGGCACGGTATGCTATGATTTTTGAATGGAATAAATAATGAGCTTGTTTAAGAAAAGTAATAACAAGAGGTGGAATGAAAAAGCAAACTTAATGTTTATGAAAGACATTATTGTTGTTATTAGTATTTAGTATTACGGATTTGTGGGCTGAGTGTTCATATTCAAGAGATCAAAGGTTTGTTAAAAGAAAAACAAAGGCGTATCACATTGCACCTCAGACACGTGTTTACAAGATCACAATTAATATGACATGGTAAATTCATGTTACTATGTTACTTACCCACAAAACAGACGTCAGAAGTTTTGCTGAATTTGAGTCACTTTGTTAAACTACTCAACTCTCATCATATCATGATGGCGTACGGTGCCGTATCAACTTTGTTTTTGTACTTGTGTTACTCCATAAAAAACAAGAAAAAATATATAGGTAATCTGTGTGAGCAATAAAAAAATGAAATCTGAGTGAGTTGAGCTGAGCTTTTTGTTTTGGTTATCTTTATTCTTGCTTCGTCTTTTTTATTATGTTATTAGATGATATAAAACCTCTCCCTCCCTTTCGATTCCTTTTGAAAGATTTAGTTACTCACAGTTTTTGTCTTTTTCACTCTCACTCACTTGTTACTACTAATTAATATCAAATTTTTTATACGTTAGAAATAATTATATCGACATAAAATTTTTGTTGAGGTGGGTCTTTCTTGGTTATAGTCAAGTTAGCTACATGCTTGCTTCTATGCCACATGATGCAGCTCGGAAATAAACAGAAACTAACTTGTTGTCTACAAGTTGAACTGTTGAAACTAAACGCGCACTTTCTAATTGAGCAACTCTCATTATTAAATCCCATTATTCCAGTTAGTTTTTCCAGGAAAATGAGAACAGAGTGAGAACACAATTGGATTGAATTGAAAGAAACAGCTGACAGAAGGAGAGGAAAGGTTAGTCTGTGTGGAAGAGAAAAAATGTTTTTATTTTTCCATGCCTTGGCTCTAGCTCTGGCTGGCCATCATCATCATCATCTACAACATCAGGAGCACACGATGTGGAATAAGATAGCAAGCAATAGGGGAGACGGCAACGGCAATAATATACATGCATTCATAAGTACATTCTCAAATACCAGCAGCATGCACATGCATAAAGAGCACGGACTCTCGATTTGACTGTGCCAAACTAAACTAAGCTAAGCCATACCAGCAAGAGTGCTGGCCACCTACACATTTTCATGGACGACGAACAATATTATCATGAGAAGAAAGAAAAAGTTACAAGAACCGAACCAAGCCAGACTACCCAAAAGCTTTGAGCTTACATTTACTTTTGCATTCTACAATATTTATCCTGCTGGAGAAGTGTGGATTCTCTGGAGAGATTATCTCCAGCGCTCTGGTGTGAGAGAATGCTTGCACATTTATGCATGTATGCGGAGTAATCCGGTTTGCTTATAATGTTAGAAAAGTATAAAACGGAAATGTATATTTACACATGAGTTTCATTTCAACCGTGTCACAAAATGAATTCATCTACTACTCCTTTCTGACTCGGAAGTGGAACATGGTTTTTTTAGACCGGAAGGGAAAGATAATATGTTACAAGTGGAGAAGACCATCGTCCATTCAAGTACGTACGCATGCAAAAGAAATGTACCTAAAGCTACGAAGACTACTAGAGACAAGCACTACTAGTCAAAACATCAAGGAAGTAAGTGGGTGTAGAGTCTTGATTTCTTGTCCTTTTTCAACAATGAATAAAAAAGTCCAGGATTCTTGGAAAGAAAGGATAAGATGATATATTATATGATGTTATGTTATGTTATCACAGAACATGACGACGCGCGACGTGGCATGTAGAGGATCTGCATAATTCCAACTGACAATGTTTGTGTTTTTGGCGAAAACAGAAAGAGAGTAAAGCTCTGGCTCGGACGGACCTACAGAGTCAGCATTTTTTTCATGAGAAAATGAGAACAAGGGAAAGAAAATGCTATTCACGTCTCACTACACTACTACATGTTGTACTCCTTTCTCAGCTTTTTTCTTCTCTTGACGGCGATGACGATGACGACGAGACTGAGTCGAGTGGGATTTTTTAGTCAGCAATAGAATAGCAACAAGAAAACTTTCTCCGTCCGGTGTCCCGAAAGAAGAGAGAGAGAGATTTGAGGAGGAAGGAAGGAGATGAAAAGCTTGTTACAAATTCCTTCAGGTTTCTTTTCCTCTCCAGGCTCTATCTTTCTGCCCAACTTGTTTATTTATTTTGTTGGAGAGAGAAAAGATTGTATGGTCATAGTTATGAAAGATGCAATGGAATACATCTATGAATATATTATTATTGTAGATTCTACCATATCACATCATAATGATATGCATGAGCCATCAAACGGAATTTTATGCTTCTTTTGTCGGCTATTCCGGAAAAGCGTATAATTATGTGCTTTTGTTCATCCGCTAACTTTGTGCTGTGCTGTATATATGTGTACCATCATCATATCATTCTAAAATTACTAATAGGAGGATACCATCTCTCAAAGATGAAGACGAAGACAAGACAGATATAGTTGTCGTCGGAGCCAAGCAACTTTTAAATTGTTTTTAATATGGGATCTTTTCCTCTCACAAAGCAAATTATAATGCATACTTAATGCCGTATATATTATGTTTGCACTGCAGAGAAAAGATTGGAAAGGGAGATGAACTGGTGTGGAAAATACCTCGGAAAGTGCTCCCAGAGATTTGGTTAGATTTTGCGGATTTTTCGTGGGAAAGAGAAGAGGAGGATGATGATATTCATTCATGATATGATATATGGATACATACATTTACCATATCGAGTTGTATTTACCGTTACTCATGTTGTCCGTCCCAAATTGCTTGTGTGTACATTTTACTTGGAGCAAATGCTCTGGGTTGCAGTTGCACTACAGAAATTTTCAGCTTTGTATGAGAAACCCTTCGAGACTTTTGAGGTGGATGTGGGTTCGAACAATATATGGGAATTTGGACGGGCGTACTACGGAGTATAACTGACTATATGGTGTATATAAAGAAAATGAAAATGAATTCATAGCAAAGTCCTTCAACTGTATATATATATTTCTTGAAGGCAGAGCAGCTGCACTCTGTAACAATGAAATGCATTCATATCCTACTCCGCCAGAATGAAAAAATCAAACGATTTTCTTATCCTAGTAAAAAGCCCGTCTTTTTTTGACTTTCTGCTACATGTAAAGTAATCCTTTGCTTACAACAGGGACTTTAAAGAATGTGTGGAATCAATCAAAAATGTGGAATTTAATAATGGAAATTTTGATCGCAGTATAAATCCATAATGCTGTTGCTTAAATTATTTTACTAGCTTGTCTTGGGGAATGCTATTCAGCAATGAATAAAAATAGACGGAAATGTGAAGATTTTCATAAATCTTGGGGAATGCTAATATTATGTAGACAGGTTAAAGGAAGTGGAACAATATGAAAACCTGTTACGTTGGTGGATGAGAATGCTCGCTTTTTCCTTTTCTTTCAAATACTTTTTTATCCCGTCTTCGGAAAGCATCAGGTAGCAACTGACAGGTAAATCGATTTCATCAAGAGAAAACAGTGTGTTTGCTCAAGCAAGGGAAGGAATCAACTATTTTTTCGTAAATTGAGCGACAAGCAGAGATGATAAACAGGTTGTTATGTTATGAGTACACTCCAACGAATCTCCTTCTAAGTTTTTTCTTGTCAACTTTTCATCTCCAGGAAATCTCCACGATGCGATGTGACGGACAATATAATGTGATTTCCTGCACGTCGGAAGTCTCATAACAGTATGCTTTATCTTTAGATTTTCTTTCTCACTTTATTTCTCTACAAATTTAATATAAAATATGATTTAGAAACATCTTCTCTTCGCAGTTAACAATTACTGAACTGCGTCATAAACAAAAGGCTATGCCAATCCTTTCCGGTTTACTTCCCTACATGTCCTAGTTGATATATATGTGTATTTTTTCCTGTGTTGATGGCATATTTTAGAAAAAAACATAAAATACTGAGTAAGGTTTTGGATACTTTTTCTTAATAATCACGGTGGATCCTAGAAGTAAAGCCCAATGATGGCCATAGCCGGATATGATGTGTAGGGCCATCCGGGTTACTTCTATCAGTAATGATTGAGTTAATGCTTGACTACATCTTTGCTTAGATCCAATCAAACAGTTGCAAATTCTCATTCTTGTTCATGGAAACACACAGGAAAGTAAAGCTTCACAACTGCAGTGGTGTACTACAGTAGATTGTCATGTAGATTTCATTGTAGATTTCGTTTTTGTATGACTTACCCTTCAATTTTGTTTTGTACCAAGTATCTCTTGCAACTGTTTCAATTGATGTTGATATGAATGAGGTAAATCCATCTAGACACAAATTTGCGTCAGAACTTGAAACTATCAAAACAAACAACTCGTTGAGGAGATGGATAATGTTTCTTATGGCATAACATAATTGCGAACTGCTTAGGTACTAGAATTTTATGTTTATGCGTAATTTAATCATCATGATATACATCATTAGCCTCTTATTCCATGGTAGTTACTTTCATATAATTAGTTTGTCATGTACTTATGTATGTCTCAATTTTCGTGACTTTAAGTTGGTAAAAACCATTGGTGAAGGGATGAATCAGGAGCGTCATTCGTCTGTATGTCTGTAACTGTATTTTCGGTTATCTTGGGTGAATGTGGTTGTTCACCTAATTCTTCATCCTTTTGTAAAACCATACTTCCAAATGCTTAGTAATGAATTGGAGGATTTCTTAAAATGAGTTGATTCAAAATTATATCGATTTAGTGTCGCCCAAGTGCGAGTACGAACAGAAAACATTGTTTTATAGCATGAATGGTAAGAATTTTTCTCAATACACTATTGTTCTATTCTGTATCTAGTCGGCATCTGAGAAAGCAATATACCAGATAAGTAGCTGAGGAAGCAAGAGGAAAATTCTTTACAGCTTTGACAAACAACACTTTTTACATTCATCATGATACATGGAGGTCCAGTAAATATATACTGGGTGTGTATCCACATGTGAACAAAGAGTTCTTGAAATCATGCAGTTTCTTAAAAGTCTGGGGTACTCATTCCTTCTTAATTTCTTCTGCCATTTACAGCTTTGCATGTCATAAAATATCCTTTTTTTAAAGTTGGAACTATACCATAAGGAAAGAACCTCATTCTTGATTTCCTTATAATACGTCTTCACGATCTACTTGACGCCGTCCATTCATAAGCAACTATGAATGACCTGCTTCAGTCCAACTGGAATATACATATTTTCTTACAATAACAAATTGTTTGCAACCGTTGTTGACTTTTCAAGAAGAGAGCTGGCTATTTTATTGCCCTTGGTAATCCTAAATACATTACTAAGTTGCTACTGGAAGAAGATGTCGGAGTGAGAGACTTTGGTTTACATGTTCATCATTTTCCTTATTACTATTACACACAGCATACTAGTTTTGTCAAGGGTACAAACTAATCTGTGACGCTCATGAGACGAAATTCCATTAGATTATAAAGCTACACTGAGAATAAATGACTTACAGGAAATTCATATTATCAAACAGAGGCTTAAAAACTGATATTTATTGTTGATATGTACAGCTTTCGTTTTTCTACGCAATGTATATTTATCCCGTGTGTGCTCAAAAAGACTGAGTATATAGATGTCATTGGGGTGTATGGTGTATGATCGCAAAAAAATTCTTAATCGAGTTCTTTGTCAGAAAAACGCGCTGTAACATCAAATGCATATGCAACAAAACTAATCAACCACAAACTTCTTTCTCCCCTAAGAGCTCATTCCTACTCAAGTAGGGCATCTCTTTCTTGCATGCATGCATTTCAAATATGTCGTATCAGCTAAATATTAGAGAAGACCATCAACCATGATATGCACGCTTATCTTGGATGTTATCTTAAAGGTCAAAACTCATAGTTTCCTTTCATAAACCCTAAATTGCTTGTTCGTTACACACTCCTGTGTTACCAGGTTTATTTGACATAATTTAATTTGTTTTGAGATTTTGTAGTAGCACACAATCAAGCAACTGCTTTCGGAAACTTGTCAGATTTCTTTGTGTGTACATGATTAATTACAAAATTGAATGTATACAGTTGTATATGCACGTGAAGAAACATCAATGCTTTAATTCCTCAGATTTTTCGTTTTTTGCAGAGAGCAAAAGCTTATGACCTGATTGCCAAATTTTAACATACGACTACATTTAACAAAAATGGTTTGGATAAAATGTACATATTTTTGTTGCTGTATATTACATTCAAATTGTGTGTTCTGTAATTATGCCGTAAGAATTTGTGGTAGTGGTAGTATAAAATGCTTTAATTTGTGCAACTAATCTTATGCAAATTACAAATACAAAACCGACTTTCCCCCTTGATTATATTGCAATGCAACAATTTCTGAACCACCTCAGAATCTTCGTTGAACCTGATTGTAGTGCAAAGAGGAAGTGTCATGCGATATCAGAACGGAAGGAGAATTCAAGGATTATAGAGTGAGTAAATTTCAGTAGGCATTTAATTTGATTGATATTAATTAATTTTACTTAGCACTTTTATTTATTTCAATTTATGAATGGCATGACTATATTTTATTACAGATGAGACTAAGTTCAATTTACTCAATACGAGTTATAATTCATCGGTAATCAAATGTATTTTTGTACATCACATAATTATGACATCTTACTTAACTTCTAGATTTCAAATCACTGTTTTATAAATAAGATGAAGAAAGCTACCCTAACGTTAAAATACACAAGAAAGAAAGAAAGGCATACGTTACGTATCGTATACCTAAATAAAAGCAAGAGATATCTCAGCTTGACCTTCATAAATTCATTAAAATCAAAGAGGCATGGCCTTTCACAATTGCCGACATAGGGAAATCATGAGAGTCCCAGTGGTTGGATCATCCTCCATAAGTTGTTTATAACTAAGCGACTCCGTCAGGTCCCGAGGGTTTCTATAAGAGAAATGAAATTAACGCATTTAAAATTTAGTACAAACACACATCACCAAACATAGCTGGTAAATTTTCTTACGATTTAATAACATGCAGGGCTTTTAACATCAAGTCCCGAAGTCCATCAATCTTTAAAGTTTTGAGATAGAGGAGTATAGCCGAGTCGATGTTAAACTCATCATTCTTCCGCAGACAGAGTGCATCTTTCATAGCCTGTACGAGACCAACAATGCCCTTTTCATCACCAAAATCCAATAGCTCTATTGCCAATCCGGGATTTTTCATGGGGTCCTCCACATCGGCGTAGTATATGAACTTGAGGAGTGCCCTAACTCCTTGTTCAGTTAGCTCCAATTCCACAGCCTTTTCCGTTGTTTCCTTCCAATCCATTTGAAGCATGCGAGCGAATACTGGACTATTAACTGAAATATAAATAGTGAATAAATGCTTAACACCTAGGCTAGAACCTTATATAGTATATCAAATGAATAATGAAATCAAAGTGAAAGTATAGTTTTCAATTACTCGCCAAGAAAGCTCTATGACACTTGATTCGAGCCCCATTTTTTGCAATGATTTCGAAATCCGAATGGATTTGTGAGTCCAGAATCCTTTGACACGTTGCGTTTTTAAAGCAAAACTTGTAAGCTCCATTTTGCTGACAGGAATGATCTCCATCTTTATCCTTGCGGTATAGGATTTGTTTGTCTGGAAAATGGGGTTTACTTTTAGCTCCAGTTCATCTTCAAAGATGCTCAAAGTTAATCCTTCTCCTGGCAATGTTACAAGGGATGGCCACATTTCTAAACACAATATATGATGAAAAAAGGAACAAGTAACTTTAGTTATAATGTTGTCGAATATATGCATATGACAGGAAGTTCTGTTGATAAAAAATTAAATAAACATAAAATAAGCCTACCACGTGATACAAGGGTCAATACTGTGTTATCTTCCAAATTAATTTCCATTGCGAATTTGACCCTCACTGGTACAATGCAACGGGAAAGAAACTTATCAAAAAATTCTCCCGTGATTGCAATTTTCGCTGTCGCTGCAGTTTTGGCACCAAAACTTAAATCCAGGTAAATGGGGTACCTTGTGTAGATAAGATTATAAGATGTAACTATGTGTACAATACAAACTTTACGGTATCTGATGATGAAAGAAGTTGATACCATGGATATCTTAAGAAAATTACTCCCTTGGTACAAAATCGTCGGTCTGCTAAGGTTCTTACTAGTAAAAATTGTAACTGAAGGTCATCATCGGTACATCTTTTGACTTGATCAATAAGGGAATTCATATCCTTCATTGGAAGCTCCATAAAGACCAGTGATACAATACTTTCACCTCCTTTTGGTTGGATTTGGTTTTCAGTTTCAAACGTTGGTTCGAAAGTTTCTCCTAAGAGCAAATCAATGGCATAGTTTTGACTTTCCGTGCTCTCCATTTTCACGTAATGTATTTATTTCAGTATTTTAAAACTAGCTCAGAAATATTTGGACGTCCAAAATCTAATAGTTTAAAAAATTTAAGATGTATTTGGGATGAATTGTTTCTCAAAAATGAGAATAAAAAAGGGAGTACTGGTGAGTTAAGATGGACACTGAAATGAACACTGAAAAGAAATGACTAGTTCTGTTGAGAACGTGTGTATAACGTAAACTGGAAAAGACAGTCCCGGAAAGGAATGCACCATTCTTTATGCCTAAAATGTCCATTATACCATGTACGTATGTCCATGCATACCTCAAAATCAAAGACAGAGCTAAAGGTGGAATAGAATAGAATAGAGTTTTTATTTACGTGTTAGTTAGTATCAGTTACTTTCACAGCAATTGGTCTCCCTACCATAACACGGAGTGCACCGATAATACATATCAAGTGTAAGGTATTCCATAATACAACAGATTATTACAATAGCGAACCGAGTCAAGAAACCATATTATTAATTTAAGTACTTTACAATTTATGTGACAGAGTCACCATCTCTAATTTTTAACAAGTGATCACAGCATAGACGACCAAATGTACCATAAATAATAAGGAAGGAGAGAATGTGTAAATGAAAGAATGGTCGTCTTCAAGTATTAAGAGGTATCTGTTCGTAGTTTAAGCAGCACTACGATTGCATGTATTTTTTGAGACTTATGGTTTTATTGGATATGAACATTTCCTTAGAGATTTATGTTAATGAATTGGTCTTGTCGTGTTGAGATTGATTTTTAGGGATTAAAAAGTTCTGTTCACTTCATCTCAATTAGCATGTTTTGACATTGGTGTTTATGCATATTGTACCTAAAGCTAGATGAGCGATTTTCACATAGATGCACCTAGATTTATATGAGTGATTTTCACGTGTATGTACCTAATCTTAGATGACACCTTTCATGAGTGTATTCAAGCTAAAAAATTCTTGTAGTCTTATAACTAACATGATAATGTGAGTGTTTTTTTGAGAAGCAATCTACTATTTTTGTAAGTCTGTCTCCTGACTCCGTGTCCGTCTGGTAATCTCAAATCAGATGTACGCTACGGCTAGTCAACTAGGTTTTATGCTGTCCAGGTGTCCCTTTTAAGCAGTGCACTGCCTTCTTACATTTGACATTCATTTTTTATTCTATATGCTCTGCTTCTATCCTTTGTAAAGAAATGTACAGCCTTATTATAATGGCATGAGTAATTTGGTTGGAGGGCGTAGTTATGTTATTTTATGTTAGAGCACCTTTACATTCTAGCTTCACAAAGATAAAAATGACATTCTCTACAATTCTTTTTCTTTAACTCCCTATTATACACAAACTTGGAGCTGTCAATAGTATCTGGGGTTGATGTGATGGTAGATACTGTGCATAGACCTACATCTTCTTATTCAGCATTTTCGAATAGCTTCTTATCCACTACAGTAAGTTTCCTCGTAGTCATAAGTAAAGTCAACGGCTTCTGGATCCACTTTCCAGTATTCTGTTTTGTAATCTATCATTTGTTGGGCTCTATTTTCACAGTTTCGACTGCCAAAAGTTTGCTATAGACATAATATGTATGCATGTATGTTATGTATGTGAGCTTGCAAACATATACTACTTTATTCGTAACGGGGAAGCGTGATTCATACTTTGTAAGTACTCCTCCAAAGTCCTGACCCTTTGTATCCAAACTCAATCACAGTCGTGTAGTAAATTGCAGCTCACTTATCAGTCATCCACTCGCGCATAAAATCTTAAATTCCTACAAATCCCAAAAATCAATCGTTGTTTGGCAAAAATCCAGTTCCCTTCTGTAAAATAATACTCCTTATCTGCAAGTCAAATTTAATATACTGATTCAAAAGTACATTCTGTGTACTAACGATAAGTAAACTAAAGTACAATCCTACTTAAGTTAATCTTGGTTCTGACTCAACAGTACCTTCAGTAATTATATGAGGATTTTTATCAACATTTTCTTCACAGTCGGGATTTGTGCTTTCGCAAAGGACTCTTCTATAACTTTTACGTTTACATGCACGTTCCAACCAACTAGTTTGAAATCCGCTGGAATTTTAACCCACTTTGCATATATTGGGTCTTAAGTTTTGTTAGAGGATGAAACACTTAATTATCTTACAATTCTTCGCGGTTCATAGAAGGCAAACCCAACGCCAAGCTAAATACTTGCCCGATAATGATGTACACATAATTTTTTAAACAATAATTAATAGTAGAGCACATTTCTGCTTAAAAGAAATTAAGCTATTGCAACCCGTCATGGAGTGCATGGAAATGTACATGAAAGTAATGCTATGCTAGACAAGGATGGCGTATTACAAGAGAACTTCATGTGTCACGAGAATTTAGTTTTGAATTTTTGTATTAAATTGTATATACTTCCTTGGAAGGGATTCCTTCGCTGCTAGTATCTATGTAAAAGTTGTGTTGGTATCAATTTAAGTACAAATGTGCGTCAGCACTTGAAAAAACTTCAAACAAACAACGGTCGGTGAGGATACGGATAATAATGCCAAGGTTGTCAAATGCTAGATGCAGATAGAAGAAACCATGCGTCATTCACTCATCATCATATCCATTACATTCTTTTTTCACAATAGTTACTAATGTGAAATTATTTTAGCAACATGTTTTTTTTCTGGACTCATGAGTTCATGTATTTTGCTATAAATCATATTGTTCAAACAATATAATCATGCATGATGCTGTACCTTGCTCATTCCTAGCTTAATTTTTGCCTTGACTTACGGCCTTGCACATATTACTGTCGTTGAGTAACCCTTTTCGAATTGATAACCATTCTAGCTTATTTCGATTACAGAATGGAACTTTATGTTGATTTTCTTATCCGTTGCCTTAACGAGCTCAGTAACTTACCACGGGTATAAGCAGCTATAAAGGACTAATTACAGTCCAACTATTGTAGCATCCATGCTACGTAAGCATACAGATCACATAGGTACAACGGTTCCATGCACCTGCAAATGCTAATAGTGATGCCAAATCCATTTTACCTGAATTCGTAAATTGTGCAAAATGGCACAAGTCCCTGAAATATTTATTGATAGTCAGATTGATTCGTCAAATAGATAAGCACAAGGAGCAAGATGTTAAAGTTAGGGAAATGGATTGTACACATGCGGAAAAAGCTTTTGGGGATGACAATGCGATTGCCAACAGGAAATTTTTGGATTGCAATGTGATTGAAGTAACGAAAACGTAAGTTCGTAATGTCTCAATATTTTTTAATATTTTAACTCTTAACTATTTTTAAGGTATACAAGCCTCAGCCATCACTTTTAGTTACCACCAAAGTGTTATTTTTATAGTGTAATGAGCTTAGCCGCTGGTATATGATGAAGCTTTATAATGTTTTGAATTATTAATCTGATTCCGAAATTACTGTTGGCTTGTAGTATTTGACCAGAGCTTCCGTCTTATATAAATATTTACGCTTAAAACATCATCGCGCATGATGTATTTGATAATATGATTCATTCAACTTGGTGAAGTAGTAGTCTATAGCCATCCCGTTATCACTTTATCATTATTGCTTTCCAAGGGCACATTTTTGGGGTACCGTGATACGTTTGCAATATGGTTTAATTAACCACAGAGTTTCAGGGTGTTTCTTTACACATCCATATTGAACCAACAACTAGTCCTCAACCTATCCAAACACAATCCCAAAAGACAGATTTTTCTCTATACCTGTACTGTGTCAGAAACCAATGATCATATTACAAGATGGTTTTCACAGTTGTTGTTATACACAACTCACCTGTAGTATACATAGGTTTCTCCTGTATAAACGACGATACATTTCATTATATCATCATACAATGGAAAGTAACTTTGGGAATTTTGTGCTTTCTGTGCTGTTGCAAATGGCTACGTTCGTCTGATATGATTCAGTTTCATACGTAATGCGTTTACTACCCTTAATGACTGAGGAATTGAATGCATGTAATTCTTGAATACCCCTCTACTTAAGTGCTTTTTAACTATTGCTACCGTCCGTCAGTTTTTGGTAATGGTGTAATGTATGAAATGAGAAAGTACCGATTTGCAATTGACAATGATTTTAATTCGTGTGTATCGTTCTTATTCCCATTACATTGATCCTTTTGTTTTAACAGAAAAATATAGACGTTCGATTAAAAAAGGTTGTGGTCAAGCAAAGCCAAATTTCATTTCAAACAAATGCACTCGCACTGCGAGAATGGATTGCAGCTGCAAAATACAGGGAGGAAATTTTTCTTAAATGATATTTAATGATCAACGTTTTCCTTGCACGTAATCAAAGTAATAAAAATGTAAATTGCATATTCGTTTTCAAAATTGACCTTAACATTCGAAAGCATCAAAGCAAATCAATCAAATTAGCAAACCATCAATCAATTTCTCCTATTATATATACTATATTTCGTCAGGGATGGCAAAAAAATTCAAAACACTGTCGCATGCAGCGCCTGCTTTCTTTCACTCTCCTTTTATAACTTTACAACGAGCATCAGTGACTAAATTGAGATTTGTCAGGGCTATTTGGCTACTCGTTATCCGTAGTTGAATCTTCATGTTCAAAGTTTAAATTTAATTCTTATTTAGAGCTTTTAATATTTTAACTGACTTCCATTTCTGACATGGAATGAGAAACAAATCAAACGCTTGAAAAAACAAAAACTGACACTTATTATGGTAAATCAGAAAGTTTACGGTACCTAATAAACCTCCTACCAAAATATGGTGGCGGGGCCCATCATCAAAAGAAATAAAAAATTAAGTATTCATTTTTTGTATCGACAAGGTAACATAAATCATTTACAGTATCTTTAAGCCATGTGAATTCAAGTGACATGTATATATATATGTGTGTGTTATAAAATGCCTTTTTGAAGTTTCTCAGCGGTCTCCTTTAACTAACCCTACTTTATGATCTTTGCCATACAAAACTTGGTATGGTAGTTGAATGAATAAAACTTATTCTTTTAAAATTAAATTTTTACCACAAAACCCTTTTTCTTTCTTAATATTTTTTCCTTAAGGGACAAAGGTTTAAGCTGAGAAAAGTCGACCCAGGTGCATAGAACACATAAATATTTTGACGATTCCTGAGTAAATCGTTTTCTGCAAGTGTGACTCATGAAGAAGAAGGGAATTCTTCACAATGTTATATTTTTTTAATAAAGTATCAACCATCGACCTTTTTAATGAATTTATTCTTTAATACATGCAGCTATGTACCCAAATACATATACCATAAACCGTATACGAGAGCTGTCTTTCAAATTTACAAATAAGTATTTGCCGTTATGCCGCTACCTATAGCAGCTGCATATTTTGATGTGTGTTAAGAAACATACAAAACTGAGTATGCCTTTTGAAAGTCAGGATATTGGGGAACCGTTTTAAAAAATAGGCTTAAACATTTCAACCCTTTTTCTTTGTTTGACATTTCGTGGTGTCTATTTTGGTTTAAGCACATGCTTTTACATAGAAGGCTTCCACAAGGTATTTCATAGCACTTCATTCGTAATGTCATGTTGACTCACTGGTATTTAATTACTAATGAAGTTATTATCTCCCATTGCAACCGCTGCCTTGAGGGTAGCAGTAATATGGTGTGAATTATATTATGTACACAGTAGTGTATATGACTTGAATAGAAAATACAACTCTTTTTTTTATTGAAAAAAAAATCGTAAAAACCAGGATGAATGTTATTTTGATAGAAACTAAATATTTCATACATATAATAAATTAATTTATTAACTAGAAAGAATTCTTGAACATTGCCATTTAGCTTATGTGGCCCAACATTAAAAGCTCCTGAAGTAGAACGACTATTTGTATTTTTAGCAACGCAATATTTTTACTATACTTCATTAGTTATAGATTTGATATCTGCAATTTTGAAAAAAGCACAAGGTGTGTATTTACTTAATTGATGGGAAAGAATCATTTATCTTTTCAGCCACTACCACTGAGCCCGATTATTCTAATACATAAGCAAATATGCTGAATAAGCGACAAGTACTACTGATATAAGTTATTGGAATTACAACGGGTTACACTTTTTACTTTCCTAATTACGCTGATTACTGATTACTGATGATTACGATGGTACTCTATACATACAAATACATCATGGATGTATCTACTTTTTTAAATCTGATATGTAGATAATAGATTGATAAAATAAATATTGCGAAACTTCCGATGAGGAGAAGGATAATTATTTCTTATATGCCATGACGTGACTGTCATTTTAAGTTTTATTTTTTAATATTATTATACATGCCTATTTCAGAGTTGAAATCATACCCGAAACACAGTTTCTCCGACTGCATTGTCCCTTCTTGATTCTACGAAGTGATATAAAGTTTTATCAGCTAAAAACAAAGGAGTAAAAGATTAGGAAACAAAGAAAAAGTTGGATTACTAAGCACATATCAATCTACATTCTTTGAACACTATCCCCATCAAATTACCCTTTTGAAAAATACAACTAAGAATACATAAAACAATGGCATTCAGGGGACGTGAATGTCTTGAAAATTTTTAAGGTACATTATGAGCAAGTGAGTCACATAAAAGCTCATATCATCAACCCCTTTTTAAAGTTGCTGTGTCTGGAGAAGGGGTAGGTACTGTACCTTACTATTAAGGATTAGAAGCATAAACAGTATGAATAGTTGAAGGGGTATGATTTCGAAAATAAACAATTTTGTTTTCTTACTCCCTTTTTGTACTTGTATGCTCACAATGTACAAATTATTAGGCACTGTTTTAAAAAATAGATAAAATCTCATTTAAATTCCGTAGCATTTCGTTTTTGTTTGCCAGTCATTGTTTCGAGTTTGATTCGACAAGTAGAACATACTTTCAATCTGATAGTACTAATTATTAATCTTCACTGTTATCATTTTAAGTAAAAGGACATACGTAGTAGGGTACTTATGTGATTAAACTGCATCTCCCAATTTAATTTTTTGATGCTAATTTTAAAAATCTTTTAACAACAACATTTGGTAACAATTCTTTTGTGTTTAACCATAGCTGTAGTGGATAGCTAATTAATTTCGCAAGGGACTGTTATATTTGAACGCTTTGAAAAATGGCAACCGAAAAAGTGTTTTTGAGACAAGCGGCACTCCAAAACTTCTTAGACGACGTGAGTTTTTTTTAATTAGACAAAGTTTTGTAAACATTGAATATTTTAAGAATCAATGTTTGGCTGGTTGATAGTTAATTAAGTTGATTAATAATGATAATATGAATAATGTCTGTTATTTTATGCTTTACAGCGTGAGACAGAGCCATTGTGGGACGATTCAACACTTGATTATTTCAATTTGATGCACACCCACTGCATAAACGATGATGAGTTGCTTGCCGAGTGTATGGCCAAAACGTTTGCATCTCGCAGACATGAAATAGAACAGAATACAATTATGACTAGTGCTGTCATAAAATACTATCCTGGTTTTTCGGATTACCAAGAGGTACGTAAAAGTAACATTCGTATGATGTATTAAGCAACAAAAATGTTTACTACTTTTGATAGAAAATGAAAAATATTAACTTGAAATGATTGTAAAAAAACAGATTAAGAAAGAATTTAAGCGAATTAAACCAAACACCCGTATCAACCAATTCGAGAAAATGATGGTGAAAAGAATGGATTCTACACTAAATCAAAAGCCTCATGACAAAAATTGCAAATGCAAACAAATAATTTCCCATGCATCAATGTGCATCTTTGGTAATCAATTCGTGAACCCACATAAAGGCAAGTGTTTTAATATTATACTTCAATGTTTTTATTGGTCAAGCATAGTTATATAACTAGGAATTATAATTATTATTATTATTATTATTATTGACTTTATTTGCAGACATTCGATACACGTTAATAATATTGTCATATTTATTTATAGTTTGTCTGGTAGATGCGGATGTAAAGGAGTTTATTTGTGAGAAATCGAACGGAGAGTGGATGGGTGGCTTAGTAATTTTCGCAAGTAAAGGAAAAGAAGTAAGACACTTAAAAAATTGAGACCTCAACTAGCTGTTACTTTTCTAACCAAACATAAATTTATTAATATTTTTAAATCTGTTTGTATCTTATCTTATAGCACATTGAATTGACTAGAAGTAATCGATCGGCATTAACCATCGTTGTTGATGAAGCAGCCGTTGCAACCCAAAATTGTTCGTCCATATACGTGGACAAAGTGAAAGTTCTTGATGGAATGAGCTTTCTTCATTCCATTTTTGCAGCCTTTTACATACATTACATTTTTCACTTGGATTATGATCCCGTGGCTAAAAATGTTTTCAAAATTTTTGAGGAGGTATTGCATTCACAGGCAGAGAGGAATTCTTTATATGGAAAAAGAAAGCGGGGTGCAATTTAGTTCCTACATGGTCCACTCTATAAATAATTGATTTGATTGTATTTGATTTGTTAACCTTTGTTGTTATAACCTTAGAATTTAGATGGATGTTCGGAATAATGTTATCTGTACTTTGTTTGTAGATTAATTTTCTAAAACTGTTGAAACTTCAAACTACTAATTGATTATAATAATATTATGAAACAATTTTTTTAACCTTTCAATTCACGTATATTTAAAAACATTTCAGTTGAAAGGTTTATTTAGTTTTGTAAGCTTACAATTACATGGTTTTTAAATATGTCAGACATAAAGTTTATTTTTAAAAAATTGGACTGCAATTAAACATCAAATCTAGATCTAATTTTTCAATATAATTACCATACTACCGTCGTAACATACATATCATAAATGACTTTAATCATCGTACTCATATTATGAATTAGTAATTAAAAAAATTAACAACTTCAGGCGACAAAAAGTACAATATGTTGTTCGTACTGAAAGCATGTCAAGCTTCATTTCGAGTGCTACATACATCAATTTAAAAGTTGCATACCTAAATATAATACAAAAAGGGATAAAAGAAAATACTCATAATTTTAATTTCAAACAAGGTTTTTTTCAAAATTTATACGAATATGTGTATTAGTTACTTAGTTTCTGTGTGTTATATATTTTGGGAAAGCAGTAATAGCTAAAAAAAATTTTTTTACTTTTCAAAATTATTTTACCATAAAAACTTTATTGTAGCAACCATATCCCATCCTCTCAAAGCTTACGTGACATAAAACGAGTGTTACCATCTACTATTTAAGAGTAATCTTAGCCCATAATAAACATACTTATATGAATGACTCACGAAATGTTGGGTGCTCCACTATCGTAAGTATTATGTACACATAGGTACCTTTAAACGCTATATAGAAACAGACTCTTCATTACCACCACATTTTAAGGCAGGCAAGTCAAAAAGGGACGAAAAGGTTTTCATTGTCATGCACATTTTCATCTTTGTTCTGTCACCGCTTCACACTTACACAACAAAGCATATTAGTTTTTTAGGTCCAAATGTATATAGGATCATAATGTCACGAGGCTAAAGTATTTTTGAGGTATGTACACTATGAACGAATGACTTAAATAAAGGCTTTCATTATGGACCCATCTTAGGAACCACTTGCATGGGGAGGTGTGAAGTATCGTAATCCTACCAGTCCCTATACATAATATACGAAAGTGAATAGTTGGGATGGATACTGCTTATACAGACACATTTATTTTCAACCGCTCTTTCGTACTCGTATGTACCCAAACTAAAAACAATTCAAGATTTTCAGCACAGGTGCGTTTAGCTTTTGTTGTCATTTAGTGTTCAGAGCTTGTTTTCACCACTAGCACACATACATACTTCAAGGCATACAGGACTTAAGCTGTTTGTTCAGTGTCTATTTAACCAACAGCACACACACACACAGGTTTCGTGTCAGTTTAAACTAAAAATCTTAATTACATTTTTTACCCAAAAATAAAATTTTTATAACTAGGCATTTCACGATAAGCAAAAGTTATTACACACAGAAAATTTTCACGAAATTAGGCGAAGATAATCATGGTTTCTAATGTCATTGACAAATTGGGTGAGCATGATCGGGTGTTCGACGTAGAAATCTTGGACCCTGCGAATGTATATATAAAAGTCGCATTCCACCTCTTGGCTCCCCATAATAGTTTTAAAATGGAACGAAAGTGGAAGAATTCTAATGGGCAAATGTTACCTGCATTGATACTCCGCCGTCTTGATATGGCACTTGGAGAAAACAAAGATGTATTAGAACATCTTAGGTACACTCCAGAAAGTTCAGATTGCTCTTCACCGTCATTTGTTTTGGAACGCTATTTGCAAACTTTAAACAACAATAGTGAAATCAACGTTCCAACAACTGTGAAAATAGAGGATACAGAGTACATAGTAGCATTGATGACTGAAGACTGCGAATTAGATTCCAGTTATGAAGACGAACCACGTGAAATAATTAGGGAATCTGAGAATGGAGGGTTTGCAGAGAATGAGGAAGCCCAAGTGCAGGAACATGAAGCAATGGAAGTTGATGTGATAGTTGAGAGCCCAATACAAGTGAAAGCGGTTAGGGAAAAGGAGCTCTATTGTGACTTGAGGGTTCTTGAAAACATGAAGTTCATGAGCCAAACTGAAGTGGATGAATTTCTCAATGTAAGTTCTATAATTTTCAATATTTTGTAATTGGTTTAAAAAGAACTAGATAACCAATTTGGATGTTTAATTTTTGATTAAATAATACAAAGGGTCCCGGAAAGAAATGGAGCTCTAGCGATAAATTTAATTTCACGCGAATGCATAGGTATTCCAAAGATGATGAAGGGATGATACTTGCAACGTGTATGGCAAATACATATCAACGCCGAAGACGTATTCTCGTCAATCCAATTACAACTGAAACTTATACTGCAATAAAGTATTTTCCCGGATTAACTGACTATAAGCAAGTGAGTGAAATGAGTTCTTCTAGCTCGCTATGAAACTCTTCGTTTGCATTCTGTGGAAAAAAATTAAAATGACATAATTTTCAACAGATTCGACTGGAATTTCAGCGTATCAAAGGAAAAGATGTGGACCAGTTCGAGGATGAAATATGCAAAATGCTTGCCAAAGTAATGCCTCATGAAGGAAACTGCCCAACACAAGGTGGAAAAGCACTTTCTTACGAATGTATGTGCATTTTTGCATGTCCTGTTGCAAACAACCCTGATAACTGTGAGTATATCATTTCCAAACCAAACCAAATTTTCTCCAATCAAGCATTCTCAAGTTTGTCAAGTGAGTTAATGCAATTTTCCCAACATTTATACTTTGTTTGTCAGATGCGCAAGTGAAGGCATTCATTTGTGAGCAAACCAAGGGAAAGTGGACAAAGGGGCTTGTGACCTTTGCAATGCCAGGACAAGAGGTAAGTTACAAATGTGACTTTAAATCCTGACTTCTAACTTTGAATCATACAAATGGGAAATTACATTTAGAATTTTATCTGTGACTTTAAGGATGATGTAGTGACCAGAATGGAACGCATGCAACCAACCATCATTGTGGATCAAACAGCAATCTCTTTTGAAAATGGAGCATCAGTCTACGTCGATAAAATTAAAGTTGTTAGCGGGTTGAACTTCCATCAGGCATTGCTTGCAACTTACTATTTATACTGGGTCTTCAACTTAGACTACAATTTGGATGATAAAAACGTGGTCAACGAATTCGAAAATATTTTGGAAACGGTAGGAGAAAAATTGGAATCCCAAATAGTTTGGGATGATGAAGACGATACAGAGTTGTCCGATATTAATGACATATTCTAAATTCTAACGATGCAGATACTCCAAACAAATATCCTCATGGATGATATTTACAATAAAAATTATGTACTTTTTATATTTCTACCTATGTATAAACTCTATGTATTATATCTATATGTATAAGCTATCTTGGTAAAGCAATGCAGAAACGTATGGGGTTTTTGTTGATATTTATGATTTACTTAAGCGTCATTGCTCACAACATATTGTAATGTTATGGAAATAGTTTTTGTATACCTAAACATTTAGAATCTAATATTTGTGTATTCGTATTATTTTACCCTAAACATTTGTCGTGTAGCTATGGATTAGTTTTAATACTTTAAATATTAGTATAGTAATATACATACATAATATATATATTATATAAATATTTTTAACTTACAGTTTCATTTTACCCAGATTTAAAAGTATTTCGTAACTTTATATGTACGTGTTTAAATGATCTGCTTGGACAGTACATTATTAATTATTACACAATCAATTATATAACTTGATTAGTTACGTAAGGTAATAAAAACTCTAAAAAAGACAATTAATTCAATTTATGTTTTTTAATTGACAGCTAATTTCTGGTAGAAGAAGATAATGTTACATAATATTATTTTGGGTTTGAAAAAAGGCAGCTAAGTGTAGACAGACTCACATCCCATCAACACACAAATCAAACACATACTTTCGTACACTCAGGCATAGCTACGCGACTTTACAGAGAGTAGATTACCTCGTTTTCTAAGGTTTAATATAGATTTTCTTCTGGTTATTGCAACATATACTGCACATTATTCAACGAATGTTAATTAGTCCTGTTTGGGGTATCATGACACGATACCAATACGGCATATAAATAGCCTTTTACTGATTTCTTACTTCTTTTCTCAGTCTCTCTAAATTATCACCTACATTTTACGCATACATAAGGCTTTTTTCCAAAGTTTCTTATCTCCGAGACCCTATGTAGGCATATTTGTTTATACCAGATTTGATAAGTATGATTTGCATTAAAGAAAGCCCTTAAAATCGATAGGGTGCGATAAACATCTCCCAAATGTTCTGCATTTATGCTAATTTGTCATAGTAGAATGAGCAAAGCAAACATTTTTTTCATAGGTATCCCCTTGGAGAAGGGCCGGTAGGAATAATAATAATATGAGAAAAGGAATGTAGAAGCAATAGAGTGATCTTCAACGTGTTGGTCTCTATGTAGTATTACTAGTCGATTGTATAAAAACTCAAGATTTTTAAGTAATGAGTGCATAGAGCTGTGTTGAGTGTGTTCTCATATCATACAGTCGTCGAGGGTATGCATGATACTTCTGTATATAAATATACCAAGAAGTTGGCCGTCTCGTTTTTACTGTGAATTATTGTGATGCAACAAATTCTTAGGAACCTATCACATTTTTTAGTTCCATTGTTTTGGTTCTGATACTGCGTGCACGAAGTTTGTCAGCACATCAAGACAGATAGGAAGCTAAAGTCAGTACACTTGCTACCATACATATATTAAATATTCTAGAAGGAAACATATACCTACCTACCTGCAACTTGCATTCATCATAGGTCATATGTATTTGTATATTTATTTTTGACAAATGAAAGCTTGGACAACGTTAAGTTATAGTAAATGATAAGATTAGTGTGACGCCATAAAATAACAATTATAGCCGTGCACCACGAGCACAAGTATTTTGTTCTGTTACATCCAATAATTTAATACGACTGCCATAGCACTACCAAGGTCAAAGATGGTTGCGGTGGACACACTACGTACTCATGAATTCAATTCGTATTGGAAGCCAAAATCTAAATCCAAATTGAAGTTTCTGAGTAAAATCGAGCTGAATAATTACGTGAAGGTAGGTTAAGAAATGGTGCCAAATGTTTCCATGCTCACCTTGACCTGTTAAAGCTAAATTTCTAATCTAGTGAGATTGCATTCTTTGTAGAAAATCTGTAAATATCCTGAAGAGTTCAGAGATGAAGAAACAGAGCTCAACTTACGAAGACTGCATACAAAATGCAAGAAAGATGGTTTAATGTTGGCAACCTGTATGGCAAACACTTTCTCTATCCGAAAATTCGATATTCGAGGAGAGCAACTTGGTGTTAACACAATCATCAAAAAATACCCTGGATTGTCTGATTATTACCAGGTATGCAAATTGTGAAGACTCCTTTTTTTTTATAGAATACTGACTAATTTTCCATGTACACGTAGTAGTTTAAATCCCAAAGAGTTGTCAGAAAGGCAACGAAAGCCAGAGAAGATTTAAAATAAAAGTCTCAAAATGTCATCCGAGTATCCTGTTAAAATTATTAATAAGTTGAAATCCCTTTTTAAACAGATTCAGGAAGAGTTTCAACGCATAGCAGAGAAGGATGTCTTTCAGTTTGAAGAGGAAGTTAGAGATATGTTGTGGGCCGCCGTACCTATGAATATAAGCCGACTTCCCAAATGTAAGAGCCCATTCTGGAAAGACAACAACGATGCAGGTGAGTCAATGTGCTTCAGTAATTATATATGTAATACCCTACCCTCGTTCATCTCATGTAAAATACTATTTCTTTTATCACTATAGGCTCTGGTACACTTAGACGGTTGACGTTTTTTATTCATGACAAAATGGATGGAGTGGATACTGATGATTTCATTATCTACAAGTTGAGTGGACAAAAGGTTAGACTGAATTGAAATGCAGCTCTAATTGTTTGCTGGTTTTCATAATCCAATTGATGTAAAATCTCACTACATTTCATTGAATTATTTTCAAGGGTAAAGTAACAGCTAAAGTTAAGACGGATCATCCCACCATCCTTGTCGATGAAAGTATTTGGGGTAGTAAAACGGTATCGGTGTATTTAGAGAAAGTGAGGGTACTCACGGGACTAAGCTTCTTCGACGCATTCCTCGCTTCGTACTATCTGTACTACATCTTCGACATGGAATATGCCACTGACAAGGTCAACATGTGGAAAGCCCTTGACCAGATTTTGGCAAAGGTTAATGACAAAAAGGAGCCAAGCATTGATTGGCCTAACGAGAACTAATTGTTCACCTTTAATGGTTTTATTACTATTTATACTTGTGGAAGAAACTGCTGTTTAGGAGAGATCTGTAAATAATGTAATTTAATACTTAATGTAATGTAATAAT
This sequence comes from Orchesella flavescens, assembly GCA_964034955.1. NCBI lineage: Eukaryota > Metazoa > Arthropoda > Collembola > Entomobryomorpha > Orchesellidae > Orchesella > Orchesella flavescens. Next base: position 47,042,962 of record OZ035953.1, read on the forward strand.
GACTGATGTTTAGGATTGGTATTTTGTACAACGAATGAATGGAATTCTAAAACCAAACGAGTACACGTGCATGACAATGAAAATGTAATATTAATTATATTATATGTGAGTCAATGCGTGTGGGGGTCATAACTAACATCATCATCATCATCATCATCATGCTTGAAGTAATTGTTGAATGTTTACACTTTAGTTACTATGTAGTTGCAATGTTTTTGTTTTATTCTGAAATTGAGTCAAGCGAAATGTTTGTTGTATGCGTATAAATTAAACTATTATTTTTATACGGATAACTTTGTCGCTTTGAGAAAATTGACTGTTATAACTAAAGGAGCTTGAAGATAAAAAATGAGGAGCTAGATTGTATTTAAGAATGAAATGTGTACATTCAAACTGTTTTTAAAATGTAAATATGATGGCGTGGTAGTTTTTATATGAATGGCGTTTAGTGAAATGGATATGAATTATTTCTTGTGTGAATATAATTGTCTCGAGTAACTGATATCAGGTAAATGAGTCCAAACCAGTGATTGTAAAATGTACGCAAAAATATTCGAACTGAAATCAATTCAGTATTTCCTTTCCAAGTGCAATTGTAAGCTTTAATTTTCCAGAGAGAAAAGATCTATCAGATCAAGACAGGGATCTAGAAAATCGTACTCTTTTAATTTGAAGGTCATTTCTCCTTTTTTATTTCTGCGCTGGTGGACCAACCGACAAATTACAAATCCATATATGTTTACCATTTGGGTTCACAGAGCAGGGAAGTGATTTCAGACATTATATACATTAAAACTATATGATTATACAGTTATAAGGTTGCTTCGTTTTATTACACTATTGTTCAAATTATGTACATAGCATACGTATACGTAGCAATATTTACAGCGTTCCTTCCCAATAAAAACATATACCTAATTCGTTTGTCATGCTTACCATTTTTTCATCATATAAGCAAAGTAATAGTGCAGTCATGAAAACACCAAAGACTCACGATTTATATACACAAATAGTAACATAACTGTCTCTACCCATGTTTCTTTACAACACAACATGTAGAGTTTTGAATTCGAGCATATAACCGGACAGCCTGGTTATATGGGATATATAGTATATCTAGCTGATATTTAAAGAACACTTTGTGACAAGAGGTGTTGTTTTAATCCCCAAAGAATATAACTAGAATATTCAGAACATGATGTGTTGATGATGTGTACGGCTAAATTCGAGAGAAAAAAGTTCTTATAAGCTAGAGTACAACAAAATGACAATTCATTGCTGTAGAGAGTAAGCAAGATCCTGCAGAACCAAGTCAAGTTTCGTAAGTACACCCTCGGCTTATAAAAAGGTCAGTCGCATAAAACTGTACCCAACCCTTACTACGTGGTTCAAATTGGGATGATATTGGAACATAAGTTACCAGAAGAATAACATATTTCTTTATCTTGAAAGTGCTACTCTAAATCGGCATTTGTATAGCACGAAAACCGTTTTTGCTTATTATGCTTTCCTGAGAGTAAGAAAAAGCGTGAAGATATGAATAAGAAAAATCATCATGTTTTTAATATTTCAAATCATTACTATATGATATCATGAGTCATTCGTAAATTGCAATATTAAAATACACAACATAAACTATGGACGATATGTTGGTAAAAGTTTTATCCTGATTTCGTGTCGTCTGTTATGCACCCTTCTTCACATGAATCAGTTCAGGGGCATTCTGCAATAAAAGATTGAGAGAAGAAATCAAGGAATACAGCAAAAGAAAACCGATGGTAAAGACTTTGGATGGTGATGCAGGCTTTAATACGAAAAAACCAATATAAACCCACCGAGTAATACTGCAACATTATTATGTCTTTCATTTTATTTTAAAATAGTCTGTAGTGCAAGTCAAATGGACATGAAAGGATAAATAGTAGTTGAAAGGACCTACGAAACAAAATAGTGGTAAATGATTTTCTAATTGATAGATAGGCAGGATAGAATAGATGATATACTGGTTACAAAAATCAACCCTGTTAAACCAACGTCTAATTTTTGTATACACGCATACATGCGTCTTATTTCATCGTTGTTTCTTTCTCATAAAACTCTTTCTTGCATTAATTTTTAGTTACCCCACCACAACGGGACTTGGGAGATACCATATTGTATCTAGCATCATATTCACGAACGTATGCTTGCACCAATGCTTGCTTATGGTAATAGTCCTTTAGCATCAGTAACACAAGTAGAATGCTAGAAATATTATAAAAGAAGATGGAGAAGGAATGTGTACACACATCAAAAATTGTAGATGTGTATTACTAGCAGCTTAGCATCACTTGTTCTTTCTGTCACAGCTAAATCTTATTAGGTAGTTGGCATGCGTTGGCTCTCGTACTCATGCATAATATCCAACGTATTCGTAAATATTGGGCACATATATAAGAAGGCAGATATATACTAATAAACATTTTGACTTTGGTTCTTTGTTGTTATTCGGGGAACGCTCGGGGAACAGAGAAGTAGAAGTAGGGAACTAAAATATTTTTTTAACTTTATGTGGCCATCGCTTAAATACTGCGGTTGGAAATCGATACATAATCGTGACTTCGTGACCAATACAATTGTGCTTATTAAAACTACATTGATAACTATGGATAACATTGAGCATGCCGCTTATGCTTCAATGGTAGAGGTAGTTACTTTGGAATGTCTTCGAGACCGTGAGTTGAATTCATATTGGCAAGTACCTAAAACTGATATGAAGTTTTTATGTGAAAGTGATCTGCCGAGTTACAATGAGGTAAGTAAATGTTTTTTAAGGCTTTTATCTATGTTTATACATGTGAACCTTTGAATATGAATGTTATCATTATCTAATTGATTTACACGACCGTTCTTTTGTTTTCATAGCGATTTCGGAAGTATCCTCGGATATACAGGGATACAGAAGATGAGGAGAATTTCAACAACCTGCATACATTAAGCGCACGAGATGGATTGATGTTATCAACTTCTATGGCAAAGACTTTCTTGCTTCGCAGATACGAAATCGTTAAGAAGAAGCTGAGCACTGCGACCATCCTTAAAATATATCCGGGATTGGCGTGTAATTATCAAGTAAAGACCCACTTTCTTCATGCTACAATATTTTATTTCGTGCGAGTATATAGAAATATTGTAATGAGATATCTGTTGACAGATTAAGCAAGAATTTGAACGCGTGACTACAAAAGAAGTTCAACAGTTTGTGCAGAAAATCAGAAAACTGGTGGGGAACTCTAGTCGTAGTTACTTCGAGAACCGGGAATTGCCACAATATACTCACCAATTATGGAAGGACGATTACACTGAAGGACGTAAGTACACTAAGCACTCGAATAATTGGCAACTAACCTTTACTAAAAATAGTATGATCGTCCAATGCTTAAACTAACAAGTTTTTTGTTTATATTGCAGCAACGTGTGCTACAACAGTGATGTTGCAAGCATTTATCTTTGAAAACTTGGATGAAAATTCAGTTCACAAGCTCATTATTTACAAGTTGGCAGAAGATGAGGTTAGACGAAAATGAATCTCATTCATTCCTAAAAAGAACATGTACCATATCTAATTCAATGAAAAATGTTTAAAATTACATTTGCTTTCACTCACTTATGGGTTTAAGGGGGAAGTACCAAACCGAATTAAAAGACGACAACCTACCATCCTTATCAACGGCAGCATTTGGATTAATGATTGCGCAACAGTGTATTGTGACACGGTGAAGGTTGCCACAGGACTGAGCTTTTTCGAGGCTTTTCTTTCTGTCTACTTTCTTCACTACATTTTTGAGATCGAATATGATCTCAAAGAGGTCAAAATGTGGAACTTGTTTGACCAGAATTTAAATTTACTTGATTTGAAGGTAGTACCAGCCATTGATTTGCCTGTAAACGATGACGTTGGCAACTGATTATTTTGCTAAAGTGATTGCTTAATATCGATAAAACTGTGAGAGTGTGAAAAGGCCGTTTGTGTTGCTCCAGTTAATTCTTCCTTGACAGATTGAAATATAGTTTAGCTTGTTGTAATTTTGGTTTCAATGGTATAATAATAAGTTGTAGACGGAAAAATTAGTAATGGTTGTAAGGTACTACGTTTCATAAAGTGTATATGATTAATGCAGTCTTTTGTAAATGAATGATATTTTGTAACACATATCTTATATTATCTTATATGATTTTTCTAACCAGAAGCACGTGCTCATGTTAAATGATAAGTGATAGTGTGTAGCGTATAATATATCTTACTTGGGAGGAAATCTAAAATTGTTATCGATAAAACATGAAAAAGATAATGATTGTTAATTCTATTTTATACAAAACTCAGATGTTGTGTATGTTTATAGTACTTATTCCAATGTACTTTTGAGATTTATATATATGAATGTTCTCTTTAAATATGACGTGCCTTTAAAATGTGTAAGATTATTTTCTCCTCTCATTTATTTAAGCCCTTTGTAAGGGGTCCTTTTTTAGACCGCTCAAGTAAAAGGGCTACATTTAAACAAAGTATACAAAAGGAGTGGATATGAAACTTTGTCGGTGTCAGTATATTCGATTCTAGGTTGTAGCTTTGACCATCACTACTTCGTTAATATCAATCGTCCGTTGGCATATTTTTTTTAATTTCTTTTAAATTCAAAGGAAACCGAAAAAAATGCCACGCTATGACTAAGCAGGATGGTATGGGCTTGTTTCCTATATTTACATTCCTGTGCACAAGATGTATCCAAACCCTTGTCTATTTAAAATACTAATATATAACTAAATGAAAGGGTAGAAAAAGGTTGGAAATTTTCATTCATTGAAACAGATTTATTGCACTCAGACTTACTATAGATTTCTCTTTGGATATAGATAACGTTTGAATTGAATTTAAAATACTATTCAAACATTTTTATAATAGGTTATAAGAATATATTTTAAGAAGTGTAGCATGTAGAAACTTCACATAATTTGTTAAGTAGAAATTAAGTTTTTCAAGTGAGAAAAGAAGCGGAGAATAATTCAATTCCACTATATTTTTATTCAGGGTTGGAATAATTGTAAGTCGGCAAATTTTTTTATCTTAATTATAAAATTAACACCGAGTTATTAGTCAAGATGTGGACTAAATATGTAATCTTGGTTTATTAGGGAGCGTAAGAGTAACTAGAAAGTTTTAAGTTGGATTGTTACAGCAAGAAATATTTGTATTAATGATTACTAAGTTTAAGTGTTCAAGATGGAACAGTATATTACTTTCTTTTTGGAAAACTGTATGTAAAAAAGTTGGTTTAGATGTTGAAATAGATGTACGCATTAGTTTTTAGTTTAATGGTTGTTGATTATTCGTTATATTGTGGTGAAGTTATCTTATCAGTTGTATAGTTATTTATGTGGAATACATTTTTTAATAAAACATTAAAATAGGAACGGTAGTATGCATTTGGCCTTTCTTCATTCAAAGTCTGAGTGGTGTTTGTTAGCAATGGTCCACTCATTTCATATAATGAAAAGTCCAAGTACAGCTATTGCTATTACAAGGATTGTACCTTATTTTCTAGAGTTTTGATGTGTAATTATTACGAAAGATATAATGCATTTTGAACTTTGGCATCATATTGCTAGGTACATAGAACTTTGCGCAGACATTTGTATGCGGACTCAAACATTGCTTAGAGATTTCGATCTACGTTTTCATTATTAACTAGCAAAAATTGCTAGTTTATACGAAGGTCATTTCTGTCAGTTCAGTGCACGATAACTCGAGAACGCTCTGACTTGTTTGAATTCTGTTTTCTCCAATTGATGGCTTAGGCAAGGTCAAGCATCTCTTTGTATGAATTTTAAATAGCGCATCTCTTTCTGTGCATTTCAAATGCGCCATCTCGCCAAATATTAGAGAAGACCAACAACCATTATATGCACGTTTATCTCGGATGTTATCTTAAGAGTTAAATGTCATCGTTTTTTCTATTATAAACCCTAAATTGCTAGTTTGTTACCAGGTTTATTATTGATTACATTATGCATAAGACATTAAAAGACAGGCCACAGAGATATTCTAGGATGCCATTTATGTTTTTCTTTTAGAACTACTACTGGTAGGTTGGCAAAGGAAGGCGTAAGCATGTACATAAAAATCTGCTCCAAATGTGAAGAAGGAGAAGAAGTAGAAAAAAGATTTTTCCGTTTCTTCAATGAGTATATGAAGCAAGTCAAGTGAGCTTTACTTTTTGTAACTTAGTCATAATCAGGATGGATGGGTGACGTGAATAGTGAATCCTATGAGTTGAGCAAGTACTTGAGAGCTCACTTCTGGAAAAGGCATGGATAAATGAATGTACGTGTGTGAGTGTGTGTGTGTGTCTCATGCTTCTTACATGAAAAGCAACTCAGAGTAGAAAAGCTGATCAAAACAACGAGCTCTCTGTAATCGCCTTTTAAAAGACATGGACGAGCCTACAAATTGCATTCATGTGTGGATGTGTATGTGTGTGCTTTTTTCCGGTGAGTTAGTTATTCCATAGCTACTGTCAAGGGAGGTTCTTGACGCTCCTTTGTGAACACATTATAAAACTTAATAATATTAGCCTGCTATACCAGAAAACAGGGTCTGGAGAAAAGTAGAGCTCCTTCTTGGAGATCTGGTTTTACTTGAATTTTTCTTGGGGTTCCTTCTCTCATCTAAAAAACAGAAGCTTTCATTTGTTTCTCCTTCGAACCTAAAGCTCATTCACGCAGGCAAAGGGTAGGACGAGAGGAAAGAGTGAATGTGTGGCGCTCGCTCTCAAGAGCAACAGCGTGTTTGCTGATGTATTTTTTCTGTAAAAAGTGTTTTCTGAAGAGACAGTTAGTGACAGTGCATTACTAGGCTGTAGTGTTTTGGTAGTCTTCAAATAATTATTTTTTATTTTACCCCTCTTTCTGTTTCTACTTCTACACGGTTATTTTACTACTCCATTCTTTTCTTAATCAAAGTGAGATCTCTTTGGGGGGAAAAAGTAGCCATTTCTTTATTGAGAAAAGAGTCGACAGTAGTGTTTATCTGAATATATGTAAGTCAAGTAAGTAGTTGTAAAAAGTGTAGCTATTGTTAAAATCCTTTATTACTTCACACATCAAACGAACAAGAACAAGAGGGAAATTTATGACAATGATTAGCAGAGAAGAAGACGCATAGTCTGAGTGAGCGTGAGCTAAAGGACACAGTCAGATCAATTAGATTTAATGTGAATATATCAACCAACAAACGTAGTTATCATGAATATTTCAAAACTTGGATTTCTCTCAACTCTCCTTCTCTTCCTTCATCTCTCTACCGGAGTAGATTCTCGTCACACTGGCAATGGAACGCTTGTTCCAGCTAGTAGGAATGCTCCTACTAGCGCTCCGGGAAATGGGACTGGTGTTGTTGGGACTAAGGATGTAATCATAGTTGGTAAGTAGTATACATATATCCATTACCAAACGCCGTACATAAATATTTCTACGCGTAAACTATGTATTTTTGGTTCACAAAAAAACTGCATAACCAAAACAAACATTCGTAATTTTATGTCACCGTAAAAAAGAATTTATTGCGCATAATTCTATTGACACCATCATGATACATGCATTAGAAATTCACATCTGCATAGCAAGCAGCTGGAATGTAAGTATATATGGATGTTACCTAACCCAAAGTTATCATCAAGTACAGACGCAAATGATGCATTTAATCTCTGGTTGAGCATCAACGATGAGCTTTAGCCATAATTGGACGGTACACCTTCAATTGAAATTACCATTAGGTCTGAACAGGATTAGCATAAGCCGTAATCTTCATCATATTATGTTGTCATACATTTTCCTATAAACCTCATAAGTAATGAATACAATCTTCATGCTACTCTAGTTCTGGTCAGTCTATTTTTGCATAATGACGATGACGTTAAAATTGGAGAGGAAGTAAATAAGGTAGCGTGTTTGTGAGTGTTTACCACGTAAGGAAAATGACCAAAAGCAATTTTTTCTTGTACAATATAAAAATGGTTTCTTTTGATGCAAGTCTTACTTACCCACAAATTTAATGCAGTACTCATTTGCATAAGAAATGTGCTCTTTGGTATAATCAGTAGTCAAAAGTCATTTTTGTTGTTTGTAAAGTATGAGGATGGGATGAGAGAGAATCTTTGCTTATGCATTTCCAGTTTGGGTACCTTCTTTTTATGATGTTTATGGATGAAAATCAATGAATGATTCTATTGCTCTTTAGTTGAGAGTTGAGTTCAGTCCTTCTTGGCTTTTTGTCAAATTCGGGAAAACAGAGAGAGATACGCATTTTGTTTGTGACTATTTTATGTTAGAGCTGCGTCGGAGTAAAGGTAGGACGACGACGACGGAAAATGCATACATTAGCTATGATTAATTTGTATGTAAATGGTTGACGAGGTTTATGGGTCTTTTGTGTAGATTAGAGTCGGGAATCGCTGGGCACTGATATTCTGAGGTTGGATGTTGTTTGTTTTTATATTAGAAAAGGGATTGCTTAGCTCGTAGTGCGTAGCTCTCATGGTCAAAGCAACAAAAGTTCTTATCTACATTCTTTTCAAACGACGACGACGGACATTAATTTACTTCCGATTTCGTAATTTATTTCCTTTTAAATTGACCATAAAAGAGATAAAGTTCAATACTTTATTGAAAAAGGAAATGAGGTATTGTTTCCCCATTTGTCGTTTAGTCATTTAAATCTAAAGAAAATCGACTGCCTCCGCTCAAGAGCAGTGTTCCCTTGTCAAAAATCCAGTAACCAAAATTAGTGTTATCATCTCTCCTTTAAATTGTTTCTATTCAAAGATGGAGAACAAGACGGACCAAGATTTTTTTTGTTCTTAAACCAAGCACTCTTTTTCTATTTCCCTATTCACTCTCAGAGATATTCACTGAATTGGTTTTATGTTGTTTCCGGATGACGGTGATAGAGATACCATTACCCATTCTCCGTATGTTTTATGAGCCTCTTCTGTTCTCTTTTCTGATCCCTGTCGCACAGCTACACACATATTCATTTATGAAGAAAACAATTGAAAAGAAACTGCACTTCAAAATACCTCAAAATATCCTTCATATTTTCCTCGCTCCTGCGTCCCAAATGGTCGAACTATAATATATATTCCATGATCATTTTTGTTTGGTAGGGGGAAGCCAACGCCAATGAACCTATTTACTACGGCTTACTACGTCAGCGCTTATTATCATCATCATCATCATTTACTACTCCTTTTTATAACACACAAAACCTTATTGTACGAAATGAGCGTGAGCCTTTAAAAAACTTTTCATTTACTTCAGACGACATGACGAAACACACAAGAGCAACTGAAGTGCTGCTCTCCTCAAGAAGAGAAATACAAGTATACATTCTTATTGTCAAATTGAGTTAGACAAGATGCCAAACAATACTACACACACCGTTTTATTCCTAGTCATCTTCTAACTAAATGCTTCCTGTGTATATATTTAGCTAAAATGCTTCATGTTATCCTCATAATTTCTCTCTTGAGGATTAAAGAAATTGAATTTTTTGAAGTAATGAATAAAATCTGAGGTTTGCACAAACCTCCACATGGAAGATAAAATATAATCCTGGCTTAGAGTGACACCAACTATGATTATGTTCATGATGGTATGCAGAAGCTTAGGGAGTCAAAACCAAGCCTTTGCTTTAATAACTGCCAACCTTTCACTTTTTTTAGAAATTCGTTTCATTCCAGTGCTCAACTTGTATGTGTATATAAAAATGGGTAATCATTACTCATGTTCCAATAAGTTTTCCCCCTTAATAATCGCAATCAGTCCCCATTTCATGTAACTGTATTGTACGTTATGCAATATAACAGCGTGGACTGGCATGGCATGGCATGGCATGCATAGCATGAAAGATCTGCCAAGATCATATTATTTCCTCTTCACAAAATATTGAGCAAGGCAAGGTTCTCCTCATGTCTTGAGCCACAAAAAAAGGACAGGGAAGAAATGTGGACAGCATATTTTGTTATGGATACTATTTTTTCTGTCATGACTCCAGATTCTTGGACTTTTTCCGTGGTTTGGAACAAAAAAAAATCCTGTTTCTTATGCTTTTCATCATAATATTGACGCTAAAAAATAGGAGGAGGAGTACATAGCATAGTCTGGCATGGCATGGCACAATGAACTTCTATCTAGTTCATCAAGTCATGGTTGATAAAATGGTTGTAGTATGCAAGCCGTTAAAGATATGGAAACATTCACCGTTAAAATAATTTTTATGGAAATGTTGTGTAATTCCAAGTCGGACAATGATGGTTTGCATCCTAAGAACTCACTTGTCATTGTCAATATCTGTCCGAACTGCAGGGTCCTCGTGATCAGACATACCAAATCAATGAGTTAAATTTAAAGATATCATGCTAGTCACGCCATAACAATGATACAATGTGATGATTCATAATTAACTGTAATTTTACTCTTACGTTTGTCTGCAGACCTTACCCGAAAAGGAAATGAGGTAGTAACTGTTCAAAAAGGGAAAAACCTACGGATCATGTGCCTGTCCGCAGCCGAAGTTCGTGACTTGGATAAAGTGGCGTGGTTCAAAGATGGAACAAAGCTTAAGAAAGAGCGGAACAAGATCTTGTAAGTTAATTTGATTTTCAAAGTGGTAGATATTGATAATGGTAGCTTGGTACAAAGTTTTCATCAACATCATAATGAAATGAAGAGGAATGGGCTGATTTGATCTGGCATAAATTTCTTTTTGAATTGAAGACTTGGTATCAACAACCTAACCAAAAAGAAAGATGAAGCCATCTATGATTGTCTTGTCTACAACCCGAAAGGTACTCTCAGATTACACCGAAGAGCCACTGTTAAAGTTATTAATAAGGCAAAGAAAGAGAAAGTCGTGTATGATTGTGACGATCCAATCCACTGGGATGAGTGTGACCAAGAGGATGTAGACGATAGGAAGATCGATTGTGCTTTCATCGCTCCACAAAGTTTAATGAAGGAGGAAGCAACCGAGATGCAAGAGGACAACTTCACAAAACCATATTTATGCTTTGAATTGGATGCTCCCGAAAGAAAAATGACGCATTATATCGTACGTTCTGCCGGAACATCTCAAATGCTCCAATGTAATCCGAGAGGTAGGTTATATAATATCAAACTGAAAGTACAAGTTCATTAATTAATAAAAACTAAAGGCAAACGATTTGCATACGAGTCAACATCCTATAAATGGACATTACTTTACCCATAGGAAGCTCTAGTTACCAAGTAAGGTGGCTGAAAGATGAGGAATATTTCAGGATCATTGGCTATCAGCAGGAGTTGGTTAACAATGACCTGTATTTAAAAGACATTTCACCGAGCGACAAAGCGATATACACCTGCGAAGTCTCCAACGACATCCTAGGAACCATAAAATATGACATAAACCTCGTTGTCAGATGTAAGATGAGATACTAGCAATATTTTGCAATATTGATAATATAATGCTGATATTTCTTATGCTGCTGAATTAGGAGTACATTTTGGATGTAGTAAATAAAGTTGCATGACATTTGCACGAATGCACGATCTTGCAAACATATATCGTGTGTGACTTGACTTGTCTGTTTTCATTTGAATTGCATGACAATAATTGATAATGAAAAAACCAGTAGATCCTAATGAGCACTGGACTCTGCCAGTTGGAAAAAATGCTAGCGCTTCATTAATTGTGTGAGTAAAACAATGTAGTGAGATTGCAATGCTTTTAAAAAGGGATTAACGATTTGCACGCTTACTAACCGATTCACATTTCAATTAAAATGATACAAATAAGATAGAGATATTGTTAGGGGGAAGATGTCAGTATGGTGATGGTGTATAATCTTTTGTCAATTTGTTGCAAAACTCCTTCAGTAGGGTCATTGTGTCTATCAAATTCTAAATTGTATATATTTCAAACTATTATACATATATATGGTGAATGGTATCTGGTCCAGTTTTTTTGGTATGGTGTGGTGTATCTGTATTCTTTTGTGATGGGATATTCTTGTTTCAACACAACCACACGGTTGTTCTTGTGTTGTCCAATGTCTTAGTTATCTGAAAGCCGTGAAATTTGAGGTTTAAACAATACTATTTTTGCAGACAACCCTAGGTTAGTTCCAATAATAACAGATTTTCCAACGAGCAAGATGACGCTAATAGTTGGTAATACACTGGAGATCAAATGTCCAATTGATTTCTCAACAAAAGGAGTAGGGTCCAGCATCACATTTTGGAAGGAAGACCGGGAAGGAATGTATAAAAATGTAAAGGTAAACAAATTAAGCCTTTGGGAGACAGAAACCTTGGGTAAAATAGAATTAAAATTAACTGGGTAATACACAAGAAAATCCATGCCAAGCATTATACATAAATTGTTTAGCCTGAAGGGATCTTATTATTACATTAAAATTGATGAGGTTCATGAATTCTAAGATACACAAAAGAAAGCGAGAATTTAGCAATTAACATGAGTACTAAGGAGCTGTAAATTCAAACAGAGAAAAAAATTAAATTATGCTTAACTGCTGCTATAATTAGGTTTGTGATATGCATGACCAAAAAACAATACGAAACCAGTATGGTATGACTTTTCACAAAAAGTTCACAATAATCGAGGGACAAACTCTCGAACTCAAAGTGAGGATTTTCAATAATGGAGAGTAAGTTATAAATTGGAATAGGAAGGATTCGAACTATCCAGCTAGATCGCCAAAAGTTCAGGTAACAAGAAAGAACTGTAATGTTAACACTTGCTTTTGACCTGTCACTTGCATATTATCGGCGATGATTTAATAAACGGGAATTATTTAATATACTACTGTTTCTGCCAACCTGCTCGTACTGATAAAGTGCACGGAGAACAAACTGTTTAAATATTGAATAGCTTATATACTAAAAACTTAACTTAAAGCTCATGTAGTTGTTTATACAATGTACTATTAATTGAAACTATTAACATATTATATTACTTAATAGTAGTGTAGCTTTACGTTAGTACTTCCAACATAGCATGTAATAAGAATTAAGTTGTTGATAATGATTAGGATGCGGATGTAACTCAACAACTTTCATGCGAGTTTATACAACTTTTAAATCCGTCATCCGTTATAAGGGCGTTTTGCTATTAATGTGCGTTTTAAAAAAAATCGCAATGTTGTATTACATGGTTATATTAGCTCCTTTTTTATGAATCTTTAGTCTCGACCATCAATGGACGAATATCTTCAGGATTCCCTTCGTCTTGTTTTGGAAACTGTAAAATTTGAAGATGCGGGATGGTACAAATGTTTGGTTGAAAAAAATGCTGGCATGTCTGAGAAGAGAGTTTACGTGGATGTGGTTCAGGGTATGATCGAATTTCTATCGATAAGTTGGAATAACAGGAAACTTTTTAAGTGAGGAAAGGAAATCATGCTTTAAATATTCTCACAAACAGATATACTGCCATCCATTGATCCCCAGGAAATATTCAACCGGACAGAGGACAGATTGGACCCGGATGAAAGATTGGATCCGGATGACGAATATGATCCTGTATTAATTATATACTACGTTTTTAGTGGCGTGGCAATCATCCTTTCTCTCACATTCTTCGTTATTTGCGTCATATGTATGAGGAGAATCTATATACCGTACGTTATATCTGCAAAACTCATTTAATTGCTTCAATGCTTGGTCATGCTAGACTTAAATGCGATGTTAACTTGATTATTGAGAGGTTGTATTTTTTTATTTTTTAACAGGAGGAGAGTCAACAAACTAAAAAAACAACTAACCAAGATTGTGACGATTGATAAGGAACAGCTTGCAATTGAGATAGGGGAAATGGTTAGCATAGAAATAATTAAGTGATGAATTGTCACGTGATTTAATTACCGATACTTTATGAACAGCTAATGCCTCGCATCACTTTCACTACCGCACACAAAGACGGCCATGAGTATGAATTACCAATTGACCACAGCTGGGAGTTCAACAGGGAGAAGCTGAAGTTAGTTACTCATTTGGGAGAAGGAGCTTTTGGTGAGGTCAAGTTGGGGAAAGCGGATGGAATCGTTCAAAAGGGAATTGTATCCACAGTGGCAGTGAAGATGTTAAGGGGTAAGTGCAAATACCAGTTTTGTTTGTACATAGAATAAAGAAAACCAAACAATAAATTCTGGTTATATTTTATCACCTCTTAGAACAACACACTGATGCCGAGTTGATTGATTTAATTACGGAAATGGAGTTGATGAAGCGTCTTGGCAAACACACCAACATTATTAATCTCTTAGGATGCTGTGTAAATAGATGGAGAACTCTTGGTAATCATGGAGTTTGCAGAAAACGGGAATTTAAGAGACTTTCTCAGGAACAACCATCATCATTTCTTGAACCAAACTCCGAAGCCAGAAAACTATCCTCTACTCTCCCATCACATTATTGACATGGACCCGGTGATCACAACGACTGAGGAAGATGATATTGTATCCTTCAAAGACTTGATGTCTTTTGCATTCCAGGTTGCAAGAGGGATGGACTATCTTGTCCAAAAGAAGGTGGAACAAAAATTTTATAGCTGACATTTAAATTTACTTGTACTTAAAGATGGTGAAAGCAAAATTTTTTATTCGATAGGTCCTTTCTTAAATTGCAGTATGTTCACCGAGATTTAGCTGCAAGAAATGTGCTAGTCTCTTCCAATAGAATAGTCAAGATTGCAGACTTTGGAATGACAAGGTTTGCCAGTGACTACTACAAAATGCAGAGTAATGGGATTGTGCCTGTGAAGTGGATGGCTTTGGAAGCTCTCTGTGATAGAATTTTTACTGCTCAATCGGATGTGTAAGTTCACTACATATATGTAAAAGTGAATTTTATTGAAGTTGTGAACTGTAATGTGTTGCTGAATCATAATAATTTTTGGTTCGTAATTGGATATTTCAGTTGGTCTTATGGCATTCTTTTGTGGGAGATTATGACTCTCGGAGCGACACCCTATCCATCCATGTCAGATGTGTCAACGTTACCAGAGTTTTTAAAAGCCGGTAACAGAATGGGTCAGCCACCAAACTGTCCTAACGAAGTGTGAGTACAAAAAAAACCTACTTAGCCATGCTTGACTTCATGAGAACAATAAGCCAAAGATGAATGTGAGCCCAAATTAAAAACTAATGCCCTCCTCTTCTAGATACTTAATTATGAGAGAGTGCTGGAATCCAATACCCAAAGGAAGACCTTCATTCTCGGATCTTGGTGAAAGAATTGGACATATTTTGTCTATTGCTTCCGGAACAGTACGTTTAATTCCTACTTTCTGTCAAATTCCAATATGCTAAATGCAACTAATTTTAATTCTACTTTTTCACAACTTTCCTAACTTTCACAGGAGTATTTTGAGATTGAAGGTGGTCGTCCTCTTGAGGAAGTAGTGCCCTTGGATGAAAGTCCTAAGCATGTAGTGGTGGAAGTTCATCGCACTGAGGATGTTATTGCCCCTGTTGATAATCCTGAGAGTTCTACGGTAAATGTCGAAGGCCATCCTCTTGAGGAAGAAATTATCTCAGCGGATACTTCTGAGACTTTGACGGAGAAAGAAGAAGTTCATCGCATCGATGAAGTCATTACTCCAACTGATAGTTCTGAGACTTTGATGGAGAAAGAAGATGTTCATCCCCTCGATGAAGTCATTACTCCAGCTGATAGTCCTGAGAATTCAGGAACAAAAGTCATATTTGATCCAGATTTTATCAAGTCATTTTCAAGTAACTAAATAAAGTTATACCTCACAAAAACACAGTCACATTTATTATATAAAGTTGGTACTTAACTAAGTATAAATTTATTTTGATATACAATATTTTGAAACAGAAAGATTCTCTATAATTTTATAAGCCATATTATATTAAACATAATAATTTGTATTGTAAGTTCTGATTGACAATGCGATTATTGTTGTTACATATGACTACTTTATCACATGACAAAACACTTTAAATTATTTTTATTTGAATAAAAAGGGAACTAATCATCCATGTATACATTTAGTTCTCAATTATATTATTTATATGACGCTTTTACAAGCTCACAGTTAACGAAACATTACATATCAACGGGATGTAAATGCTGTTTAACGTGCACTCATAACATTATTACTACAATGAAAGATTATAGGATTGGAAATTAAAGATTACTGTAACATAGAAGATTAGTTAACGAACAATATCTGTAATATAATATGTTCATTAAAATTTAGTCACAAAAATTGCCACTCACAGAGAATTACCATAACGACTACATGCACATTATTACTATAGTATTAGCACATCTTAACATCGGGTAGCTGGCATTTTAATATGAATATATTATAAACAACCCAAATTCTACAATAGTTTTTTCACTAGTTAGCACTTTAATAATTGGTTTTAGCGTTCATCAAGAGTTCATAACATTGATGATGATGATGATGCTAATAGCAAATTAGCGAGTTAGCTGATAGCAAGTTGAATATGCAAGATCCCTGCACCAGGTTGATCGTAAAAGCCTCATGAACCGTTAGAAACATTAGAGATGGCAAAAAATTGATGAGTACAGCGTCAGGATGCTCAAGTGGTTTAAAGGGGGAAAGAATTTGTTCTCAGTTCACAGCAGCAATTTTTTCATGGGGCTGTCATAACTTTATAAATATGACGTCACGAGTAAATCATGAGAGAATGATGATATTGTAAGAGTTTCATGCTACAGTTCTACAAACACAGCTTTCTTTTTCTATCTAGCTTCCTTTTCCTCTCGTTCTATTTTTCCCACCGTATTGAACAAACGCTCAATAAATGTCTTTCGCTAGACTTTAAGTTTCAATTTTAGTTTGACCTTCTTTAGTACAGCCAATTTTGATTGACATTATTTTGTTCGTAAACTGCGGTGCAAGAAACTTTTAGTAGTGGGACGGTTTCGGTCCAACCTACCTTTTCTTCCTGAATTGTACCACGTCCAGCTCCTTTGTTCAGTTCAAGCAATAGGAATACTGAGCCTAGTGGGAGCTATGCAGAATCTAAATGCTGGAATCTGTTTGAGGGACCATCACTTTCCTTCCCATCAAATAATCAAGAGCAGTAGAGCTATTGGTATTTGTTACCAGTTGTGCACCAAGTGCTTCGTTCTTCCTGAGAATGGGATTTGTGCTCAGCAAAATAAGGAGGAAAAATTAGAGCGGAAAACTTTACTAAAAAATCTCATGTTTTACATACATTTGAAAAAGGTGAAAGCGATTTCGGATTTGTGCTCCAACCAGCAGTTTGAGATTTGCCCTGAGTGTCAGAAGGAATGCAAGTTTATCTGAAAGTAGCAGCAGTAAAGTATCACAATAGCTACAAGTGTCAAGCTAGAAATGATAGTGACTACTTTCAATATGGTGTTCCAACCACATTGTTCATTTTCCGGAAAGTAAAAGAAGTAGGAGGGGAACCGCGGCACCATTAAACCTGATGATCTTACGCCTGGAATCCGATCATAAAGGTAGTCATCATTTTCATTGGAGTGTCAAACAAGTCAACTAATCCAGTAAACTTATTTAACAATCAATTTCATTTCCCTTTAGATCATCCAAAGTTCGTTGAATATAGTGGGAAGGCGAAGAAAGCTGACATTGTAAAGCCAAAAGAAGTGAGCAGCAATCTTTTGTACGCATGTCCAATTTGTCAATCAAAACTTGTCATGTTTCCAAACGATAAGCTTTTTGAAAATTACTTGATTACTTGTCCAAATGAAAGGAAACCTCACATTCGCCATTCGCCTTGTACATCTCAATGGCAATGATGGGGAAAGTTAAGTGCATGAGGAAGTAGGGTGTGTGTGATCGTGATCTTTCTATGCTCCACCCACCTGTTGCTTCATCTTCTAGTCGTGCATCAATTTTACCTGGAGGTACGCATCAAGGGAGCTGGTAAGATTTATTTTATTATTAGTAGCATTAAATAATAGTTTATTACTAAAATCATTCATATCATTCATTTTCCATTTTCACATTTTCCTCCTGAAAATTCACGCCTGTCCAATTTATACATATCCAACATTTATACATATTATATTTATGTTGATACGGAACATGAGCAAAGCATGTCTCTTTGGGGAAAGCTGGAGCCCTTATCCCTTCGTTATTATAATATTTCTATGAATTTCTGTTGAGATTATTCCATAGGCGACTTTAACGCACTCAAGTATGGGCAAAATTAGCATATGAAATCATATGGCCGTTTTGGATTTACCTGGGATTTTGTTTGAAAGATGAGCTAGATCAAGAACTCGCAACAAACAAGTTGGTTTCTTGCATTTGGCATAATATAGACATCTGGTTCCAAGCCCATGGCATTGGCTTTGGACATGCTCGCCAGTCTCCAAGTCACTGGCGTTGAAATTGGGTACTCACCAGATTCAAATGAACTCTATAACGTAGGGGCCAGTAGGCACAAAGTTAAGAGAGTTAAAACCGATCCCTTGATAGGGTAATACCTCCGTCATATCAATGGATAACATGTATAACAAACTATTTGTTAGGAATCATGAGAAATATCTTTGTATAGTTTTGCATGCCTTTTTGTGTAGTGTGAAAGAAGAGACAGCCAAAGCCAAGCTCTTTTTTTGCTATGAAGCGAAGTATTTGTATGTGTAATGTAAGTTTATATCTATAAAGTATAAGTATATATATGGAATAATAAACTTCTAGTGGCCAACCCAGTGACACAGCGGAAACATAAGTTTAAGTGCATTAATAGGTGTTTAGCTACATTACTAGGCCAAATACACATGTGATCCCCTTCAAAACCGCTTCTCTGATCCATCGCCGTGATTTCCTCCAAACATAAAGAATACCATTCAGCATGTTGAGTAACCTATTCACATTCAGTTTCTGTCAAATCTATGACTCTTTTAACTTTTTG
Source organism: Orchesella flavescens (assembly GCA_964034955.1). Classification (NCBI taxonomy): domain Eukaryota; kingdom Metazoa; phylum Arthropoda; class Collembola; order Entomobryomorpha; family Orchesellidae; genus Orchesella; species Orchesella flavescens. The sequence continues at coordinate 47,061,963 of OZ035953.1, forward strand.
GCCTATAACTTTCGAACCGTTTGACCAATTTGTCTGAAGGTCCGAATTCACAGAGGTTCCCATGATAAGTAGTACCTATATGCCAAATTGAGCCAAGTCGGGTAATGTGTGGCCAGGAGAGTTCGAACAGGCGGGTAGATGGCTGACCGACAAACAGCTAAAGTAAAACCACTACTTCACTGAATTCTATTCAGCTGAGATACCAGTTGAGGAAGATATGATGTAGATGTTTATATACACGGCCTATAAGATAATATGTGAGACATGGAAATACATTATTATGTATCCATGAGCTTTAAATGAAACTGCATGAAGTTGTGATCAACTCTGCTAGTATGCTCACGGTTGACAACCAAAGTAAGAATATTGATATTGTAGAAGGAGACGGGCATAAATATTTACATGCAAAAAGGACCAAAAGATTGTGAAACAGTAGCAATATTTCAGTTGGCATGAACAGATCTCCAGAGAGATAAGAAAATGTTAATACATAATGGCAAGCAAAAGTGCAGTAAAAGATTTTCTAGTGTTTGACGCTGATTTTGACAGCAATCACTGAAAGCGCAGCCGTAATAAAATGAGTTGCAAGTTGAATACAATATGGAGCTGCAAAATTTTGTTTGGTTAAATAATTTTCTAACCCCAATCACTTTAATTACCTATTTTAAACGGGAAAGATAAAATAAAATTCAAAGACGAAGGCCATACTCTAACAAGTCAGTGAGTAACCCAAGCATCATCATCTCCTTTCGATGCATAATTTAATTTAAACAAAACCGTGAGAAAGTCTAAGTACCATAGGGATAAAATATTATTGGAGTCACTCTATAGGATTGTATTTCACAAAAAATGGATTGAAATGTAGAATGGCTGTGATGATAGCTCATATGCTCAAAATGAGAAACCAAAAGGAACACGATGAGACATGCCTATAAACTCAACATCCAGAACTCGACTCTCAAGCCGACAAACTCAACCCTATCATACTTCAATACTATTCTATTATAGAGTAGACTAAGATCATGCTCGATCGTTTAGTCTACCATCTAAGCTTAAAGCTCACGAAACTAATAGGTAGCGATAAAAACCATAATTTCTTGAAATCCAAGCTGCCTTAGTCGGAACTGCATTGCAAACGCCAAAACTTACAATATAACACTGCTGTTTAGATAAGAAAAGGTGGTTGACTGCTAATTTTATGAGGAATAGAAGGATCATTATACTTTAAACGTGCAAGTTGCATTGCATATGTGCACATTGTGTCACGAATATTTCTTACAGTACCGGATGTAAGATAATATAAAAGCTTTTATGATATTTTTAGTACTCTTATCATAAGTTAACATATATTAACTTGTTGGACACTAGTCATTTTCAGTTAGTTGACATTTGAGGGGATGAGCTTCACGTGGTTATTGATCTTTATAGGGAATTTTATAATCAAATGTATTCGTCATTTACATTGAGCGGATTTAGACATACACTAATTAAATTTATTTGCCAATGTTGAAGGACATCTGATATATTTTGTATGTGATTTGTCAATACAGCGCAATCAAAACAGTATTGTTTACCTTATTTTGTGTTTTAACTCGCTGAACTACTTTTTGATATTCAGCACTTACTCAGTGTTTTTATGTGCTTAACTAATTTGGGTTGGTAGAATTTATTTTTCTACTTGATCCTCTGTTTAAATTGCTGTTAGATAGCAAATAATTGGTAATCCTAGTACTACGAAATGTTTAGAAAGTATTTAAAGAGTCTACGGAGCAGGATGCATCTGTTTCGAAATAGAAATAAGGTGAATGTTGCTGTTGTACCCTGTAAAATCATGCGACTGGAGGGTTCGAGTGTATTCAATTCCTCCGGAGTACATGGAGGAGAATATCACGATGAAAATATGGAAGTGGATTTGCCAGAAGTGTCCTCCCAATTTGTTACAATTGAAGGTCAGTGGATTCTGAGTTCTGATTGGAATGAACCTTTACCCATGGAATTTATTTGTACATCCCCCATCTCAGAGGGCCAAGAACAGGGAGCAACGTCTTCTGCAAGTGATAACACTCCTGCTTGGGAATTGTACATTCGGGTATGTTTACTCCTTAACTGATTAACTAGATGCTGATTGAAATGAATTAGATTTTGGATTTAATGTATGAAATCCTTCCTAAACTGTGTTACTCCAGCATAATAATAAAATGCGGAACCGGATTAGCTACCCAGTCAGAGAGGACTTGAGACTGATGGGAGAAGAAGCTAATAACCCCAAGTTTCCACCTACAAGCATTGTGTCTGAGTGTATGGAGAACACTTTTACAATTCGGGACAAAGATTTATCATCACATGGGATTTCTCCAAGGAATGCAATCGAACTTTACCCTGGCTTAAAAGATTATGACGAGGTGAAACTCAAATTTTAAAAAACATTAAAGTTAATTCCACTCATAATATATCCATAACTTTTATATTACATTTCCAGCTTCGGAAAGAATTTGAGAGGGTAGTGGGCAAGGATGTGAACGCTTTTGAACGGAAGATCCATAGCATGCTGCAAAAGTATTGTTATGGTGCTTTAGCTCTCAAGAACAAACTCTGCTTCGCTCATCGTGAATGTTGTGATGCTCGCCATATACTTGAGATGAAAGAAGAGGAAGAGGGTAATCAACGTAATTCCATAGCTCTTGGTATATTTAAAAAACAAATTGAAAAGATGCTAGATTAATCTTCCATATTTGATCATATTTATCATTGTAGATCGAAAGCTATCTGCTTGCTTTATTCTTCTGTGCTGTTCCGAGACCAGAGGACAGTGGGTCGATGTTCTCTTCCACAAAGAGCAGGTACGGTTTAATCATTGATGTTAAATTCTCCGAGCATACTTAAATGTTAAGAAAAAACTTCCTAAACCAATAAAGTCCAATTTTCCATATTTCATAGGAAGCTACGCATATGATGGGTAGTCAGATTCCAGATATGGCAGAGTATAGCCGTATCCTTGTGAAAGGAAATGTGTTTGATGACTACAGCTCCTATGTATACCTACAGGACAAGAAGATCATGACTCCACCAAAGTTTCATCAGGCATTTTTGTCCTGCTTTTATGTGAACATTGTCCTCCACATCCAGCTTCACAACGAAGTGATGTTACAAATGTTTCGACCACTCTGGCAACTTCTGATGACTACTCCTGATCTGAAGAAGGAAATATACAAATTAAGCAAGGAATGACCTGTCCATTTACGTACATTTTCAAGAGTTAAGTAGCTACGTAAGGAAGAGCTTTTAACCGATCATATTGTATTTACCATGATCTAGTTTTTTAAGCTTTAAGTAGTAAAAATAGTAGACCTATTTTTTACCGATTCGACGTTCTCTCTGTATTATAAACAAATTGTGCCCATTAAAATACACATAATGCTGAAAGTTATACAGAAGTTGTTTCAAGCCATTTCATTCTAGTGAGTACAGCATTGAGGTTAAAAAGTAGGATCGGAGCAAGGCAGTCCTGCAAGAGATGCATTCTACTTGCATTTTCTTTTCGTTACCTAATTGACGTGCTTGTTGTCTTCCAGTTTTTCATGTCTACTCCATATTTCACTGATGCCTCCTCCATTCCATCTTAAGTTATCAACGCAATGAGCATGCCATACTTGCCCTTTTTACATGATCATGCTTATTAGATCATGCTCAGTGAATTAAGAGCTGACAGGCTGCGGTGTGTTAAAGAAGTAGACACAGAAAGTGCTACATGAAAGTGCATCTATGTAGCATTGCATATTACGCATGTGAGGAGTAGAGAACAAAGTGCACGAAATAATTTTGTATTTTGTCGTATGCAAAAGTGTCTGCGATCCAAAGAAAACACACATCATACCTCTGTGCTTCCTTTCATATATAAGGGAGTCAGTCAAACTCCCGGTGGTGACGAGAAGACACGCATGAGGCTCACCCTCGGTTTTTGATACCGCAAATATATTTCATTTTTACAAGACAAGCTTCAGTGAGAACAATTTAAGAAAATATTTGACTTTTCAAGATAAATTATAAATTGGACGGTAGCAACCGTTCTCAGTTTTCCTAATACAAACAAAATCTTTGGTACAAAGGCTCCAGTTTAGTGGCTTGTAGTATTGCATTGATTTGTATATATCTAACAATGAATACTGATTTCAATCGTGCGACTCTTACGTATCTCCGAAAAATGACCCACCAAGAATACAGCGAGGTGAGTGAGTATCTGAATTATAATCATTCTTGCCGCATGTTTTCTTGTATCTACAATTTCTTTAATGGATCGGATAAAACAACAGACGTTATTAACATGCGTTCTACACATTATTTTTCAGCGAATTCGCAGCCTATGCACTGAGAATAGCAAAAGTATGAAGCGCATAATACGGGATTTAAAAGTGGAATGCATGAGAGCAACACCAGTCAATGCCAAAATTTCTTTGTTGATGCAACAAAGTTTCAAGTTCAGATTCGAAGAGGTGTTTTACAATTCTCTTAGCGTGAAAAACGTTATGAAGCATTACCCTGGCTTGAAGTTTTATAACCAAGTGAGTGAAAGCTGATTCCACCTAAATGAGTAATATCCTTTAGGTTAGGGTTGTAAATTGCAGCTTATGTTTGTCTTTCTTGCAGCTCCAAAAGGAATTTGATCGTGTAACGGGAAAGAGTGCTATCAAGTTTGAGACGGACATTCAACTACGGATAAAAAATCACGCGAGCTCAAGAACATCTAACATGAGTGTTGCGAGTTTCTCTAATAATGGTTTATGCAACGAAGCTGTTAACGCCTTACATCAACTACGCTCCAAGGACGCACCCCTTCATACTGATGGAGACAAAGTTACCGCGATGGCAGCAGAGATGATCTTATTCATTTCCGATAAGTTTAATGGAGAGTGGACCAACGCTCTTGCTTGTGTTGAGGTATGTTACTAGTTCGATAAGTAATGCATATAATTCGAATCTTTTGTGCTCGTAACATTTAAAGTCTTGTTAATAATTAATTATTTAACTTTTATTTTTCAGAACGCAGAGGAGCCACCAATGCAGGGAAAGGATATCAATAGGTTGCATCCCTTCATATCCGTCAGGGGAAACATTTTTGATGCAAATTGTGCACGAGTGTTTTGTGAACAAGTACAAATCTTGTCCGATATCGGATTTTATTATGCAGTACTCGCCTGCTACTATTTGCATTATATCTTTAATTTGAAGTACTCAACTATAGATGAACAGTTCTTCAAGTTATTTGATGAGGTATTGTTCAACCTAACAAATTTTAATTAATGTGGTTAAAGTTCAGAAAACGATTGTGATGGAGTGACTAGCTATATAAAAGATATATAATCCATGCTCTACAAGAATATCTTCATCTCTTTTTCCCCGGTTCACTAATAGTCGAATAATTTCGTAGTTTTAACAGATAGATCATAATGATGTGTACTATTTTTACTGAATACTTTTCTTATGCAATAGAATTATTTAAATTCTTACAATTTCGTGGGTTGGAGTAATTATTTCATTTTTCTCTCGTAATTTTATTTTGATTCTCATACCTTTTGAAATGAAGTAAGGGATATATAAGGTTATGATTTAAATATGGATTAAGAGTATGTATTTAATTCGTAGCAAAAGGTGATAGACAAAGGACCATGTAAATGAAAATCGACTAAATATTATTTCTTAATATTCTATTGACAAGCAATTTTGCCATATTCGTATGATTGATGAATAAGGAATGATGTTTCTTAGAAGAAGTATTGTTAATTGTTGTCTGTCTATTTTAAGATAATCAGAGTGTCAATGTATTTTCTGGAAAATTATAACAGTCAGTATGTCAGTGTATTAAAGTAGTAACACTTAAAAACCAATAGTAACGGATTTTGTACGCCTTTTTGCATAACTTGTCCCACAAAAGAAGACGATGGGAATGTAAGATATGCTTACATTTATACTATATTCCATACCTGAGTTTAAAAAATATCATCTATGTGTGTTTTTGTGCATGGTTTTTTCATTCATGTCAATTCACCTTTCTATGCAAAGTAAAAAATTAAGGAGCTTTTTAAACATTTTCCATTACATTAAAAATATATTTGGTGGTCATAGCACTATTACAGTCAAGAAAGAAATGCATCACTAAACCGTTTTCATTTTCACAATTTTTTTTATTGCTCCACCTCTTCCTCTTTAACAGTTTTGACAGAAGTGTTTTGTTTCCATAAAGAAAAAACACTTTGTTTTTCTTTTACATTTTTATTAAGTTACTAAATATAATCTTTGAATGTAAATTCTTATACCTAGCTTGTCAGTTTTTTTTCTTATAATTATGAGTTGATTTTTTTCTCTTTTCTTTTTTTAAAATAATTAACATAAAAAAAGAAAGTTATTTCGTGCGGTCACCTAACATACAACATAACGCTAGAACTATTAAAACAGAGTTAACATACATATAATTATGCATATTATTATTATCATCATCATCATACACATATATAACTGTATGTATATGCGCATTATATTACAAACAACGTGAGTAAAGATCAGTACAGAAATACATTGTTTTTTTAAATTAAATATTTTCCTTATTTCTTTCGTTCTTTCTTCAATATATCACTTCAAGTTACACCGGGAAATTCATAATATTTAAGATACGTATTATATAACATTTTTTGTTTTGAAGTTATGCAATTTAATTTTTTGCTTCCAAGTTTCCTTACTCTTAAAAAGATTGGATGAGAACGACTTTTCTTAAACAGTATACATATACATTATACAAAATCAAATCAATCGTCGTATAACAGATATCATTTCATCTGGGAAAAAAGCACAAAAGGTCAATCCAAGTTTTCGGTTTCATTCCTCATCTCTCAAATATTATGTATCGTATTAATACTGGCAAAAAATACAGTAAGACTATGAGTTTCCTTTTTTCTTTAGGGGACACATTCATAAAAAAATTGATAGTTTTTACAAACATCATCTATGTTATTATCTTTGAATATTTTTCTATTCCAGTCCAACATACTTTAACGGTAGCAAAAAGGAAAGTAGAGGAAAGCTACTACTCAAGTTGAACCTTATATTTCTACTGCTTAAGTATGTATGTATTTATTTCTTAGATACTCCCTCTGTTACAAAAAGCAGCCCCCAGAGTTTATTATTATTATTAGTAAGGCACTCGTCACATTTATGTCCTGTGTCAAGTTCGTGAAAGAGAAAACAAGAGGAAATCAATCGCTTCGAAATGCTCTCATTTTTTGTGCCCTTCTTTTAACATGTTAGTTCGAAAAAATGGAACTAACAGCTATCATATCATAATCCTCAATCCAATTCCATATTCTGAGCTTCTGCTTCTATCCAGTTCATTCAGTTCCACAAAAAAAAACTAGTTACTCTCTCCACACTATACCAATTGGACATAATAGCGTCCCTTTGACATGGATAAAGCTGCCATTTGGAGTACTTGGTTAGCTCCAAACCGCCCAAAAAGTCGTTGAGCTTCCTACATCTAATCTTTAAACGTTGCTCACAATAATTGCCAAGCCGTGAAGGTCAAGACCAAGCTATTATTTTACTCAATCATGCTTACTATTGAATATTAACGGTAACCATTAAATATTATACGTCCTTCCCACCACCACCATCCAAACACAACAGTGTTTTATACTTTCGGTGATTATCTTCCATAGCTTCTTCTACAAAGTACATTTTTGATACTCTTGCAACTAGCTAGCTGACATTAACTATTCGCACTTACACCCTTGATGTTTCTTACAACTCATAAAACTGACAAATAGCGTAATAATCTCTTTCTAAGCCCAAACCCTACTACTTACAAAAGTAAGTTTGAGGACATGAGGAAAAAAAACAATATTTCAACTAATTAATTCATTATACCTAATAAATGCAATCCTTATCAATTTACAATTTTGCGAGAGAAAAAAAAATTGTACAAATGGATTATGGTTTAACAAAAAAAATATGTAAAAAATAACAAACAAAAAATGGTAATTAAATGAGCTACTTTTTTCTTGAAAAAAAGTAAAGAATTAATAAATTGGGTACTCTTTTAAGTACATGGAAATAACAACCTTGACAATTGAACGTGTAATGTTCACTTTCTATATTTTATAATAGCTATTACAGTCAGTCTTACATCTTCTACAACTGACAACTTTTATACTCATTCACACTCTTTCATCATTCATGTACACCTCTTTTCCACACATCATAAAGAAAATCTTAACAAAAAAGTTAATTATCGTAAGATAATATTTATCCATTCAACCACGTCAGTTCCTGGTTTTGGTTACAAATATGCTTTATTATGGTGGTATACATGTGTAAGTATGTATACCAACTTCAAAATATTATGTAGAAAGTTATCACAATTAGTTTTTCTCCTAAAAAATTGTTTAGGACGACAATTTCCACTCCAGCTTGTTATATAACTAGTTTATATAACAACCAAAAAAATTGCTGCTGCCAGTAGTAGTACTAGTTTAGTAGAAGGTAGTTGTACAATGATTTTTTTTAGTATCTGTTCTCTTCCTCGTCTTTTCATTTGAGAATGAGATATGAGATGAGATGAGTAGCGTAACTAACACGCTGTGGCTTGGTGAAAAGATTTCAGAGAGAAAAGAAGAGAGTTGCTAAACTCCAATGTCATTTATATATTTCACTACTCCTTTTTACTCTCATCTTTTGATTTATCCCGTCGACCATGGTGGTGGTTGTTTGAATGACTCATTCCATTCTCGGAACTGGTTGTACTTGTGGAAGGTTGAGTGGAATTTCTCGGTACGAGAACCACATTCCCGTCAGCAGCGTGTTGGATGCTGTAGCCGTACGGACTGTAGGGATTCCCGTCCGACTCTCTTAAAGCCTGTGAAACAAAAAAAATAATATTTAATTAGGATTTTAGAGAAAAAAACTAGGATTTGTCTGGGATTTAGGATTTTTCTAGATAAGAACTCTGTATGTTTGCATTCTTAGGTACTTACTTGAGTAACCGTTCTACACAATATATTGTAGCGCTCTTTAAGCTCAGTTCGTCTGCCTAATAGCCCTTGTTGTTCTCTCATTAGCGCCTGCTTCTTTTCGCGAATCCTTTGCACTTCATCTGCCAACTGGAGAATCTGGTCCAACTTGCGCTTCCTGCAGTTCTGAGCAGCGACCTATAGAACCAGAAACAATATGGTTGGTAATTCCGGAAAAGATTTTGTTGGAAATATCATGTTTAGAAAGTATCGTTTACATAGATGCGTTAGTCTTACCTTATTTTTACCCCTGCGTCGAATATCACGAATCAAGGACAACTGAGACTCGGACAGGTCATACTTAGAGAGACGTTCGTTAAACTCATCCATGGGAAGGTTGATGATGTCCTCGGTAGTAATAGGAATACTCATGGCTCTAGCTTTCTTCTCATCTCGAGTGAGTGCCTCGTCTGATTTAAAGTACTTGATCACTATTTGATTCAATAAAATAGAACAATGTTGGAAAAATACATTAAGCATGAAGCGGATCTACTACGGAGGATCAGATAGAATCCAACCCTCCCACATAGTTCCCATTAGTGCAGCTCGCGATGCAAACGCAAGATGCGGTTACTAGACCCCAAAGCTCACTTATCAAGAATGAATAACTTACTCTTTTGCTTCTCCTTATGAACCGGTTTTGCCGTTTTAATAAGTGGATTTTCTGGATGTGTGGGTGGGAGTGAGTAGGTATGATTTGATTGGAGGGGATCCACCACTCCGGATCCAAGCGATCTTTGGCCATTATAACGTCCAAAATCAGTGCCACAGCTGTACTTATCTAAGTCTAGGGATGATCCTTGTGATGCGCTGCCTCCTTGTGGGTAAGGGAGGTGAGAAGGTAGAGGATAAGGGTGACTACTTTGCTCTTGTTGGAATCGCTTTCCAAACATTTGGTGTTTCTTTTGGGCAACTGGCCCACCGGGAACCCTACTGCCATCCTTATAGTAATCATAACCTCCCAGCTTGCCTCTGGAGTAATCCATTGAGTAAGGGGATAAATCATGAGGACCATGAGGATGAGAGTCTGCATCCACCCATTCGTTGTCAGACATTGGTGGGTCAGTCATAGGTGGAACCCTTTCAGAGCCCATTGAGCTCACTGCACTGTCACTGGACGCTTCCATACGATCCTCGGTGGACGCTGCTCCACCAGAAGCACCCATAACGGAACAAGAGGCTGACGTCCCATTGTGGGGAACACTTGGGGGAGCACCTACCGTTGTCAAATTTGAGGAGGAAACACCATTCTCCATAACCCGCATCGTGTACATACCTACAAAAAACATTTCAAAGCTCAGTCAGTCTTCTCTACTCCACACCAGTTCAGCGTGTAACAGTGTAGCATGACTCAGCAAGTTGGCCAATGCTCATGGAAAAATGTGTAGTAGTAGCGCAGCGCCACCATTAATTTGCATAATATATGGATAACCTATTACACTGATAATCTTTTTGGTTTTGATTCATTTGCATTCATTTCATTAGCCTTAATTCTTCGAATTTTGATGTTGCAAGCCATGATGTCCAATCGGTTCTTTATCATGAGTGGCATCAACTCTTCTCAGCATTTAGCAACCCCCTCAACTTTATATATAAAATTAGTGCCTTTTGACAACATTATTTTTTCAGGGAATTTCCATACTCTCTCAACAAACTGTTCAACTCAAGGAAGCGCAAAAGATCTATCCATTTTATTTTTCAGGGACAAGTGTTTGTTATCCCAACACCTTGGGGTAAAAAAGAATATAAGTCTCATTATCTCGAAACTCTTGCGACAACAAAAGTACATATTATCTCCATTGGATTTGTATAACCTTGAGGACTCCTAACTCTACTGACATGTTCTCTCTGACGACGACGATTGACGATGGTGGTGGATTCGAGTTAATAAGTTACGAAAATAGACATGACTTCCAAATTACGGAAAACATCAGCAAAAAAACCATCTCCTTCTCTTCTCTCTCCCTAGTTGATCAAGCTCATCAAGGGGAGTACAAATTGCAAAAGTCCAAGCCAAATGCAAATCTCCAATTATTACAATGAGCATTTTTAAACATTTAATTCATCGTCACCACGTTGTTAAAGCCACGTTGAGTTGAGACGTAGTGATGTGATATGATTGTGGTGTTGAGCGTGTCTTTATAAAAATACAAGTAGCACGATTGGGCAATCATTCCCCAATTCATTCATTCATTCATTGTTCAATAGAGTTTGAGATGGAGAAGAGAAGGAAACAAAAAATCAGCAAAAATGTACCTAGATATCCATCCACCACCACTACTTCTGCCAGAAGACAAGACAAGACGTAGAAATAAGTAATTTTTGTTCACGCGCTTGTTTGTCTGAGAGTATATCGTGTTCCTTAATTACTTTTGGTTGTCTCTTGTTCAACACGCAGACACGTAATACCCCGTTCAAGCTTATTACTATTAGTTACTCACAACAACACATTCATCAGCTAGCTCCTTATAGTTATACCAAGGAACGAACATAGTTGTGTTGTGTTGTGAGTAATAATGTGCAGATTTGTTGAGCTTGAGCTGATCGTGCAAAACTTTATTACGCATATTATACCAATAGTAACTAAAGGTAAAGGTAATCCTTTAAGCACAAGTTTGCTTCTATTACATCTACTTATTTACGATTCTACAACCATTTGACAATGCGTCTGAGCGAACATCATGAATGGTATAAAAAATGGTAAGTCTTTCATCATTTTCTTTTCTGTTTGGATGTTGGATTTGACAGCAGCGATTTGTGCTGAACAATTCGTGTGCTAAACTAACGTGTGAGGAGTTTTGTATGCACTCGACTCAAGACTCAATGCATGATATATGTTGATGACAAAAAAAGAGGAGAGTATTCATGATCAAGAAGGGAAATATTATTGTGTTGGGAGTTCGGGGATGCATTATCATTATATTGTATTGTATTGTTGAGCAAAACTGACCTTCACTCATGGCCATGTCCATCAGCTGTAACTCATCATCGTTGAGAATTGATGAGAGATTGAAACCATCCGCGCCAGACGTCTGGTTTGCCATTTCATTTGTTGAGTTCTGTAATTAAAGGAGATAACGATGGTGAGTATTTAGCCGAAAATTGGTATTATTAAATGGAGACAGAAGGAAGAAAAAAAGTGACAAAAGTATCAAATCTCCCATTTTTTTCATGAGTTCCCTCATGACATAAATACGAATGCAAAAAAAGTAGCTTTATTTCATCATTCCTTCCTTCATTTCAAATATCATTAAAACTTACTTGGTAGTAGAGCATATCGTGAGAAGGATCCATCATCTTGTAGTGACTGCTGGGATCAATCATGGGCTCACTGCTGTTCGTCAAGTGCATTGAGGAAGCCACAGCAGAGCCTAAGTTTGAGGAGGCTCCTGAAAATTTAAAAAAAAAAAACTTCTATAAAAGTCTATACTTCCGGCTAATGCCAAGTCTGTAACCATTTCAAATATGCCATGTATGAAAAATGTCATCCATTTTTTTCCTATTCCCGTTCATCATCAGCGCATGCGCACAGAACAAGGGACGGTAATATATTATAAAAACGTAACCGTTCAGCGGCGACAACCCCATCACTTGGCTTCACAAATGGTGTGAATGAGAATGAATGCACGGCTGAGCAGTTTCAAAATAGTATATCCCACATTGCCGGCACGGATACTGATTCTTGATCATTGTCGATCGAATGGTTAATTCATAATCCAAATTTAAAGCATAAATTTTTTTCTCTTCTTGTCTTGCATTAGCAAAATGAAATATGGGGTATGAAATGAGCAAGCAGCCTTTTATACCTCTCGTTCCGAACTGACATGGAACGAATCAATTATGATTACGTGGCGACATGCTCCATCCAACAAACCTTTCTCAAAACTGTATTCTCTCTCTTCCTACAAAATAAAAAACCATTCAAACTCATTGTCCAACGACGGTGATACTTGACTTGAAATAATTTTTTATCAAGGACTCTCTACCCTATTCTCTTGTCTGCTTCCCTTCCCCTTCCAATTCTTCATTTTATTTTGTTCATGCTCATGCCATAGCTCTGTTGCTGCTTACTCATATAGTACGCGTGTAAGTGACAATAGTTGAAAGAGGAAGCTAAATTCGTTTTTCTACTGCTTATATTTTCCCTAATTATAGCCTTGCTGTTTGCTCGTTTTTTAATCATGAATTGACTGAACCCTTCTTGTGATGCGATGGTCATGTCAGCATATTCACGTTGGGTAGCGGATGTGGTATGGTATAGTGTGAATGTGACAAACAAGCTATTCCGATTCTCATTTTTCAGCATTTCTACAAAATTTGAATAGTACAACGACTAGATTCGCTAGTCATCTTCTTTCCACAAAGTTGTAAGTTTCCTGTGCGGCATTTGAACACTATTGGACCGATCAACCACACGTAAAGTAAGCGTGTACTAAACTCAACTGGTCATGCGAAAAGATCATTGTTCTAGCTAACTAACGCGAAAAAAATTAACAGTCGTTTGCCATATTGGCAACGTCAAGCTCGGCATGTTTGGTTCAGATTATGATGCATGAAATTCTATGGTTGTAATGATGCGACGAGTGGTAAATGTGCAGATGCTTCCGTTTTTAAATGCCAACAACATAGCAGTCAGTTTCCGGTTTTCATATTTTCTTACCCATTCCCACGTTCCCATATGGTCCAGTGGAGTTCAGCTCTGGTGGGGCAAGCGTAGCATTTTGGAGGAGAACACTTCTCGCCGTATCCGTGCTGTAGGGGGTAGTTGGTGGCACTCCAGGCCCGAAATGAGGGGGATGCATGGAGTGATGAAGAGGTGTGGGGGCATGAGGATGATGATGATGGTGGTGATGAGCAGGATGATGATAGGGATGTGGAGGGAAATGATGAGGTATTGGTTGATGTAAGCCGGCTCCGCTTGGATCATGAGATGAGGATTGGAGACTCAGGAGGTTGGCCAAGTCCTGCCAACGTTGTTCCATACTCCCGCCACGCAGAAGCCCAGGCATTCTTGCGTGTACCTAAAATCACAATTTCATTTAGTTTAATAAAAAGGTACACAAATACCTTTTGCAAAAAAGCAAAGAGTGTTCGCAAGCAGATCAAGCCAAGCATAAGCATTTAAAGCTTTATCTCAATACCTCAACCTAATTTCATACACCTCCTATTCAACTGTCCATGTCAAATATAAAAAATCTCTTGTATGCAAATACTTTCAAATGAAGAAACTCAACTAATTGTAAGTTAGGTACATAATTACCTAAATATTATAACTACCACCACCAGTTTCATCCTTATTTCATTTGTTTTATGTCAAACTGGAAGCGTCAAAACAATAAAAAAAGGAGATCAATGGAGCATAAAAATATATTATTGGCATTGTATGTTGATTGCCATTTCGCAATCCCAACACATCAATTATGCACCGGCGTGTGATGTGATTGACAGGAGGAATATCATGATTTGTGTTTCTACTACTACGATCCCATCGTAGGATTGAAGTTACCACGAGAACTCACACCAAGTAGCAATGGCTCAACCGATGAGCCAGTTCTCATTTAATTAGGGAGCTAATCTCAATCAACCAGAGTTTTTCATTGACATCAAACCTCACAGCGTCACCACACCACCACCATCTCTTTTTCTTTTCTCTTGAAGCTATGTTGGAGCTAATTAGCATGTTGTGGTAAAACTATGTATTGCCATGGCATCATCTACAAAACAATGTGTGATGGAGCTACAAATCAAAGTAATTGTAATTGATGTAACTTATTCAAGTAAAACGGTACAAAAAGGAGAACAAGAAGTAGTAGCAGCTCCACAACTGCAACTGCATTTAACCCTTTCTCTCCCTTCTTGTGCCTCTGCTACAACAACCACCACCACCACCATCATCATCTCAATGTACTGTTACGTTAACTACCTGCACGCCAACCAACACCAACCCAACCAATTTATACATGAGGTTTTGTATGTGAAGAGAGGAGTGACAAAAGTAAATGTCAAGATTGACAAAATGCCAATCGCTCATCATCATTATCACCACACCACTAAAACGGAATCATTATCTTTATTATTGTGTAGCTTAGCTCCACAATACCAAAACCTAAATAGCTTAGAGAGACCTGCTTTGCTATCAAATCAAATCAAATCAAATCAATGCAAAGATCAGAGACTAGACCACCAACATTTTTCTCTTTCTTTTTATTTAGGACAGTTGATCAATCTGTCTTCCAATTTCACTACGTCAAAACACCAATCATCAATACCATCAAGATTCCGATCGATTGGCAAATTGCATGGCAGTCACAAAAAGAAATGAAGTGACAAAACATTTTTTTGTATTCAATCACGACATTGCTGGCAACGACATCAAATTAAAATGCAAGAGTATCATGAAACACTTTCTACTCAATAAAAAAAGTTTTAAACAAAAATGTATCATGTTCTAAAGAAGCTGTTGAGCTATCAAATTATATTTAACTGTAATTTTTAGGCTAAAAATCTTCCATCTGCATTCATTCTCCCTTACAAGTCAAAGACGGGAATAATAGTCGTCCTAGACCCATAGTTTTTTTTCTTGCAAGGACCTTCCCTAACAGAAAACCGTTTGGAAAAGTGTAAAGAGCACATAAGGATGTTGATGTGTATTAAAAATCATTTTAAACATACAATAGAAAAAGTAAGGAGACAAGAGAGGCAAACAATGGAAAAGACATTAATCATTTCTCTCACTCATAATACCTGTGGCTATGGACGCTCATGTCTCTCAAATGCACCTAGCATCCATTATTATTATTACACACAAGTCGGAAACTATCAATAGAGAAGAATACACCGTTCCGCAAAAGATACAAAACCCAATAGAAAAACTTGGGGTTCCTTATCACAAAAGACGAGAACAAGACGCATGAAACCAAACTAAAATCAGATTATAAATATATTGTTGCGGTGTACGAAAGATCAGATCATATATCATGTTCTCTGCTCCAGTTTCTACATTTATGACTTTTTTTCTCATAAGAAAAGAATAAGGATCGTAAAATCTTGAGATGAATAATAACCCACAGGATCATTATCGCTGATAATTTAAGGATAATCTTATAATGGGAGCGTAAGTGCGGCAGGAAAAATTCATAAAATATGTGTATTTAAATGGGAGAAAAACCGGAACTTGTTTTTCTCCTTGGCAAAAGTATCATTATCAATATCATTATTTTTACTTCTTCATAAATGTAAGGCAGCATGTCCATCATGGTTGTGGCGATTGTAGGATGCACATACACTGTGCATTATATTTTCTTTCCTTTTCACAACAACAAAGGAGAACTTGTTCACTTACACACATAAATATATGATATTCACCCTTAAGAAAATAATAGGATCTAGTTCTAGCCTAGTCCCTTTTCCAGAAACATTAAAACTTTTGGTTTGAGATGGTCCACCTCAAATTAGAGCAAAACCAAACAAGCACCTTTGCCGACTTCACACTGTGATTGCTTCAAAATAAATCACATACATTCACATGCAAAGGTGACTAATGATCATTACTACGACAAATAATAATGTTAATGGTCTACTTTCCACAAATGATCCCTTTCCAGAAAAGGATTATTAGAATCACACAAGAAGAATGTTCACAAAGGTAGTCAGTCACATTCCTAAAAGTTTCATGAGAAATGATGAGACTCCTCGCTCATCTTCTCCAAAGAAGACTGATGCGGATGCTAAAACAAATTGCTCCCTTAACGCAACGAGAGGAGCGAGATGCCATGCCATTTCTAAGTTTTATAGTGAATGACAAATAATTCTGTGTAAATCATGGCTTATAAACAACTGCCAACCATTATCATGATGAGAGAGATGAAACGACCACCATAAAAAACGTCATCTCTTATATCATCCTCATCATATCATCATTCATTCACACACTACACACATAATCTTCATCCCCCATCATATCATCATCCGCTTCTTCTCCACAATATAAACAAAGTTTTATATTTTTGTATGCATAAATCTTGGGCTAATGAATATACATAACATCACAATTTTCTTAAGCGAGAGAGAGAGAGATCATCCTCCGGCATATATCACACACACGCTTGTTCTAAGATAATATGTAATATTATAATACAACATAATATAACACAACTGTGTGGTCTTTTTCTTCTACCTGGGATACCATACTCGAGTTAGGCACCCACATATTATGCAGATAGATATATTATGCTACAACCTGTACGTACCTCACTCCAATCCACATATATTTTATATAAACCTCAACTCAGTCATCTTCTTGTAAGCTAGATGAAACGAAGAATCAAGGTGATATTTAGACGCGACAATGAGCAGTAGTAGAAGCTAGTAGCATAGATCTTTTGCATTAGTGAAGAATACTCACGATCGAAACGAAGACTCCATGAAGAACCTCACTGTCTGTCGTATCATCAGCATCATGATCATGATCATCATCAGCACAGAATACAATGGCCATACCATGCATAACTCTTTTTTTAGTATTCCTTTTCAAACTCGTATGTGTTAGAAGAAGAAAATGACATTAAGACATTGTATGATGTGATGCGATACATCTAATGATGATGATGATGATAATACAGTCGTACATAAGCAAAGCGAAGCACGACAATTGCATTGCATAACAGGTGGCTTGATGAACCCTTCAGTTAGAATTAGAAAATGGTAGGTAGGTCCATTGAGTCACACATACATGGGCATTTTTTACCTCATCTCTTTCTTAAGTAAACACACCAAAAAACCAGACGATGAGATTGAGATGGCTATACCATCTTTTCTCACAGGGAGAGAATATTAATCGAATAATATTGTGATATGTCTTTATCCATGTATCAAGTGCATGTGCGAGAAGGTGCAAATGAAAAGAATTCAGAGTTTTTAAGCTTAAATCATCCATAATGTTCATGGGCACCTATTCACATGTACATTCAATTTATCTATACAGGTGGTACCTTCCTAACTTAATGTTCTATAATACATATGTGCATAGTGGTTAAACTACGGCTAAACATGCTGAAGATATTCATATAGCAAAGATGGTGTTGATGATGTTCACCTTCATTTCGTTTCAAATTCTTCCCCTTCTGCAATATTTTTTTTGCCAAGTTGATGAATATAATGGATAAATATTATGGTCTTATGGGACATTGCAAAGCGCTAGAATCCACTACTACAACTATTTAAATAAGTAGACATGTGAACGTGATCATCAACATCGGAAGCGGCCGCCACATACAAACGACAAAGTGAGTACTTAAGGAAACTGGAAGAAAATATTTACATTTTCATTTCCTGAACATTAAAAATATGTATGAAGTATATTTGAATTGTACGATCGGAAATCATAGTAACTCAATCATTGAGCATTCCAGAAACCATGTGAAACTAAATTGAAAAAAGTTCGGTAACAACGAACTTTGCTAAAAACGTAAAATGGTAAACTGTAAAACTCCCTTTTCATCAGTGAAACATGGAAATTCGAAACCACTCCCATGAAATAAGTTCCATAGCTAGCATAAACATTCAATAGCCGATATTATTTACAGTTAGTCGCTATATAAAATTATTCAGATCATAGCTAAAGCAATTTCTTCGATATTTATTTGATTGCCCCGAACATCCTCCCTTTTCAATCCCTTTGTTGAGATTCATGCAATAAACTAACCAGGAACTCCTGGGCAACCTCAGGTTCTGCCAATCAATCGTGCAAAACTTCATTTTAAAGAAATTTCTAACCTTGAGCACAACTCAATGAAGTAATCGTATTCATAAGGTGTAAAAAAAGTAATATGGTAGCAAGGTGACGGCTTCACGCTACACTACAATTTGAGAGTTTCCTACTAATGAATAATTGCAAATTGAGTAGGCATTCAATTTGCTTGCAAAGAGTATTTATAATTCATACACGCCTGCTAAAAGATTTTCCGAAGGACAGCCACCAAATTATAGGTATTATATTCCTTTCTTTAAAAACAATTAAAGCCCCAGAATCCATCTTGGCTTAAGAATTCATTTATTTTTTATTTATTTCTTTGATCCACCATCAAACGTATGTATGCATGTAGTAGGCTCAACACCAGAGAATTGAGACAGAAGAAAGAGCAATATGAGTTGAGCAGCAACAATGGATCAAAGAGATGGTAAGCTCTCCTTGTAAGCACAGAGCAAGAAGTATTATTGCATTGTTGTAGCATAAGAGTGAGCAGTGAGCACAGGAAAAAAGAAGAACAGGGATGAGAGACAATGGGAAAAGGTGTAGATTGGAAAAAAGGCCAGCCTCCCATCCCTATGCGAGCCAATATACACAGGATAACGTAATTGAAGCTACCTGAAAGCCCCTGGGTTGGGCTCCATGCGTTGTGGGACGAGCACCAGCATGAATTGGGGCTGTCTGAATCATCTCTCCTGAGAAACTAGTTTCCTCTGTCTCTGCCGCTGACTCTTCATGCAAATATTCCGCTAGTATCTAAACAAGTTTTTTATTAAAGAAAAAAATATACAGATTATGAGTCAAGATGATCATTAATACATCAATTAAAACCCAAAAAACCTCATCCCTCAATGAAAGGGAAACAAAAATGGACAAACAACATCTTTGTCAAACATTTTCTCATTTCGATATTCATAGTAATTTTGTATTATTATTATTACTCACCGAATCATGGGAATTCTCCGAGATGTCATCATACGCAATATCACCAGGTTCTGAAGAAGTTTCCAAAAAGTCAAAAACTCCACTGTCGCCTTCCAAAATGTCATCTATAATGTAGAAACAATCTTAGATATAGTACATTCCCAGTTCCAATTATTTGGGTAGAAATTTAAGCGAGTTTGTTGTATGAACTTGAAGTTTTCTGTCACTTAAAAATCATTTCGCTCAGTGAAAATAATACTGCTTTACTATTTCGCTACCATTTAGAGATATGTGGGTAGAGCTTGCTCAGAAGTCAAATTGAAACGATGATTTTTATTGAGACGTTACGATAAAATAATATTTAACATATCCGTCTCCTTTTATTAGAGAGAGGAAGCGTGATTCCTGATTTGAATCAGAAAGAATGCATGATCCATTGATCTGTGAAAAAAGTTTAACCCGAGAACCCGTAGGTTAACATGCAAATCAATAAAATACACAAGTTGAATGGGATAAAACAGACATCCCAAAATAAGAATTGACATGTTTCTTGTGCTGTTACACTCCATAACATTAAACATTTGAGTTGATACCTCATTTTTCTTTGATTTACATACATTATACAGACATCATCATCATCATGTTACTTTTTTCTCTGATTTTCTCCCGAGATACGATGGCAACAAAGTAATGTATGGAAGGCATGAGATATTTTGACATGAAGGAATGACATGCTATCATCTTTATCACATTCATTGTCAATTCATTATGAGTGAGTGAGGCACACAATGCAATGGCTGGCTTGCGATGCAATAATGCCTTCTCTTGAAAATGACACGGCCATTGTCCGATCCTCCACAAAAATAACTCTATCTCACAAATCAATCTTTTTTCTTTCCCTCTGCACAACATATCAAAATACGAAGAAAGAGAGAAAATGAAAGAATAATGGAATATTTATAAAAAACAGTTTGTGCCTCCTCCCTTTTTACTTTTCATGATGATGATAATAATGACGACATGGCAGGGCATGGCGGAGGAAATCAGATTGATTTGATTGTGAGTATAAAAAATGTCTTAATTTAATTTATGGGCTGCAAGTGGTGTAGTTATTTATGAGTGTAGGCTTGCTTCACAAGGAGATTTATGGTACGCTATATTAATGCCAACACCTTTCTACAATTCTCCGTTTTATGTCGAATAGCCCCATAAAAATACTATTCCAGGTGTATATATTTTATTTTCTGTTAACTAACCAAATCCGGCAAAGTGTCCAATTATTCCTGAGGCCTGATCCAAACGGTATTCTATTAAACCGTAGGCGTACTGAACATTCAATACCTTTGTTAACTATTTAATTAGTCCACGTTTTTATTTAATCACACGGCAATCATATGTAAGCAATTTAATTCACGTTGTTCACCAAATATATTGCGGTAAAGAAATGATCTTTAATTCTTTTATAAAAAAAGCATTGATCACATAAACTTCACACTAAACTACTACTGATATGCTTCTAGTCATATCAATCGCTGAATTCAAATGTAAATTATTCCTAGGCACTGGTTTCGTTTAAATAAACTCTTGAACCGAATTCTCAAACAGGTACTTTATTTATTCTCACTGGTTTCCTTTTCCGTATGCTTTTCATCACATTATTTTTTGTTTCACACAATCCCTAAATCAATATTAAATATATATCCTGCTACAAAAATGTTTCCATACTTTCCAACAACTCTTCCTACCAGAAAATGTTTTTCAAACGGAAGCACATAAACAAAGCCACTAGAAACTCACTAAAACAATAATGTCAATATTGATTACGAGTAAGACGTTCCATTTTTTCAACAAAAAAAGTATTGAACAATTATATGTCATCTAATTCCAACAGTCCTACACCTTTTTGTTTTGTCTCCCTTTCCTCTCAACTTGTAACTGACGAGACAGTAACTGGGATGCCACTCGTTACATTCAACATCTCTCTTTGATAAAGGTGATGTTGTTTGATACCTTTTTATTATTATTATATCGTGATTAAGTTGCTCCTTCCATCCTCATGATCATGATTCCGACTGACTGATATATTATGATACATAAAGGAACACACAATACAATGTAACAATCCCTAGTAATCTATCCAATTCAGATTCAACCCAATGATGCAAAAGACACGACATCTAAAAAAGATACATACATGTGAGAGAAAAAACTATCTATCTTTTTTTAAAGCCCTCAACAGCCCATCTAAAAAATATAGAGGCACACACACACACAGACATAACACAACCCCAGCACAAGTTACTCACTTTTTATATTTAAAGCTTGACCAATCTTTGCCACACATAAAGTGATTCTAAACTAAAATCAACTACTACTACTACTTACTACTCCACATCTTTGCAACACTGACGAGTCAACAGTGCTACTCACTTCAAAATGAAAAAGGATAAAAGGGTGAAATATATAATGATAAAAGGTGTCTGTCTCTCCATGTATACATCCCTTAATTCCTCAACCTATATGCCATCATGATGCCAGAGCAGCAGCCATCATCATCATCATGCATGGATGGGGGTTGCAGACATTCATTTCATACTACAACTTGATTTCAATCCAAATGAAATGAAGTAGTGTTAGGTAATCTTTTCAACTGGGATGATGGAGGAGACACAACAATGTTAAAAGGAGATGAGGAGTTAGCATTACCACTAACTCCGTACCTATATTACTTTCTGAATAAATGTATATTCTATATTCTACTTTTACATGGCCTTTTGCTTTGAAAATCGCTTACCCTTCTCATGCCTGTATTATTTATTTTCATCCCCTGCTTCAAAGTTAGAAACCTTTTTTCAAGTTTCCTTTTAATACAACGCAACGGAGGCCAAGGTAAAGTTAGGGTGATTGTGTGTTGCCGTGCATGCAATGTAGATAGTAGATGCGTATGTATCCATCCCTCCAATGAATGAATTATAATGGAGGGCTAGCACAGAGGGGTGGTAATCTTACGTAACCAATGAGATCTTCAACTAAAAACTTGCATGTATGGCCAACAACCAGTTTTCTCTTTCAACCCTGCACTATACAATGCAATGGTGCTCATGCATCTAAATTCTATGTATCTCTACACTATATGGTTATTATGGGAGCTGTAGATAATGTTTACTATGGGAACACTTTGTCTGTTCTGCCTTTTTGTGTCCTTTATATTTTCACAAGAGCAAGAGAGTCTTGAGATCTTTTTAAATGGCTAAAATTTAGAGAAGGTCAACTGTTTTGCATTGCCGTCTTGACTCTTTAATTGAAATTAGCTGAGGATGGCAATGAAACAAAATGGACGAATAATTTGAAATAGAAAGGAATTCAAACGCCTTCTTTCTAGTTGTCCGACTGGATGCTTTGCTTTGGAATTGTTCTGATGATGAAAAGTAAAACCTCATTTCATTCTTAACTTCTTTCTTTGTTGGAAGAGCAAGACAACAGGTGGGCAACAGGCTGGAGCAAAGCATAAAACTATGTTATGAAGTGATGTTAAACACATAATTTTTTGATGCGTGTACACGTGTAGAATTTTATCTACCTACTTGGTGTTTACCCGATGTTTCAGGGAAAAGTTGGTTTTCTGACCAAAAATAATGCTCCTCTTTGAAAGTTTGAAAGAAGGCACATCACGTTCTGATTCAGGAAAATTCAAAGAGCAAAAACAATTACAGGCGTTCATTCGTATTCATTATTTTCCATGCACGACCATCCATTTCCAACCATCTCAACTTGTCTTGTTTTTAAATTAACACGTAGTTGTTCATGTGAGAAAAATTTTTCATGAGCATGGAGCTCAACCCTCATTTTATTTCAAATTTTTCCAAGTTGTTGCAAAGTTTTTGAGGGTTGACTTAAGTTATGCACGTTTTGAAGTTACACATTATGTATACATTGTTTAAGAAGAATTTAAAAAAAGAAACACGAGATCCGAGAAGCCCATGCCCAAATAGCTATTACTATATTACGTACAAACAATTTTATTTTGAAATGAATGTTTTAGCTGAACGCATCGAATTGTTGCGGCAGTGGCATGGCACTAGGTATTTTTCAGCTCCTGCTGCGCCAACCCAATGTATTTGATGTGAAGTGACGGATGTTAATGTTAATGCTCTTGCTTCTCACAAGACAAGATGCTTCAAGACTCATTCCTTGTGTACGTTCGTACTCTGCCTTTGCTTGTATGTGTACAATATTTTTACTTGAGTTCTTTAGTTTTTTGCTTCAAATCTGTCAAGTCATTCTTCTTATTCGAAAAAATTGCCAAGGCAAGGCCTTAAGAACCTCCGCTTCTTCTCTTCACACACATCATCATACGTGTACGCTTCACCAACGCCACAAGACAGAAAAAAACTACCTGCCATGGTTATAAGCGTATTGGAATAATCGATTTGAAACAATAATGCCTTCTCTCTCTCTCTCACTCACTCAGGTTCTTTTGCTTCGCCTCGATAGGCTCTATCATCCACCTCAGAAAAAAAATTAAACAGCCGCTACACACAGCTAAACAACGCTATTTTTCAATCCTTCCCGTCCATCATCATCATCATCGTCACCATGATCACTAGCTACACCATAGCACATCAGATCATCATCGTCATGAAATTATGAATGCATGATGCGAATAGACAAGACAAGAGAAGCTATCGGTAAAAGTTGGTGGATCTTTGGGGATCTCGGGTTCCTACATAGAAAATGACTTTTCAACTCGGATTATTATTCAAAATCAGATTTGTACAATGCTGTGTGCAACGTAGGCTAGACACATACACACACGTCACGTCAATGTGACTGTTTCAAATGAAATGAGTTTAAAGCTGTTGCTATATGTTTTCTGCTTCTATAAGAATATAAGAAGAGTATGTGACTTTATAAAGTGATAGCTGATGGCCATTCACTTATTAAACTCACTATTACTATCCATCACCGTTTCAAACCATGAATCCATTCTTTCGTTCGTTCCCTCGTATTACGTACTTACTCTTCGGAAGAAAGGCTAAAAGAAGTCAAGTGTGACCGCAAAATATAGAGGAATACTTCGTGCAGCCTATAACTCAAAATCGATGAGTGTAAAAAAATCAAAAAAAAAATTGCTCATTGAATGCACTTGATAAAAGCCGATTGAACAAGATGACACGTACATACGAGTATGTGTATAGGTATATGAACACATCGCTTAAGTCAGAATCAGACACTCGTGCCGTTTATGCGATCAGGAAATCATGCGAATGCCATATTGTAAATTGTAAATTTTATGCAAGAAAAATGAGCGTATTTTTTACAGTAAAATATAGTAGCTGTCAAGTTTCTTAGAAGCAGAAATAGAAATAGTTTCAAGTAACTTACCAAACATGGCAGAAATCATATCCGGTGTTGGGTAGGAGACCTCATCAACAGCTGCACTTGAACGAGAGCTGCTGGACGCCACCACCGGATCCCTCTCCTGCTTAACCACCACATCCGATTCGGTTTCTTCCACCTTGATCGCGAACGAAGTACTAGGCTGTTGTTCATCACTATCATCACTATCATGTTCTGAAAATATAAAAATTTTACAGTAAATTACGAGGAATTCCTTATTAACTATAAATTTCATCAAAGCTAAAGCATCAAGCGGCTAAAAAAATGCCATGTATTTTTTATTTACAGACTGGACAAGGTGGAGGAATTAATAACTAGCCAGTACCACCAGAAACTACCACCTATAATTAGATTTTTTCCCATGGTTCGAAGAATAATCATTATGAGTATCCATATTGCATACCATTTCATATTAAATCCATACATCCACCTTTTGACTGACGTGCCACATCTGCATATTAAAGCATTACAACAAATCCATCTCTCTATGGAAAAATGCATTCAAGTCAATTGGTTTGGTTCGGTATTCTCTCATAGAAGAAGAACGTAGGCACATACACCATGCCCCACCACTCTTTTATTACTGTAGCGGAACCAATCATTATTATTTCGTTGGTCCAGAGAGCGAGAGAGCTTTACAATTACAATAGATGCAGGATGACCTAACATTTTTCATTTCATTACAACAATTTTTTTTCTCTCTCCCTTTCCCCTTTTTCCTTTGCTTCCATTTCCACAGGACCACGCTTTTCATTTCTTTCACTACTCTCATTTGACAAAGGAGCCACGTCTGCTTGATTATATACTGTCTTCAAACAAAAATAACATCAGATACAGACATGCAAGATGGAATAACATTGCAACTGACTGACTGACTATCATCATGATATAATCGCCCAAACAAAATCCCGCGCGTCACTCGATTAATAGCTTGAACATTTCTATCCAAAAAATATGGATAAATCCATCTGTCAGATCGTCAACAATCAAGCCATGATATGATGCTAGGCAAGTAAAAAAATAATAGGAAAGGGACAAACTCTGTGTGAAATATCTATAAAAATGCAACTTTTTCCGAAAACTACTATTATTCTTTACTTTCCCATCAACCATCGTCGTGGGTGTTGATTTCAGTGATGCAATGCAAAGGAATAAAACAAAGCTTCCAAATTTATTTCGGATACCCAGGGAAAATTATCATGGAAAAGACAAAAACATTTTTCAAAGGAGTGAAAAATAAGAATAAGAATTGAGAATGAGTTATAGCAGCAAGTCAAGCTTAGCACAAAGCAGGTGTCATGACTCACGACTGAGCTGAATAACAAAAAGTCTATTCTAAAAATGTGATGTTCCATTCCAAGTTGAAGAATGCATTCCATCAATCTCGAAGGAAATGTATATTGAGTGGAGTAAAGTGAGGGGAGCCACTTGAACGGGACATTTTATTTTGAAAGAGAATCCAACTGATGACATTGATTCCTTGTCACACAACATAAACAAAACATCCATCAATCCAGATCCAGGAAAGAAAAATATACAGGGATGTATTTATGTGCATATATTCTTGGGCAGTGCATGCACAAGTGCATGGAGAGGTGCATCAGCAGCTCCACTTGACTCTCTCAACATTTTTAATCCAATTCAAAAGAGAAATGCATCAAATTTCCAGCTCCAGCCAGACTAAACATATTCATTGAGAAAGATTTCATCATCATCATAATATTATTACCCTGCAAAGTGGAAGAGGACAGGTAAAATACTACGTGTACTCTAAACTCCAAGAATGGGACTAAAGTAAATAGACCTCAAGTTGAGGAAACAATCAGGGACAATACTGTTGACAAAAGGATGCGGTCAACGCAGCACTAAACAATGTACCATTTTCGTTTGTCAAAAAAATAAGTAACGAGGAAAAGCACACATTTGAAAGATTTTGCTCCTCAAGTGATTTTATCCATGTCTTTTCCTTACTCTCAAATATATTATTTTTCTTCTTCTTCTCTGTAAAGAAGTTCAGCTCACTCCATTTCAATTTTAACTAAACATATATTACAACACCACCTCTTCGTGCATGGAATGAAATGAATTGCTCAGCTCATGTCACATCTTTAAGAGCCACAAACCCCAAGTTCCTCATCCCTTCTTGTTCATCTTGTTGAATCCTACACAGTCGAAACCAATGTTAGAAATTACATTTTATCTCAAGTTAATTCGCTCTCTCCGACTGTGTTCAACATAAGAGACAAGGCTGCAAAGTCAACAACGCAACGCTAGAGGCAAAAAAAGAGTGCTTCTATCTATCTATCAAGTGAAGTGGTTCCATTTACCTTGAGAAAGAGACAGGCTTCTCCTCTCTCATCACATCATCAAACATTTTTCAAAACCACCTTAATGCATTTAAGTTAAGTATTGGATACGACGATTCGCTCCACATACGTACATACATCGGCATTTAACCATCAAATACCATAATATATTATACCATACGTAATATCATACGTACATTATGAGAAAATGGACTTTGACTTTGCTCAGTTCAAATGAATTGGCTTGGCTTGGCATTACATCAAGTCAAAGGCAACCAACACCTTCTTCCCAAATAAATTTTGAGACAACGGGACAGGGGCAGGTACAGCCGCAGCCTCCGAAGGGAATCATCATCATGTTGCCCCAACGATTGCAACAAGAGTTTGAGCTTATGGAATTCATTGGGATGATGAAAGAATCAGATTCAGAGGTAGAGAAATGTGTTGCACATGTTGAGACACACTTGACCCTCCCGTCATCATCGTCATTTTTATTATTTCATCATGCTCAAATTCACACATGACAATAGTCAACTACCTTTCCTTAAAATATGTATCTTGTCAAAGAAAACAAAGGGAGGTGTAAGCGTAGGCTACGCACACATATGTTGACATTACATGGGGGTAACTTTATGATTTTACAACAACATTTTGCTTCTTTCATTGTCATTATTGTGGGGGTGGAATCCAGGTCTTGACTTGACAAATCTCAACCCCTTTTATCATCATCCTCGTCTAACTTCCTACAACTTCATCAAGTTTATTGCTCTCAGCTTACTAATATTACTACTACTGCTTCTTTTCAAAGGAGAAAAATCAGAGCAGGAAACATTTTTCGTCAGCTATTCAATCCAACTCAGGTATTATACAAAGAAACGCAAATAATATATAATGTTTTAGCGTTAGGTTAGGGCGTTTGTTTGTGATGTATGTATTTGTTGCAAAAAAATTTTATTTATTTTTCAACATTAGTTTTGCGGAAACGCTTTGTGTTCACTCTTAAGAAGGAAGGACACTTAATTTTATTTGTAGTCATGGCACGACGTTTGTACTTGCTTGCTGGTATGGTATGGTTATGTTTTGGTGGTGTTGCGCTAGGAAACACTTGTCGAGGTTAATTACTTTGAACTAGAATGGAAACCAAACCAGACCAGACCAAAGCAAATACGCCATAAAGGCCAATTGAGTTTTGCACACTTGACTCTCTACTCAACAAAAGGGACTTGTTGGCATTGTTAACTTTAATCCGTCAGTCAAACCTGAATCTTATAGTCATCTAGTTTGGTTACCAATAAAAATCAACGTAAAATTATTAGAGCTGGATTGTATGCCATTTTTATTCAAATTCAAGTGAAGTAAAGACAGGAAGCCTTTTCGTTCAACGTCAACATCATCAACAGACAGGAAGTAGTGGAAACGGTTAGCTTTTTATGACAAATATAATGAGTGTCTGACAGTCGAAAAATTTAATGATAGCACTAAATTTCGGTATTCCCATATAAACACTTATTTTTGAAATTGCGAAAATAACTTATAATTTTTACATCCCATTTTGTAATTTTCTAGTGATTGATTCTAAATAATTTCAACAGTCAACTCCTCCTTTTCTTCTCCCTCCAATTTGAAACTAGCCAGCGAAACAAGTCCCAACTGTTGTCCAAAAATTATTAGCATTCATATTTGATATTTTTTAAGGGAAATCAGCATCAGAACTACACAATATTTTCTTCCTTTAAACACGATATGACATGACATGTGCAGAAAGTTGTGTCGTGATTATTTTAAATGTCACATTTTGTATGAGACCAAGTTAGCATTCATTTTAATAATTAGAAAACAATTTCACCATCAGGTGCTAAAAGCTGCATGACACATGATGCTGCTACAGATAATTGTCATGACATGTGGAATGGAAACAGAGAGAAGTAGAGAATATGATATTAAATATAATTTTTTTTCTACAAAAATAAAATGACTTTCCAAAAAAATCTTATTTTTAGACTAAGCATAGCGGACCAACGGTGATTCATGTGTAGATTATTTTAAGAAAAAAAGTTAGTTTCATTCCATTTAATATCGAATACGGAATAGAAAATAATGGAGGCAATTATTTGTCATCCTTTATATGGCATCACCGTCATCACA
Source organism: Orchesella flavescens (assembly GCA_964034955.1). NCBI lineage: Eukaryota > Metazoa > Arthropoda > Collembola > Entomobryomorpha > Orchesellidae > Orchesella > Orchesella flavescens. Next base: position 47,091,539 of record OZ035953.1, read on the forward strand.
TCACACATCTCAATTTTAAAAGAAAGAATATACATACACTTTATGCGGCAGGAATGAAATTGCGTAGCTACATGGATTTCGAAACCTATTTCAGTCGCTCAGAGAGGCGGAGAGGATTGACTTCACTCCAAATTCAAACAGTGCCTTCTCAAATATGGATAGATGTTAGTAATCTGCACATATGTGAAATTTTTTTAGAGAATAATTTACTTACTACACAACTTCACATCAAATCACGCTGCTACCATAGTGTACCGTACCATATGTCTTATTTTCAACGCTACATATTTAATTTCACATCCCCAATTTTTTTCAGATAATCCTCATCACCAAAAAAAGTGCCAATTTTCTATAGCACTTCAATTCATGCTCATCCAGGCGAATCCTTCAGGTATGCAAAGCAGAAATTAGGGGAAATGCGCTACAATTTTTCCATTTGGGGATGGAGAGAAAAACATGCTCATATAATATGCAAAAAAATATCCCTTCAAAAAATTAGACAAGGGAGTGACAATCTTTAGAAACAAGAAATATTTCAAATGCCATTTTTACTCAGAAAATTATGAGGACGATTACATGATTTTCATCAAGTCCTTGGCCTCAAACTACCTGATGCCTGATGTAACAGTTGTTTTATTAGCGAAACATAATGGTGCACTTGTATTCTTATCTTTTAGTTTCGTCTCCATTGCATCCCATACATACGGATTTTACTACAAGTGTAGTAAAATGACAGTGGCACATTCCTCAAATAAATGAATTAAAACTATAGACACTACGTTACGTTGACGGTGTTTATGTGTGCATAGAATGGGGATGATGATGAGGATGACGTTTCAACATCCTTGTTTTAAAGCCAAATAATGTGTGCCTCATCATCATGATCTGTTGAGACAAAAACATTGATGTAAGTAACGTAATGTAATGTTTTAAGTGGTCCCAAACTGCAATTGCATCTCATCATGATGATAACGAGAAAATCTCACTTTCATTCATTAAATGTGGACCCTTCTGCCTCCTCTTTTCGTCATTTTCTTTTGCTTTCCGTTTTGTTTGGACAAATAATACGAGTGAAAAGTACAAATTCATTTTCAAATTTTATCCCGTCATGTCATATCCTAGTGTTACTTCTGCTTTTCCTTTTACAAAGATTTTTCTAGATTAGAACGAGTTGTTGTGTTGTGTAAGAGGAACAACAAGTGGTTTTGGTTATGTTTGGCCTGCAAAAGATTTTTTTACTACGCTGGCTACTTATTTACTACCACTACTACTTTTACTACGTTGAAGAATTGTGAAGGAAAAGTGTGGCAAACAATTGTACACTTTTGCCGTTTCTTTGAAGAATGAGTGTGATGTGATGATGAGAATGATGACCGTCATTTATTCCCGAGTATTTCTCCCCATTATCAAGAAAACTAACATCATCATCGTCGTCATCTTCCTTGCTACGCAGCGTCATCATGAATATCAACACTGACAAAGTTTGGCCACTCATTCTCCATTATTTCGAGATCTCTCTCTCGTTCGTCGTCTTCTCCCATCATCATCATCATTACAACTTGCAACTTGAGGGATCAGCTGAGCCCTCAATGAGCAAATAAGAAGCAGGTGATATGATAAAATAAAATCAACGAGTCACTCCGAAACTTGACCTGCCACAAGAACAACGGTGAGTGAAAATGAAAATGCACTAATTTTATCCAGACTAGACTAACAGTTTTTTCAACCTTTTTCACAAGATCATTCTCTCGTTCTATATGTCATTCTAGTCAAACTACAGGTTCAATCTAAATGTTTGGCTTGGCTGGCAATGAATCGACAGTCTTGTCATCGTGTCGGGTAAGGTGACTGGCAAATTGGAATATTATTATGTTTCCGGAATCCGGAATCTCCATAAAGCCGTCATTGACATCAGCGTAAAATCATTGTAAATGTTATGAGAAAAATTAAAGTTTATGCAAGAAACTTTTCAACTTGCTTTTTGGATCAAGTTATAACAATTTAATTTTTCAAAAACAATGAAGTTTTGCTGTGGCTGATTAATTCTGGTATGATTTTGTTAGTAAATTAAATGCCATAAAATCCCTTAATGTAATAACATCGCTACATTTTAGCGTTGTTGTATTGGGGCAATAAAAGACATTGCTGTCTAAAGGTAAGTGGTATATGGTATTTGTCCGCAAATAGTTTCCCGTTGCCCTTCAAGATATTTCGGTATTTGCTCACGAAATCACATTCCTTTTTCAAAAATGGAGACTATATAAATAAATTTATTTATCTATCCCCTATACACATTTAATGTTTGCTCCGTACAAATATTAATGTTCAATGTTTGGGTGACATTCAAACGAAATCCAATGTATGCATTTGAACCAAACAAATATCCAAATATGTACATAAAGACTAAAACTCTATAGACGTCAAACATTCAAAAGCATTATTCGAAAACATTAGGAAATTCCAAGCAGTATAACACGGTGATGGAACACTATACGGATACCAACTGTTTTATATACCAAGAAATACAGTCAATTTGTGAAGTAATACGCATGTTAGAACAATTTGGGGGTCTTTCTTGAAACTGAAATGAATCGTTTGGAATTATAGCTAAATGCTTGAACCACGAAACAATTTGGAATTACAGAAGTCTTCTTTGGCAAGCATTATAGCGTCTTCCTTTCCACATTCATGAGTCCATGAAGAATCATAGCATAGCTCAAATCTCTCTACTTTTTTTTTGTAATGTGTGATGCAATGCAACACGTTTGTATTATTTATCACAAATACCATTTTCATCTTCTCATAGCGAACTGATCTGATGCTGCCACTTTTCAACAATTCAAATTCAAAAAACCACCCTTCGGTGAAGATTTTTTTTCTCTCTCTCTTTTCTTTTCAATGATGAAGGAACAGAGCAGGGAATAAGAGAGCCACAGCCTAGATAATCACTAAAAACATCATGGAATGGAAATGAAGTTACTTTTCGTTCGTTTCGTTCAAGTCTGAAAAAAAGAAGCGAAAAACTGCAAGTCATTTCAAGGATGGGTGCCATGATACATACATTTTTTCTCTTCATCTTCTTTCTATTCCCGCTGGGTTACCATAAGCTATTGCCAGTGTTGCATTGTTAAAAAATACTCAACAATTTTCATCCCTTCATATAACATCAACATCACATAATATAATATAAATGCACTCTACAGAGATAATATGCATGCATATCTATTAGACATACTTTTTTATACCCTTTCTTTCGCTCACTCACAAGATTATGATGCTTCAACTTGAACCAACCAACTAACTAACTAACGTTTGCGTTGTTGAGTTGAATGAAGAGATATAGAAAAATTATATAAGGTTAGAGTCACAGTAACAATTTATAATGGAATAGAATCGAATGAAATGCGTATGTATGTATCTCTACGTTCGAAGAGAGGAACATAACATGAGAAAAATCTAGGCTATAATTTACATACAACACGGATTTGCTCTGCTTTCCTTCCCCAACTGATCTCATCTGATCATCCATCCCATTGTACAAATCCAAACATATTCAGTTGGCGTCTCTATCAACCAACATCACACTTTTGGGGCAACTTGAAACAACTCATGCATAATTTAACTCAAGCAAGACCATACCATACCAGCTAGCTTCCTACTTCTTACAAAGTAATTAAAGCTCTGTCAATCCACCACCAAATTCCTTTGAAATGTTGGGTATATTTCTATACACCAGTTGCTCTTCCTCTGATGCTAAAGCTACGACATTAGTAGGAGTTGTAGGTAGTTGTTAGTTGATATTGTAGATGCTGGAGAATAATATAATGAAAGCTAAAATTCACTGGGCTCAATAGAAACTTATTAATATTTTTTCTACTAGGTCATGCATGTACATAGTATTATGTCATGTAAGGAAGGATATGATATGAGTTCTACTAGCAAAAACCGCCCGTTTTCCCCATTCCTGCTGTTTACCTTCCTTTTTTTCTGAGGAGTCCAAATATTCATGTCAAATATGAGTTATGATTTTTGGAATCATTAATCATAACAATATTTTTGGACAAGCATATATGCAATATTACAGTTTAGTTCTTTGATGTAACTGATACAAACAGAAAACACACAAGTAACACACTTTCTAGAAACCCACATTCTTTCAGATTGGGAGCAGAACAAACTAACTCTCGTCTCAGTATCCGTTGCAAACATTCTATTCCAGCATCATGGAACAAAGACAGAGATTTGAAGACACAATTATTTTTATACGGAACGTTCCGTTTTCATTCGCAAAAATATATTTGTATTGTCCCGATTGATTTTATACTATAAAATCTGGTTAGCATACATAAATTCGATTTAAAATCAAACATAAATTGTGATTGTGAGCATGAATCAAAAAGTGTTTTTTGTGCCAGAAAAATCCCGATAATACCCTTTATCCTCTCTCTCTTTTGAGAGAAAGAATTGGTAGTGGTAGCGTGACTATTTTAACTCACTCTCTCAGGGGTAGCACGGCCAGGATGATGTCAGCAGAACTTCATTACCATCAACCATCACACACTACACGTCGTTTCGTTGTGCAACTTATGATGCCTTCAATTTCCAAAAGGGAAAAACTAAGACCATGAATACAAAAGTAGATACGTACTGCACATTTCCCTATTCAATTCACAATTCACCTACAACTGCAGCCAACGAAACAGATGAACCATGCTCATAATTCCCCCAGCTGAAGATTTTACAACAGATCATAAAATGAAAAATGGGAATTCGGTTAACATGACAAATGATATGTAGCCGTCAAAAATTATATACAATTTCTCTCTCTCTCTTTCCGTCCTATTATATTATGTTATATCATATCACACATCAAATGTGCAAGCTTTTCCCATACTTTATGTATGTGTTGGTTAAGCATGTACATTAAGTACAGCTACCGCTCACATTTATATCACATCACAATCAGAGCATTATAGTCTTCTGGGAACAAGAAATAAGGAAAAGTTGTTGGTTGGCCATAAAGTCAAAGTGAAACAGACTGCTAAATGCGTACTACCGGCGGTACCCGTGGCGGAGGAAGGAAGGAGACAATCAAAGGGATTAAAATTTACTTCGGATACAAGCTTAAGCACCCATGGAGAAGCGTACATTGTCAATATATTGAGTTGGTGCGTATCCAAAGCTCATAAGTGATTCCTCAGAAATACTCTCTCCACAAATTTCAAATCAATTTGATACCCTCACGCTTACGAAATGGAATTAATTTTTTTTTGGAAAATCAGGTCCGATAATGTTGCTACCTTGTTCGGTGCTTCATCATTTCTACCAAGGTGGTATGGTGGTAGTCATGGCCAGCCATAAAGCATGAAGATGAAGATCACGAATGAAATTTAAGCTGAAAAATATATCTGAACCGATTTCCCACCGTGATCATGATCAATATGACTGAATCTCTGCTTTTTTAAAAAAAAAATTGGATTTTTTCCGCTCTCAAAGAAGTCTCCCTTTTACTCAAATTGGAGCCGGCAACATGATAGAAAACAATCGAGTCTCATTTTCTATCATCATCATCATCATCTTATCTCACAAGTGGATCCGACTTTTCTAGAAGCTTTCAAAATGCAATGCAAGTGTAATAATGAGTGGTCTCTGTCTTTCTTGGTTTTTTAACTGAAAAAAATACATGGCATAGGCATCTTCCACTTGTCATTGCGCAGACTCTTCTCCTCACCACTCTCTTACTGCTGACAGCAAGCAGAAGAAGTGGGAAAAGGTAAGAAATCTATCATAAAAATATGAAATGGAACACAAGTACCAACACCATTTGACAACCTATTATCAAACTGTAACAACTTTTTTTCCCTCTCCGTTGCCGACGATGAGAGACACACATAAAGCAAGTCAAAAGTCAGGTTTTGAGAGAAGTGAAGTTGTTGAAATGAAAGCATTTAATAAAGAGATCGAGTGCTACAGGTACACAAGCTAGCTGCATTTTGGTTTGGCATTAACATTAAAGTTTCATCTTAACAGCTAGACATTAAAAATCATCAAGGAAAAGTATGCCAAAGGTATGCTTCACTATGCTAATATGAATTGTGATGTGGTGTTGATGTGATTCCTTCTTTCGACAATCAATTTCGTTCTCTCTCACAAATGTGCTTTCATCCATGAATACGATATGATGATATGATATACTTTTTTCACAACTTAATGGAAAGGTTTTGACCCAGCCTGTCGTCTCAATCTCACTGGCTTGTCTTCACCTTTCACTCTTGATTATACTAATACCCCTTTCAGTACCGGTTTAATTACAAAAAAATTGAACTTTCCGAAACGAAACTTTTTCCCACTTATATCCATGCTTGGAATCATAAGTAGATCAACATCAACAGTCACTCACTCACTTGTACTTGTGTCATGTTCATGATGCCAGACGATTTTTTTCTTACTTCATTTCACATCAAATAAAATAAGACAAATCGAACTCAACTCCTTCACGTTTCTCTCATTAAGAAGGTCAAATTGAATGAAATTACCCATGCTTATGCTGTCTGTCATACTTGAAAAATTCACATCAAAACCAAAACTTCAGTCTATGCACAAAATTTCTTTCCATTCATTTCTTTAGGAATGTAATGTTGAAACGGGATGCAAGGACAAAACTTAATCAATGTATCGATGAAAATATAATGCGTTCAATTTTTTTCATGGGCATTAAGTGTTTTATGCGAAACCGTAGAGCACAAATAAATGAAGCAGAGTAATGTAGTAAAGTTTTACAAGCGAAGCAAGCTAATTTTAAAGGTTTTGCCTTTCTATCTAATTATTCTCTTACCGTGAAGGTCCTCAGGTGCAATGGCATTTGACAATTCACTTTCCGAAATGTCGTTAAATTTCTGTAAAAAATAACATGAAACAAAAATTCAACGTTAATTATCCTTTTTTGAGCGCAATATTGGTGAATACTCAATTCTCAATTGAGAAATGATGGGATTAAAATGCCTTGCTAAAAAGTTAGTCATCTTAGTCTCGAGCATTATATTTAATTCAACTCCTGACATATTTTTTAGACAGTATCAGCTATACGTGAGTTTTTCTATTGTAGCACAATACTAGATTGTCTGCATCCTGAATTTAATTTTATAAAAAGGGGTGGATGTGGATGTGAATGCGATGTTGGTTGTTGGATATCTTTTGTTCCCTCTTTATTGTAGATACATTACATAAAAATCCAAAGTGGATGTTCTTAAGCGTAGCCAACTCTTTCCGGCGTCCATGAGGACTCTCTCTCTCTCTTGCATTGCACATCTTTTTTATTTCGATTTTTAAAATCATCCATGGCTTACCAGCTTTCGAGTGGAGCGTAGTAAGGGTAACAATGAAGAAAAGAGAGTGTGCAGTCTACGCAGCTAGTCAAACCAAACCACAATGTTCCCCCTTCATCCCAGCGTGAGCCCAGTCGTTCCATCACATCCACATCCCAATCCACACAGCAGAGTCTACTAGCTATCAGTCAAGCTTCCATTTTTTATCTCTCAAATTCCTTCTAGTTACTAGTTATTATGGCTTCACTATCATTATCATCCATACTATTTCTCTGGCTAGAGGCGGAGTCTAACACTTTTTATTTTCTCATGCGGATTGCGATTATGCAATATATAATTTCACTACCTAAAATTTAATGTCCGAATGTACTAGTGCTATATTTCATTGTATCTATTCAAAATCGTGGAAGGTTCTGGGCTCCATTTTCAGCTAATAAAATTTCAGAATTTGCTCACATAAAAGTAAGCAACTGAAGACATACCTTATAAAACTCCAAGGAACTTCGCTCAGCCTCCAGAAACAAATCAGGAAGGTTGAAGTAGTCAGTCTCATCCTTCAAAATTTGGGAAATTTCTGCAGAAGGAGTGATACCCGCAGCTCCACCGACCTCATTACGATGCACGTGCTCCAACAGTTCCCGAGTTGTCTGCAAAAAGAACCAACAAACAAAATAAATTATCCCGTTAAAACAATGGTTTGTATTACATTCCAGACAAAAACAAGATGAAAGTCATCCTCACATAACATGGTACAAAATGTAAAAGAAAACTGCAACTCTGCAAAAATTCTCATTTATGGGGCATCCTGCACAATCCCAAAAAATGCATTCAAGTGTCGTCGTTTCCTCATCCCCCTGATCATGATAATGATATTCATAGGTACATAAGTATGTATATATGTATTTGTAATGGGATGAATATAATACTTCTGCTAGTGGACAAAGTAAACAGTGAAATCAAACAAGTCCAAAGTACAGTATTACAGTCAACAGTCAAGTCAGTAGTCACTTGCAAATTTTTTTTGTACTTGTTCCCTACATATTATTACACATTCATTGGACAAGATTATAATAAGGAGTGCATCATCATCGTGATTTTCATCATTTTGAATTTTACATCTTCTTCTGCAAGACAAGACAAGAGAAGACACTAGAGCACTCTCTACTCTCCTTCTTTGAATGGAAGTCGACTCAGCAAAAATCCATTTTCTTTCTTTTCCCAAACTTATCTTGTGTCTGTCTCCGTCTACCACTTTTAGATTAACCCATTCCTCCTCCACATTAAATAACGAGTGAGAGAGAGATGGGGAATTTTTATAGGGATGATGTGCAAAGCTCGTCTTGTAATAACTACTTGATTTGATTAAGTATGCAAATATACATATGTAGTAGTGAACAACTCAAAAAAAAACACAGAGCTCCTTTAGAAAGACCAACACTTGAAAGGAAGTCGGTTAGAAGGTTTTTTTGCTGTTTCTCTTTCAAAATCCCTAGTTGACAACGACCATCACCATGTATCATCTCTAATTTCAATGTGAAGGTCACCCTGATTCACACAACAGCTTTTTTTATTTCATTTCTCTGTTCTTATTCCCAGTTGTCACTCCCCATCCAAAAATGGCTGGAGGCCAATTTCCCGAGAAATTCATACACGTAGTGTTTTAATGATGTTTTCATCAGCTAAAAAATCTATTCTTTGGAACATGATGATGGTGATGATGTAAAAAAAAATTCTGGTTAATTCGCCACAATCCTAAATATTCAGATTATATTTTTAGAATGAAACTGGACTGTGGAGTCACCTTGACCTAGGGAGAAATGATAATTAATGACGTTCGTAATTTAAGATGAATAAGAAAGGGTTACGAAGGTAACGTAAAAGAGGGAAAGGTCATTTGATTCATAATTCATTTTTAGTGTACAAAACACGTACTGCGATGTGGTGGCAATGTTGTTAGCGGTTGACATACAAGCCAACAACACATTACAAGAAAAAAAAATTATCAAAGGCAAGATCTCAAAAGTAGCATACGGTTTATCATTAAATAAATATGAAAGGGTGGTAGTAGTTGTGGTGGTAGAGGGAAAAATGTCGTGGTGTGTTGTTCTATTCGAATGTACTCTGGAATCTTGAAGAAAGAGGAACATTATTTCAGGTAAGTCAAGTCAAGTCCTCTCATCGGTAGGTAGGAAATAGGAATGCTTGTAAGATGTGTATGCATATGTGATGTGATGTGATGTTATATGGTGCATTGTGAAAGGTGTCAAAATGAAATGATAAATGGAGAGCATTCACCATCTCTCAATGGAACAGAGGAGTAGGGTCAAAAGCAAAGTCATTTTGTTGAAGAAGGTGGTCCAATACTTTTCTATTTTTTCTCCTCAGCACAAAACCACAATGATTGTGAGCGGCTCTAGGAAAGACACAATGGACTAATTTCATCTCCTCACAAATCATTCCACTGTTGTCCCATGATCTCATGCCCATGCCTCATCCTTCTTACCTGTCAACTGGAAACTATGCCAGAGAATGGGAAAAAATATTGATAAAAGGATCTACTACTACAACGATTACTATTTACCATTCATTACTTTGGGACCATCTTCTATCTTATATGATGATACTTATCAATTTTTTATCCTTTTTTTAAACAAAAATGGAAAAGGCATGAAAACAACTCATACGTCATTACAAGCAGGGAGATTTTGTCAAAACATGTTGCATGCTTTTAAAATCTAATATATTTTTGTTTCCTTTACAAAACAACTTGCCGATTACGTTCCATCATCATCAAATATTGGATGACAAAACATGCTTTGACGCTTGGGAGTGATCATGAAGAAATAGCGCATCTTGGTTTCCAAAAATAAAAATGAACAAGCTGTTTTGATGAACATGATCATGAATTCTTAGCCACTGCCATCATGCAATGCCATATGCCAATGTATAAATGTTAAACGTTCCATTTGTGAATCATTTACCTGATCAATTTCATTTGACGGGGACACTCTCAAAGTGACATCTAAGGGATCTTCATTCCACCACTCGTCAAACAACATTTCCGCATCTTCCTCAACATCTGCATCTACCTTCTCATCCTCATCCTCCTTCTCTTGCTTAACTTCAACTTCGTTGATTTCACTTGTTGGAGCGGAAGCCACACCATCATCCTCCTCCTTGATTGGGGATTGACTAGCCGAGCTCCCGTAATTAGAGGGCTCTTCCTCAGAGTCAGAATGAAACCCATGTGATTCCCTTCTTAGACCATTTCTAGAAACGGAAGCAGGTTGAGGAGGACTAGCAACGTCAAGCAATGACAGCTCCTTAATAGTTTCTGAGGTAGTTGAGCGGTTATCAGCATCCCCATCATCCCCAGTCTCCTCATGACCAGAGTCCACCCCTGGAGAAGATGGCATTAAACTATCCTCCCCAAATTGTAACAACTGCAAAGCCAACTCTGCATCACTCGGTTCGGGTGATGTTGGTGACTCAAATTCAGCTACATCAGGAATGGAAGTAGGATCCAAAGGATTGGTAGACTCGCTGAGTAGGTACGCAGTAATATCTTGGAAGGTTGGCTCATTCTTTCCCAGCCTGGTCAAACTATTAAATCGACTAATTGTTAGTGATCTGAGCTGATTAATGATGTTGAGATCTATGTCTAAATCATCTTGGGAGTAGTCTGCATCCCAGTCGTCATGAATTATAGAGCCAGGATCTTCCATAGCTCTTCCCAAAGATTTCATTTGATAGATTGGAGGATCATGGTAGAAATTATGGAAGGAGGTGCGGGAGTATGCCCAACTTGGGCCCATAATATCGTTGGAAACACCAACGTCATTAAAGAAATTACTACTTATCACAGGTGACCGATTGCTGTAATATCGATTATCGTTGCCACGAAGAAGAGTTATCACTAAGGCTATGTGCAGCAGCTCGCTGCTTATTCGTTTTTTGTTCGCTACCATTTTGAATGGTTTTACATACACAACGGTTTAATATACTTGAAGCTTCTTTCCCCCTCTAAACTTTTCCACTGTTGTCACTTCAAACTAATACCTTTTGACAATTTGGATATTATTTCTAATTCAAATGTTCTCATTGTTGTTTCTGTCTTTTAAACACTTTTATACTTGTTTGTTGTATTTGTCATCTGCCTATGTCCGTTTTTAACCAAGCACTGGGACTTTTAAAGAACTAATAAGTAATTTATAGCTTTCGCCCCCAAGAACTTATCCACTGACTCACTTCTTCTTCATCATTTTTCCTTGTCTGCACTCGCTGATGATTCCCGATGGTAATTCTGTGAAAAATAGACGAGAAATGAGATCTATTATAAGATCCACACGAAATATAAAACACCATTTTATTTTTGCCAAGAAAAAAATATTTTATCGGTGATCCTCGTAAAGGAAATATCTGTGCATGTACAAAGATTGTGGTATGGTGTACCGTATGCACTCACTGCACAACGCATCTATCTTAATATACAGAGATACACCTTTAGATCCTGATGATATGATCATCATCATATGGATCATTTTGGCAATGACTCCCATGGCATTGGGAAAGGGTCTTGAACTCATTATAAAAACGAAAGCAAGTGCTGCTATACTACTACTACTACACTACTTCTTGCCTCTAATTTTCGTAGGAAAAAATTAAAGGAATTCTTTTGCAACTCACATGTCAAGAGGCAGACTCCGTTGTCTGTTAGGGTTGTGTAGTAACTAATGCGTATAATTCAAAGGAAAAAATACGCAAATAGAGTTCCCACTAACTTCCGTGTTTTCCACTTGTAGATGATGATAAGCGTTAGATTCGATGAGTAGTACAACGCACAACACGATGTTTACTCCTTTCTAAAATAGTCACATAAACATCAATTAAAATTTGACAAACACAACGCACAATCACAATATTTACTGCTGTTGAAACAAATCTTTTGCTTTGCTTACCCCACTAATCCAATCAGGACTTTCTTGTCAATTTGCGTGGTTCAAGTTGTTAGTTGCAGTGAATGCCACCTGAAATAGTAAAGAACAAAATAAAAATAAGACACTGAAAATACGTATGCTAGCAACACATCCAATAAAAAAATTCCGCTTAGAAGTAACAACACATTACGTTTACGTATGTATTACGCAAAGTCTTTCATGCTAATTGCAAGTTAAAAAGTTCTCATGAAACTCTCAAGTTCAAACTGTCACGTAACTCAACAAAACTGCTTTTGCTCTGACAAAAGCATTAAAAATGGATGATGCACAGATAAGCACAAAAGTGAATTATTAAGTTGCACGAGTAGGAGAGTGGCATCCATCCCATTTCGTTCCATGTGAGAGACAATGACCTTACCAACTGACTTGCCTTATAGAAAAACATGCCATTAAATACTTAGCACGAGATACATACATAGACTAGATCCTCTCATTGGTTCAAGAGCTGACCGTACATGAAAAAAAATCAACGTCTTATCTCTCTCCAGAGTCAACATTTTATAGTGATTACATGATCAATGTGTGTATTTATAGTACTACAGGATAAATAAACGCCCAACAGGAGCAGAATTGGAAAAAGAGAATGTTATCTATCCTTCACTAATAACGTAAAAAAGTCAATGCAACATGATCTTGGAACCCTTTAAATCTTCTCCCCTAATCCTAGAAACATGACCATTAGTCGTAGCCAAGTTTATAATTTCTATGAAAGGAAGTCACAAAAATAACGTTCTAATGTTAGCACCACTTTGTTACGCAACCGTCCGCGAGACGACCCGGCTTGTGTTACCTTTATCTCATATTACAATTCCCAAAATGATGAAAAAAACAACACCATTAAAATAACTTTTCCCTTCAACTCTCTCAAGCACCAAAATAGTTTTCACTCTGCTACGGAGAAAATGAAAAGAAAGGAACGGATGAACAAAAGCTAGAAACTTATAGCGTATCATAAATACATACACGTTCCTAATGTAATGTTAGATGTAAGCAAGACACACACGATAGTGTGGAGTGACGTGACCTTTATTTCCTTCCAAACCAACTTCACTAAACATTCTGCGTACACATGAGCAGAAAACAGGAATCCCATTCCAAATTCTACAATAAAAACAACAAACAAATAGCTAACCTGCGTTGTTTGTTGATTTGATCTTAAATTACGACATCCAACCGGATCTTCAAACCAAGCTAAACTATTCAATTTTCCAACATTACCATCATTTTTTTTTACAAAAGCATAAAACATTTTTTTCCTACTTGTAATGTCTCTGCCCGACCATGAACTATTTGAGCGAAGCAAAGGTATTAGCATTTAGAAAGCTGAATGACATTTTACCATTCACGGATTTCTTAAAGATCAAACTTGAACAGGAGAACAAAAGCCAGTCTACAAAATCGCATACTTCTTCGGAGCATTGCCATATGATCAAAATCTGCATGCATCTGCATTAGCGTCATCAACTCATAAATTTTTCACCTCCTCCGCAACTCCAATCTTGTAAAAGTGCATCATCTTCCCATCTTCTTACTATTAACTGTGACTGACAAGCAATAAACTTTAAAGATATAAATATACATATTATTGCCATGCAATGCAAGGATGATGATGATGTGATGTACTTTTACCCTTCGAATCCCTAGATTTTTTTACTCCTACTACAAAAATAGCAACATAAAACTGAGAAAAAAAAACGGAGTGTATTGTAATAGTTATGATATGATGTTAGGCAAACTACAGTAATGAAGAAAAAAACCTGCCTGACAGGTTGAACTCATAAAAGGTAATATTGCGAATGTGAACATGGTGTTTTTCGTAACATTTCTCGCATCACATCGTCAATCTGCTTTCCATTCCTTCCCATCCTTTACAGCTGGCATTTGTATTTACTCCTTTGTTCGCACAGCACACAAATACTAGTTAATGTTATTGCAATGCAATACATAATACGCCATTCCCAATTAATTCTCATCTCGTCTTCTGAGAAACAAGAAGAGTAGAATATTATATGATAGGATATGAAGGTTACTATATAATATACGCTTACAAAGAAATATATATACTACGGAACAAACCGTCATTCTTAATCCGTAACAAGTTTGTGTTTGCTAAGAAACTTGACTTTGACTTTTAATAACAGAGCATAGCACCAAACCAGCAGGGAGAGAAGCACAAGCCAAACTTGAATGTTGAATGTGAACCGTACATACATACATATATGCGTATATATACGCATCCGACTTTTATATTTTCATAATTTTAATGGATTAGTTGAAGCACATAATTATGTATCCAGTATAATATAATGACATGATAGCCAGTGTTATTGTGTTACTATCCCGAACTATCTGCTGTTGTTGCTAGGTCACTCATGTAGAATGCTTTAGTGCTTGCTGTGAGTCAATAGCCAAAGCCAACTAGCCGACATTTCAAAGACAAAAAGAAGAATTCCCAAAGGGGTGAATGAATGGTGCTGATGGTAATTGCCCTGATGAGTAAAATGCGTCATTAGCCAACGCGATGGGCCTTTACATTTTACATTGATTTCGATCACTTGCGGATTCAATTTGGAGCTTAACTTTCCTCATTGTAAATAATGATGTGATTTGCTAATAGGGTTATAAAATCTTCTATCCAAAACAATTAACATTTATGGTGAAACAAGAAAAACAAAATGAAATCAAAACTAGTTCAGCCAACCTCATAAAAAATCTCAATTAGTTCGTGTCTTCAAGCCTTCAAAAAATGGGGAATAGGGAAGAAACATCGTAATATGACAAATACATACTTAAGTAAATGCTCTGACTAATCTGTCATAGCCTTCTATTTTTTGTTGTTGCAAAACAAAGGCTCTGCTTTCTACTACGATATCGTTCTGTAGCAATAAGTTAATTGAAAACATTTCATTCCATTGCATAACTGCTTATTCTTCCCAGCAAAATATAAATCCTTTCCAATCAATCGATAGGTTTATTATAGCATTTATCCGTTTTTGGCTTGGGTGGTTAGGAAGTACTATTCATGCACTACATATAACTGCCTTTCACTCAAATCAATAATTTTATGTTCGTAGTTCCTGGGTATTATTACATCCTGGCAATATCACTTAAATTCACCCCCACATGAATCTGACACTAACTATTATCAAAGCAATTACTTGAACGAGCTCAAGGATATAAAGATGAAACCCAAGCCAGGAAAAATACCAAACTACATTGTATCACGTAACTACGTATATTAGTCATTATACACACTGACAACGCGCACACCATGTCATCCACTGGAACTGAGAAACGTCGAGACAATCCGAAAAAATGCTAATATGTAAGTATACACTGGAAACAATTGGCTGTGATTTTCGGAGTTAATAAACATCATATCCCACATTAAAGGAATTAATGGTTACAGAGACCCACAACGGGTTTCCCCATGATCATACGTGTAACGCTGTGACTAACCGGTGTATTTTTCGGAGATAAGGGTATATAGCTTCAAAACCAGCATTTGAAGAATTGATTTGCGAAAATACCAAATGTTATAAGTTACAGCATGCATATTCAACAAGCGTATGTATTTGATACTCACACGCCAATATCAATATCTCAATCCTCCATCCTCTTTACATCGGTCGTAATACTAATCGTATCTCCATTTTAACACTACGGAACACTAATACGTACGTATCTCTAGTTGAAATGGGTAAGCATACCTCATCCGGTGACACTTCTTTTTTTTGCAACTTTGTCAACACTTTCCTCACTCTTCACAGTCAACCCTCACTCAAGTTCAAGTAGTAGACAGTCTTGATATAGATTCATAACAGTCATATCAATATCAAAACAAATAATATAACAGTTCCAAAGCATCCACTTTTCACTAGTTTATCCTGTTGAAACCCTGTATGAATCAGTAATACAAGTCCATATTAAATTTCGGATCAATTTAATAACTAAAGCAGCACATATATACATAGTATTTTAAATAATGTACATAAATTATAATGGTATTTACCTTCTAAATATTTGAATTGTTTACAAGCGGGTGTGTTTTGGGAAAATTTCACCGGTTTTATCTTCCTCTTCTCAGTCCTTCCAAATTCCTCTAGGCTTTATATAACGGCACAAAATATTCAGTTCATAAGTTCTGTAAAGGAAATAAACAACGATATATAAATAACTAGAGCCATACAAAACTTTCCTCAAATGTCCCAACCGTTTAATTAAGGTGAGCTTGACATCGATCGGTTGTTTATACTTACATCACTTTAGTCACTTTAGGGTTTTTAACAGATTATCAAAAACAACTAATATAATCTTATTCAAACGCAAGGCACGTAATGAAAGAAAACAATTCTAGGTTTACATTATTATTATTGCTTGAATATCACAATGACTCCACCGTCCAATGCAATCCCCCGAATGGGGAAAACCTTTCCAAAATGACGAGAATCTCAAGCAACACAATGGAAATATATAATGTATCTGTATCCTATCCTGCACTTTTTTCGCAAAAAAATATTAACGACTGCAACCCTTCCTAATAATTCATTTCAATCCAAATCCAATGCCATGCAATCCAATCCACCGCACTACTGCTCTCTCTCTACCTCTTGTATTTCTATTCTTTCGGCTTCTTCACATCAGCCAGATGATGTGATTATGATATGATGATGCTCTTGACTTGACTTGCTGGGCTGGTGTTCCAACTGACTGACGGACGGACAACCATGAGAGGTTATTAACTTACACACACGCACACATAAACGTAACGTACATACGTAACCTCTACAAGGCAAAAACAGAGAGAAAGAACGCGAGTGCAAAAAGTATCTGCATAAGAACAACCAAGAAAATGATGATGATAAAAAATACACAGGCTGACTGACTCCTACACACACATATCACATCCACATTACTTATATGAAATGAAACTTTTTTTTTTGCAAATGTGGTTTAGTTATGGTTACTCTAATACCTAATCTCAAGCTTAAACCAAATTATATGAATGGTTATATGCAGAATAGATACTTATATAAGCATCCTGGTGATGCTTTGGCTTTGTTTCTTAACAACAATCATCATGATCATCATCATCACCATGCAAAAGACAAAGTCAAAGTCAAGAAGAACTCTTCATCCATATAAATCATCGCATTGGATTGCTCATTACTTTAGGTACACGTAATCTTAGAAAAAATGGTAAGGTGCTTAGGTACACCACATAATATTGTAAGCATTGCCATATTTTTCGCAAAATAATATTATGAAGAAAGGTTACGTTTAGATGATGATGATGTCGTCATCATATCTTCTCTCTCATAATCAGCAACCGCACAGCAAAATTCATGTACAAAAAATAACTGAGATGTGATGCTGAACAAGTTGGTTTTGCAGAGTATTTTGAAGAAGTGGAATAAGTAGATACGCGATACGCAAGCCAAAACCAACAAAAAAACACAGAAATTGCAAGTCTTTGTATTCGGTATTAGTTAGACTGAGCTTCTCACTTCTCACTGTCCCGTGTGCTGTGAGGTTTGGTGTGTGTGCGTGTGTGTGTGCAAAAACTTTATTACAAAGGTGATCTCTCTCCTCAACAAACATAACAGTTGAGCAGCTACGCTTGTACGATAATCATGACAAGAGTTGGATGACGTGCTTACGTCCAAGTGCAAAAATCACGTTCTTGTTTTGATCACGGACGAGCTTGTTATGAGCTTTTCTGCGTAGCATCTGTCAACCAGCTATGTGCTATTGAATTCAAGCCTTTTTACCCAGAAAACTAAAATCGCAGATAAAATGCCGACAACGTGTACAATCCTTTCAAGAGACTTTTCATTTTCCTATTCGATCCTTCACCGTTATAGCTACGCATTATCTTCCATTTGGCACAGTTAATTTGTAACATTTTTCTTTGTGAGTTTCTCGCGTAATTTCGTTTTCGCCACAAAAGTTTTTGAATTTTTGATTTAGAATCAATCAAATCATTTGCAAATTCTCATGATATAATAATGCCAATGGTGCAACTTGTAAACACGCAAACAATCAGTTGCGCAATCAACACTAAACGCTGGCTAACGAAACAAAGAGGAAGTTTTCGCAACAATGTTTGTACCTAATTCGATTCCTGCTTTTTACAAAAAAATGAATAATTCATACTAGCTAAACCAAACTTGTTTTCTCCACTTTGTGATAACAACATCAACAACAAGTATAAAACGGTAGGCTCTATGTCAAGTAAATTAAGCCGAAACCAGAAAACACTTTGATGACTAATAGTACCACTTAACTAACCTCTTCAGCACACTAATTACTTCGCACCAAGTGAATAACATTTAACACAAATGCAATAGAATATATGTAGGGATGAATACCTTTTCAGTAATTTTGTTAGGTACCTGTGACCCTTGTAACGTATCCAATTTCAAATCTTTCTCGTTTGAACTTCACTATATATTTTCCACTAGCAATTGCCAAAACAGTTTCAACACAAAACACAACCAGTTGAGAGAGAAGTGTACGCGAAATTCTCAAAAATATGAAAATGAGCCAGGCTCATAATCATTTCATAACCAACGAAATCAAACTAATCTTGTAGACTGTTTGTGTGTCCACCGTAGGTAGCCAGACTTGAGTCAACTTCACGTGGATCATATGGTTTTCTATACAATTCAAGCAAACCTAATAAAATGTACGTATGCGACGAAATGAAACGACAAGTTGAAATAAAAGGAAGTACAGAGTCAAACACAGAGAAAAATACTTGCACGCCTGCAATAGCTTGACTTGACTTGTCTTGGATGGATCCCAATGCACTCTCAACGTTTTAAATGTAGCTTGTTTATATTGCAACCTAGGTAAAAAGGCAAAAAAGCACCCACTCCGTTCCTAGCAACAGTCAGTGTAAGTGACTAACAGTGCATTTGCCTTTACTTATCCAAAGGTTCAAGCTTCAAAATGCATAACATCTTTATGGCCAACAACTTGCTATGGCTTTGGCAAGGACTTTAAGTAAGCATGGGAAGGATAACAAAAAATATATGAGAGCTTTGCTCTTGCTCTCATCTCCATCATGTTAAAACGTTCGTATACCTCTATCTAACAATGAGCTAAAGGGTATAACGTAACGTGGGAAAAGTTCAGAGTGAGTCATTTTCCATCCATATAAAATATTAGAGCTTAGCTCAGCTCTTATCTATACCAACGCTTTCCTATATAATCCAATGCTAAGAGGAGTAATGGGGTGATCAGGTTCATATATCCAAACACTATGATCAACAAGCTAGCTCTCTTTTCACAGGAATATGAGAGCGTAAGTAAGTAATGGGAATTTCGCACTCAACCATGCTTCTGCTGCGCTGCTGCTGGCTGGAATTATTGTTGATGCTGGCAGTGTGCTGCTCTGCTCGGCTTCTTAGATGAATGTCAATGTTGCGTCAGACTCAAAAGCTTCCATTCGCTTCCATCGCCTTCCTTTGCAAGACGACATTGAGGCTTTGTTTTTTTTGTGACGATCAACGATCGCTATGTGGTGATATACTTATGTATAACTATTATGAAAAATGATGAATGATGAGTGATGAACAAGTTAAACCTGGAACAAGAAATGGGTCTGATTGTGAATTATCAGTTGTGTTCTTCCTGTGATTTGATGCAGTATGCATATGCATACATTCATAAATCGAGCATTCATTCAGACGACAATTGCGGCTCAATCTCAAACTTGATGATAAATGAGTCAGAACCAGAAGTAGTAGTGTTTAGTATTCATCCGCACAGATTGGATTGAGTGCAAGGATGTCATTTAAATAAATATGAAGCTCATCATATATTATGCATCTGTAAGAAAGTTTTATGAAGCATAAAAAATAATGTATGATGTCGTTTGACAAGAATGCACAAAGAAAGATGAACATATATAGCACAACCCATATTACATTTTCCACACCTTTTTTATTTTTCCTTAAAATACACACAACGTTCAGATTTTTACTTATTTACCTAGGTTTAAATACAATGTTTTTCTTGCAATAGTTTCACAATGAATGTATATGGATGTATGCATGATTACAAGTATTATTTGTATATAATAATTTTTTTGATATATTTAATTTATATAGATTCGACTACTTGATTACGATATATTTTTTTCTGAATCATTCAAGACTGCTCTTATTAACACCATTGCTCTGCATGACCGTTCTCAGCTAAAATCAATCATGATCATCATCATGTCAGTTATTTATTTTGTGTTCTATGAAAGATTGATTTACGATTAACATCATATCATAAAGTATTATATTTGTAGTGAAAACTAACATACGACTTTTTTTCTTGGAAGGGTAAACATTTTTGTATCTTTACTTTCTATTTAAATACACATGAATATGACACGTAAACACGTTCTATTTCATCATTTAGAGGCTAAGCTAAAGCTGCTACTACACTGGTTCGTCGCCACACATCAAAAACTTCTTTTTATAATACACATTTAATTTATGTTGCTTCTTCAAAATTTGACTACTGGATTTTGCAAACATGAGATTTGACATGATTATGATAACCATCATCATCATCATGTGCTTTTACTACAATATTTTCGAGTGTATCGCTTCATTTTTTTAGCGTTAGCATTTTATAAAAAAAATTTTGCCTTTCGCCAATTTCATATAAACTACGCATCATACTACATACAAAAACACGACAAGTGCATTTTTTAGTGATTTGGTTTGATATCATATAACAAGGTTTACATTTATATATTGTGACATTTTGAATACTTTTACGCAACTGGGTTTAACTAACGCTACATTTACGCTTAATTAATTTATTGAAGAAACGTTCATTTAATCTAACGGTATTTAACACGCAATAAATATATTTTACATATACTGAACTACTACGTAGGTGCAAGTTAATGGAGCAAAAATACTACTACGACACGTATTTTTTTTACTCTTTTCAAACATTCTTATTATTTTTAATTGATGCTACATAACTTTTACTAATTTAACCATTCATAGTTATTGTATTAAAATGTGCATGACGTACAGATGTGCAGTATTATATAGTATTCATTTATGTGATGACTAAACTATGGCAACCTACGAATAAAAGTGAGTGTTTCTTTTTTTTGTTATTTTTTTTCTTTCAAAAACTGTTTTGCTTTTTAGGTGCTGAGTGCATAAAATGTGTGTGCGATAAAGTAACCAAGGAAAGTACATCGTCAATCGTATGTTTTTTGCATAAACCCAAAAAATGTGGAAAAGTGCATGTAAATCAATGGAAAAAGTAAGAGGGTGACATGACAGAATGAGTGATGATGGTGTGCTTGTGCTTTTAACATTCCATATTGTAAAAGTTTTTTATAGCTTAAGCATTTCTCTTACTTTATCTTACAACAGCGTTTGCTTGTGCAAAATTGAAGGTGAGGTGAAGTGCAATTTTTGTGCTTTCTCATTGTATGTTTTGTGCAGACTATACTTGGTTTAAATATGTATTTTGTTGAAAAATCGGAATGGCTTTTTCATTCCGTGTTGTGCATTTCAAATATACAATATAGTTTTTGTGCTGGTCATAGAACTCTGGAATCTTCCACTTTTTTTTATAGTTTCTTCGGAGTTTGAAAATAGTGTATTAAATTTCTAATATTTTAGCCAAACAATTCGCTTGTTCCAATTTTTATAATTTTTTCTCTTTTTGCTCTCGCAGAGAATGACTTTAGTTTCCCTTTAGAATTTTTTTATTGTCTTCTGTAATTGTCCTGAATTATTAGGTAGCAGCAGCTGTCTAAAATATCAAATTTCAGCGTTTTACAGAAAAACAAATGTAAGTAGTAATCATTTTATGTTTCTCGTGAAAATCAAAAGTTTTTGAAACCTTAAGTAAGTTAATGTTCTAAATATTATTATTATATTGTCACGAAAGCTTTTTTGTTATACTTTTTTCCACCAAAAATTGAAGCAAAACTTAAGGTCCTTAATAGTTCTTTCGATATAAACGGTACGGTACGGTACATTTTCCACAAAAAGTATTATTTGTCAAGCACGTGCGTTTAATTTCTCTGGACTTTTTTTGTTCTTCATGTTAAAAAAGGAAATGTGAACATGATGATTAAATCACAATTCAAATTTTTGCATGGATCTCAGAATTTTGTCTTCTTGATCAACCTTCAAAATTTTAAAACGAAGCTAGTTTAACCTTAGTTACATCATCCCTTCAACATTTGTCAAGCACATATCGTCATCATTACAAACTCAAAACGAGGAAGAATATCTCGAGATTTTTTTCTGCCTGTCATTTCTTTACGTTACGTAAATATTGTCACAAGAGGACGTCGATGAAATGATGAAAAGTAAAAGTGAAATAAATAATAGCAAGTATTTTCTATGATTGATTCACCCTCCCACACTCAATCATATTACGTAAAGTAGATTTTTTCTTCTGAAATAAAATCTGTACAGATTACATAATAATAACAATAGGTATCATAATGTTTATAGAATATCATGCAAATCAAGATTATATATGTATATATATTTTGCTGACCATCCAATTTTTTTCATTAGCTTTAAAGTTTTTACACAGAATTGATGTACGTGGTCATCTATTCTATTGATTATTGTCATTAGTCCATGAGGTTTCCGCATTTTTGACTCATGCTCTGTCCTTATTACACTTGGGTTTCTTCCTCTGCTCGGAAATACATTATATATAAGTTATTTTTAACTATCTAACAATCTATGGTTGTATTTGTGTTATGTTATTTTATATGTACATCAAATTCAGTATAATCATTGTTGTGCACACAACATGTAAGTAATCATTTTCTTATGCTTCTTTAGTTACCATTTACTTACATTACTATATTTTTCATGCTCAACAAGAGCAACGTTGCTACACAAAGCATCCTGCTTGACAACAAGACATGACAGAGAAAGCATATAATTGTTTTAGTTTAAGAGCCATTTAGTATTAGCACACATTTTCCTATTAAGAACCACCATAGTTATCATGGAAATATTAGTTTGCATCATTTTTAGATTGAGAGAGTAGCCCCTATGTACATTGAAATCACACTGCACCTTTTTTTACTCTTTTTGAAGAAGTGTATCATTTAATTCTTAAATTCAACTTGAATTATCTTAACATTAATGTATCAGTGTTATTACTTAGATTAGAGACACAAAAAATTAAATTGTTTCTCTCGACAAGAATGACATTTTTATGATTGATTAAACCCCGGTCTCATTTCAACGGTTGTCGTTGACAAATTATAAGCTACCGTATTTGATAGCGACAATATGCTTAACATAGATATTATTTTGTTGCTCATGAAAAATGTTTCCATTTTCTCTCGTATTGTCAATAAGTTTAAATATCCTTTTATAGTTTTTTGTTTGTAGAATTAAAAGAGAATTGTCAAGCCAGGCCATTCTCTTTTGTAATTAATGGAGTTTCTTTCATTTCATTAGTACATAATTAGTTAACCTACGAACACAACTAACTAAGAGTAATGTTATGTTAAAAGTGAGTAGTTAGTTTCGTATTGTCCACAGTTTAAATAGTTTCGCTGGCACATTATTAGTAACATTTCTTAGTATCATTATTCTGGTGTATTTTCATTCATCCAACATTCAATCATGCTTTTTGAGAACACGTCAACATAATTAATCCTGCACCTCTTTTGAGACCATTTTCAATCGAGGATATGGATGATTACGTTGTGGTGTTACCCGCCCATATTTAATCTGATCATTGCCGACGGTCATCAGATTAAATATGAGGGACTTTCAGTAACTTCGTTAGTAGCTAACGCATCGTCCTTTCTTTCGTTTAATTAGTAGCTGCTATTGAGATATAAGCCTTTGCTCGAGAAATAAAGCCCACCATTATTCATTCAAAGATTTTATATCAGGAACCCTTTTCAAGTGATACATTATTCTCTTGTCGATTAAGGGCCATTAATTTTCGAAACCGACATGAAACTTTGCTTTTCACAGTTCCCCATTAAAACCAAATGAATCCTGATGGGAACATAAGTTGAGGGTACAAACTGGAAAGATATGTCTTTAATTTGAACAAATTTTGCCGACTTGTTTTAGTTATAAAGATATAAATCCCCATTTTCTACTCACATTATTAGTTTTACTGTAAAATAAAATGAAGTGGTTTGAAAACTGAAGGCAGTGCCGAATCAATTTTCCTCCAGTTTTCATTCTCAATCATTCATGTTTACAAGGCAACTATCTTAACAGCAGCCTCTTGTCGTCCGACATAATTCCTTTCCGCTCACGCATCCATCAACACACCACACATTAAAGTTACCGGTGGAACATTCAACGTTCTATACCTTATTTTATTTCATTCACATCCCATAAAATATAGGTAGCACTCATAATGTATTTAACTAATTATATATGTAGCCACCTAAAAGTATCAAGTGATGACACTTTGTTTTCAGAAAGAGAAAACTAATTTTTCAAGGTCAAGATACCGTTTACTTTTGACATTGAAGCCTATCATCGCGTTATATTACATCTCTTCCTTTTAAAAACATGTCCAAGGTTGATGATAGAAGCAGGATTTAATGGAGAATTATTTCAACTTCTCTTTTTAGCAACCAACATTTTAAACATTTTAAAAAATGTTTCTTTCATTCCATTCATATTCCTAAAGCCATTTTTATTCGCCATGCATAGATTTATAATTTTTTTTTCATGATGAGGATGATTCTGATCTGAAGCACTGCAATATGCAATATATTTATGGATATTGATTTTTGTTCAGGACTGCGATCTACAAGATCCTTCACAAGAAGTTAGTTAGATTTGTGTTTTTGTTATATCGTTCTGGAAGAGCAACAGTTATACACTTATATAAATGTTTTTTTCCGGCAGTTAAAATGCATAATAATTTTTTTCTTCTTATTTGGGAAATCACCAGGTTATATAAGTTTTTTTTCTTCATTTGTTATTGCCTTTTTTCTCAAGTTCATAATTGTTTCTCAGTATGTATGTGTATGTATTTATCAATACGAGAGAGTACTTAAAATTTGTATAAAAAAGTGAAAATGATATTTTGTTTATGAATGGATTTTAAGTTTTGCCTTGTGAGTTGATAATATTATCACCATCATAACGTGATGATTGATGAAACTAGAGGGGATTTGTTGGGGAATTGTTGTAATATTTCTAAATATGTATGCATGAGAACAAAAGAAAGGGCTAATTTTGACTCCAAGTTGCTCTACTTCATATAAAATATTCATCCAGTCATGTGAGTTTATCATCTCATCTCATCTCACTTCTCACCTCCATTTTTTTAAACTTGTTTCAACTGGTCGCTCAAAAATAATCATGCAGTTAATTTTTCTTAAATGGTGCTGCTTCACTAAAGCTACGTCGCTATGTAACCTGGTTTCTCCCTCTGTCAATTGTGTTTCGATAAAGAAATATATGTATATATTTCAGGTCTATTTCTTCTCTCCAATTTTATATGGGGAATAATGGGCAAGGATTAAAAAGGGGAGCATGGAATATTTCTAGTCTCACACTCCTACTTACTTTTCTCTCCAGCTTTGCTTTTTTGTCTTTCTATCTCTACGGATAATAATAATATAATGATAATATGTATGTATTTACGTGACTAGGAAAATGGGATGGGAAGTTGAGTTCTATTTTTTTGTAGTCAGCCAAAGTAAAGTTTATAGGTTGGTTAGTAATCACTCTCGCATTCAGGTGGATTAAAATCTCCAAATACGTTCAGCTCGTAGAGACTGGCAAAGACCATGAAGAAGATGTACCATAACATGAGGAGTATCCCATACTTCTTATCCAGTTTCCATCCATTGTAGTGCGTAGCTATGAGGAGGAATGCTACCGTGGAAAGGAGTGAGAATGTGGAATATGTCAAGCCTAAAATAGAATTAGAAAAGGAGTCGACAGTTTCACATTTGAGAATTATATATATAATAACATTATTCCGGTGTGATAGACAGATAGATAGATCCTTAATCCATACGGTGTTACTTTACCCACCTTTACTAATAACTTTGACGGGTTGGCCAGGATGAACTATGACAGTGGAGAGGAACCATGGGAGCCCGAGGCAAATGAGAATGTCAAATACATTCGACCCGATTGCATTAGACACAGCCATATCACCAAAGCCTGGAAGGAAAGAGCGAAGCGATGAGAGAGTAAAGGAACATTTAGTTTATGCATGCGTAACATTTTTAAAGCTATGAGATTCCATTCTTTTCTCATCCGACGAATGAAAATAAATGGGCATTGAAGTAGACAAATTCCTTTGGAATTATATGCATCTCAATTCAATCTCACCTTCTTTAACGACGGCAAGAGATGAAAGAGCGTCGGGAACGCTGACTCCAGCGGCTACAAATGTTAGTCCCATCACCGTGTCAGGAACTCCGGCAGTAAATCCTGAGGGGGGAATATACATCCATATACAGGGTTACATACATATTCCAATGTTCATGAGTTTCCATAAGCACACATTGTAAATTTCCATTAGGTTCCATACCCACGACTGTAATCATCCACACCATAACGTATGAGAAGATGGCAATCCATACCATTGACACAATGAACGTCACCAAATACCATGATTTCCAAGCTTCTAGTCGACAATCTGGGACGGTGTAGTAGAACAAGTAGATGAGAGGCGTGGATATTTTCCATAAAAATCTCTTGGGCAACGATGACTCTGATGGAGGGTTTAGGTGCTGAAGAATAGATTCTGGTTGAGGAGTCACCTTGTTTGGCGGATCTAGCTCGCCACCTCCACCACCACCGCCCTCTGGGTACTGTCCTGTTGCTGCATTGCCCATTTGCTGATTTCCTCCTCCCATGCCTTCTTCCCAAATACACAGTATTATAATATTATTTTACGCGAGTAAAAATGAAATTGTATGAAAATGTTATTTTGAAGTATCGTTCAATAATCCATAATGGTTTACCTCCATCCCATACATCTCCATATGTGTTTCCCATTCCTGAGCTGAGAGTGGGATCCAGCCCTTCCACAACGATATTCTCACCTCCTCCCAATGCGGAAGTTGTCGCACCATGATCGCTCTTAGCTTTGTATGTAACCAGCCCCGAATTCTCATCCGGAATTGGAACATGAATAACCGGAAATGGAATGGGGAGTGTGTGAGCCCAAGCTTCCAACACAGTGTTCATATACATCGCAAAGATGTAGACGCCGTAGAGAAGGAGCAGCATTACAGACTCATACCTTTTTGTAGATCATGCCAATAAATCCAAAATATTACCACTATTTCCCAACATCACTGAATTAAAAGGAAATAAAAAACGTATTTCATAAAGTTGGTTCTTGTCTGACCATTCAATTTGCTCGTCCAGGATGGTAACCAGCAACGCAAGGATGCTTATCATGTAAAAGAAGCAGTCCCGAAACATGGGCCACCAGTTTAGGTAGAGGACGGTGGGTGTGAGTAAGCTGCAAATGCTGATAACGAACATGATGTTGAAGACGGCAGAACCTATCACGCCACTCACCCCAATATCATCCTGTGCACAATTCAATGCAAAAAGAAATGCATTACATACATTACAATACAATAATACACTCACGCAAAATGGAATCATACATATCATCCCATCAAATCATGATGTGATAATATCTTGAAAAGGAAGGGGAAATTTGCATTTACATGGGGGAATTAATTTGCCAACTCAATTACAAAGTGCCCTTTTTATCTCCATCATCTCCAATACCGCCTTTTCCCCTTCATATATTAATAATGGAAAAGCCGTAACGGCGAACGAATGCCTTTTTTTCTCCGACTCAAAATCAAACGGCATGCTCAAAGAAATTCACCTTTTGCCACATCAAAATTGAAGACGTGTAGACGTACTACTATTATACCTCGTTAGAAAACCTCTGTACCTTCACCAATCCTTTTGCCTTTTGAGTGATTCCGTATCAGTTTAATCCCCGTATAAAATATGGTTCAGAGAAAATCCATTATTTTCCTTTGACAACTTTCTGCCATTATCCACAAGACCAACCATCAAAAGAGATATATATCGTCTCTTTATCCCTAAATTATCTTTTTCTGCATGGAAAATGCATACGTGACTTTTTTGCGTTTTCTCTCCGAACAACCGGAATAGCAATATAATAAATGTGTTCTCCTCTCCTCTTCCCTTGTTAATATTATATTTAACATTTCAAAGGGAATTTTTCCTCGAGAAGAAGAAGAAGACGAGCAACCAAGCTGAAACAAAAAGCCTTGAGAGGTTCGCTCAAACTTTTACTTGGAGGATTCAAACGGGGAAACTAGATTGGGTTCAAAGTTCTTGTTTCGCTCTGATTCCATCATCATATACCCAAATCAGCCCACTTTAATATTAAAATGTCATATTTCTCTGGATGTAGGAGAGCTACTTTGGTTGGTTGGATGGAGAAACTGCATCGAATCGTACGTGATGTGAGGACGATGAAATGTTTTTCATTTCAGTATCTTTGCATATATACATGAAGGCACTCATTTTTCTTTGAATGGGAGTGAATAAAACGCATAAAATATTGAGCTTAGTTTACTAGTCTCCTGTCCCTGTTTCCAGAGACGAGGCATCATGCATAATGCTACTGGGTGGGTAAGTAGGTGGGTGGTTTGGGTAGAAGTTGGTGTAGGTACGGCTGACGACGCTTTAGTGTGATGGGATGAGAGAGTTTAGTTGACAGGAAAAGGATGTGTTTATTGATCGCATTATAAGTTCAACTTCAGGAATTGTTTCATTTTCTTCCTCCTCCGTCGTGTCGTTCCCTCATGCCTGTCTTTCTCCAAAAGACACATTTGTATACATTTTCTTGAGTCTAACGAGATGAAGCTTGAAAACAAGTATCACATTCACATGGATATGGATCCCTATTAAGATGAAAAGCGAGTGGAAAACCTTTTCGGGTGAGAAATGTGTTCCATCACCAACCACTACATATAACTTTCCTTTGCTGCTGCATTCCAGCCAGACACGACGGAATGGAATGAAATGGTGCTGGTGGTGGTTGTGGATGACATAAAAAATTGTTTTCGGGTATCATCATCATCGTCACCATCATCACATAAGTACAAACAGAGAAGCAAGGATACTTTAGTCGATTGTCGCCGTCATTCTCATAAGACTGCACTCTCTCCATCGATTTTCACATTTAATAGCCATATAATATGATTACGTATTTTAAAGAAATGAGAGCGTCAACCCAAAACCAACTTTTATTCGACTATCTACCCCGATTTTTGAATGGATGAGCTACATATATAGCGACAACGACCTCTAAAATATATACTTTGGGTAATTGGGCCTTGTTAAACTAGAAACTACAAAGATATGAACATCTATAGAAAGGGAAAAAGATATCATTATAAAAATTGCATTTCCATTCATACCATCTCATCAAATGCCGAACCAAGCTGTATAATATTCCAGGCAGGCAGGCGGCAGACGCTGTTTTTTTCTTTCGTGTGCAAAGTAAACCATGTTCTCTCAACTGAAAGCATTTATTTTTCTCCGTTTTTTGGGGCCCTCCTCCCAAGTAACAGTGACAAAGTAAAACGGAATATATATGTATCTATCTTTTCTACTTTCTCTCTTTTTTGTTGACACAAATATGCACTCTCTCATTCAATTCATCCCGTTTATGCTCCGCTAACTTTTTCCAATTCCCAGTCCCATTCTATGTTATGTTTGCCAAAGGGAAGGCTTCCTATTCCCATGCAACCCTGGTACAGCCAGTAAAAAAAAAGCCTTGTACTTGTGCATTATATTTATTATACGCTACTTTTTTATCTACTTTTTCTTGTTCCCTGCATTTTTTTGCGTATGAGTAGTACGAACCCCGTAGTGTGTGTTTAGCCTTAGTAAAAATCACAGAGAGAGAGAGAGAGAGAGAGAAGAAGCGGCCGTTTGTCGCCAGTTTCACCATCATTCTAAAAGTAGAGAGACAAGACTACTGGGAAGGAGAGGCGACTACTACAAATAGATACATATACATAGACTATTCCTTTCTTGAGCTGCTCTATATAAATTCATTCATGTGAATTTTATTTGCTTCCTTTTCCCATCATCACCAGACTTTTCCATCCCATACACGAAAAAAAGCTCTTTGGACGGCGTTGTTGGGGGAAAAGGAAAAAAGGAACCGTTTCCAAACGGAACGTTCTAGTATCTAACTCTGCGTGTGTGATGATGATACTAGCTAAATACATTCATGCGTGTATGAAGACGTCTGGAAAAAAGCCTCTTTCTTTCCCTCACAAACTATTGAAACATTTACAATTAAACAATTCTTTCTTTCCACCTTCTTTCTTTTCTTCATACCGTGTTTCTTTTTCTCTCCTCTCCAACTCCTTCTTTGAGAGAATGAGGACACCCGTTTAGAAGAAGATTGTTCTAGGAACTTTTTTGTTGTTAAGTAAGCGCCTTTTTTTCTCTTCTTCCTTTTTACTAATTCTTGAGAGAAAAAAAGTTCAAAGTTTTCAATCTCAATCAGGTCGGGTCCAAAGATGAGTCTGTTAAATATCCGCTTTTACTTTCCGAGTTTCTCTTTTGAATCCCGATTTTTATCATGGGATTGTATTCTCCTCTCGTAAGGTCCTTTATAACTAACTACCTATACATTCCCAGAAGTTGTTGAAGACATGTCATCCCTGTCAAATAAATAGAGTAGAATCCTCTCTCTCTCTCTCTCCTCTGACATAATAGAAAACAAGTACATGGAATGACGTTGGTATTGGTAAGACACGGAACATTTATAGTTATGTGAATGTGAATCGCCCAGGAAAAGAATAAGACGATGACGATGATGATGATTGTTAAGTATCCTTTTGTTTGCTTTATTTCTCCATAAAATGCTCTTATTTGAGTGCCATTCAATTTTAGAGAAGAGCACAGGGTATTATAGCTACTTACAAATAAATTAAAGTGAAACAGCCTCTTCATCTCCCTCTCTCTCTGTTCTTTGTTCTTTCATATTCACATGAATGATTGTTCCATGATGTTTTTTTTCTTGATGCTGACGCAAATTCTCTCATATCAAATCGATGCTGGGAAAAGGATGACAAGTGAGGGAATTTGATGTATTTACGTAGAAGTCAAATAATAATGTATGTGGGAGACTCTCCAGCAAGTTGGAGATAATAATGTAATGCTCTTACAATAGGTTGTTTTAAGGTGTAGGCAGTAAGAGGCTAAAGATAGATGTTGGCAATACAAAAGCTATTTTTATAGTCTTATGTAAACTATAATCATCTCCCGTTCGTTTCGACTTTCAACGGGATCCGGACATGGACACCATATCAAATACCATAATATGTGTATCAACTGGCACATAATATTTTAGATAACATAACATAACAATCACGTCACTCACCTTGGCAACAAAGACGCCAATCAACGCAGTGGCCAACTCTGGGGCTGATGATCCAGCAGCCATGAAAGTGGCTCCTGCTACATCTGGTGAGATCTTGAGGACTGGGAAGAGAAGAAGGTATTTTTTTTGATTAACGAATCAAATTTATTTTGAGGGGAAGCCGTCAAGAATAATAAAATGAATGCATAATGCATGATTTTCATAGGTCAAAGCTTATCTTTCCTTACGTTCGCAAAGAATATCCAGGGAAGGAACGAAAAACTCATCGCAGACAATAGCCAACGCAAGAAAGGTATATGCTGCGATCAACATGTACAGGAGAAAGCCCCCATGTTTCCGAATGTTCTGGTTGAGCATAGGTCGAGGAAACTGTCGGATGGCAGGTTGAACACAGAATCCTTCTTCCTCTGGACTTTCAGCTATAATTTTTTTTCACACATTATTAAGCAAAGGTGTGCTACTACTACTATGTCATGCATAAATACTTATATTTATCGATTAAACAGTAGTCAACTCTATCAAAGAAAAGGAATTCTTTTCTTACTTCCATTCCTTTTCTCCTCAGAGCTCTCCGTTGAGGTTGGTGATGAAGTCTGACTTTCGGTTGCGGTTGCCGACTTGCCTTCACTGGTTGTTTCGCTTTGTTCTTCTTCTGTTGTTCCCTCTTTCAAGTCCTCCTTTTCCTCCTCGTGCCCCTCGTCCCTTGATAAAGGAGGGGTATGCTGTTGTGTCGATGGATGACCGCTATGCTCTGATTGTGCATGGTGGGTCTCAGCTTCCCCTTTCCTCTTGCCCCCACCTGATTCTGAGCTCCCACCTCGTGTTGATTTGAGCGATGTTATTACGAGAAAGAATGCAATGATGAAGAAGACCATTGGACGTCCACGTCGCTTTCTTACCCGAGGTGTTGGTGGGCAACCTGGAGCCCCACTTATTCCTTGTAATGCTCCCGTCATGCTTCAATAAAAAAACAAAAACAATGTTTTCATAATTCAATTTTTTACAAGTTGGCAAACAGCCGCTTCTACACTAAAAAGCAATTAAATTATGTGAAGTGCTTTGCTTTCCCAATTGTATTTGCATACAAAAAGAGCTCGATTCATTCAAGTGGTTTGATTGACATGTATAATAAAAAATATGCCTTCATTACAAGCAAATATCATTAGACAACGTAATAACTACAATGTAAAGTTTTTTCTAACGTATTTAACAGACTGGAAGAGATGGTATGTCTGCTCATAACAAGTTATGTAAGTTGTGAGTAGGTAGGAGTAAGGTGAGTGGGCGGATTGATGAAAGTACTCAGGCTGAGAAAACAGTCTAGATTCCGTAATTAGTCTCTCATCCAAAAATTATAGCATTATGGACATAAGAGTCATCGTTATTACAATCTGAACGTAGGATGATGATGATGATGATTATGATGATGTGCTGTTTGCTCAAATGATTCCCTGAATAAAATCCCACTCCCTTTACGTTACTCACAGAACAAACTTTCCCATCGTCAATTCTCAACATCCTCATCTCATTTCTTATGTGAAACAAGAGAACAAGTGATGTGATGTGATGATGAAAAAATGGGACGAAAGTGGAAAGTATAGATAGTGAGCAATCAACTTGGTTGACGCAGAATCATTCCATTTTTGAGAGATAATATATAATTCATAGAAGCTGAGTAGTTTTATCCTGAATGAGAAACTACAAGATTTTTGATAGCCACCCACTTCTCTTTTCCTACTTTACTATCATCAGGAACGGTTCCTGAGAAACTGTTATCGAAGAAAGGAGAGTCATTACTACCTGTCTGGAAAAAAATATTTGACGAAGTGAACAATCTACTTTACTTTCAGGAGGATAGTTTTAGTCTCATCACTTCAACACACACATGACGTCAGTCAAGTCATGTATTAATTCTCCCCCATTAAACTGAAATAGCAGCAGCAGGTGTACTGTATATAGATGTTTTAATAAAAGTATAGTGCAAATATTGTAACGGAAATCATACACGTAAGTTCAATTACGCTGTTGACTCATGAAATGTTTTATGGATATCTGGGATGTATAAGGAAAATATGCAATAATGGAGGATTGGCGTTACTTTGCGATTTTACTATTCCCTAGCGAATTGGTAAATGGGGTAAAAGTACTCGGGAATTTTCATGAATCACAATCCCTCACTTTTCCCGTATATCCTCATTTTATCTATTTTGTAGAGCAGCTCTAGATATTTATAGCCTGATGAGCTTTTGTGCACTAACCGCTATGATGCCAATGCCATTGCCAATAGAAGCCACGAAATGCTTGAGCTTTTACTGGTGGCACCACATAATATCTCCCCACATTGACAGTCTTTTCCAGGGGAGCTGAAAACCTGGAAACCAAACCGCAGAGCAGAAATGACTAGAAGGTAAATGAGCAACCGACAAGTCTAGTCTTCTACAGAGAAAGGTTTGGCCAGAGAGAGATGGATAGGTAGATAGGGCAGCAAGTCGTTTTTTTTAGGTAATGTGATAAAACTTTCATTCATCTAACCAAAAAGGATCCCTAGCTCTCTGTCGCTCTCCCCTACTGTCACATTTTCCTTGTTGATAAGCATGACATTGAGAAACATTAGGGATGAACGGGAGTTTTTGAGTAAGGAGAGAATGGAGATTAAAACCAAAGAACTTGGTTGTGCATTCACTCTGACAGTCTAACTAACAAAGCATACATGTATTTTACTTCGATATAATCACATTTTTGGGGGAAATGCTTCGTCAACTTATTTAGTTACTGACGGATAATCGAAAGAAGATAAATTGATTACTTGGTACATTATGCTCATCTCATCTCATCTCAGGTTGGTTTCTTAATCATTAAAATTATCAATATGGAAATGGAATGAGAAAAGGGAAAGGTATCGTCTTCCGACTTTTCTAACAGCAAAAAGTGTAATATAAAGATTTGCTATTTTTTAGGTGGGCAGATCTCGATCGTTATCTAACTTTATGTTGATTCATTACATCAGCGGAAGTAACACCTACTACTGCCTACAACGACAAGCAACCCACCTAGTAAAGTTGGATTGAAAAAGTAAGAAGCATGGTTGCCAGCTAGTAACACCTTTAGGATCTTAGCACACTTTCAAAAAGAAAAGGTGATAAAAAGAGGAAAATAAGAGTTTGAGGATATGAAATGAATACTTGTCATATGAACACAATTCATGGAACTCCAACAAAACACAAACTTTATCAATTTTCTTTTGCAAAAAGTAACTTTTTCCGAGTGCGAGTGAGTGAGAAGTAAACCTCCAACCCGTATCAACTAACAGCTTCACATCCAACATATTGCCCCAAAAAAATGTAATCATTTTTAAAACTATTTCTATTCATTTCCCCCCATTCATCCTATTCCATGCAAAGCAAAACTTTTCCATACTTTAGCAGAAAGAGAAGATGAGTTTTCACAAGTGTGAGTGACGACGACGATGATGACTCAAGGAAATAAATAAATTGCATTTGCTTTTGAATTGATGAATTTTTGTTTTCACTTCGCACTCATCAACTTCCCAATTGATGAGACTTTGGGGGTGATAAAATGAAAAGCTATCTTATAAAAACTCATTAAATTGGGTTATAAAGCATAGTATCAATTTCATCCTTCCACACAACAATTTAATGAACCACAAGCAATAGGTTTGGTAACGATGTATGTACGAGTGGATGCTCTTCACTTAACAGTATATTTCCCAACGGGTTCCGTAATAATAATACACATCCAGTTCAAATCAAACGGAGATAAACCAACAATAACTTTTTAAGTGATGGAAAAGTATGGTATTTTATATGAGCCAAAAAAATACATGTGGAAACGCTTTGAATTGAATCAACTTTCGTTTTTTTCTCTTGCAAAAAGAGAGACTTAGTTGTGTGTTCGTGTAGTGCATAATATTTTGGATGAAAGTTGAATTTTTAACTTAGTCACCAGTTCCTTTCAAAATATTACGTATTCCTCCCATGTCGCCTATTTACTTTCCTTTCTTATTCCCTTCTTTTCTTCTTACGGTACGAGCCTTCGTTCGTTGATTCGTTCGTACGTACGTTGCTCACAAGAAACCCATTCTATTCAATTCTACACACATAAAACATAACATGGTAGAAACTATGTGTGGGTTAGTAACTTACGAGCTACTACTACTTCCATATTCCAGTTATATTTCTCTCCAAATGTTCTTTGATTTCTCATTCCTTCTAGATTACAAAACCGTCACTTTACACTTTACTTCGTCGATTTACTTACAAATATATTGAGTTAAGAATTTTTTTTGGCAGTTTATATTTTTTAATAGAAGCTACAACTACAAGTCACTTTGAAATCTAAATTTATTTCGGAACTAAATAAAGAGAAAGTGGAGTGAAGTTAAGAGTATGGCCTCAATAGGCTGAGAAATTTGATACCATCTTATTACAATTTTTCCCTCTTTCTTTACTCACTCTCGCTCCCTTTTTTCTCTTTTCCTGTATATAATACTATACTATACCTTCAAAGTATTATGCAAGGATTGATAAGCCGTGCTTTCTTCATGGTGAAACTCTGTTTTTTATACTCCACTCTCATACCACTTTTGATTTGATTTGATGAAAAAAGAAGAAGGAGGAAATTGCATTACATTATTCTTGATTTTTCCTGTCTACAACTTTCTTACTCAACTTTACTTTATTCTAAGCCTTGGAAGAGAAACGGCGGATGAAGGGAAATTTATTGGAGTGAGAAGGAAACGAAGCAATATTAGATATTAAGGTATAATAAACATACAAAATATTCAAAGTGTATGAACGCCCAAAAAAATGTGATGTGATTGGAATCTAAAAGGGGAAAGGAGAGTGAGAGAATAAAAAAGATTGGGACAAAAATGGCAATCTAATCCATACATCCAATCCATACCATACCAATCCCAATATATATTGAAATTCTGTTTACCTTTCCACTATCCAGCAAGCAAGCAGCAGCTAGAGCCAGATCAAGAGTCTTTGACAAATATTTAGTTTCTGTTTTACTGCTCGGCTCCTGCTATTTTATTGAGCACCAAGACCAAGCACTAGATATTTAGCAATAGCATGAGCACCTCGGCTCATTCTGTACTTTGGAGCTAGCTACACCGCTTTAAAATAAATGCAGGTGGATGGAAGGTTCATGTGCAAACTACGGTGCTTCTTACTAGGCAGGTATAGACAAACTAATCTTTGTCCTTTTCGGATTGAAATCATTAAGATTGGGGAATGCATGCTACGTTTGTTTAGTCATGCTCTTCACGTCCACATTATTACATGGGAGCTACTGTCACTATCAAAAAACTCAATTACTCAAACGTCAAGTCACGTTCACGTCACAGGATCAAAACCATCATCGTCATCTTTTCTTTGGGAGAACAAGATCAACAAGCTTATCAAACAAAATCACGTTGAGCTTTGAGTGAATGAGACACTCACACATTCATGTTTCTCATGTTGCCATTGTCTTGCACAACAATTCCATTCATACATCACCCACTTATTTTTTTATATACAAATGTAAGTGACGCTAATGCATGCTGATCCTCAGTTCACAAGAGTGTAAAGACTAATTCCATATAACAAACCTTTTAATTATGTTTTCCAGTGATTTTACAAACATATAATGTTTTCTTTCACCAACTTATCAGGAAATTGGAGACACGACGGAGAGTCATGTATAAATTATTATGTCCCAGTTTTTCCATGTCTCTTTAAAAATGATGTGATATGATATGTGTAATGAACTAGTTCACAACCAGCTTAGCCAAATACATTAAAATGTCAAATTATCCAATTATGATATTTGTAAATATTGTTCAGCCGAGCTCACAGCTCATAGCTCACCACCTCCTCTTAACAAACTAGTAACAAATGTGGACTAATGCCCAACTAAAGTATCCATGCTTCCAATGTTCCCATCCCAGTCCCAACTCGTCAACTTCACCATCCCAACTACAGTTCATAAATTGGAGTTGCATGTGTAAAGAAGTAAAAAATACAATGGGTTTATTATATATGCTTCCCTTCGTTTTTTTTGGAGCACATTGCGTCGGCTTAACTCAACTCAGTGTATCAATAATATTAATTTTATTCCAAAAGCTGGCTAAACGACCAAGCTGGAATGGAATGGAAAGTAAAATGAAAAAAGGAATTGGGTACACTATTCCACTATTTTTTCCATTTGTATAATACACATGTTATGTGGATCACATTTATTGCAAAACATACTTTATGGGGATCATATACCAATTATGTTTCAATTTTTTCAAGTACGTCAAATGTATCTTATGAATATATATGTTTGTGTATATGCAATAGGATAATTCTACATATAAAGCAACTCCAAACCTTGCGGGCTAAATGATTACAGTAATTCAGGCTAACATTTCATTTGCAAACGAAACAGCCGTTTTTTTGCTTTCCTCCTTTCCCTTGTCTCTATGTAAGGCATTCCATGCAAAAAATGTATTCCCAATGGTTGGTTGCTGCTGCTGGCTGGTTTGGTGTGTCATGCCAAAGCAAGTCAGTGCACTAAAAAGTATTTTCTTTTTGGTTGTGTATGAAACGGGAAAACAACAACTTGAGCATTTTGTACTTTTTAGCAGGAGCAGCATGGAGCATAACAGGGATTTCCCAATGGGGAAAAGATTGGAGCTTACTAATATTTCATGCGCCTTTTAAAGCAATGTACGTGGTGAAATTGTAAATTGGCGAGTTTGTGGGGAATCACATACCATATGAAACATTTTATGGATATATTTTTATTAGGTGAAACATGACTCTACTTTCTTCCTTTGTTCTTGTGTTACATAGCCACATGTATATGGAATGAAACGAAAAGGAAATGAAAAGTGTGCTGTTATTACACTTCCCTATCACCATAACATACATTTTCCAGAAGGAGCGTTGAGTTGAACATTTTCCTTATTCCCATAAGCCAAACCATGTCAAGCCACGTACATTTTATTTTGATGGCCGTTTACTACGAAAGTACGAAAAATGTATGAGTTGAAGCAAGAAAGGAGAGAGTGACGAGAATATTTGAAAAAGGTGGGAAAGAAAGCTAAGAAATGTGGAGTATGCAATGCTCCATAACATTTCTTCCTTTTTTTTGTTGTTTCCCATTTAGACCATGAATGTTGGAAAAACTTAGTGAGCATTGTGTGAGCATGGCATAGCAGTTGCGGTGTTGGTACCAGGCAGAACCAGCAACATAATGTTGAGACCACTACCTCGTTGAATTTTATAGCAATAACGCCAAAGGCTGCAATAGTTTCTTTTGGCTCTTTTGTACCTAAAGTTTATCAGCAGCCACAGAACAATTATTGAGTTTCTCACCTGTTTTGTGGTTTCCTTGACATGATTTTAATGCTTTGTCGACAGTTGCTCCTGATTTATATAAGGCATGTGTTTGTGGTGCTGAATGCAACATTTTATGTGCCACATGTGCACAAACCTGATCCTTGCTCTGCTATGGAATGTGTGATATGAATGAGAAAAAAATGACCAAGCAACAAACTTGTAACCTGAAATTCCTACAACCGAGACTGTTGATGCAGTGAATTTTTCTTTTAAACCTTAACACCACAAATGCAAAAAAGAGCAGATACATTGTAACAATTTGTTTTGCATATTTTGTTCAATGAGAATTGGTTTTTGTGTTCATTTTAGGCTGAATGGAAGCAAACCTTGCATCATGTAACTATATAATTATCATTGTCATAAACGCCTTCGTAAGTGAATGAGCAGAACCGAATTTTTAACGACAATAAATTGTGTTAGCTAGCTTTTTAAAAGGTTAGTACTACACGCTAATATTCGTTATAGATACCTCTTAGATTTCATTGCAAAAACGAAAACCATAAGTTAAGCATGACCTTATACTAAACATTGGTATGAAGAAACTTAAAATTTGAGCCTAAATACAATCGTTTGAAATTTGCCATGGACATAGTTCCTAATAGGAATTTCCTTGCAAGCTATAAGCTACCTGATATTTACAATAGTGTTGTAACCTTTTGCATTGAAAATTGACATGAAATGACAATACAACATACATACTCTAAAAAGTCTTTTGATTTAACAAGTTTGTCCTACTTCTATTTAGCTACAGACATAACGGTAAAAGTTATATTCGTAATTATTATTGAGCTTATTTGCAGAAATTCTGAGCAACTAATTAGCCTGTTATGTTATATTAAACGTGAATAGAAAATATGGTCATTTAAACCTCTCGCTCAACGAAGTTATCAAGACTCGGACAGGTAGAAACTCATTAATATCTTGTTGAGATAATTCTCGCCAGGTTAAAGCTCAATTATAATTTGGTGAGATAATTCCCACCAGGTAAAAGCTCATTCATAATTTGGTGAGATAATTCTCACCAAGTAAAAGCTCACCAAGCATTAAGTTCGCACCAACTTCATACTAACTCAAACTTGCTATTTAATATTTAATGAAATTTATCGAGTCTTGTATGTAAATCAACAGTGGTAACGGTCGTCTCAAGGGATTCAGGTATGGAGTGACAAAGCAAAGGCCTAATGGGATTTAGGGATGGGGAGATAATGTCTCAGGGGATTCGCGTACTTGAGAACATGGGAGACCTGGGTGGGTAGGGCCTAGAACCAGCCGGCCACGTCAGTGGTCACCTTGATGGCTAAAATGAAGATAGAGCACTAGTTCAATCCCACTTCTAATTCATTGTTTGGGTGAAAAACTTATAGTATATCAGTGAGGTAGAAAAAGATGCAGAGTAGTTTGAAAATGATTTAGTTCTTATGGGAGTATTTGGGCTCTTGTGGAGGTTTTAAGCTTGAACCAACAAAACATTGCTTTATAAAATCTAGAGAAAAAGAAAAGAAGGAAAAATGAATTTGAGAGTGGAGTCATGTTTCCTTCTAGATTTGGGAAATGTGCAAAAAACTGAATAGATTCCTCCAACTTTGGGCCTTTTCATTGCTTCTGCTGTTAACTTTTCATATTTTTCTGCATCCTCAGTCACTATAAGTATGAAAGGATGGTTCCTATACGCCTTATCCTTTTATTTACATCACGTACAAACATAGATACATAGAGAATCAGAATCTCAACATTTTCATCTCTTTCCCTCGTTTGTTCCTCCACTTTCTCAACTGTATTTCCTCCGTTCAACATGAATATAAAAGTAGCATAATATCATCTATCTGAATGTGTGTAGGATGGGATGAAGTACTTTTTGGCAAAGTTTGCTGTTTCTGATCTCCTCACTCCCTTTTTGCATGACTGTTACCAGTGGAATAAAAGTGGGAAAGAGTTGAATACAAAGAATCCCATTTTCTACCATTATCTAAAGAGAGGATAGGCTAGAGAGGGGGAACGAGTACCAATATCTAGACCATTTTCACTCCATGTTGCTAGGCATAAAAGCACGTTCATAAAAAAACTTTCTCTGGTTCCTCTCTCTCTTTCAACGTCAGCACAACATGGAAGTATTATCATCGAATGGTTGGTGGTTCTTGGTTCGTTTGGTCCACCGGAATCACGAGAATAGAATACTCTGCAATGAGGAAGGCTAAGGAAAGTTTTCTCGCTATGCCCAAAAAAATTTGCCCCTGAATGTTTGCAACTTTTTACAGCCTTTTCACTCATCTCCACGTAAATGTATAAACGTACGTTCTTATGTACAGCTAAAGCAACAAACATCTTCTTCTTGATGACGTTGATTATGATACCATGAAATCCCGTAAAACATATCATTCACCTCTCCCACAATTTTATACGTGATGATACGATATGGGATGGGATATAACGATCTTTCACTTCTTTTTTACGATTGGCTCTACCAGTGCACAGAGAGTTTCCAACAACAATTCAAGTTTTTACATCAGATGGAAAGTGTTTATAGTAGCACCATCACCATCATCTGCTTTCCATGTTCTCCTTAAGAAGTTTTCACTATCACACGAGTGAAAAAAAATACTCAACAACCAACCCTTAAATGATCATCTTTCCCTCTCAAAATTCGAATTGTGAGGTCTTTAAGGAAATCCACCGGTAATCCTCTTCCGGATCTAAATAACTTTTCGCTTTCTTCCTCTTTTACAACAACCGCCCATTCAAAGTTGAAAGTGGAGTTTTTCTATTACCCACAGATTAACTACCGTTTTCTTCTGTCTGTCGCATTATGACGTGAAGGGGTGTTCCCAAAGAACTCCGGGTACATATGCACGTACACCGAAGAATCATTCCATATTTTATGGACAAAGAACAAGACAAGGCTATAATATTTCTGAAGGAGAAAGATAGAAAGGGAGAGCATACATAGAAAAGGAATAGAGTGGATTCATAAGATGTCAAAAAAGTCAGAACTTTTTTTCTCCTGGTGAGCCAAGCCAAGCCAGTCCATGGATCGATAGATTCGATACTTTCCTCGCTCGCTCCCTTTCTTTCTTTCCTTTTTGTACACCATATTATTTGTATCTTACCAAAGCATCTCTTTCTCTGGTTAATAGTGTCTGGATAATATTCCTATAATTTTTTTCCTTCCTCTCCTGCCTGCTGCCAACTCTTGTGGCGTTGCCAAATAAAAAAATTCTAGTGAATCTTTATTGTGGCCAGCCAAACCTCGATCGAACCACTATGCAACGACATGTAGTGCACCAAGACAAACCCAACCCTGAAAAGACCAAAGTTGATTTCCCTTAAAAGAGTTGAGAAGAGTTGCATCTTTACTTTTAAACTGGTACATACATACATAGGTTGGCTGGTTTGGTTATACGTAACATGTTTTTCAATTGATCGGCATTCCCACAAGTCAAGCTACTTACATTTTTATGTTGTAAACGGTTCGACGGAAATTGTCAGTTGACCATAATAACTTTATTCCTTCATCCGTCCAACCTATAAAAGGGGACGCCCTTTAAAAGTCAGCTTCCTCCTGGATTTTACAAACTCAAGGGACAATAAAGAAAGGTAGAAGAAGACTATAACGAACATAATTCTCTATTCTTACAGCCGGATGGAAATGAATTGTTTTTGGGGGAAGCCAATGCATAAAATAAAATGGATAGTAAATATGCATTAATCTTCTTTTATTCTGCTGTCTCTCGCTCTCTCTCTCTCTATCTTCCGGAAACAACTAAGCCTTTTACTTAAATAGAAACACATCCTGTGCTCTGCTAGTCTGTGATAGGAAACTTTAACTGGTGAAGTCAAAAGAGGAAAAAGTCAATATTCAACTTTACCAACTCAAATAATAATATTGGATTGGAAGTGAATTCACTTGGAAACTTTTTTTTTTAATTTGAAGCATAAAATGCCAAGATAATTTTGAAAGTAATTAAGAGTTGATACACTCCCAGAGTATGGGAACATTAAGGGGGATCGAGAAATGGATAAAATTAAAAAAGAAGCTTTCAACTTTTTAATTACGCTCTTTCCCTCCTTGTCTCTTCTTTCATATACTTCACTGATGATGCTCGCATTATTCCACACGTACAAACGAGGAGAGCCAGTTAGTAGTTGTTTTGGAAATGAACGTAGGAAACGTAGGTAGATACGTGATTCCTCCCAGAAATTTTTATTTTATTGCGAGCTTCCCATAAAAACCCCGTAACTTGATTGGAATCACGTCTCTCCTCTTTTTTCCTCTCCATTAGAGCATACCAGACACACATCGCTTGCAACATGTATTGGATACATGCGTTTAATGGGTTTTTAATTGGCCGTTATGAGGTGGTGGTCACCACAACACAGTGGTAGTTTTGATGATGTGATATGCTGCGCTGTTTACAGAACAGAATGTAATGAAAAGGCTCATAAAAATAAGCAACTCTCCCCATCGCCTCCTCCTCTACTTCATTACTATGTACATGAATTTCCATTACGATCATCATCACATCACAGGAAAACAAGCTTGATTTGATGTTCCACAAGATGAAAACGTTGATGGTGGAAACACACAGGGAGAGGCGAGAGTGAAAGCAATCTGTCTGTATCTGTTCGTTTGCATGAAGAGAGAGAGAGAGAAGATAGAGAGCAAGAGAAATAAATGCACTCTCATCATCATAGGAGGTCTCCACTAGCTTTATTAGTGAAGCGGTTCGCTAGTAGCCATACTGTTTAGATAAAGAAAACGCGTTAAGCAAATAAAAACTGAGCGTGTGTCTGTCTAGTATCTATCTTGTCTACAGTATTATTTGGTTGGTTGATGGTTGATATCAAAGATGAAATTACGTTTTTATGTGTAAATTTCACACAAAAAAATAAATGCTCATACACACTCCCAAAAATCTCCATCCCACTAAATGTTACACTTTGTTCCATTCCTTGTGTTTATGTATGAGAGAAGAATGGAAGCGAAAGGCTCGACAAAAAAGGAAAAATCGATCCATTTTTTTGCTTTGGTCTCTTCATTTCATATGTATAGATAGAGAGAACGAGAGATACATGGTAGATAACAAAAAGGGGAAATGGGTAGTGTAATGCATCATTACAACATGGAAATACGGCAGCAGCAGTGGCCAAAGGAGTGTCTGTGTCTACTCATTTTTTATACTT
This sequence comes from Orchesella flavescens, assembly GCA_964034955.1. Lineage (NCBI taxonomy): Eukaryota > Metazoa > Arthropoda > Collembola > Entomobryomorpha > Orchesellidae > Orchesella > Orchesella flavescens. Next base: position 47,135,852 of record OZ035953.1, read on the forward strand.
TTTTTTTTGTTTCCAGGCTCCAGCTAGTTAGTTAGGCTTGTTGGAAATCATGTAGGCACAACATGTTCCGTCCATTTTTTACATGATAATAAAAACTATGATGATAGTTTGGTGATGGTCGGACCCAGATAACATGATGCAATAATAGAGAGAGACCAGCAGAGAAAATAGGTAACACACTCGCCATATTAGAGCTCAAGGAGGAGGAAGAGCAAAGAGAAGCTCTTTCCTTCATTCTATTTGTCCATCATCATATCATATCATATCATATCAGGATTTGGGTATGAATGTGGGAGTAAGAGTGAGGAAGTAGCTAGCATAACATTCTTCTATTGATTTCCTCCACTAAACAGATTTGTTTTCCCTTCTTTTAATATGTTTCGTGTTAGGTTTCAAAAGTAGATTTTGCATTGGGTATGCTAGTATGGCACTACACGGATTTGCATCTAGCTTAAGGAATCAGAGTAAACGAGCTTGAGAATTTGGAGCTGCAAGAACATCCGACAGTCCCTTTTTTAATCCGTTTATGTGATCATCTAGTACCTCCCATGTTTTTTTAAGTATTTTGTTGTGGTATCGTATCCTGTTCTTGTCCATATTAAAAAGAGGAAGGAATATGCAGGTGGTAGAATGAGATGGAATTATAAGCGTTATATTATAATATGATATTATAAGGATGCTCTATATTTGTGTATGTGAATGCATTTTGTGTAGTGGAAGTAACATTATTTTTCTCCAGAGAATATCTTAGTATCCTATTCTTCGCTTTTGTTTGGTGCAGTAAAACTGAGATGCTGAGATGGGAAACTGTTCCAAATTCCCAATTTCAACTTTCCCATGGGACTAATCTCGTTTTCTTGATGGTTTGTCCACCACACCATACCAAACTAAACTAAACTACACAACTTTTCCCCTTGATACCACTCACTTCTTCTCCTTTTTTTGGAGGGATAATGCAATTATATACGTGGAGCAAGGAGGAAAGCATGGGCTCCATTCTCTGTATTTGCTCAAGCCTTTTATTTTCTCTTGCTCACACACTCAAGTACTTTCACAAGTGAAAGTTGAGACTATGGAAGAAAAGACGGGGAGTGAGAAGACTGCACAAGACTTTCTCTACGATCCTGATAATGATGGCTATGGCCATGATGACGACGAAGATGATGATGATGATGATGACGATGATGGTGGTGGTGGTGGTATGGTGTCTGTGTGTTTGGTTTGTGTTGGTGCCTTGCTCTTTCTCTCTTAATGCATTATTTGCACTTTTTCTTCCTCTCACTCCAAAAAGACATCAACAAGGAAACAGAATATGATCATGAAGCAGTTTTCTCCTTTTCACTTTTATGTGCTTCGTCTTCACCAACTTGAAAAGATTAGTGTGTGCATATGTGTGTATGTGTGATGTCCTACTGCTCATCATCATCATGACTCATGCCTTATATATCCATTTCCGTTGTATGAAAAAGAAGTGGAAGAATACAGAGGAGTCAGTGAGGCAAAGAAATCCGTTCGTCATCATTATCATCCTCTCTCCAAGGAAAATGTTGGATGTGTGTATGAGAACGTATTTACACGAGGAGAAAGAGTGCAAGACGAGGAGATAATGGATGAATGTTTTCCAGGGGCACTGGCACAACACACATCCTTTTTTCTCCAGTTGCTCTCTTCTCTTCTCTCTCTCTTCCCATGTCTAAACCCACTTTTACTTTATGAGCTGTTTACCTGGGACTTGGATAGGAGGATGGTGGTGGAAGCATGAGGTCTTGCTGGAGATAAAGGATTGAATTTCACCATTTTGTCTCCCTTTCATTTTAGATTTCTAATGCAACTAAAATTGAAATAAGGTTTTATCCCTTTTCCCTCCTTTTCTGTTTTATATCCTTTTACCCGTTGAAACAGATAGAACAAACGCTCCACTTCTCTTGTATAATCTTGATGTACACATAAACGCTATGATTTTATGGAGGAATGAGTACATATGTATGTATGCATATGGTGGACAACTTATATTATTAACGTGTTTCAAGAACAAATCAAGTGACTGAATGCATCATAATTTCTTATCTGAGATCTGGCATTACTTACAGTTAGAATATTAATTTACTTCTCTCTTTTGCTTGTATGTACCTGCATTTTTGTTTGTTGATGATGATGGCATGAGGCAATGGATAATAACAAAAAATTTATCTAAAATATTGTTATGTACAGCTTATCAGAAGCATGATGTATAAAACCGGATGCAAAATTGCAAAAATATATGTATAGTTTTCATACATGCTAGTATAATTTAAAGCGAAGAAAGTTGATCAGCATGAATGAATATGTGGGAATAGAATGTCTTTCCATTTACCTTGACAATAGGTTGAAGTATATGTCGCTAGGACAATTGAAGAATGTAATCGACATTCCACATATAAGAAAGGATGCTGTCAATGGCACGATAGCACGATATCGTTATGTTATGAAGGAGGTGTATATGTGAATGAAAATTTTAAGAGTTAAGCTAGATTATAGGTAGGTACTGAATACTGAAAAAAGACAGTTGTTCCGCGTTTCAGAGAGTTGCTTTCTTTAAAACTACATGCTACAAAGTGAAATGTAGCCTGCCTACGGCTGGGTTTCAGAGTGATGGTGACAAATGAGATGATATATTACTAAGTGAACCCCTTGAAAAAGCATTAAAAAGCAAGAAGTATGCAATTATATAAGCATTCTCTTATCCATTTCTGCTTACCTGTTTAATTTTTAACGGTGTCGGTTTTGAGTAGAGAGTCGACGGTTGGTTGAGTTCCGCTCTTCCCTCTCACATTCCCCTTGAGTTCACGAAACAAGGACAATAAAAAGGGATAGGAGAAGAATAATGGAGAAAAAACTAAGAGAAAAAGTGGCTACTAGAATGTTTTTTGCATTCGCGTTGATGGTGACGGTGGGTAGAAGATAGTACAACGACAATTTCTGGAATTTCTATGCTGCTCCGCAATAAATCCAAATCCAAGCGTTGTTTGCGTAACTGCTGGTGCACTACTTGTTTGTCCTCCCAAAATGTTATTCGTCTTGCCAAGAAGAGACCGTTTTATCTTTGCAACCGGAGACTGGATCTCAACGTGACTCATCGTTGCAAAAATAAAATACAAAGTGGAGAGGAAGAGGAGCAGTGGAGAGGATGGAGGAGGAGGAGCAACAAAAATAATATATATCGTTACGAGGAGAACTAGTCTACCACCACACAGAACAAATATACAAGAAAAGGAGAGAAAAAGAAATCAAAAAATTGCAATCTTGACAAACGTTCTCTCTTGCGCCTCTCTCTCTTTTTTCTTCTCAGGGGCTCCAACTTTTAAATCATCCTTATTAAAAAAAGGAAAGAAAGAAGCTTCTTCTTTTCACATCCCGTCCCCAATATGATTTGCTCTAGCTTGCTTTCTTTGGTTCTCTTGGATCCCGTCGATCCTGATGCTCGTCGTCATCAGATCGGTCCAGTTCCAAAGGATGGGAATGGAGTAGTAGTAGTATACAGTCGTATATTGCTTTGCGTTGCTCCCAACTTTTTTATTTCATTTCAAACATTGGCATAAAAGCAGAAGGAGTGAGCTGAAATGAAGGGATCGCAAGAATTCCTATCAAACACGAAGAAGAAGATGTAGCGATCTGTTCTCTTCTATCCTAACCTATTCTATCCTAAACGCTAGTTGACTTGACTAACAGCGATGACAGCCTGCACGGGTCGATTCTTCTGAAGGAAATAAGAAGAGGGAAAGAGTATCCCTTTCGTTTGCTATGCAGTTATCTTAACACGAATGAATCAATGAATGGATGGATGAAGAACTCTCTACTTCATGTTACAATTTCAATAAATGTTTCAGCAAGAAAGAATGGGGAGAAAACTGGCACAAAACTTGAATATTCTCACGTTTCTAGCTAGTCTTCTTCTTACAACACACAAACTAAAAGAGTCATGAATGAACGAGAGAAGCGAATGCCAAACACAGTCTTTTCAATTTCCGTATATTGTCAACAGTTTCAGAGCTCACGAATAGTATAGTATTATTCCCTCTTGAAAGATTTACGGCAGTTTCATATTCGTTTCATTTCAATTCCCTTTTTATCCTCACTCCTCTTCTCTGCGACCAGAGCAAATAACCGTAAGATCAATTGTGGGAGTTTTTTGCGTAATGTTTCTTGTGTTATTATCGTATCCTCTATATATTCAAAGTTTCAAGAAGCACTCTCTTCTCTACTCTTGTCCTTTTGCCCCTATTGAAAATGAGAGAAAAAAATTGTGTATAATATTGTATTAAAACCTCGCAGCGAAGTTAGCACTAATCGCACCCTAATAACAGGATTTCACCACGCCACGCGCTTTTTAAAAAATCGAGAGGGTATCAAGCACCAATTTATTTTCACGGAGGGAAAGGCGTCAGGAGAAATGTAAGTAAGTAAGTAAAGTATGCTGACTCTTTATTTTTTTGGGGAGTCTGAAGTCGAAAAAAAGAAACTAGAAAACTGAAAGACACACACACACTTTCTCTATAAGCACAGTCTGGGCGCTCTCTCCCTCTCTCTTGGCGCTACTACTATCATCATCACTCCGTTGACGATGAGCAACTACTGACGACCATAGTGTGCAAGGGCTTCATAGATAAAGTGAAAGTCAAACAGAGTGTGAGTGAGTGAGAGAGAGGGAGAAAGAGTTACATTACATTACATTACGACCCAACTATTTCAGAGAGAGAGAAAGACGTCGTCCTTTCGTCGACGTCCTCCTTTCTTCACCAACTTTTTTTTTACTTTCCCATGCAAACACGTTCTGTGGTACGTGCTGTATACAAAAAAGAGGAGAGAAGTATCCTTCTTGTTTGTATGTGTGTGTGTGTGGATGTGAATGTGGATGGTTGACTGCTTTTCCCTTGTATCTCTTTTAGGTTTATACACAGTCGCTCGCTCGCAGTTGCTTGAGCTAGCAACTCTTCATACGTATTGCTATTCCCTTCCCACTTTCTCTTTTCAGAAAGGAAGGAGATGGAATAAGTTGGCATTTATGCTAGTGTTCGTTACAGTAGCACCAGTTTCAGTGCAGTGGAGTCATACTCATACTCTCGCTACTCCTTTAACTATGTACATACTTATGAAATTTAACGAAAGGAACAGAGCAGAATAATGCTATGTGCTTCACACAACTCTGTCCCTTTTTCTTCAGTCCAGCTCAGTGCACAGAAATATGGGATGATGATGATGATGATGATATGATGAGCAAGCTATCCCATCCTTAGTTTAGTTAGTTATTTTTTTTATCTTGGAAATCTCAGCATCTCAGAGACAAGAACGTTTCATCTTTTTTTTTACTCTAGGGAAAAATTTTAACTCGTTTCCTTGCAATTGAGACCAGGCCAGACTACGCTTTTGTTTTACTTTGGATGATATAATATGATGAAATGTGATTATTTTCTAATTTCAATTATGACCCTACCCAACTTTTATCTAAGGAGGAATTCTAGTCTACACTTATTATCCTATCCTTTTGTTGTGGTTCCCTTGAGCGGAGGAGCTCATTCCTCTTTTTACCTTGGGCTCCATCTACTTATTATGATGGGCTCTAACAACTACTTCTTATGGCATGGCAATAGCATCCCAGTAATTTGATCTTGAGGCTGGAGCTAGAGTTCAGGGAGAAGAAAAGGGACTTCATTATTCATCCTCCTCCACATTGTCGCGAGAGAAGGAGGAGGAATAAGGATACCACATCACAAACAAAAGGCTAGACACCAGTCTCTCTTTGCCTCTTTCTCCAGAATATTTATTATATTGTGTGTACCTAATCACAGTTGGAAGAGAAAGATGGTTTGGCATCTTTCCAAAATAATTTTTTTTCTTTGGGTTGGTTTGCTTTAATCGCGGCTATTGTATTATCTGTACGTGGTGTATGTATCATTGAAACTTGAAACATGTGTATGTACATATTTGTAATCCCTTTTTTCATGGCGACGCAACTGATAATGGGATTTCGACATGAGTAAAATAAATGTGAGCCTGGCTCTCCATAAAACCAAATTGTTTCGGCTTTTTGGATGTGTGGGTTTATGCAAAAATTATGCGTGGTGGTTTAAAAACAACAATAGCTTCTTCCATGCTTGTAAACCCAACTTGCATTTATATTGCATACGATTGCATACGAGATGTTGCTCGACCAGCAAGCAGCCAACCCAAACCACATCCAAAACAAGACACTCTCTACCATGAAATCAATAATACAAGCTGAGGTCAGCTCAACAGGATCAAATTTCAGGATGTTTTTTCTTCTTCATTTATTCTAGTAACATGAGATGAAAAGGATGAAAAGAATATATTTGACTTACCGAGAATGATCCAAACGGGCAGTTTTTTGGTGCTTGGGATAATAACGATTTTAATGAACTGTTTGCTCTTTCTCTTCCACTCCATTTCTCTGAATCGACTTGTTTGCTCCATGAATTAAATACGGACGAGAGTAAAATGGAGAAAGCATGACATAATGAAAATGTTGCTCTCCTCCCTCATATGAAAGTAAAAAGCAGGCGAGGGAACGACAATAACGACGATGACTAACGAAGGAAGGGAGGAAGAATGAAGAAAATAAAACTTGTTATTTTTTTAGCCCATCATTAGCCCTTTCCTACACAAATAGGAGAAGTCATTAGTATTTTTCCAGAAATTGTTTTTTCTCTTTGTCTCTCTCCATCTCTATTTCATCCTCTGGCTCGTGTATGGCAAAAGAACGCGTATGAACGAACTTGTTTCCAAAAATCATGATGTATGTTGTTCTGTAAGCTATTGTAAATGTTTCTTTTAGCTTGGATTTGGATTTGTGTGCTGTTGATCTGCCATCAAAAAATGTAAAGAAAAAAAAATGTTGACTTTGTTTCATTTTGTGTTGTTAGATATCTCCCTATCCATTCAACCACTCCATGAAAAGTGTATTAAAATCAGGTGGGTAGTGAAAGGGTATCCAATCATCGACAAAGTAATTTTTTTTGAAGTGATGTGCTGTGTGTGTTGGTGTAAGATGACAGCTGTAGATCAGATCCACGCTGCGTACTCTGATTCATGTTGATGTTTTGATCTACAGGCATTAGCATGGAGAAAGTTGAGCTTGAGATGATCAAGCTGTGGAGGCTTTCACGTTGTGTGAACGAATGAAAAGTGTGGGCACAAAAGAAACATAAATTCAATACTTGGCCCAACCGACTGAGGAGCTAGTGAGTCAAATTGGATTTCTGGTGATGTGATGATGTGTTTTGTATGCAATGGACTTATTTTCCCTGCCACCATGATGATGATAATTGCTGAATAGAATGTGCTACATTTTGTGGCTTGGTTTGGTTTGACTTCTAATAACGCGCACACTTAGTTTTTATGAGATTTCCTTCAGATACTTGCTGATTATGATGATGATGACGATTATGATGTTAATGGAGGCGACTACCAATGGTTATATGCGACGCGATGTGTTAGAATGTTATAATAAAAGTAATGGTGGTGCTGGTGGCAGTGCTTTCTCTCTCCGCCATTGCGTTGGTAATGATAATGACTGACGACAAGCAAGACTCAGCTGGCTCTCCAATGGGTTCCTTGGCTTGGCTTATCTTCTTTGTTAAGTGAGAAATGTGTTGTACTTGACTGCGCGCAATATAAATCTAACTAAAGACTAAGCTAATAGAAGACAGAAGGCAAGTCGAGGAGACAACCAACCAACTAAAATTTTTATAAAGAAAGATGTTACTTATCCAGGAAGAGGAGAAGATGTATATGTAGCACAACAAAAAAGTTTTGATGGTTCCAAGAATTAATAATTGTAGCAAGTTGTTGTATTGTTGTGTGTGTAATGTGATGTTGTAATACTAAAGTATGAGCTTAACGAGCAGACGAGGGAAATGGAAATAAACAAAAAGTATACTTCTGAAAGAGAGGAATGCTATGAAATAGGTATAACAGAGTAGAGATGAAAGGAAAGAGAGGAGAAAGACAGAGAAAAAAAATTAAAAAAAAGGAGGAAGAAAAAAAAGAGTTACTTTTTCTAGTTCTTGTCGACCCGTGCAGGCAGACAGGCCTTGACTTGACTCCTGGATGAAACCACCAAGACTAACGGAATGGACATGGGAGAGAAATTTTATTGCTCGTTGTTTAGCAAAGACTTTCTCCTCCAAAGTCATATTCCCTATATATATACACCATAAACATCTATCCAATTCATAGATACATATTTTTTATTTCTCCTTATCCCTTCTGAAAAAAGGAAGGGTGTAAGCATATATTATTTTCTCCTCTCGCATCACACCACACCATACCAATCTCTAAGAAGTCATATGTTTGGTGCCATACACACTTGTGTGAACTCTTGGAGAGAATGAGCGAGACGACGTTTACAAGCATTCCATAGCATCACCATCACCACCACACACCACCACCAAAATCATTTATATCAGCTCTAACTTTCTCGTAACCCATCAAGGAGCGAGCTTTATTCCTAACAACCAAGCGAGTATGAGATGAGAAGAGGAGGAGGAGGACGACGATGATGAAGATGAAGAACAAAATCTCTCGCTGCTTTGCCTTCTCGTTTGCTCTCCACATGAATGAAGAACAAGTAGTTCTAGACGAGGACGACACGATGAGGAAAACATTGGGATGAATCCATTCTATTCCAATACATGATATGATGATGGGAAAGAAAGTGCTTGACTTTCCAGTCCCTATTTGAACATACAATAGTCATATACTCATACCTAGCTTGCCTTCACCGCTACTTATCAACATTACATGGAGAAGAAGCCAACAAGAAGATTAAACCCCAGGAAAAAAGTTTTTATTCACAAAGTCAGAGAATGAAAGTAGCAACTAGCAAGAAAGTGAAGTAATGTATGCTTTGGAATGCAATACGATCCTCTGTCGTCTTCACATGTTTTCATGATGATCATGATGCTCTTTAAGCAAATGGGTTCACATGGGCTTAGATATTCCCTCCTGAGAAAAAGAGAAGAAAAACAAGAAATACATACTTACTTTCTTTTCTTCAGGGGAATGATATGAAGCTGAGGTAGGATAGACACGGATAGGATGTGTGTCTGAGGTGAACATGCAAACTGTTTTGTGTGTGCAACTTTGCTCACGTCGGTTGGGAGGTTCGTTGACGGCTTGCAGAAAGGAAAGAGAATTTGGTTGAGATTCATATGATTATATAGATTTACACATACATTTATATACATTTAGTGTATCAAATGATTGCTTATATTTTTATGTAGTGCCTAATCGTAAGTTGATGCTCTTTCCTTCTTCCTACAAACATAAACGTAACATTTTATGCATAACTGATGTCTGATTTGGAAGGAGGAAAGCGTGGAGGAGAAAGCAAAAAGATACAAAAAGTGGAGAAAGCAAGTGATGTGATGCAGCATGGAGATGGAGTGTGGTGGTGGGATGATGATGATAATGATGATGGTATGGTAGAAAGAGAGAGAAGGAACAAGCTAGTTTTTTTTTTTGGGAATGGAATATGTGTTGGTGTCGGTAGTCCGAATGAGTTGGTTTGAAACGAGTCGTGTGGTGGACTGAATGGGGGAAAATGATTCGGCTTCCGAACGAGGTTTGCCTCTCAACACCTGACTTGACTGATTCACACAATGGAAGTAGATGAGTAAAAATCCATATACATATATACCTGATTTTATATTTATGTTGTATAATTATATTCCAAAAACAAGAGGATGATAGTTATATGATGATGACTGATGACGATGGAAGCATTCGTAATCAAGCAGCAACTTTGCATGGAATGATGAAGTAGTAAGTTGAATGATAAAGCGATAATGTCTATAATCATTATTTTTATATTAAATGTTACTACTAATCTTTAAAGAATACTACTCATAAACTCCCATATTGCACACTATATTACATTTATTTTACTATTATGATAGGAAAACGCATAGGCACATTCATTAATCCGTATTTTTTGAATATTAGACAAAGCGTATCAAACGTGTAACCAGCGATCCCTTCTGTTGCTTCTGCAACTCACCTCAGGAGAAAGTACAAAAGAATGTTGCGCTACGTCAGATGGGGTTGCTTATAAGTGCGAAACCACGCTACTCCAAAAGAAAACTACCTTTGTCTATTTTACAAGTAACAGCAATAAAAAAAGTAACACTTTTACAAATTCTAAGTAGTCCTCTATAAAATTGTAAAGAATAGAAATAGCTGTAAAATAGACTAAACACGTATAACAATATATAGCTATATTACGCCTTGCATAATCATTATATTTAATTAACAAAGTCATCAAACTTAGCTTGGAATCATTAATAGAAAATGTTTAACACTAAAATACCATTTTACTCGATATATACAAATGTACCTGTGTAAGGCAACGTTTCAGTATAATATTATTTTACAGCTAACTAACCTAATTTACACATTCAAAATATTCAGTTGATTCTTAGACGCATTTGCATTTCCCCCTTAAAAACTATTTTATTCAGATTGTAAAATAACATTGTTCGAACGTAGACTTGATGTAAAATTTCATAAAATACGGTCAGAAACATTAAGAGTACTATTACTTAAACTTAAAACTTGAAATTTTCCACGAGTCCAAAAGTTACTAACAACGTTTACCTTTTAAACTTATCTATACAACGAATCTTATAAATTTGTGAGAAAGAATGGAAAGAAGACATTGTTAATTTTACACATTACTGGAAAAAACCTCACACCTAAAAAGATTCTTCTGAAACATTCCATAAAATGCCCAGCAAAAATTATGAACTATAAAGAACACATTAAAAACTATATAAATTGGGCAGTCCCAATTTTTTAAACCTACTGTTAAAATTCAAATACAAAATGAGACAATAGGAAAAACCTCTTTCTAAAATTCCTACCAGAAACATTGTACTTCAACACTTCACTTTTACATCATAATATCATCACCATCAACTTCCGCGTACAATATTTTGCGCACATGTTTCACTACATCGCACTATAACTTGTTGCTCTTTTTCCTGTGTCTGGCCAGAATTGCGACCTTTTAAACGTCGAGGAGCTCATCTTTATCAAGCTGTGCTTTCAAATGTTCGTTGTCTCTCTCCAAGCGCTGATTAACGGCGCTCAACATTCCACATTTTTTCCTGTGAACAAAAAATCCAAAAAACATGAGTCAGTTTCACTAAGCAACATACTTCTGAAAACATAAGCTTGAGTAAAAATTTGAAAATGACTTAACGTACATCCAAAAATCCCTTTCCTTTGAAAGGGTTATTTTCCATTTGCAAGATTTTGCTGTGCAATTCATTTCTTCAGTTGTGTCTTCATCGTCCGAGCATGATGAAACATCAGCAGCCGCGAAGAAGAGCTTCATTCGTTCAGATTGACCGGCAACGTGTTTGCGACACTCTGGGCACGGTAAACGTAACCTACAAAATAAATGGGAATTAGTTTTATCTATTAAGTACATTAAATTCATGTGGCCCATTAATATTGGATTATTACCTCTGATTCGGATTCCGATACAAATCCTGATACTTGGACAGGAAAGCTAAGTCCAAGCACGATTTGTGGTAGACATGCCCACAAGTAAGTGCTTCCACATGAGATAGGGTTGCCGGTGTAGCATCTTTGCATCTTTTTAGCGGAGGATGTCCTTGTCTTAACTTATTGTTAAGACTTTCCAAAATATCCTTTGATGGCTGAGTCCAAATGGGTTCGCGACAGATCGAACATATCCAATCACATTTGGATGATTTGACTGTAGGAACAAGTTGTGGAAGTGGTGTTGGCGTTGACCTCCTCCGCTTAGCAAAACTCATACTCGAAAGATGCTTAAGTATTTGACTGAACTTTAATTTAAATTTCTTGTATCAGCAAAATTCATGATATTTTTGCACTTTATACTCAATGCACACTCAATGAATTGAAACCGTTGAAATATAAGACAATAATTTTTCTTTTTGATTAGGATAACACACTCTAACTGAAAATTTAAACAATCTGTTGCAGTTAAATGTTCACGAAACCTCCCACGTAAGAAAACTTAAAATTTAAGGTTCATGACACAAAGTCAAAAGATACGGTTTTAAAATTTCACTGTTTGCTATTAGTTATGGCAAATATCTTCTGAAGTTCAGTTAATATATTAATTTTCCTAAGCAAATGTAGCTCTATAATTCCTAGAGTCAATGAATAATTCGTATCGTATTTCAGCAATGCCTGAATTGGTTTACAATGGAAACGAAGAAATGGAACTTTGACAAAAACATAACCTCCGAAGTGCAGATGAAGAAGCTCAAACGCACACTGGCAGCTATTGGGTATCTACATAGGTATATACTTCCAGCAACACTGCTCTACTTAGAAAGACAAAGCTGTTGAGTACAGAAGAAATGTGAGGGTGTTACAGCATGAATGGAAAGGATAATCTATGTATGTTTATTTGTTTGTGTCTTTAAAAAAAGGAGCATGTAATAATGTTGAAAACATCATAAAATACGAATTTCAGAGCATTGTGGTGTGGTGTAAGAAATGAGAGGGAATGCGTTGACATCAAAATGTTAAGCAAGGGTGTTGATTGCTTGACACTTTACTATACATATACATACGTGCACTATTTATACCATTTAGAATATAATAGACTGCGTTGTTTGCGAGTAGCAGTCAATATACTACGTCTGGTTTTCATATTCTTACAAACGAACAAGCATGTATCAATGACCAAGTCTCAAATGGAAATTGCTAAAGGTAATTCCACAAGTGTTTTTCGAGTATGTTACGAGATTTACAAGAAGCATGGTAAAAGTACATAATTAAGCATGGCAAAAATACTTGCAATCATTTTGAACAGTATTAATTTTATAAAACTTATGTAGCCTTGTGCTCTCACTCTTTCAATGTTCTTGTGTTAATTAAATAACTTTAACCCGTATACATTTATGTATGATAACTTGTAACGGGCGGTTGTGAAGTAAACGTACTAAATTCATGATAAATATTTCTTACGGCGACTTTTCACAGTTATGTCAGTCTCCATTGCTTTTTCTATATCGCCTTCATTAAATGTTCTCTTCTTATAACTGTATTATAGCTTCAGTGGCATCTTTGTTCTCTTTGTCTCCGAAGCAATGTTTTAATTTACACATATACAGTAGCAGTGTTCATCATGACTGCATGTAGTTGTTACAGACATAGCTTACATTTTTGTTATAAATTATTGTTCAGATAAGTTTCGAAGTAAGAACTCCAAATCCCTTTTTAGTTTATTGCTCTTCTTCAGAATAAGCCGGGAGTTCAAACAACAAGTCACTATATTCAATCCACCTAAAACCACTCTGGATATTTGTGTGTTTGTGCATAAAAGTGGATTCAAGGGACATATATATAAATACATATATGCGTTAGCGACTTTTATGTGAGGAAAGATTTACCTTGTTCAAGTAATACCCTTATATATACAACTGGGTCTTGAGATTGAAAAATAATTCTTCGGGATAACATTTACGTCAAAAACTAGCTGCTGAACGAGAGAACATTTTATTGCTTCCCCATCATTGCAACTGCAGTCTCAAAACTCATAAACTCTCAATTGGTCATGTGAAGTTTTTACGTTTCAGTTCCAAATGAATTAGTTTTTATTAGAGGGACAAGAGAGCCCAAAGTTGTAGGAGGGTGCAAATAGGAGGTAAAGTGTAAAGTTAAATTGACTGTGTTAAAAAACCAACTTATATGAAGAACACACTCACAACAGGTCTTTTTTTGGAAAATGTCAAGAAAGCTTCTCCGTTCAGCTTTAGTACAATATCTCCATTTGAACCATCACACAATGGAAAAGAAGGAACAAGAGTACACATTCATTCAACACATTCATGTGATTGATTTGATCTGAGAGCTAAGTTCATGCATTCTATATAAAAAATGTTGCAGTAACTCGGCTTGGTATGAAGAAAAATATTACATGCTGTCTATGACTCTAAGTTTATATGAAGTTTTACCCAGCACACAGACAGAATAAGTAGGTAAGGTGGATAATATATAATATTCCAGCATTTGAAAGTTTGTTTTATTCTATATAGTAGAATCCAGATCGCATTTGCTTAAATTTGAATATATATAATGCACACCTAACTAATAACCAGCAAATAATTCTAAAGTTGCTTATGGATTACACGTAAAGGCAAAGTAAAAGAGGACAAGGGCATGTTGCGACAGATTATAACCTTTTTTAAAGGAATTACGATGCTCCATCCTAGAATACCCCTTTTCATTTCTCATATTCTGGCATGCACAAGGAATCCACTTTTTTCTCAACAAGTCTTCCCATACATATGAAAATATTCATATATATAAGGTATGTTAAACAATTATAAGACCACCTTGTGATAGTTTGCCACGCGATAACAACACATGCTTGAAACGGGATTTATGTTGCATTGCAATGAAGGGTCCTTAATGCCCTTAGAACCCAAGTTTTAGCTTCTGCGACCCACCGGTTGTTGAGCTGCAGCTTAATCTTTAACAAGTGCCAATTTTGACTGTTAAACAATTATAAGACCACCTAAATTCATTGCCTCCCAGCGCCAGCCAAAACAAGAAATATTTCATTTTTTTGTTTTATTAGTCAGAGTATATATAATGCTTTATAGTTTCTGTAAAAAAATCAATACATATCGCTGATCTATGGGCTAGGTGGGATTGATGCGCCATTATTTGGAAATCAGCAACATTTTTTATTTTTAGGACAGTTGAGCTTACAAAATTTGAATGCATTACAACCAATACGCTCCAAATGTGTCTTAAAATATTCTGCACTTACTTATGTTCATAGTGGATAGTTTTTAACTGAATATACAAATTCTTTGATATTCTATGCTCTGCAAATTAAACTCTTTCATTTATGGTAAAATGACAAAAGTCGTAATTCTGGCCGTAAACGAGGGTTTACACCATCCACTTGCTTACATTTTTTCATCTTATCATATCAAAGTACTTCCTAACCATTAGGGGCGCCATTTTAAGTAGAAATCAGTCGCAGGTATGCACGCCCATTGTATCTACAAGTTCCTTCATTTTGCTATACTCTACCAAAAAACAGCAGCAGTAGTTGTTTTTTCAGACGAACAAAACAATTACACCTACCCACTTCAAATGTAAAAAAAACATTTTAAAAACATAAGAAACATAATTTTAAAACAATATTTCTACCAAAAGTACGCTGATCCCACCCTACATTTAAAGCTCAGAAGTACGCCATTGACTTTATTGGATTGGGCCAATAGTCACAACTTTAGGTTACTTGCATGTACAATGTGCGTGCAGTCCCGCGATTGATTTTTACACATAACGACGCCCTTAATGGTTGAAAAGTTAACTGCTATGATAAGCTGAAAAAATTTAAGCAGGTGGGTTGTGTAAACGCTCGTTTATGGCCAGAATTACGATTTTTGTCATTTTACCATAAATGAAAGAGTTTAATTTGCAGGGTATAGAAATTTTATATTGGGTTAAAAAGTACTCATTATGAACATAAGTGAGTGTAGAGTACTTTGGGACACATTTGGGGTATTCTGGTTGTAATGCAGCCAAATTTTGTAAGCTTAACTGTCCTAAAACTTAAAAATGTTGCTGAATCTCAAGCAATGGCCTGTCACTACCACCCAGCCCATAGATTTGCTACATAAATAAGATTTTTTAAAGAAATTACAAAGCATTAAATGTATTCTAACTCATTAAAACACAATTTTACCATTTGGGGTGGCACTGGGAGGCAAACCATTTAGGTGGTCTTATAATTGTTTAACAGTCAAAATTGGCACTTGCTAAAGATTAAGCTGCAGCTCAACAACCGGTGGGTCACAGAAGCAAAAACTTGGGATCTAAGGGTATTAAGGACCCTTCATTGCAATGCAACAAAAATCCCGTTTCAAACATGTGTTGTTATCGCGTGGCAAAATATCACAAGGTGGTCTTATAATTGTTTAACATACCTTATATATATATATATATATATATATATTAATTAAGGAACAAAAGATTAGAAACACAAATTTATACGGACTGTTTCTCATTACCCCTGAGATGAGGAGAGAAGCTCATTTAATATTTTCTTCATATTTATGCATACCTACATCAATACATCCAACTACACATTCACAATATTACATTCAGTGTTTACAATAACGTATTTCTTAAATGCTAACCGAACTACAGAGAAAACATTATAATCAGTAAGACATGTACAAATTAAAAGTTTCGTCTACAAGCTTACATGCTTTAAATTGTAATTGAATTCATACACTTCTTGAAACCCATCATTTTCAAACCTTTATAACTGTGAAGGACGGCCCTCGGATATATATATAGTTATATTGTAAATTGTACTGCTAACCATTTCAACAAAAACATGAGCTAATCTACTTTTTTAATGTCACACATTCACATTTCAAAATAAGTTAATAAATAATTATTCCACTCACATTCAAAAAAAACTAAATAATCAATTGATTCAACTAACCCACCTGCGTAAACTATCTACTTGGTTGTATCAAATATTTAGTACAATTTTAGAATTTTCTCAATATTTCCTAATATAAGTACATACGTAATAATTACTTACTACAACGTTTCAAAGCCAAATAACAGTAATATAATTCGTATTTAACTTACATAGCCTCTCATTCAAATCATTTTATAGAATTTTACTCAATTGATTGGTTGTCACATCCCGACCATCCATAATCAATTCATTCATACCGTTATATTTCTAAGTCAACTACAGAATCGAATTTCTATTTAAATCAAAATTACTATTTTAAAACCACCAACCTACCTCCATCAAAACTGTGGACTCAACTGTCTCAAATATGTAATACAATATTACATTTTACTTACCAAGTCGGAAAAAATGTGTTATTAATCTAATTTAAATCCTTCCAAACCAAAGTAACCAAACCTAGTTCTATTTTAGCACAACTCCCCATTCAAAGCAATTTCATAAAACTTACAAAACTTTGACTTAGTTTTAAATCCGTACATGGGTTATAATATACATCATTAAAAATTGCTTTTAAAACAATACAGGAGCAGTGCAAAGTAGAACAAAGGTTAAAGCATCGAAAAGAGAAGGAATACATGCATAAATGAGCATACACACAAGTTTATGATAATTAGTCATCATTAGTTATATCTAAAATTAAGGTACACATGTCGATGCCACTTAACGAAAATGAAAGTTAGTCCGCGGATCATCAATATTAGGTACAGTTCCTATATTGTTTGTTCCAATTTCCTGTCCTTCACTAAAATTAACAAAGCATATTATCCAAGTGTCAAAACTTTGGCACAACTTTATGTGAAGTTATTTAAAACACATCTTGATTTTGATAGCATGGCATATGCTTACTCCCTTCCATTTACTCCATTGGCATCAGCGTTCCTGATGCTATAAATGGGCATGAAACTCCCATCTTCCTGTCTTAAGTAAGTTGTCTGCCTAGCGCGTAGAGTATGGGGATCAAAGCAATCTGTTCGGTTGCAACGTCTCATGTTCGTCCCAAAACAATCTGGGCAACTAAAGTTGAATTCGACTCGTAGTGGTGGAGGAGGTGGTGGTTGCATCTCCATCCGTCCTGAATGATCCTATTTAAAGTAATTGAAGTGAAAAAAAGTATGGCTGAAAGTGAAAGTTTGCACAGTATAACCACATAAATCTCCAAAAAATATGAACACCGAGAATAAAGAAGCCATCGATTATTGTTGCTCACCAGAAAATGAAAAAATCACTGCGAAAGGAAGACAATAGTAATATTTTTATAAAAGCTTTATGCATACAAATCTCTGATTTGAAATCTGCTCCCCAAGCAACTAAAATTACAGCAGGGAAGTCTAGAAGCACATTGACCTTTTCATGCTTGAATAGTAGATCACGTCTTCAAACTCCATTACAAGAGAAGTGTGTTAGGGAAAGAAACAAAGATTCGTAACGAGATTGCACAAGGTATAATGTGAAAATGAAAATAATATGGATGATTAAATATACTTAACTGTCACTCTACTGTATCAACTCTCTACTAAAATTTTAAATTTTGCTTAATATTTCTTCATAAAAGTCTGTAATAATATTAAAACACAACTTTCATTGGCCTACTAACCATATATAATTCTCATTTAGCTTACCGGAGCAGTCTCATACAAATTTACAAGCTGAAGTACTTTTAAATCCGTACAAGGTGTATGATTACATCACTAAAAACTGCTTTTAACCCAATGCATCATGAATAGTACAATAAAGACTAAAGCTTAAGATGAAAGTCAGACATACTAATTTATGATAACTGTTGGCCTACTTAAAAGATTCAGTTAGAAGAAGAGTCATTCTGAAAACAGTCAAATCTGCCAGTCAATTAATGTCTATTACCACAATATCATCATTACTCACAAGTGAAACATCATGTGAAGCTCCATGTTCCCCTACAGCGTTGCTTCCATTTCCGTTTCCCTCCAATCTTTCCCTGGAATTAGCAAAGCATCCAAATAATAAACTTTTCTCACAAGTTCATGTCACTTACAATATGTAAAGTTAAATTAATTTATCAGCTTGTACCTAGCATTTCCGGTGGCATAAGGGATTCGCTGGTTCCCCCCATTTTGGTTCCCTCTGGTGGAAGTCCCGTTTCCATTATTCAATCCACCTCTCTCTAATTTTAAAGCTTCATTTTCAGCTGCTAATTGTAAATTAGCTTTCTCCAACCCCAAAATTTTTGTTGAATTTTCTTTAATAGTTGCCATTAACGCCTGATTTGAAGTCTCTGCTTTTTGCTTTTCTGTCTCTAATAAGTTTTTACTTGCCTCCAAAGACCTTATTACACTTCTAAGGGTAAATAAAAAAGGCAAACAAGGGTTATTCTAATCAACCAAATAATTCCTATGCAAAGAAAACTTTTTTAAAAATTAAAAAGAAATTTACCTAAAGACATCAATGCGCGCTGTCTTCCAACGAGACTTCTCGGTGCAATCCCTTCGCCTACATTGCTTCCCTGAGTTCCTTCCAAGGGGTGCATCCGGTTTTTTTAATTGCACCTTCAGGGGAATCCGGTCGTCTACGGATTGAAGTGGTTTCTTACAGACCAGACAAATCAGAAGACAGTTTCCAAAAAAAATAAATAGAGATTTTTATCTGCATGCTTCTTTAAATTTTGATGAGTATATAGCTTTTGTATAAAATTAAATTATTACAAACTTACTTGTCTTTGTGCATTTGTTTCGCAAACCAGACGTCAAGGCACGCTTGATGGAAGACATGTCCACACTTCAGCGCTTGCAAATTTTCGAGCAGAGGTTCCGAACAAACCCCACACTCGTTAACCGCGTCAGCCGATTCTTCTGCTGTAGGAGCAGATGGTGCTGGTGGTGGAGGTTGCGCTGGCATCATCTTTTTCCGTTTAGCACTCATTTTAGAATACACAGAAATAACCACCTCGGAAACAAGATAAAAATTTTTAAAAAACCGAACACAAAGAAATATGGCGATGGTGAAATTATGATGTGGCAGCTCTATTGATTCACAACTCCAAAGGACTTGAAACGATGACGGCTTCTGTATAAGAACAAGCTACTAGATGAGACAACGAGGATGATTATACCATATATTTCCCATTTATATTCATGTATCAACTACATCTTTGCCGTATTTCAACTATAGCTAAAATTATGTTCCTGATGCATGTGCAATATGTTTAAAGAAATAGACAAGGAAGAATTGAGGTGTAGATTGATACCAATCTCGTGTGTATATGTAGTACAGTCCGAATCAAGGCATATGTAGGTGCAAATTCAATTGATGCACAATGACAAGAACTGTTTCATTCTGTTCGATACCTCCCATCTTGATAAAATAGCGATTGATTATGGTAGAGTTAGGTAGACGAAGTAGAAGCTGTCCCAATACACATAATATACTGTATTCAATGATGTAGATAGATTTTTTTTCAATTCTTTTCATTTTTATACACTGAAGGATGTAGAGGTATCAATATTATACTGATTAAAACAAGTACGTGAATAAAAAGAGTCACTCGTAGCCCAACCCACTCAAGTTTACATGCCTATTCAATAAGCTAATTAATCGGACCATACTCCACGGACCATGCTTGTTAACATAGTATGTGTATGCATAATATAAGCTTGTCTTGTGCAGGTGAAAAAGAAGATTAAGAAGCTACCATACATTAAACTGGCGTTCAGCCATTTTCTTCCTATAAACATCTCTTCACCATATACTCTTCCTCTTTTTCCCAAACCAATAAATATCATTGGATTCCATATCCAAGCGAATAGTGCAAACGGAAGGTGTTGGTGCCGAAAACTCGTGCGCATAGCATGGCAAGACATAGCATCATCAACAGGTATTGTATAAGGCCACCTACTTAATTTGTCTATCCTCACATTATCCTCCATTTTTACTTCTTATACTCGAATGAAACACCTTTTAGGAGACGCATATAAAGATTTTGTACTTGTATAAACTAATGTACATGCATATACAGCTAAGGAAATAATGCGAGCTGCCTGCTGCAATTGTCATCTGAATTTACTTAAAATAGATGCTTGGGTAAAATCTCTTGAAAAGTTGAGTTGTATCTTTGTCTCCTCGAGATTTTCATTATTATGGATGATAATAAAAAAGATGTGGGACAAAGGAAGGAACACAACATAATATATTGAAGGCAAATGCAGCAAGTAAAATTTTACAGATATCCCCATAATGCACGTTGCAAACTAGAGTCTTACAATGCCCCACTAAGTAAAAAGCTTGCAATATCAAGTCGATAAGATACTATATCTAGGTATACCACTATCATTGGTCTCATATCATAAACTATACAGACATAAACTTGGGAGTCTTTAGAGAGATCATAGTTGTATAAGGAAAATGATCTTTAGTAAATATATACTCAGACCAACAGTCGGAATCTTCAAAACAAATTATGCTGTACAAAGGTTTTTAGCTGAGAATGGATTTTGACACCATTTCATTCTTTTTCTACAGGACTGAAAATATTGACATCTTAAAATAGCGCTTTAGGGACATTGTACCTCATACATGCCTGTTGCTCTGAATCTTAGAACCCGGTTGTTTTTTATTGCAATCAACCCGCATGAGTTGGAAGGGATGAAATTCTAAGAATAAGAAAGCTGAAGATCCTTTGGTGACTCTTTTTGATGCTAAGTGGAAACACTACCTTGCATACACAACTGACACTGTAGCAGTCAAAATTTATTTTTAAGAAGAGGTCAAATTAAGAAAAATAACCATTTGACAATTTATTGCTCATGGAGGTGAAGGCCAAGAAATGGGTTGGGACTCAACCAGGAGTTACTGCTTTTCCAGCTTTTCAGTCCTTGCGGTCTTCAGTTGGGTTTGGGAGGGGACTTTGTCTTGACTTTGTTCTAGCAATAAACATGTTCCTAGTTTGAGGAATAAAATTAAGATTGCCCAAGCATACATATATGTAACAAAAATTAATATGCACATATGGTACTTTCCAATATCCAATGCAACAAGTTGGATTTTACTAAATTATTATATCCTTGAACTTTTCTTTTATGACTTGTTTACTAGTTGTGTCATTTCCCTGCCATTGGAAAACTTCTCTAAACGTCTGCACTCCAAAAAAACATGTTCTAAAATTGAGTTGGTTAGTAATATTTACGCCAAAGGTTCTCCTTCGGCTTCTGATGCAATAAATCTTTTATGATTTCTCCTCCTCAGCAGCACGAGGATCTAAATGTTCCTTCTCTATGTGATGTGTGGCTGAGTCTAAAATAAAGTGAGCATGTGAATATTCCAAGGAGACAAATACATTACATGGGAAAGCAATCTATAGTAAGCTCAAACCCCCCAAATCCCCATAAAGGTTCAAGGGTTGAGCTTCAGTAGGTCATGAAAATTTGTTTTCATGTAAGAATATTCTAGTCAAAAGTTGCATAAGGCTGAAGTTACATGTATCGGTTGAAAAATAAAAATTTAAAAGTCAACCATTTAAAAAGGACACACTCACAAACCATGTCTTACATGAATATTAAGTGTAAAATGTGAGTGGACTAAAAGTTCGGCTTTTGATTTGAACGTCTCTGGCTCTCAACATCTACGCAACAATGGGAAAAAGTGAAAGATAAGAAAAAGTAGGTGAGACTCACCGAGTGTTCACTCTGCCTGGAATGAAGGAAAAAGAAACTGGCAAAACTTGGTAAGGGATACAAAAGCATTTACAAAAACACGCCACCTTCTTATATATCATAGTAAAGTACTAAAATATAAGAGGATTCTGGCTACTTCCTTTCATCTTTTATATCTCGGCATATATCTTCCCTTCTATTTTTCTTGCCACATACTAGCTTGCTTTAAATCAACGGTTGTAAACCAGTTACAGGAGGAAAATTAAGAGAGTGAATGATATTCTATAATTAAAAAATGTAACGATGTGGAGAATTGAATCTGAATTCATACATACTTACACAATAATATGTAATCGCAATATATTTTTGGGTACTAGGCCTGTATTGGCACCTTTATTAGACAAATGTAAGCATTTTCTAATATAAGATAGATCTGCAGGGAAACCAACATTGCCTTTTTTACATTTAAAAAAAATGAAGTGTACGTAATACTTTTAGGACGCTAAAAGTAATTCTAATTTAACTTGATGCACTCAAGACAAGAAAAATGATTGTTGTAAAGTTAACATTGTAAGTGTGGGTTTTAAAAATTTGATGGTAAACACGTAGTCACAATTTCTTGACGTCTTCAAGGCTGTCAGTTAAACATGATCCCAACATCAGGCGTGATTGATTATTGAAGTCGTTTGTCAACTGGACGGGTACAACTGGGACACTTCAGAATGCACTTTCTAAAAAATAAATGAAAATTATTTTATTCCTGTGACTTGCAAAATTATTGTAAGTAATAAAATACATCTAGGCTCCAGTTAACTTACCCGTCTTTGCTCCTTAGCCTGGTAAACCACTCATTCAAGCATGCGGTATGGAAAAAGTGACCACACGATAAGAATTGGACATCGGCAACCATCGCTCTCGTAAGTGGAGAGTGAGCACCTGCATTTCGTCCACTGGCACGTGAGTTACGTCCGGCCGGTTCTTTTTTGTACATGACGAAGAAGCAAATTGCGCACTCGTTCTTCCGGTCCTCCGGGCTATCTTCTCTGGGAGCAGGTGGTGGTGATGGAGGCATCATCTTCCTCCGTTTGGCACCACTCATACTTTGAAGGCTTTTAAGCACTTGGAGCTAAAACAAAAAAATGTCTACTTAAAATAGAATTTTACAGAGTGCATAATTAGACACCTCCAAAACAAAATGAACAAAAAGAAATCAAAAGGCTCACTACTATAGATCACTAAAAAATAAAACCTCACCTCTTGAAAAGATGAAAGCGTGTGTGGAAGGCAAGCCTTACTGGAACTATATGGTTTGCTGGATTTCTTTCTATTGGAGAAAGTATATAGAGAGGAAGACAAAGATGCGAATTGGGATGCAAATGTAGTGAGAAAGGGTTTGTAAAGATTAAATATGGTGATGACTTGAAGGCAATATAATATAATAGTGTGTTGATCCACAAATCCAAAAAATCAAGGCTCTGTGTTGACGTGGGCTAGAGTACAGTTGCACGGAGGTGTATTCCTTTCTTATATTCACATACCAGCTATGCAGCTACAGGCATCATTTGTTGCATGACGTATGATTTGTGCGAATTATAAATTTGCGACTGGGCCTGGGGTATACTGGAATGCAGATTGGGACAAAAATGAGCAATTATGTAAACAAATTACTTTGTGTACCGCATCAGGAAATAGTTAGTTGAGTAACGTAACAAACGGTTACTTCAGATTTATGGTGATAACATCGACAACAGATGATCATAAAAATAAAAATAATGAAAACTGTATCGATAACAAGTGGTGAAAAGTTCAACTCTGTATATAGGTACCTATAAAGACGCTAAAAAAGTACAGTCTCACAATACCCCAATCACAAGGCCTAAAAAGCTTACTACAAAGTTACTATATAAAGTTATATCCCAATCATTGTTCTTACAGCATCAGCTATGCAGACGTAATTTTGAGAGTCAGTACCTACTTCAGTACATACATACTGACACCAACAGTCGGAATCTTCAAAAAAAAAATTTGAGGTACAAGGGTTTTCAGTTGAGAATGGATTCTGACACCATTTCATTCTTTTTCTTTAGTATTGAAAGCATTGACATCTTAAATTAGCTTTAGGGACATTGTACCTAATTCATGCATGATGATCTGCATCTTAGTAAATACGGTTGTTATTGCACTCAACTTGCATGAATTGGAAGGGATGAAATTCTAAAAATAAGAAACCTGAAGATCCCTTGGTGCTTCTTTTTGATGCAAAGTTGAAACAATACCTTGCATGCACAACTGACACTGTAGCAGTCGAAATATATTTTTAAGAAGAGTTCAAAGTAAGAAAAATAACCATTTGACAATTTATCGCTCATGGGGGTGAAGGTCAAAAATGAGTTGAAACTCAACCAGGAGTAACTACTTTTCCAGCTTTTCAATCTTTGCGGTCTTCAGTTGGGTTTGGAATGGGACTTTGTCTTTACTTTTGTTCTGGGCAAAACAATTCTAGTTTGAGCAATAAAATTGAGGTTGCCCAAGAATATATGTAATAAAAATTAATATGCACATATGACACTATCCAATGCAACAGGCAGCATCATATATATCCTAATATCTTTGAGTAGTTTATTTTATGGCTATATTTACCAGTAGTGTCATTCCCCTGTAGGATGAAAACCTTGTGAGAGCTTATGCATCCCAAAAACTATGTTTTAACATTTAGCTGGTCAATAGTATATACTCCAAAGGTTCTGCATTAGCTTCTGATTCTGTAAATACTTTATGATTTCTCCTCCTCTGCATGCAAGTAAGCTCAAAAACTCGTAAAAAACAAGGGTTGGGTTTCAATGTGACATAAATTAGTTTTGGTGTAAGGAGAGTGAAGTCAAAAGTTGGAGAAGGGTCCAGACAAAGAGCTCAACTGTGAAGTCAACTAATCGTTTTAAAATGAATAATCTAGAACACATGTACAAAGCACATGTTTTACATGAAGATTGTGTGTAAACCAAGAGCAAAAAAGGTTCGGTTTCCGATCTAAACGAGGCTTCAACACCTACACAACAGAAAGAAAAGAAAGGACGAGAGTTGACATGTACACAAGACAATGAACAAGTGTTTTCTGATATGATACTTATCTAGCCTCAAATTAGTGCGATAGGAAAGAGCGATACAAAAAACAATCTTGTAGTAATAATTCTGCATGGAATGAGCTAAATGGCAAAACATGTCAAATATTGGTATTACTAACAAAGTTTATTTGTATTTACACACGACATAACAAACAAAGGAGTAAACAGTAACCTCTCAATTATGTTAATAAAGAAGTATGGGATAACTAATTATCTGCTGTGTCAAATGTGGTTACAAAACCATGTACAAATCTAAAAATATCCAATATTCTTAAATATTCATTATAGTAAATGTGTTATAAGCTACTTCAAATACACACACAACTACATTACATTACAACCATATCTAGTAAACAAAAACTAATTCTCATTACACTTCTCCAAATTCAGAAACGTTTACTATTTCTTCTAAACTTCCTATTGATATATTTTTAAGCCTGTTTTAAAATTGTCGTAGTACACATGTAGTTACAAATCCTCGTCATCTTCGTCATCAAGAAACTCCGATAACTTTTTTCGCCAATTTGCTTGTGCCTAAAAATAGTTAAAAATGGTATCCAAATGTCAAACCTTTCTCACGACTTTACATACATGAATGTTAGAACATAGACAGAGACTAAGAAGTGTTATTCAAATGAACCTAACGCTTTAATTGATAAGAAACTAAAAAAATAAAAACTTTTAAGGCAAGAGCTTACTCTAATGAGTTAATTTTCCGAGCTTCCACTTTTTCGAGCATCAGTGCACTCCTTTTGCTTGCATGCGCTCTCTGAGTCAGTGGTGGTGGTAGTTGCAGCTGGCTTTTGAAAAGTGAATCTCAATCTGACCCGATCCTTTGGTAAATTAACGGGGCATCTACAGGTTACACAACACATCCTGCCAATACTAAAAAAATGAAGCAAGATTATTTTAGTCCTTTGACCTAAAGAAGTAATGCTAGTAAAAATGAGTTTATAATAGCTAAAGAATGCTAAGAAAGAAGTTTCTGTTAACTTACTTAGATTTGCTCTGTACTGTGGCAAACCAGTAGTCAATGCACAGCTCGTGGAAAACGTGTCCGCAGGGTAGAGATTGGAAATCTGTACCAATCGCTTTCCTTGACGGTGGAGCAACCCAATACGGAGATATACGGGGGGTGCTTGGTTTTGGGACAGGTTCCACTGCACGCTTAGGTACATAATAAGGCGAGTCCTCACCTAGCTTCATGGAACAAATTCCACAAATAGGCACGTTCACCTCCGAACTGTTTGCCTTGCTGGCAGGAACAGGAGGTGGTGGTGGCACCGGATTCATCTTCTTACGTTTTGCACTCATCGTGGTTGGAGGATTCTGAAAGAATTTGAGACAAAAAAATAAAACTTTTTTAACAGATAAAAGCTTGGATATTGCACATACACTCCCAAAAAGTTGTTCAGATCAGGAATAACTCAACAAATATATAAACACACTAGTTTCTGTGCCTTACCATGCAATATATCACTGAGAAAGAAGGGAAAATGAATTAAATTCGATTTTAGTAAAATATTTTACGATAAAAAAAATCTCCCAGGTCACAAAAGTATGCCTAAGCCTATTAGTAAGCGCAGAGTCACACTGCCATATCAGCTAGATCTCGTCTTCAAAGTCCAGTATATGGTAAGGTATTTAGAGCAAATTACAAAGATGTGAAACGAGAAAAAAAACGTTGAAGTAACATAGGATATTATGTGGTCGGTAGGAATGAATCTTCCATATCATGTGAGTATTTACGTGAAATCAAAATGACGAAAAGCTCAACATGTGTGTATCTCCTTATGAGGGTAAAGTGGACAAGAAAGATGTCCACAAAATGTACTTTGTGTCCGTATTTATACCGTAGTTATACTCCAAGTACAGTTACAGTTGGGTTTGTATTGTGTGCAAAATATGTATACTAGATGGAACTAGTCTGTAGATTATAGCATAATCATATGCATAATATGTTGTAGTAGAGTTGGGTCGGTGGTTGTTTGCAGAATCCTTTGTTGTAGAGTGGGCTTACTGTAGAAAATCGTTTGTAGAATAGACGATTAGTCCACTTGGGTTTGCAGTAGAAAAACTCGCAATGGAAAGGAACAACAATAGAAGAAACCAATGGTAGGAAATTTATGAGAAGTTGAATATACTTTAGAAATGGCTTGAATTGTATGCGTCTAGCTCCTTGCTTATGCTTAGAGTTGGAGAGGTTTTGAGAATAGCTTTATTATTTGTTTGAGTAGTGCACGAACTTATAAAACTTATAATGTTCAAACTCATAATGCATAAACTTTTGGATTACATAAACTCATAATGTAGAAACTATGTATTAGATTTGTATTAGTAATGTCAAGTATTATAATAAATTTGTATTTTAACTAAAATCTCCTGGCCAAATAACGAAGTGCAATACTATATTACACAATATATTTAATTTGAATTTAAATTTTTGCCACAAACCATAGCCAAATTTTATATTGCCATACTAAATCGCAGATAAATTATAATTTAAATGTATTTATTCAAAGACCGCTGAATATTGCATGCGCGCTTGATGCACCAATGCTCTCGTCATTAGAGTATATAAACCCGACAACAGCTGTAAAGAACCGACACCCTTATGCACTTTAACTTAATTTCGAAAATTTTGATTGATTAAAAATTAAGACATTTCGACCTTTAATTAATTCGACCATTAAGACATTAGGTCATTCTGAGGTCATTGTAAAACTTTTAAAACAGCATGACTGAATTCCTCTCAGCAAATAGAACCATTTTGATGCATCGCACTCTATACTTTGCTATTTAGAAATATTTGATCTTATCTTTGACTTGGTTATCAATAACCGATAACACCCATCTCGCTTTCCAGGGAAGGGGTTGACCTCAGGTATCGTTTACCAAAAAGAATTTTCGAAATTTCTCAACCGTGTTGCCGCTATCGTGCTCAAAGACAGACGGACAGACAGACACCATCTGTGAAAATAAGAACCTACCCCCTTTTGCAAGGGGTACCGGTTAGCAAGTATCAGAGGATGCTACTAAAAAAATATTTCTGCTTTTCCTGAAAAATATTTCGGAAGTACATCTGCTCCGGTATCTTGGACGAACTGAGAGTGTATGAGAATTGAGCATTCTTACTGTGCAGAAACATTTGCATGGATGACTTGTATGAGTTCACTCAGTTTCCGTAATCATGCAAGTTAAAGTTTTAGAAGTTACCTACTTCTATATCCTTCACTACCAATGCAGATTATATTTTGAACAACAGTACAGAAAATGACACATTGATCCAATCATTTTTTTTGAACAAGCGGGTAAAGTAATGAACTATTGATTGTATTGATCAGGGTTCAAAACCTAAATAAATTGTAATTCTGTAACATATAGTTTCTACTAAATGCCCAATATGCACTTTCGACTTATTGACTTTCTGTACCACTTTTGAGTAGACTAATCATCCATTCTACAAACGATTTTCTACAGTACGCCCGCTCTACTACAAAGGATTCTGCAAACAACCACGCTCTCAGTAGAGTTCATAGTCTGTGTAAATTACATCAACATCATCAGCAGAGTTGTGTATCAATAAGAACTTTTTTGTCAGTTGTGTATCTCCCATTTCAATTGCTCAATAATATGAAATATATGACTGATTGAGGGGGAAAGGACCCTACTACATACATATTCCATGTCGTAGTTCGTCTCTCCTCATTTCATTTCAATACATTAAAGGACGACTGGTACATCTTTGAGGGACCGGCCTTGTCGAAACATCAAAACTAAGTGCATACCTACTCCCGAGAAAACGATGAGAATAAAAGAGGATGCTTCAATACCCACTGCAGCTTGCAAGACAAAGACCATCGAATAAAATAATGAACTAATCATAATGTGTCTAGGCCGGTTCCCCTTTTTTCACTTTCCCCTTTGAGGTAAGTTTCCCCTTTAGGGTGTTTCCCCTTTGTCTAGTTTCCTCTTTAGGACGTTTCCCCTTTGGTTAGTTTTCCCTTTTGACAGTTTTCCCTTTGGTTAGTTTCCCCTTGAAAAGTTTCCCCTTTGATAAGTTTCCCCTTTGGTTAGTTTCCCCTTCAGTATTTTATACCTCAGAACACCTTTGTAAGTCGTCAATACGAACATGATGATGATGATATGTTGTCAAGTTCATGAATTAACTAAGTGAAATCTGTAGTAAAATGCCAATAAAGTTACAAGTTAAGTAAAGTTGAACAAGTAAAGCAATACAAATAAAGTTGAAACAAAAGAAGGTCAAATGCATGAATCGTGTAATCTGTTGTTGTTTTTTCGAAAGAGAAACACTAATATTTATGAAATTGCGTTTTTAATCCTATTTAATCAGCTAATCACACACCCTTAAAATATTGGAGTGCTGATTAGCACTCATTTTAAAAATTATTCCCCAAAAATCACAAAATTAAGTTATAAATTTTGAATACACACAATAATTTGTAACTTTATTTAGGTATTTTTAGTGAAGTTATTAAAATTTTAACCTTTACCATTTATTTCAAATTCAATTTCGAATAAATACAACCTTTAAAATTCATTTTCTCAATTTTGCAAGGATGAAAAAATTCTAATTATCGTCTAGATTCATAAACATTTTTAATTTCTTGGCCACTTAAGTATGGCTAAAAAATATCTACTTTAGACGAGTGCTAATTAGCACGCTGATCCTTGACTGACATTTCTATACCTCTTGCTTATGAGTAATGTGTATTTAAGCATTACATATATTCAGAGATGTTAGTAATTCAAATTACTGTAATATAATTTGTAATTTGTAATTTTGGTATGCTGGGGGTTACATAGTAATTTGTAATTTGTAATTTTGGTATGCTTGGACTTACAAAGTAATTTGTAATTTTTGCATGGACGAATGTAATTTTAACATCTCAACATATCATCATCATCATGTTCGTATTGACGACTTACAAAGGTGTCCTGAGTTATAAAATACTGAAGGGGAAACTTTCCAAAGGGGAAACTGTCAAAAGGGAAAACTAACCAAAGGGGAAACTTTTCAAGGGGAAACTAACCAAAGAGGAAACTGTCAAAAGGGAAAACTAACCAAAGGGGAAACGTCCTAAAGAGGAAACTAGACAAAGGGGAAACGCCCTAAAGGGGAAACTAACCTCAAAGGGGAAAGTGAAAAAAGGGGAACCGGCCTGCTACGAATCATAATCATAAGTACTTTACCAACCAATATAATATGTATGAGTAAGATCGTGGTGGGCTCGTTTTAAGATAGTGGATGCTGGGTATGGTACTCTACAATACATTACATTGTTCACTACTATCACAACTCGATCAAGCATAACAGGTTGATGTGTGTTTCGTGAAGAAGAAGAAGGAGACGAAAAATAGCTACCGTATATTACACGTGCATTTGGACCGGCTTTACATTTCTTCCTGTGCTTACCCACAATAGGAAATATCGTTAGATTCTCTATCAAAGCGACTGATGCGGACGGAAGGTGATCGTGACGAAAAGCAGGCATGGCATGGCATAAAATGACATCACCAAGAAATCTTTTCAGCTACCTACTTAAATTTCTTGCGTCAGATATGTGTGCATAAGTACATATAAACCAAGTGTGACGTGACAATGAGCTTCCCTCTTTCTTACCACCGGATTCTCATATACTTACATGATATCATTGCCTTTTACTTTACTTATAACAAATTAAAGCTGGTCCTAATATATGCATATTATACTTATACGTAAAAAATGTGCATGAACATATCATACAGCAAATGGAAAGAATGCATGCTCACCGTGATACCCACTGCGATCCATTTGTTGTGGATGGCTGGTTGATAAAAAAGCTCATAAGTATTATTTCTTGATGAAAATTCTATATGCATAAACAATATGTATTGTGGTATATTTGATGCCACGTAATTACTTACATATACATACATATACTCTGTATATTATAGCTTACACTCCGGTTGAAATGCTATTCTTGATGAAATACGAAGGAAAGGTGATCTATTGACACCCATACTCCTTTACGCTACTGTGTGTGAGAACATTTGGAAAGGAGATAGAGCTCAATCAAATAGACTTTTCAGATCCTCAAATGTATAAGTTTGTTATTGTCTAGACAGACATCTTACTTTGGACTCCTGTCTCATTTTAAAAAATAGGTGAGATTTTCAAAGAGTAAATAAAACACATTGATATAAGTACGTATGTGCATAGTGAATATGACTTTTCTCGGATTTGATGTGGTGTATTGTATTTTATCACCCCTCAAATTTTCCTTTATCTAAAACAATCTACGCAAGCTGATAGCACATAAAAGTTTACATTTTGTTCGAACTGTCAAGTTCACACATAATCTACTATACGAATTAATATTTTGTACTGCAAAAAAAGTGACATCAGTTTTTAAACATAAACAGCAATAAATTTATCCAAACAGAGACCAGAGGTCGAGAATCGTGTTAGGAAGAGTTGACGCACAAGTCCTACATCAACAGAAGCGTGTCAAGATATATGGATACATACATATATTGTGTGAAAAGTAGGCGGATTACAAGCTTGTTCACACTTACATTCTATGAGAGTTGTTGTTGGATAATCAACCTGATCCACACCTTCATCATCGGAAGGACTAACGAGAAGAGAGCAGAAGGACCAATTTCAGGTACGTATTCATGATACATAGACGTAGACACCTGAGCTAACAATTAGAGCTATACATGTATGCTATGGCACCACCATATTACTCTGTCTCGTGATTCCCACGTCTAAAGAACAGAGCATGAGCTCTTCATTGAAACTTGTTGAGGATGATGACGAAAGCATCAATCCACTGCATTAATCTCACAAGAGTCTGCTTCTTTACGAGATTGTCTCACTTCACCCTGCATGGTGAGGGCTGGTATTAGGCAAGCATTAGATAGCTAGCTACTCAATACCCACATTGCTGAACTGTGTATGTCTGCTTGACTAACGGAACGGTGCATGTTGTAATAATCCGTATATTGCATTCCTTATGTGCAAAAATCATAGTCCAACAATACATGATGCAGAATTACCCAATTAAACCTAATCCATTATAGCAACACGATCGCCTATTATTACTTCATAAAATGGCTGACAGCTCTACCAAGACAGTGGATAGAATGGGTACGCATGTATTTATTTCTCTATAGTTGGTCGTTTTTCCATCATCCTACTGCCACGTGTCACTAACTCAAAAAAACCTTCTTGATATTTTCCAGAAGCTCTCCATCAAGAATCATCCTTTGTGTTTGCGTAATACCACACACCGAGAAAGTCGTAACTATAAACTGAAGGGAATTAAATAACTCCAACCACGCGAATTAGCTTTACAAAAAAGGTTAATCCCTGAACATTCTTTTCCAATAGGTGACTTATTATATTTGCATAAGTTATTATGTAAATTCCAACATCGAAGTGGCTTTCTGTATTCATGCTTTTCATTCACATCTTTCTTCACAATATGTAGAAACAGAGATTGTTAAGGGGAAAACACGTCAGAGCCTGTTATAGCTGGAGCAAGAGTGGAGTAGAGGGTGGATGAAATACCCTTGGCTCAGGATTGTGAGATAGCGGACGTTGTGATTGTAATTAGCCTGCAACAAATCAAGATAAAGATGTGTAAGGTTAAACAAAAAATGGTACTCAACTTTGTTTCTTTTAACACATAAAATAAGTGACTAAACCGCTATTCTTTGGCTTTTTGTATATGTAACTGGAGAAGCTCCGACAACTAATGAGCGGGGGAGTATGAGGGACAAGATTGATTTTTTACGTTCGATTGGATTAATGCCGACCAGAAAACTATTAAAGGCACCGGATGGTATAACTCCAGCCTTGCGAAAAAGTAGTCGCTTCTATGAAATAAAAATGATGTGTAAAGCTAGTTCGATAGATGAAGTATCCTAATATTTTTTATTCTTTCCAGGGCTCATTGCTGGAATGGTGAACAACAGAAGGGGTGCAGGAGAAGCACCAGTTGCTCAAGCAGTTGGAATGATAGGCTTTAATGGGAATCTGGAGACTCCACCATCTCCTAGCGTCACCGCTGGAAATGATGTAAAGATTGAGACTCCAAGTAGCTTTGTCAAAAAAGGTGCTTCATCCCATTAAACGCGTCGTATAAAGCAAACAAGGTAAAAATATTCAAGAAAGCCGTCTTTGACTAGTAAGTATCTTGGCTAAATGGGATAATTATTTCATTCACATTTTTGTAACTTGTGATAAAATGGTAATGGATGAAGAAATATGTT
Source organism: Orchesella flavescens (assembly GCA_964034955.1). NCBI lineage: Eukaryota > Metazoa > Arthropoda > Collembola > Entomobryomorpha > Orchesellidae > Orchesella > Orchesella flavescens. The sequence continues at coordinate 47,169,454 of OZ035953.1, forward strand.
TTTTTTTGCTTTAATAGGTTGCTGCCGTTGAGCTATAGCATGACTTCCCTGCAGCCCCGTAGTTCTCTATGGTGCAATTTAAAAAAAACTAATACAGTGTATTAATGATTACAAAGGGACTTAAACCCCTTATACAGCTAAATTTATTAAATAAGTCCTTTAAGCAGCATGAAAAGCTGTAAATGAAAGGAATTACATATGGATTCCCGTCTTTTTCATTTTATGTGGACTTTCATCACTTGCTCACGCATGTGTGTAGCAATCTACATAATTTTTCGATTGCTTAGGAATTCGTGTTCACAATTATTGGCATCACAAGGTTCTAATCTTGAAAACTTTTGTGGTTATAGGTACAATTAGGTGCTTTTTGCATAAGTTGGTTGGAACACCTTATATCATGATCAGTAAAACACATGAAAAACAATTGGTCGTTTTATGTACATTCCATTTGTTCATTGCTGAAAGTTAATGATTGGTAATAGCATCATATTGGTGCATTGCGGAGTTAATTCCTAAAAATAGTGTACTAGTTGGTTAGTACATAAACTACGTTTTTAAACTCATCAATAATTACATTTAATTTTTATTCTATTTTTTGTTAGGATGGCAGCGAGCAGCCCTATAGAGGAAGAACGTATCGATGGAAGTAGTTTGGAGGAAAATTGGAGTGAAGAAAATTACAAGAAGCAAAATGGAATGGACGAAAGTCCCACAGAGCCCAATATGATGGAAGAAAGTAACAACGAAGAAAATTGGGTGGAAAATACTCACCAAGAGGAAACTTCCATGGAAGAAATCGGTGAAGAAAACCCCATGCCGGAAACTGGGATGGAAGCGAATCATATGGGAGAGTGTAGCAATGACGCGAGTCGGAAGGACTCAAGTAATTTGGAAGCGAACTATGTGAAAGTAACAGCCAAAGTCAAGCCAACTTTCGTGGAGATCCCAGATATTGGAGTGTTCGAGTATGCAAAAAAGGCAGAGGAGTTGGGACCTTTGTCCAGAAGACGGCTACCAAATGGACCTGTGGCCGAGACGCTTGAGGTAAACCCTCCACCAAACGCTCCACAATCAGCCACCTGTTTCAACAACCAACTACAGTATATACAAGAAAAAGTGCTTCCCGCAATCTGTCGGAAGGAATGCTCCTTAGGGTTTACAGAGCCGGTTGATCCTATTAAAGAAGGCATTCCGGTACGTTTAAATTGTAGCTTATTAATTTACTTTGGAAATTAACATTTGAGTTGAAGGATAAAATTGAATTGATAATTTTTGCATGTGTTTATAATGTTTGAATTTTATTTCAGGACTACTCCGATGTCGTCAAATTCCCAATGGACCTAACATCCATCCGGGAACGCCTACATTACGGATATTACTTGACAACAGAGCAGTGTTTGAACGATTTTAAATTGATGATTGCAAACTGCCTCCTGTATTACAGCGTAGACAGTGAGCCTTTCACAGATGCACAGGATTTGTTCAAGGCTATCTACGTTAAACTACTGCAAATGCCAGGTAAATATAATTAGTATTCAAATTAATTAACATAATAATCCCCAGGTTGAGTATTGACACGACTGAATGTAACAATTAATTGTTTATTTATTTATTGTTCTTAAGCGTATGAAAATGCTGAACTTAAAACACAGGGGTCAAATGGAGATTTGGATGTTGATGAAAACGTTATTTGTGGCGATAAGGTATTTTGCAAATCTATTGCAATAGTCTTTAACTCTGCCAAAGTCATTAACCAAAGCAGTAATATAATCATTTTTGGTTTTGTTATGTTAGTTTACCATATCCAATAAAGAAAAGGACAGAATAACTGTAGTAAATCGAACACAGAAGGCAAATGTTGGCTTTGTCAAGCCGGTATCAGGAGAAGCTCGAAAAAAAATCAGAAAGCGTGAATTCTTTCGGAAATCAAAGGAGAACGAGAATGCACAGGAGATATCGAAGAAGATGCTTATGGCAAGTGAGAAAGCACTGCGAAGACGAATAGAAAGAAAAGTCTGTCCTCTGCAAAGACAAAGAGAAACCCCTCGTCAGCAAAGACGAAGAGAAAGAGAAACCTCTCGTCAGCAAAGACGAAGAAAAAGAGAAGCTTCTCGTCTGCAACGTCGAAGAGAAAGAGAAGTCGCTCGTCTCCAAAAACGAAGTGAAAGAGAAGCCTCCCGTCTGCAACGTCGAAGGGAAAGAGAAATCGCTCGTCTCCAAAGACGAAATGAAAGAGAAGCCTCTCGTCTACAAAGACGAATAGAAAGAAAATCCGTTCCTTTGCAAATGCGAAGCGAAAGAGAAGTCTCTCCTACCCTTTAAAAATATTGCATTGGCTCGTTGTATCATTATTTTCTTTGCTTATTGTATGTTTATCTTTCGAGCAATTTAGAGCTATTTCATTCTTGTTTTGTTTCCTTAAATCATTTCAATGGCGCTCCGGGGTTTTGGTAGAAAATGATTTTCAACGAATTTTAACTCCGGTAATATTAAGATTTACATTTATTGCCATGACGCTTGTGTCAGTTATCCGGTTTTAAAAACTCTGTGGTTAAGTTTAAAAGTTTAATTGCCTTTTCGCATAACTATACAACTCGAATGCGTTATAAATTATTTAAAACATTTTAATTTTATTGTGTAAGACTTGTTTATTAATTTTATGTAGTTAACATTTTATCGACCAAAAAAATGCTTATAGTATTCCTAATTAATTCCTCAATAATTGAAGTGAGATGAAAATGTTGGAATGATCTTAGGTACGTATGAGTGTATATTAAATTTTATAAGTTATAACATTATTACCCTGGAAGTGCACTTAAGTGTGTAGATGGAAAAAGAATTGCATGTATCATCGTTCCTATAGAATGCTAAAGAAAGCAGGTGAAAAAAAGCCATTTGCTAGATCAATCAACTAAAAGTATATTTATAATGTGAGGATGGTAAATAAATAGTAAATTTTACAATGTAATTTTTACAGTTTGCGTATTCTTTGTACTGGTGTTAACTTTTAGTTTAGATTGTATGCAAATAACCTGAATATTTCTGAGTTTGATGTTATGCCATAAACCCGGAAAATATTTTGGAGTGGAATGACTTCAATACACTCGATTTGAGTTTTCAAATTCGTAAACATCATTCCTTCTTCATCAAATAATGTGAAGATAAAATCTAAGACCTAACATTTACACGTGAAATGAGTTTATGTTTGTGTAGATTTAGTTTAGAAATGCATCAATTAGTCGTAGCGAACATAGAGGACGGCTGTAGTTAGATGCGACAGCATATGGATACTTCACGGCTATGTGAGATATGCACCTTTAAATCAGCAATCTCCGAAACTGGAGTCTTTAATTATTTGACAACTGTATATTTGAAAAATCTTGGGCATATGAATATGGCAAGTTGGACTAAAGGGAACTTTTTTTGTTTGCCGTATGTATTTAAGGAATGGTTTAACATATAATTTGAAACCGGCTGCAGACTAGTACCAAACGGTGAATGATGGATAATTTCTGGGACTAAATCAAGGACAAAGCTGTCAAATTGAAAGTCGGTAGCAACCCTTAGACCAATCCACCATCAAATGCTTCAAACGGTGAGCATACCACCATCTCATTCATATGAAAGATAAAGGCAATCCTTCAATTATGCAACAAAGCTCGGTAAAAATATTCAAGGAGCCCGTGAAATTGGGTGAGTTAGAAATCTCAGTTAGTAGGAATCTCAATGGCAGTATAATTAATCCAATATTATTACAAACACTAAGAATTAATTTTTGTGTATTAGTTGAAATTTTACGTATACAAGTGCTCATTGTTGAACAACGAGTTAGCAGGAATTAAGCTTATGATTAAGAACACCGTATACATTCCAGTGTACCCAGTAGATGAAGATGATGGAGAAGTGAAGTTTTCATTGCAGTTAGTTAGAGAGTCTTCAGAAGAGCCTCATGTAAGAAGACGTATCCTCTAATCTCTCTTTGTTGCTCATCTCATCCACACAGCCATTGCTTGAAGATGAGCTGGTCATAATCATAGACCAGAGAGCAACAAAGTTCGTGGCGCGAGCCTGCTGAGAGGTACATAAAATATCCTGTTCTATTTGTTGACATTGTAGAATGTGTTTTCTTTGTTAAGTATCAAGTACACCGGTTACATTCTTTGGAGAAGCTTTTAATAATTAATACAATTGCCTGCATATTTTAAATTGACTTCACGTGTGGAGGACTTGTTCTTATTCCCAGCTGTGTTTGTATTTTGTCTAACTATTCGTGTGATTACTTCATACTTTGCAAAAATGAAGTTTCGAGCAAAGACAGTGGATCTCCAGTTCATTAGAACCTTCTCTCGTAAGTTTTCTAATAAATCTAAGTACTATCATATTTACACAATGTTGATAACTATTGTATGAAAATAACCAACACTAAACCATTTATTGCCATAGAACTTTTGTCGGCGCTGTCGCGATGCTCTAGAAACTTTGTGTTAAGGATAACTCCCGATAAGTTCATCTTTGTCTTATCTGATAAAGAGGCAGCTAACGCAGCCAGCTCAGTGAGTGCATGGGGTGAAATTCCTAAAGATCCTTATTTTTCTGAGTATGCAATGGAAGGAGTCAGTGCCGAGGATAATGAAATCTACTTAGAAATTTCACCTGGTAAGAAAACTAAACTTTGCTTATATTAAACGATATGACTGATAAACAAGTTTCTTATCATTATACCTTTGCAATATGCTTACAGAAAAGATTGCCGGTTGTTTAAGCACACTAAGGTCTTCCCATTCCGTTGCAGGGTTAAAAATCAAACTAACAAAAAAGTTTGTCCCTTGTCTCACATTTGAAACCGAATTTGTAAGTGAAAAAAACGTACTATCATCCCAAGTTTATGTTTGCCTTTGATGTTTTTAATCTGGAATCTACAGCCAATTGTGTTTATTTTTTTTTCATTTCAGCAAAGTGTTAATTCTACACCAACCTGCGTTCATGATGTTCCTGTTGTTCTAGTTGTTAGGCGAATGTGGTGCCACTATCAAGACCCTGATATACCTCCTTTTGACGTAAGAGAATAATACTTCTCTCACTCTATCTCAATTAATACTAAAATCCACGAATGTATTTAACAATGATTTTCGTCTCTTCCTTTTCAGATAAGTATAGGAATGCCTGAGCTAAAAATGGTGCGTTTAGCACTAGATCGTATGAGAAACCTAGGACCCCGTCTCACCATTCGTGCAAATCGTCTTGGAAAATTGAACTTATCCGTTGATTCGTACAATGTTAAGTGCACCGTTAAATTCAATGATCTTCGTGTTTACGACATAAATGATGGGGACGTTCAAGAATCGGACCATGTTGATGTTGATGAGGACGCCACTCAAGATCCAAATTTTCAGTATTCAGTAGAGGTGGATATGAAGACTATGATGCATTTGATATCATCTGACCTCCATAAACCCACCAATTTCATAGGCAGTAAGTTTTTTATCTAAAAAATATATTCATTTCTATGAACTTTGATGATTGATGTGTCATAACATTGCCAATGGTGGTTCGGAGGTGCATTATAATTACCATTTTTAATTTTTCTAATTTATCAGGTTTGTGTGATGCACGACGACTACATTTATACTTTCTATATGGAGATATCAGTTTACAATACAGTGTACCTAGCGTCGGTGACGGCTCATAATTAGTATGTCATAATGTGTGTTACGAATGTGGATTGTGTGTTTAAAATTAGCTCATTGACTTTTGACACTGCGAATTGTTTGTTGAATTGAATGTTCAGTTAAATGATTAACTGTTCTGTTACGTGATATTCTTAAAATAAAACAAAACTTTTGTAATTTTGTAAGCACGTACAAAAAGTGGAATAATTTCTTTTATGATATGAATATTTTGTAAACGATGACAAAAAGAAGATTAGTAGTAGTGATAAGCCAAGAATATACTCTGTAGAGTAAATATGGAACTAGAGCCCTGCATTATAATATTGCACACGTTCGAGCGACACTTGCAACTGTCTGATTTACCCAGCACCCTAGACACCACCACCAGTAAGGTTTTCGTAATAATTTTTTTGTCCGAGCCAGCTGCAAGCGAGCACACGGAAGAATTTCAGTCAGGGAGAATTCGGGAATGCTAACTGCCCGGAAAATGCAGAACCAACCCACAGAATGCCCGCAACCATCCGAAAACATCAGGAACTGATACAGACAACAGAGCTTCCCCTTCCAGTTCCAACCAGCAGAATATAGGCTTGAAAAGTAGACGGGATATAACTCTTTAGAATTTGGTAGGGAAGATTGCATTACAGTAGCATGCTGCAATTAGAATAAATCCGAAGTCACCCTTCTGCATTTCAATCCATCCCTTTCGACGGGTAAAGCCAATGCTCATAAACTGCATATACAATATACAGGATCCAATGTAACGTTGCATTCCCATTCCATAGTGCACCCTTCCCGTAACCTGGCACCCTTCTGTATCGGCTCATGCACATCTGGCTTAGTGCAATCAAGGGATATCATTGTTCATTCAATATGATGATGATTATAATCGGGAGGAAGGGGAAATTGTAGTTGCTCTGAGCTTCCTTCCTTCCTGTCTGCATTCAAAAATATCTACTGTGAACGGAAAGAGCATAGGAGCCGACTTACGTTTACCGGAGATAGAAACCCATGTATAAAGTCCAGTGACCGGGCTATCAAGCATTCGTTCATAATTATTATGGCTATAGTCAATGTCACTTGGCTTTTTTACACTATTGTTTTTTCCAGTCTCATTACTATGCTCTAATTAGTTAAATACAAGTATAATGTCATGGCAATATCATAGTTTTTCATAGGTTTTGTATAACGCATAGGTTTCAAAGATATTATCCAACTCCGAGAAAGCTTTCCCATCTACCAAAAGATACCAAACTCACACAATGTATAATGCCCGTATATATTTTGTCTATGGGGCATTTTGTGACATGTTACACACTTGAGAGTATGCTGAAGGGTATTCTCCACATGGTCACAAGTCTTCTTCAACTGGAATACAGCGGCAATGGCACTTTTTTTATTCTTTGCACATTTCATCATAAAGTCGCATTACATCACGTTTTTATTCACTAAACTTTAGTTAAAGATAAAGTCTCTAATTAGCACTGATTGAAGCCAATTGATAAACGGTTGTAAAATATTAAAAAAAGTTATTTAAATTTTTTGTATATTGAATTATCAACCGAGAAGTTGAAACGATTGTTTAAGTGCAAGCTATTGAAAGTTAATTTGCTTCGACATTCGACTTAAAATTCAAGTTTTGCTTTCTACTAAAACCAGCTGACCTTATCTTCCTTTGTCCGGTGGTTCATCGTTGTTAAAGGTTATAAAACTATGGTGTTCACTGTTGAACATATATATAAAAGTTTGTTATGAAAGGAAGCAATTTGTTATTTGGCTATGATTTTTTTAATTCGACAGAACCCCGGTAACAGGCCAGTTAAATGGCCAAGTACCTGATTCAGATTATCGTGCTGGGGTCCCAGGCGGTGGGTCGAGCATTCGCTAAAGCACTTCGTCAAGAATATCAGGTAACTCATAGAAATTCAATGTTTATTTGTTGTCTGGTGATGTCGGTAGCTCACAGTAGGAAGAGTAATTGAAAGCGTATAATATAATTTCTTTTTATTTCAGGCTAGTCAAGCCGCCGCACAAGCTCGGAGAGGTGCGGGAGGTACCAGAAGTGGTGGTGGTGATAGTAAAACTGCTGCTGAAAACATGCGTCTTGGTGTATCCTTAGAAGAAGCTCGTCAGATTCTCAACGTCGGTCAAGAGTCAAGCTTGGAGGAAGTTCAGAAGCAGTACGAGCACTTGTTTAAGATCAACGATAAAGCAAAAGGAGGTTCCTTTTATATTCAATCAAAAGTGTTTCGTGCTAAGGAGAGACTTGATCAAGACTTAAAACAGCCGGACGCCGAACAACCAACAGCAACACAACCTCCAGAAGGTGATGATAGTGAACAGAAATCAAAGCCGTCGCAGTCGTAGAGCTAAATAGTCTCCCAGGGAAAGTTTTAAATTGTAGTAAAATATTATTGACGACCCAGTGCAGTGAAGTGACGTTCATATAATAATATTTATAGTTTAGAATGACATTATGTAAGTGAGTGCTGTTTATATCGGTTGCCTTACGCAAATCAAAAAAAAATCCTCCTTCAAGTAAACAACTTTATTAATTTCTAAGTATGTTTATTACGCTTTCACGCCCAAACCAATCTTTATTTCCAACCACTTGACTTGCTTACATACAAACATTGTCATTCATATACATAAAATTGAGTTGCCAATTTGGAGTAAATGAAAATAGTTTTTTATCCATTCAAAATAGAGGTACATGTATGTTGTGTGTTACTAAAAACTACTTTAATTGTATAGAATCACCTTTCATCATCTTAAATCAGACAGATACGTTATACATATATTTTTTTTTAAATATTAAATGTAGTCATATCACTCTTTCAACTTGAACTATAGTTCTACCTTGCACACTTGTTACGTAGGTACATTTCAATCAGACTGTTGTTTACTTCAACTCAACATATTTGTATGTACATTGTACAGCATTAGTTTTGCTTAAATACTGTTCGTATTTTGGAATCTATTCTTCCCCTAATTACTCTAAATTGACTGATTACTCTTGCTAATACTGATCTACTTTTGTATCTTGTGCTAATTATTTGACTGTTGTATTGAATTGGCTTTGACTAAACGAACTTGTATAACTATCACTAAATCACTAAGCAATGTATGTGTCTACCAGTCTCTACGGTTGATTTTTGTATTGTGCTTTCATTTATGGTGTCGTAGTTAGGTGGTAACCAGTGCAGTATCTTACTTTATGTGTGTGTGCATCTTCTTAACTTTTGACCTGATCATGTACCATTTTTGTCAGATAGTGTTTGCTATTAGCTAAAAAATAGAAGCTTAATTTTTATAGATAAGTAGCTGGCTAATGATTGGCGTTTTTTTTACCAAACAGTCGCTTTTCTACGACTAGCGTCACACATAATTGCAAAGTATAGGATAAATGCCAAATATGAATTGCATTAGAATGAGTTTTTTTGCTTATTTAAAGAGCAGATGAATAAAACTTAGAAATTTGTAGTTTGTCCTAAAATTATTCAAAGTTAAGTTTAACTAGCCAACTTATCCATTTTCAATAGCTAGAATTAGAATCGATTAAAATAGATAAATGAATGTTTAGTATTGGAGCTTCCGTCTCCCAATTAGCTTTTCAATTTTAGATTGGCAAATTGTAGAATAGATTGAATCGTAAAACGTAGTCATACATACTACTCATACTTCTAGTCCATCTTTTCATTCCCAAATTCAGCTCTGCTCCCCATATAATTTACGAATCAGAAAAACTCCGATCTTGTGCCTTAATTAAATTCTCATTATAGCTTGCAAACGCATTCTTATATTTATCTCAGTAGTTCACCTACTTCTTCTTCATGTTTCAAAGACTATTATTTAAGTATTTACATGTGTATGGTACGTATCATTAGGTACACACATCATTTGTGTTGTTCTATACGCTACAACATTTTGATGATTTTCCTATGTCCTACGCCGACAGTAGTACAGACTCCTATCGTCAAGTTCTATTAATTGTAAATTTATCGTTTAGGTTTAAAATGGGAAAATCATATCATAATACCATGATTCTTAACGTTACTTGATTTTTGTGCTATTATAATTTATACACATCAAAGGAGAATATCCATATCTACTTTGCCACCAAGCATAGGTAAATTTAAATGGCTCTCCATTATCATTACTTTATCAACATTAAGATCTTTCTCATATGAGATTTAGAGTTGAGGGTTAGGATTATTATACTACGTACAACATATTCCATCCCTTTTATCGTCATTGTCTATACCAGACACTAAAATTAGTTGTGCTTTTGTGGTAAATCACATCACATTATAAAATATATGTACAAATCTATTTACAATTTTTCCCAGTTAAAAGTGGTGGTATAGTACGGTACGGTACGGTACGGTAAAGCAATACAAAGTTGAGATTTAGCTTTGAATTTGCATTGCATCCTCCTATACTAATACAATACTTCATCCACATTATGTTGAAATTTCTTCCTATCATTTTAACTCAGCCACGGCATTTTAGGCATAGTAGGCCCAAACGAATACCGCAATTGTCATGAGAAGCATTGCATTGCTGTTGACAAATCTGGAAAGTGAATTTAATGAAACACGCGTTGTTTTAATAATTCTCTTTCATAAACACTTTAGGTTTATTGGTATGAAGAATGGGAGAAGATTGATCTTATACCGTTTCCAGAATCTCTCTTCATTTAAGAACTTGGCCGCTGATGCAGCTTCATCTTCAGGAGAAAGCTTGAGACCTTCTTCCAATCTAGCTTGTTCTGTTTCCTTGCTGTCAGTCCCACAAATGCATCTCATTACCTTCATCACTGCACCTTCAGCCTTGACTTCCTCATCTTAAACCAAATATATTTTGCATTGACGTACATACTCCTAAAGAAACTGGATGGAGAGAATTTTGTGCATATAAAGAAGATACCTTTCACCGTTCCATTTGCATTGGTTGTTGCTGCTGGTGCAACATGGTTTGTTTTGTCAGGTTCATCATCTTCCATGGGTTTGCGAACTAGAGTGCTGTGTCGTGACCAGAATGTCAATCGGTAGAGCTGAAAGCGTAGGAAGAGAAGCATTTATTATAATGAATGCTAAATGCACACATGCATCTTCTACTAAAAATGATGAAGCTACGCTACTACTGCGACTTACTTTTTCCGGATCTATTGGTGGAGTGACAAGACTGACACAGTATGTAACCAAAAGCGTGATGATGAAAACTATGCAGCCAAAATGAAGATAGTGAACTTCATCAATGAATAATTTTATCCATTCCGGTCGTGTGTCAATTTCGCCTATTCATGTCCAAAAATTGCATATTTAGTACTTGTTCACCATCTAACAATATTATCCTTCCTTGTATGTCTTTGTTACCTGATCCGCATGAAGGAGCCAAGTAAGAAAATTCCAAGATGAAACGGAAGAGTCCAAGAACAAGTCCAACCATCAAGCCCCAAAATGCACCCTGACACAATAATCGCAACAGTTTAAAATCAAAGCTAGAATACAAAAATAAGCCAGACAAATGCCTCCTCTAAGAGTAAAGATGCTCAAAGCCAGTCTCAAAAAAGACATTAGTGGATTTAAAATGCATGCAGACTACATAACTTGCAAACATATCATCAAAAAATGTTCAACCAACAGTAGACAGTTGCGTTAATCACCACTTATTAGCCGCATGCTTTAGAGAACTTGTCCCTAATATTCAATATGCATATGTGAGGTAGTGCAATAGTGAATACATGCAAATAACTTCAAGGTCCATAAAAATCCTCTTCTAATTCCATTCTTCTTAGGCTTTCGACCTTGGAGCATATCGGTTTCCTGATCACATTGTTGTTACATTGTTAGTTACAGCTCTTTGTAATTGGAGAAGTATTGGAGCTCAATTTGACAAGAACATCGTTGGAAAATGGTTGAATAAAGTTACATTCCAAGAACCAACTCTATAGAAATTGTAATAAAACATGGAACAGTGAGGCTGTAGAAATGATTTTAACTCAAATGCCAAAACTATGGAAGCGTGGGAATCATCAAGGATCTATTGCTTTTGCAGACAATAAGGATCTCGTACAAGTAAATATGACTAAAAGTTCATTGTGTTATTATTTTTTTAATTTGAAAAGAACCCTATCACTGTATCCTACTTACCCTAAGCCAATTATTTGAATTGTTCTAGTTTACCCCTAAAGTTTGAGATTTTGATTATCACAGAAAATGAAATTAACTACCTACTTTGTTTTCCTATCATCTCAAACAAGAAGAGGTTTTTTCTTCTGCTGACTCTACGTTGGTAGTGGGGAGAAACTCTACAAGTGAAAGTTGTCTTTTGTCATAGCATAACCTTCGATCTACCTACTCGACGTGGCCCACGTTGCAAAATAACTTTTCCACATTATGAGGAACAACAAAAACAACGGTTTCTCGTAAACCCCTCACTCTTTCAGATAATGATTGAAGTAGAATTGACAAACAAGTTGATTATTGTGTGAGGGGTCTATTTGAAAGTAATATTTTCTCTGAAAAGTTCTTCAATCATCATAATACAGATATTCATAATAATACACACCTACATATCAATTACTTTGTAAATGTCCTTGTTTTTCTGTATGAGAAGCAATATCATGAAAAGTCAAAAGTGTGCTAAGAACTAGCAAGCAACTGTAATTTACCAAAAGCATGATAATTTATATTTCTAAGTACACACAAATAATGTATTTAAGAGCGAAACTAAATTACGTGCAAACAAACTCTACATTTATAATATGAGTGAGCTACACGTGACAATCATGCAATTTGCTGTATTGATACAAGGTGAGTTAGATTGTGATGTGGTAATTATTATCATTATAAAAAAAGCAATGGTGCTCTAAACCATGCTGAGGAAACGGTTTCCATACAAGTAATACTCCGCACCACACCTGTTCATTAACTCTGTTAACAAAGACGGCCGTGAAAAAGACAGCGCAAACGGGAGGAGCCAGATAAGACGTGATACTTTGAATGTAGCGAAACAGTTGGCTTTCTCGGTAAGCAAGAATGATGGGAACCCAAATGATGCTCACTGCCACCAACACCAGAACAAATAATCTGCGTACAACAATATTCCAACAACCAACAATAAAAAATACAGTTCATAGCCAGCATCATATCATATTAAACACATTTCTTCTCCATAATATTCACACTGTTGTCTTTATAAGGATGTTTTAGTAGTGGACGGTATGGAAATCTCAGGCTGCCCCAAGTAATCGTAAAGCTACACCTACACACATCTTTCAGTCATTCATATCATGAATGTTTTATACATATTGTGAACGTGTAGACGCATATAACGTACGTATGAATGTATCTTTCAGCTTTTTTTCAACTTTTCTCCAGTTTTTTTATGAAAAAATAGAAATATTATGTATGTATGAAGGAGGAGTGGCTCAGCCTAATCAAATCAAAACCCATTTTCCCATTCATCAACCACCCAATCTCCCGTATAAAAGCTTTTGCGACAAGATGATAACACAGCTGAATGTCTAGAAAAATAAGAATATCAGACGACCAAAGTAGAACAACTTTCCTTTGCCACATGCTAAAAATTCTTACATATACTGCGAATTGCTGTCCATTTATGTTTTACTGAGAAACTACATAAATACATGGTGTCTTCGTGGGAGAAATAACCTCCAATAATTTTCCGCTATTTGCTTTCAATCAATCAAAATAATGACCCATCCTACATCCTCTTTTCATGACGTCCCATTATGTTATTATTCCCCTTTCCCATTCAGATATTCGTGGGCTTCACTGAGAATATAAATTATATCGTTATGAGGATGAGCTAATGGAATATGTTTTGGTTTCTTGTGTTTATGAACCACTGCACGGATGATTTTCCATAAAAAAAAGTTATCATAATAAAGCGCAATGAAGTCTTATTCTTGTTCGATAAAGGAGGATATTGAGCGAAAAAAATGTTGGAAATTTTGGATGCGAAGCAAATGATGATGTTATGTTTTTACCGGCTCGTTAGTCCTTGAGTAAAAAAGTGCCATACAAAAAACGGCAGCGACAGGTGGAGAAAGGAAATTGGAGACTTGTTGAATATATACGAATAACTGTGGGGACTCCATTTCTCGAAGGATTGGAACCCACAGGATGGAAATCACCAACATGACCACAACGGAAAGTCTAATTTAAAAAGTAAAAAGCAACAGAAACCAAACAAAAATAAATAAAACCAAAAAAGCAAACACTCATAAAAAAATAAGTAATAATCCGGATAAAAACGAAAAGAAAAGGAAATCGACAAAGAGGATTAAAAAAAGGGGGAAAGTTGCGTTCATTTCCAGAAAAGGGAAAGAAGATCTGTTAGGCACTTCTTATGTTATTTTGGGCTGAGAGAAAGCCATGAGTAGGGATTCGATTCGATGTTTGAGGGGCCATTGTCGCAAAAACCATAAAACGATTTGCTTCTAAACCTTTTTGAGAAAGAAATCCATTTCTATTCCTCTCGTTTAGAATAGGGCTTGTCTAATTATATAAATTTAGTTGGAAAAGATTGCTATTTTTTTGTAAATAACTCTATAATCAATGCTCTATGTATTTCAAATGAAAAAAGGTAATGAGCTTTTCTTCTCCGTTGGGGGTTGAGTTAAGCCCAGAAAAAGAGTGCTCTTTTGTTTGCTTACCTGCCAACAATGAGTAGTTCAGCATCCGAAGGATTTTTCCGGAATCGTGTCCAAATATCAATGGTGAAGATTGTAGAGCTGGAGTTAAAAATGGAAGTTAGAGAACTCATGAGTGCCGCCATCATCACCGCCAACATCATTCCAGAAAGTCCTGGAAATGGGAAAAGGTAATAAGAAAAGAAGAAAAAGATTTATTGACGATAAGTGTTTACGTATCATGTTGTGATCCTCTTTTAAGCGGCTCCACGTTCAGAAGAAAAGCGGATTGTCTCAATGACAAAAGTCACCAAGAGGTTTCTTACTTACCTGGTGGCATCAACTTTATGACCAGTTCAGCATACGCAATGTTAGTACATCCAGTAGGTGATCCACAAACTTCCTTGCAAACCTCAGGTTTAGCACAAGCCACTCTGTCCGTGTATAAAACTCTTGCTGCCATGCCAGGGAAAACTAACAAGTACAGTGGGAGAAGTTTGAGGTATCCAGCCAGAATGCAACCACCTTTCGCATTTACCATGTTCTTTGAAGCCAGCACACGTTGAACGATAACCTACAATATTAATGTAAAATGTCAATAACTTTCTCCATCAAATACTTTTGTAAGTAGATTCAAAAGTCCAGTGCTTAAGAAGTAATTAGGACTGCGTTCCAAAAAAAAAATAACTTAGTTTTTTACCTGATCCGAGCACCAGTACCAAATAGATGAGATGGTCATGCCAAAAAGAACGCCAGTCCATGGGAGATCACTTTTCCCCGGAGTTGCTGTCCGAAACAGGTGCATTGCGTCATCAGGAACTGCTCCGCAACTCTGGTTGTTCTCATCATACAATGTTGCGTTCTCTGAGGGATTTGCCTCCGCCATAAATCTCCGAATTAGCTCATCATATCCACCAACTGCATTGAAAGCTTTGGGGCAAAAGTCAACCATAGCATAATATTATCCATTTCCATTAGATTTTAGCCGTTCACTATACTCAAGTAATTTAATTCAAGACAAAGAGACATGCACCCTTGCGCAAAGTTTCCTGGTAAAAGCGTTTATGATCTAATCTCATCGTTCCCTGGAAAAAATTTTCTTTTTAGGCTTCATTTCTTACAACCGTAACCATTATTAGTGTTTTATGCGATGGATCTATATATAGATGGAGAGGTGAATGAATGAAAATTGATAAAAAAGAACGAGAAGGTAGGTAAAATGATTGTATTGGGTGACCCTCCTACTCCTACAAGTCATGGCATGTCAAGTCACCAAGCACTTACCTAAAAGTATCTTGATGGTATGATTGTGTAAGTCAGTGATCTGGAAAGAATAACTAGCTCTAACTTAAGTTCAAGGACGACAAAGATATGGTGTGATGTTAGAATGTTTTGTGGTAAAAGGATGGTGGTGTGTGGTAAGTAACTAATGCAATTAATTCACTCCTCCACAAAATAATGAACGAAGAATTTTCTTTTTCCCTACAACAAAGTACATAATATTTCCCAATGTCCGGAAACACCCATTTTCCTTCCAAAACTAAAGCTCTAAAGTAAAATGGAAGATGCTCAGGCACGCGTTTCCAATTCTTCTGAAGATGGAAAAAATAAGCCATCCATCTACAGACTAAAAATGGGAGCAAACAAACCATATGTTGACTATGGCTTTCTCTTTACATTCCTGGGAGCGCATACTTATTCAACGACTCCAGTTATTGTGGCATGCATTAGAGATGAGATGTTGTATTGTCTTGTCTTGTGTTTCTGGCCATGGCCTACCTTCTTCTCCAATGGGAAACGAAGAATTTTCTTTCACCTACAGTAAGAGCAAGTTTCAGATTTATATCGCAGCGTCAGAATGTTTAGATATGTATATTGGGAATCTTATTGGAAACAGCTGAAACAAGGCATTTATGAAGTATGAATTTCAGTGTATGTATTTTAGTATTCTCAGGGGGCATTATACTTGCTTCTTCCTGTGCAAACAATTATCCGCTAGTTTTGTATATTTTCTGTGTGGATAAACAGAGCTATTGTAAACTAAATGTCGAGGTGATTAAATTTTGAAAGAAAGCAGTAGCATTATTGGCCTCTCCTTTAGACTTTCTTTCTTGAAAATATATGCATTAGATCGAGTCACGTGTTTTTTAGTTAAATCTGAGCCAAGATCTTCCCTGAATCAATTTCAATAGCGTTATGATATCATGATGTAAGCAAACCAGACTTATTGTTCTTGTTGAATGATTTTCTCCGTGGCCGACGGTAACAAGTTTAAATGGGCTTATACATACACATAGTTATTACGACCTTGAAACAAGAAAGTTGAGTTAGAAACAATGTCACGTACAAAGTATCATCAGAATGGAAGCTCCAATAAGCATGAGGATCGTTTGGACGAAATCCGTATACATCACTGCCGTCAACCCACCAGCAATCGTGAAGAGAGCCGCAATAGCCAACAAAATGACAATGGAAACATACAGCCCTTCGTCTCCATCAAACCCGAGTGCCAGCTGGATGAACAATGCTCCCGCGTACAGATCCGCCTATTGTTGCGTAAATCAAAAATATGATCACTGATATAAATAAAACAGGGGAAAAGAATTATGAACATTTATTTCATGAAAGAATGAGTATTCCCTCAGCGCCACCAATAAATCTATATATAATGGAATACCTACAAGTCACACGAGCATCTCAACTTAATTTATTATCGATAGCGGTAGCAGGACGGACGAAATGGGACATTCCCAACCCAAACCAAAAACTTTCCGCAGCCTTGAACAAATCAAATCTGTGTGCTCAAACGATAGACACATATGTATTTACTGATAATCATATACTCCTAATTCCAACGTAAAATGAGACTTGTATTTATTACAAAGCAAAAGTTGCTGCTGTTGTTGATATCATATGGTGATACAAAACAAGAAAAAAATCATAATGAGAAAGTTGTTTTCTCCATTGGCACTTTACTCTATAAGCTGCAGACAATGAAGTTGTGTTTTTCTCATGTTTATATCACAAACTGTTGATCAGAAATTTTAACTTTTTCTCTTTCTCTCTAAGTAAGTCGCAGAGGGACTTGTTTACTCACAAGACTTTCTCATATACTTCACAACACAACCAACAAACCACAAAGAAAAGCCCTCATTCTCCCACTGACTTAAATGGTGAACTAGACAGAAAGAAAACAAAGTGGAAAATTACTTACAGAGATTTTGGTGAAGACGTACAAAATGAGGGCGAGCGTGGCAAGGTAGACGCGAATCCTTTGTCCACCAAAACGTAGCTTGAGATATTCCGGCATTGTATAAACACCCGCGGCCTATAACATAATGTATACAGGAGATGGGATTGGTATTGATAAAATCAAGAGGTTTGAGTGTTTAATAGAGTTCTTCTATAGAGAAGAAGAATGATCATAGTATGATAGATTTTACCATGTAAACTGGAACAAAGATCCATCCGAGAAGGAGAATGATGAAAATTGCCTGCAAAAAAAATCAAAGATAATACTTTGTCGTCATCTCTGGTTTTCCAGCTAACTGCAATAGTTTGCAATGGACCAATTTTTCGATTTACAATGACAAGATACGAAACAACGCAACGCTATTATTGGAAGGTCATTTCTAAGTAGAGGTGAAAGGAAACATCATTCACTAAAAGGGAAGTAAATAAATGTGTGTCGATGCATATCCCTTTTCTGTGAAACTACTGAAGAGGAAACCATTCAAGAAAGTTTCATCCTTTTTCGTTGAAATTGGGATCGTAAGAAAAAAGTTTTGGGAAAATTACTTCCTTTCCTCAACATTACAAAGTTAAATACAAAAAGATCTGTGTGGGGGAAAATTGCAATGTTCTTTTCATTCTAATCCTTTCGAGAAAAAAATCCTTTTATATTTCATGGCAATAAAATTTGAAGCTGAAAACTTGAAGAATTATGGAAATAATTATTCTCCGTTTGGAAGTCTTTACTGAATCTGTGCCTTCATGGTTTTTTGGGCTAGGAGGATTTCATCGAAAGGTGAGCAAAATAATGATAGTTTTCGCTAGGTTGTTTGTTTGCATATCATTAGTAATTTTCTGAAGTGTTATTTTTGGAGAACCAAAAAATGACTCTTGAGTCATTCAAATGTTTCTGAAGGATGAGTGCTTTTACAAATACATGTGAAAAGGCGTGGTAGTAGTACGAGTTGATGGGAAGATGTGAGGTTACAACATTTAATAGTGTTTGACATACGCTCAGTTCAAAAGCAGCAATTCCAATGCCAGACGCTGCTCCGGATCCAGCCAGTCCGATGAAATGTCCACTGCCAATGTTGCTTGCGAATAACGATGCCCCAACCGGAATCCAGTGCATACTTCGGGATGCAAGAAAGTAACCTGATACGCTCGTCCGTTTGCTCCGGTATGAAAACTGAAAATATGCAATGTAGACAAAAAAAAATATATTTTATGTGTGTGATTTGTGACATCCACATATTCATGGTTTACTTAAATATATTTTTCCCCTGGTTTCATCGCTCTCATAAAAATTCAGCGTTTCAAGGTTGCCCATATGTACAAAAGTAATCGTACACAACATCCTATTTTTGGGAAACTTATCATCGCGTTTCCTGAAAAACCACCCATCCACATCCTTTCTCTCCCATGTCAAAGATTTAGCCACAAAGTTTTTATGCTAGAGGAAGACTTTTCTGACTTGTTTGAGTACGATTCAGAATCAGAAGTTTGTTATTTTCATCATGAAGCATTTTTTTCCTATTTTTACTCCCCATTATTAGATTGGCGTCCGCTGTACCAACACGTGGAACGAATTAACGTTTTTTTTGCATGTAAGATGGATGACGGATTATAAGTAGATTTTTCCATGTTCCGTCAGTAGCTTTGCATGCATTTAAGATAGAAGAATCCGACAAAAATTGGATTGTCAAGTAAATTGTGTCAATGGCACATTAATATAACGCGTGCTTAAGATGACATTTATGAAACGGTGTTTTTGAAAGAAAAAACAGAATTCAATAACAACTCGATGTGAGATGCTTAGTTAAGCAAAAACATAACAGCATAGTATAAAAAGTACGCTTTGCTCAAGTTCGACGTCTATAAAGCAATTTTTGTGATTTAAAAAAAGGTAGCTGCTACATAGATGAAAGTTGAAGAGCTGGATAATGTTGAGGGATACCATGAGATGAGATAGTCTGCTAACTCAGAATATGTATGTATGCCGTGTTAGTACACTGGGTTTCAAATAGTACGCATAATAGCTGCTATTCGAGCTTTACAATTTTTTATGCTTATGTTGTGATGAAGTGTATTTGTCGTTGAGTAATTCATAGTTCTTCCTTTCAATGTTTTACTCTAACTCACAGTTTACGTCAACGACAACTAGACATACTTATGTGGATGTACTATCATGCATGTTTTTGCATATATTCTTACTCAGTTTCATACCTCTATTTTATCAAAAGAAACTGAAACTGAGTGACAGAGCAGACAATAAGCACAAATGAAATTCTCACAATAAATTCTCAAAATAATCTCACTTCCCTGCTTTCACCTCCAGGCGAAAACCGCTTCATTGTCAATTTATTTACGTCTAAACAAATTCTCCATTCTCTCTCTGTCTCTTGCATCACCCCATCATCTCTTAATCTTTTCCCACAGCAACAGTTGTGTTCTGTTGAAATGAATGCAGCGAACGCATGAATAGAGAGAGAAAAGGGAAAAGATGAGCTATAGTGGGAGTAGCAAAGCAACAAACAACTCTCTTACTTTATGAGAAAGGAAAAGGAAATTGAATGCACACGAATTTTTTTTCGTCCTCGCAAAATGTCACAATCATCATCGCATCAAATCATCAGTTGATGATCGTGGTGATGTTTGATGATATATTATTTCAGTAGTCAGAATATATCTTCATAATCATCCAAAGAATTCGTCTTTGAAATAGAACCAACTCGTGGGAGCCTCCAGTCATCACGTAGAGAAGGTTATTTACAGCTGGATAAATGTCCCTTTGTTTCAGTGTATAATACAAAAATCTACGGGAAAAATATACAGTGCGCTTTCCTTTTCTCATCTCTCTTTTCTTCCTGATTTATTGCGGTCTTGGGAATTGTGTATTATTGCCGCACGCCGCCATGATACAACAGCGTGCGTCAAGTTTAGGCACATAATAAACATACCAATTGTAATATGTAAAGAAGTGGAAAGTGGCGTGCAGCAATCGCATCATTACTATGAATCTATGCCAAATCCGAAAGTGGGTGATGAAGATTTCTTTCACTAAATGTTGGTGATGATGACATTGCATTGAGGAAAGTAATTGTGTAACATATTTTATTTTAAAAACAAGGATATCTTATCCTATCCTGGTAAAAACTTTTTGGACATTTTATGATAATGGAGTAGCAAAAGATGAGAAGGATAAGGATGTGATGAAATGAGAGTTTTTGGATGAGATAGTGTAAGCATCCATCCATGTGGACAGTTATCGGCTTGATCTTTTATTGCAAAAAAAATGTATGAATATTTGTGAGATATGGGTCGGCTATCCTCAAATCATGATCATGTTTCTCTCTCTCCCTTTTCTTTGCTTTTGTACTGGGGTTTAGAGACCCAGTTGTTCCATTCTCTCCGGCTACTTACTCATCCATTGTCACATAAAAAGATGTGGGTGATTCCTTTCCCACTTTGCAGCTATTTTATGGCTGTCTAAATAATGTAAGTATGGGCATTTCATAACGAGGACAACGTGCTGTACTTGCATAATCCTTTATTGCAAAAGAAAGAAGGAAAGAAGAGCGATAACGTTTCTTATCGTGTGAAATATTGAGGCTCTTTCACACTTTCCGTTTTACATCATCCTAAGCGTCATTGCGTCGAGATGCTATCTACTACCTACTGACGTGATGATGCTACATGCGGGCTTTACTTAAACGTTTGGAGGGATGCCCTTGAAGGAATGAAATGAAAAAGCATTTTGTAGGTAGCTGGCACGCTTCACCTTGATGTCTACTAACGCATGGAGGATATTGTGTGGGATTACGTACTACCTACCAACCAGCTAGATTACATTTGTCTATGAACGTAATGGGATGAAAGAGGAAAATGTTTTTAATTAATAATTATACAAACAAGGCAGTTGAGAATTGCTGGGAGCATAAAATATTTTGATGTAAAATTTTATGAGTAGCTGACAATTAATATTACTAATACAATTAAAAAGTCAGAACATGGATAGACGTGAATAAAAATGAAAAAGTAATTATTATTTGAGAGGGATAAATATACATTATTTGTCCGTTTATACTAGGAAAATGCTAACCTAAATTTACTATGGAGTACCGCATTTGCATTCGCAAGCGGTGTACAATTCGTACGTAGTACTTTGACTATTAATTTTTGTTTGCAGAAGCTACGCTTACGCATACAGACGTCATTTCATTCATACCAACAATAGCCGCAGCAATTGGTAGCAAATACCTATGTACTTAGCACGTAAAGCATTATGGTGACTAAAATTTGCATTGAAATGAGAAGTCATTTACCCTACTGCGCACGCTTACTTGCATCTGCAGTAAACATCATACCCTCGTAAACATACTGCTGATGATGCATGTGAACAGGATTCATTTTTAATTTAGTCAACGAACGAATGTTGTTTACATTACAGTGGAAAACTTTTTAGCGAGTAAGATATGAAACAAATTTAAAACATGATGAATGTTATGAGCACCCAATAATAGCTTTATGTTGGACAAGGTCGCTTCTGAGAAATGTACGATTGATAATGAGCTCATTCCGCTTCCTACCTGGTTGAGTGACCAACTCGTAAACATTATCCGAGTATTTATCATCCTCATTTCTTTACAAACCCAGAGGCAATATTATCAACAATAAAAGACTCAACTGATCTTTTGAAATTTATGTAGCACAGCATACTCCAAGCACATTCATGAAGATTGCATGTGCACGTCATGTACATAGTATGTGTGACTCTTCCACAAAGTAAGCATCAATAGCCAGCACCTATCCTCCTTCCTTTCACCATATCGAAATTTATGCACCAGCTGGAAGGAAAGATACTTTGAAAGCTTGAATCCCATCCTTATTCCATGAATAATTGTGACCATGAATGAAACGGAAATTCTTAGTAGCTTAAGATTTCCAATCTCTTGCAACCTCTTTATTTAGACGTTTCTCAATAGTTGCATGTTGTATTCTTTTGGTATCCAGTAACAAAAAAAACTGGCGCTTATGTGATAAGACGAAGAATAGAGAGGGTGCTATATGCGCTTATACCAAATGTACATAGGCAATCAAGATGCTATGCTGTTATGTAATCTGAAGTTGTCGTCCGTACCAACACCAACACCAACTACCGACCGTAATGCAATTAGGCATTTTTTCATGCATGCATTGCAAACATGAAGAGAAGGTTACTGGATGGAGATGGAAAAAGTACCATTTTTTGTCCCATATATCACCTATTTCTTCGTAGACGCCATGGTACAAGCATCATCATCATCATCATACAAGTTCATTTAGACAACCTCATTAGAACAAGTACCTGACAAGGGGAAATTTGCTAGGTAAGTAGGCAGCTGTAATGAGACACAGTTTTATCAGCAGAAAGGAGAAATATGAGTAGTCTTCCATCTCAATTTTTCCCCCATAACTTAATTTTGCTTTGTATATTATGGTGCTTCGTGATTCACGTATTATGATATGTTAAGCTATTTTACTATGCTGGAAAAATATGAAGAGCAACTTACAAAGAGCCCAACGCCGAGCACGAAGAGAAAATAGACTCCGATCACTGTGAAATCCAGCCAGTTGAGATGAGAGGAAGGAGACTCCAGCAGGTCTCGACTTTCCGTAGCGTCACCCATCTTCTTACAAGAAGGGGGAATTGATTTACAACCGCCCGGATTAGATTTTTAGTTGGAGATTGTCCTTCTATTCTTATTGCTTTTGAACTACTATGTATATGGAATACATAGATAGATGGATGGATCTTGTTTAAAAGTTTTTCAGGTCCGAGAGTTAATATAACTCTTCATCACATGGGAAAGTTACAATGAAAGAAGCAGTAAACTTCACTTTTTACACATAATGAATGTCTACTAGGCTCACAAAACTTGCTTTTGCAAAAGTTACTTTGGGGTGAAATGCGATGCCAAATAAAATGTCTCACACTTTCCTCTCACTTTGCACAAAACCAAGTCCGTCTTACTTCCTTTGAAATGGCTACTTGCAATTTTTTTTAAATTGAACTCGTTAATACGAAAGTGAAAAGATTTACTTTGGATTCTATGAGGAAATACGATGAATGTAAATGAAGATTTTGATTATCAATTACAACGTGGATGAAGAGGACGATTTGGAGATACTTGCCACTCAGCCATTCTCAGGCGAAATGACTCCTAACTCACAAGATGCTTCAACTGATATAGGAGAAAGGAAGAAGCTAGCAAGTAACGGTGACGGTGTATTGCGACTCGATGGGTTGATGTTCTTGTTGTTGATGAGCAGTGGAGATCTATGGAGGTGAGGAGAGTCTGAAGTAGAATGACAGTGTTCGCACAATTCCTCTAGTTTATAGACTACCAATAATGTTCTTTGCACATACCAATACCAATACTAACTCCAAATAAAAGTCTCAGCAGCACCAGCCAAACAGCGCAACTGAGAAATGCCGTGATGCTGATCTGATATGATGTGATGATGCTATTGCTATTGCCTTTGCCTCATGTATATTCAACTAGATGTGAGTGATGTGTTCACGTTTAACTTAACTGCTGTGAACTACATGCAAAGTACGTAGCCCATTATATACTTGTGTGTCCATAGTCTAATTTCTGATAGAAAAGGTTTATAGGAAAAAACTGGGAATTGGTTTGACTAAAGTCATGTTCCTTTTTAAATGTAAAAACAACACATGGTTGATTTACCAGTGCCGTTGTCTTTTATATTCATGTTCAATTTGTTCAGTCATTTCACCAAGAACAACTTTTGGTTCTTTTTAACACATGCATTGCTTCTTCTTTTTTTTTTTTTTTTTTACTAAACTTCGAGATTTTTCCATGGGTGCAGACACGTATTATTTTTCAATGCCAAAATATGCTACCATAATCTTCCAGGGATAATAATAAAAAGGGAAAGAAAATAATGGAAGAATAAACGGTTCTGGTAAGATAAATCATCTAAAACCAAACCACACTGACCAAACTAAACTATGATAGATATGATGAGAGTGCACTTGGTGTTGCTTTGGGCTCACTAGTTTCCATTGTGTTCCAAAAAAGCTGTGATACATAAAGAAGCTGGCTGGCTGGCTGGCTGGTAAACAGGTGCACTTTTTACATGGCCTTTGGCTTGTTTTGATTTTCAACAAAGAATGGAGATTTCATTGACTCGAAATTAAATACGTACTTTAAGTATCCAAAAATACATGTGGAATTCCCAGGACATACTTTTGTAATTTAAACAGTATGGAAACTGACTTGAGTGTATGATTTAAATAGCATAGCTATAGCCACTAAAAATAATAAGAGATAATTAACTCGGAGTACTGGAGTACGAAGGGATTTAGATAGTCTGACTTCGGACTCAACTGATAAGTAAATGAAAGCTGATTGTGACTCCAAGCAATAAGTTATTCTAATCGGTTATTCTGATGTGATTTTTATGGAAGACGAGACAATGCAGCTTCAAAATATTGGATTGCATTAACCTTGTTACTTGCAAAGCATTGGTGAACGATGAACTTGTGAATATTTGATTACATAATTTTTTTAGTTTCTCCAAACAAACAACAGTCATGTATAATTTTCTCATTGTCGAGTAGCTACATAAGCCAAGCTCCCACTTGGCATGTTTTATTGTAAATTTGGGAAAAACAAACATGTCATGTCACGGTTCATGATAAAAACAAAGCTCTTTAGGTTGGTAAAATAAAATAAAAAAGCTAAAACAGCACGTCACGTCAACACCACCATCAATATCATCACTGCGACCACAGCTCGTTTTGAATGAATATGTCAGAACTCATTCCACTTTTTACACTTAATCTGGTGGTGTTAGGGAAAGAGGAGGAGAGAGCAAGTAGGATGAAAATCGAAGTGGAATTTAATACAATTTCAAGGACCATCTCATCTCTCTCTCTCTCTTTTCCTTTCTGGCTAAGTGAAGAAAGCATTGAAGGAGAAGGACTTCGGTTCCAATTACATGCTAGACGCTCCTCGCTGCAAAAATTTTCTTTTTTTGCAAAAAAAATAATGTAATTTGCACTTTTGCAAGTCTGAAAGTGCATCAGGTATTATCAGTATGAGGAAATTGTATTTTTTTTATCTCCAGAGCATTAAAAAAAGTCGCCCAATGTCAGTGGTGCTAAATAGTCAGTACATAACCCTTTAAAGGTCAACTGCATACTAATGAATTTAGATCACGTTGCAATGCAAACAAAGTAATAGAGCCTAAAGTCAGTTTACTTATGCAACATCACCCTTTTGATTTGATACGTGGAAGTAGAATTACTTTTGTAACCACTCAGTTATGAGGATATTGAACGTGTGAATTCACTCTTGTTTCTTGCCTTCCAGCAAATTGAATTAGGTAGTTGATTCCCATCATCATTATCGAAAACATGCATGCATATATGCATTATTAAGTCAATAGCAACAGTAGCTCTTCAACTGTCTGACAGGCTCACACAGTGATTGACGAATTGATTGTAATTGCGGTCTAAATAATAGTAATCTCGGCTTCTTCTTTTTTAAGTCAATTTCAATGCTGATTGGAGGCGCGTGGCTGTCTCTATTTGTAAAGAGATTGATAAGCTCATGAAATTCTAGACAATCATCTCAACTAACGTCACGTCTCTTTCTATCACTTCTTGTTGTTGATGTTAGACGGAAAGACGGTGTTGAATTTCATTTGCATGTCTGCTTCTATACCAACGTGCTTCCATCACTTTTAGGAGCCCATCACATGTGTCGTTTGAAAGCTTTGGGAGTTGAACAAATATGAAAATCATGCGTCAGGAATTTTTTTTATAACAATGCCATAAACGCATTAATGATTTATCGCAATCAAAAAGTGAGTTCAAGTCAGTTTTAGACAATATTATATTAAAATTTAACGGTTTGAGACAATATTGTAGTCACAGCACGATCCAGGATATTTGTTATTATCATCATATCACTTTTAGCTAAAACTTTAGCTGTTCTAGCACCGATATTTTTCCTCGTTCCATCGTCGGTTGCAGGATAATTATGATTATGCTAGGAAATAGGAGAACAGATGCTTGGATTTTGTTGTCGCCTTTTTACAGACTACTTTTTTTTGTGGAATTCTCAATCTTCAGTAAGTTACAATGAGCAACAAGTAAAAACACGAAAGATATTTGGGTAATGTTTAGCAATTTCCCCTGAATTAATTGCCTTTGGAGACCCGCTCACGTTTTTCTATAACCATCTAATTTTTCACACTCTCTCTTACTCTCATTCCATTCGTTGCATCGTCATCAGTAATAGGAATAGAAAGCTACTCTAAAAATGCATGTAAAGTTATGTATTCATCAAGTCATTTGTTTTTGTTTATGTTTATGATTAGCAATAAGTGAGATAGAGAGGAAGAGCCATCTGGAAAGCCATGTGTGGGTCTTTTTATGGCCAAAAATAAAAAATAAAGTCAAGCCATAATCATTCATCCGGTTCCTCTTTGTAAATAGCTGAGAAAAAACTTTGAGAGTCGGGAAACTACTCTCTCTCAAACGGAAAGTGCATCTCTCTCTCAAAAAAGCTTTTCCAACTTTGGTAGAAAAGAATTGGTTGAAGAACACCTAAAATGGATTGAGAGTCGAGGCCGAGAGAGACTGCTATAATGCATTGCCATTGCCAACCAACTTTTTTCCTAAAGGTTGGGAATAAATGAAGGGAAAGAGAAGATGGGATGATGAACTCAAGGGTTTTGTAAGCCCGTAAGACAACTCCTGGAAAATAATAATGAAATGCCGTTAAAACATATTCTTAGGAAGAACAAATAATTGCCACTTCTGGCCACAATAAACGAAAAAAGGGGACAAGGTCTTTGGTTTCCCGATTCTCCTTGGGTTTTTACTCCACATGCATAAGAAGCTAATAATAATTTACAGCATCATTAAAATTGTCGACATAATAGGCTTGCATAAACTTGCAAAACCGCAATATTAAAATGCACACGAAGGTGATTTTTCTTTGAGATAAAAAACAAGATCATTTAATTTCATTCACATACACATCTTTATGTACAACAAGTATAATTACTTATGGAATATACAATTTTTTTTAGAAAATGCAATCAAAACCTTAAATTCATTAAACTCTAAATAAATTAATACTTTTTTGAGCACACGACGACGAGTCATGAATTTTCAAGGTGAGTTGAGAAACTAGCCTATTGATTCTTCTACCTTCCTAAAATAATACGGTGCTGTAATAATACCATAAAATTGAGTATTTAAGTGAGTATTTCAAATTACTGTGGATCAGTCATGCATCACTTAATCAGTGTCATTATTCATCCCTTATCAAAAACATGGAGAGTTAGATGTACGGGAACGATAAGAAAAGAAGATATAATGTTTAGGAAGACTAGCTTATGTATTTACAAATTCATCGCATGATAAAATGTGGATGGACGGACATACAGTGTTACAAAATGTACAGTTTGTGTATCAACGATAGATACACAAAATTAATATATATATATTAGAACTCTGGCTTCCAAAATTGGACTAAACTAGCGAATACCGAATTATTTTATCGTAAATATTATATTTATCTTATCATCAGTGTGAATAAAGCCTTTAGTTTCCGTGTAGAGAGCGTTTGTAATTTGCATTTAAAAGTTTTGATTAGCTATATCTATACTTTATGTACATTTATCATGAATTCAATTCCTTTCTCTATCACTACGTTTAGCAGTCTTTTCATTCGTATGAGTAGATCGATTACCTATATGAATGGTTACCAAACACTAACTTGTTCTTGACAATGATAGGATCACAAATCAAATGATCACAACTGTTTCCTAATTATGTATGTATACCTCCTTTTTTCAATTAAGAGTTGTGCCGTTGTTAAATGCGAAAGGACTCGGATTTCGAGTCAATATGTTTGAGACGGAGATATACGTCAGTGCCAATTCCTTGGAGGGACTGGATAGACAGTCCGCCTCCTAGATATTCTGCATATGCACGAGAAGTTGGGAGGCCAAACCCGTAGCCATGCATTGGGCCTGATGTGGTGCTGTTGGCAAGCTCCATCATGTTGCTAAAGAGATGAGTGTCCATGCCCACTTCTGTGGATTCATCCGCAGTGCTGAAGTTATATTGCATGATTTTAGTCATGAGGTGGTGACTGATGCCGCCGCCACGGTCTGAGATTCTGCATGACCCAAAAAAATTAATTTTGTTAAAATACATGTGGTTTGTGAAAGAAAGAAAAGATTAATAAAAGACTACTAATTTTAATAAAAGACTTACCTGACGATAAAATCAATGTCGTTGTTGGCAATGGTGATTTGAATGGGTGGCATGGTATTCTCATTTTGGTCACTATGCGTTTCAATCGTAGCTCTTACTGCATTCTTCAATATTTCTGGGAAAATATAGTCCAACGGAAGCTGGATGTATGGGAAGGTTGCATTAATGTGTCCAGAGAGCTTGATCCGAGGCGCCTTTCCATACTTGTCTTGCGCGAGACGAGTGACAAAGTCGGCCCACTTTTCTACCACATCTTTAATTCGCATCGTTAGGTTGATGATCCCAACGTGATTTGGCTAAGGAACAATTCATTTCATGAGTATAACGTGATGTTCATAATGCCCCAAGCTGGATTGAGAAATCATCTCTACACATTAGTTTAGATAGTAGAGAAGTATGTATACCTTGTTGTCACTTAGAGCCAAGTGATGGGTAGCCAGCATACGAATTCCCAATCGGGAAGTGAGTGTTCTGTCAAGAAACTGGCGAGCCAAATCTTCTTGCTGTTGTTTATATGACAAAGAATTTTAAAAAAAATGATTATTAGTTATGATAAAAAAATAAAGTCGCTTGTGTTCTAGTTTGTGTCATAATATATAATGTCATATAAAAATGTGATGGTGGCTCTAACCTTGATGTGTTTTTTGCACGCCTTGAACCCCTCAGCAAGCTGTGTAACCACGTACTTAAAATCATCCAAAAGATTCTCAATAAGCAGGCTAAACTCGGCTTCATCTTTCATATCTTGGATCGGTGGGAAGTCATTGAGAATGTGGAAGGCACGGATGTACATTTCATGCTAAAATTAAGCAAAAATAGTTTTCATTTAGAAACAATGTGAATCAGTCCAAATAATCCCAAAAGAAAGTGTTCAGCGGTATAAAGCATGGCTATAAGTTCTGCATCAAAAGACATCAAACTGAACTTTGATCTTGTGGCAAAAAAATTGTACTTTGGTCAAAAACAAGTAAGTTTGGTACATTGAGATGAGAAAACTACGGAATTTTCCAGATTATACGCATAAAGTAAAGAAGTTGTAGCTAAGAAAGACTAAACGGATAAAAATAGTAGCCGGTTTTGCAACAAAATCAAACATTTTATTTCAAGTTTTACGAGACCAACTTGCTTTTAGCTGCATAACATTGCATTGTCATTCAAAGAGGAAGATCATTGATATGACATGATTTATTTGGATCTGAATAACAAATGTACTGTTGTTGCTTACCACAGAGAGCACAGCCGGGTTGCATCCAACAATGAAGGGCAAATTTCTAAAACCAGCAATCCGATGAGCAATACGGACGGGAAGCTCCTTTTGTAGATATTGTGCACTTTTCTAATGGAAAGTTACAACAAATTCGGTTAGCAACTTTTTGCATCCTTCATTTCCAACCTTGGAGCATAGCAACATCATCGACTTTTAAACATTTTTTACTTACCAAAACATGACTACTGTCAGTTTTTCGACCGGTGTACATGATCGTGGCTGGAGTGAGCCGCACAGACTGCTGGAAAGGATAAGAAAGGAGAGATGAAATCAGCACATTACATTGTTAGCGATATGTTTTTTTTGAACACGTGATTTGTAATGGGGAAGCATTAGTATGATGATTGATGAAGAGCAATAACCTTGTTGTGCAAAACATATAATTTCTTTGTTATTATTTCAACTTTTTATAATAAAAAGAATGCTATGGTTGCATTATGAACATAATTACTATGCTTGTGCTTGCATATTACTGTTCCAGATGCATTCTCAAGCCCTGGAGAATATATTAGGAGGGCAAAACCAAATTGCACTTTTTATCTCTATATTTTTGTAAAGGAAAACCGGAGAGCATGCCGCTTAACGTAGGTGTAACATCGACGCTTCTATCTGTTTGTAATTTAATCGTGTTCTCAATCTCACGTGGAAACAAAAGCAGTCGACCTTAAACTAAGAAAAAAACGAAGAAGATGAAAATGCTTGGTTCCAAAGTCCACGCAGATAACATGTGAAGTTGTATTGCTTGGCGAATTTGGTATTGTACTCACAATCAGTCTCCAAATCCAAACACCATTATTGAGTAAGGTTGTGCTGCTGGTGGCTAGGCCACACAATTAGGATTCCTAAATTTGCCTGCAGCCATAAAATATATTTTAGTTAGATCCACTAACGAAATGATTTCTTGTCTGGTGGCCACGTGAACTCGAGGCAGTGTCTTTACTCAGGGCCATTCCAAGTTATTCGCTACTCTGCACGCGCTTTTACATTGTTATATGTATCTTGAGTTTGTTGGATTTGCGTAGGTACGGCTCTGCTTGCATGAATTTATCAAGAATCTAGTTGCAGATTGGCAACTGAACCGGATTCTTCTGGATATGCGATGTACTTTAATCTAGCTGTGTACTACGAATGAGAACCGGCCGGAGTGGAACAATTCCAAAAGTTTAATTAAATATATGGAAACGAAACTAAGCAAACGTCTTTCTTTGTTTTATCAAATCAATGTATCTTTTCCCAAAAAATGGTTTAAGAGAGCGTTTTAGTAGTGAAAATTTTAACTAAAGTCAACTCCATATGCCCGTATTGATAATCAGCTTTTGTATACAAACACAGAAATGTCCTTTGACATTTAATGATATCGCTATCGAGCACATGTGAATAGCTAATGTTGCTTTCTGAGCTGATAAGGAAATGCGCATCCATTTATGTTTCAGTTTGCATTAGTAATGAATCTTATCAGAGATGATGAAGAGGAACGCACTGCCACTAATCTCTGCACTAAACATCCTCACAACGTAGCCATTCAGTTTGATGTTGTCTGAAGTCCAGTCATAATAATAATAAATACAAAGTATCATATGAGAAAAGTAAACAGCGATTTGCGATAAAATATTATTGCATCCGTTGACCGCCCTTTGGTACTAAGAGTTGCTTCCTATATCCTTTTTTTAATTCTCACATTTCCCTATTTTTTTCAATTTGCATTTAATCATTTCACCATTGAAAACTCAAGGCAAAGCTCAGCTACCAACATTGTTTTTGCATTCATCACACTAGCAAAAAATCATCTCAAATGAAACTGCACATTACAAAAACTGACAAAAATTGCATACAAAACATATACCTATAAGACATCGATGCATGCATGTGGACATGTAGTGCTCGCTCAACAAGTAAAATGAAGAAAAAAGGGATTATGTACAAGCAAAACGGATGCACAGCAGAGCAGCAACATAACAGCAAGGCAATGGATTCAGAGGCTGTATATACCGCAATAATAACATACTATTATATGTATATTATAGTTATGGTACCTGCTGCAAACCTGTGAGCAGTAGACCCAAGAAGCTTGTTCTTTTCAACGAGAGCATGCGGTGTTCACGTGAACAGAACAAAAAAAAGTGTATGTATGTACATGGCTGGGATAATTGTTATGCAGTCTACAACCTAAAGCTGCAACAATGTATAGAAAGTGGGGCATAATACAATTCTTATGCGTTGATATGATATTATCCTATGATCATGATCTGAGCGAGTGTGTGGGGGGACTGAACTGCAATTGTTTGTTTGCTATGTCTCAAACAAAACTCTCTTCCGTTCACCAAACAACTCTTAATGATGATGTAATTAATTAATATGTCAAGGGGGAATGTGGAACATGTTTCAAAAGTTTGGAAATGAACAAACTCAAATGATTTTGCTTACCTTGGCAGCAGCAGCATCAATAGCGCTCTGGTTATAGTATGAGATAACCGTTTGGTTTCGTTCTCGGGTGCTGGAGTCATTGCTAAAGTCGAGACGGTGATTGTGGGGACGGGAGGAGTAGTTTGACACTGCTCCGAGAAGCTTGCTTGGGCTGAACCGAAGCACTTGTCTTACTGATAAGCAGGACAGAGACATGATGATGATGATAAGATTTCACTTAAAATACTATTATTCACTTTTGAGTAATAAAGCTTTGAGAGTGGACTTGCAATTGCAATATTTTGTTGCTATTTGTAAACTATGTATTTTGAACTTTCTTTCCTACTCAATTCGAACGTAAAGATACTGTAAGTTTTCAGACTCAATGTTAAAGTTTAGGATAGTAAATCCTGGAATGAACTATAAACTTTTGGAATTCAAAGGCTTTTTTCAGTGAAGGGTTTGTAGAAATAATGATTTCGCATGGTGACACTGATGTCACTCATTCCAGACAATGAAGCGGGAGTAGGAACACGCCGGATAGGTTGCAACACAACTGCCGGAGTCAGACTGACTCCTCAGATCACTTGATTCAGAAGACCAGCAGGGCCGTCGTCGTTTCAACTTGGAGCAAAGCATGTATATAATGTGAAGAGATGTGGTTTGGTTTGGTTGGGTTGCGAATTCCCAGCTATAAAAAATGTATCAGGAGTTTAGTGGCGTCTGGTGGTGAGAGAGCTTGTGTATATGCATTACCTGAGCTCGCATCACAGAACCACATCATGATCAGATGAGATCACCAGCGTACCTCTCCTTTTTCTTCTTGGTTGTTGCGATGCATTGCATTCAATGCATTCAATCCAATCTTCTTGCTGAGCATAAGAAACATGTAGTGTTTTTTCTCAACCTCGTTCTTTCTAATTGTATTCTATACTCACCTGAAGTTACCTTATAAGCAACTTTATATCTTTTCAAATACCAGAGTTGAAGACAATGTATTTTAAGAATATGTAGCACCTGGTAAGAACGTATAGAGCACAAAGAGATCGTCGATCATGGACCATGTAAAAATGAATGCGTGATGCTAAATACAAGTATGATCTGACTAGACTGCAGACATCGACTATGCTGAAGGTTGTACAAAGATGCTACAAAGTTTGTATAGTATTAATTGATGATATTTTTAAACGAACGTATGAAATTATATAATTTATGACTACTAATGGTGATTACTTCTTTGTTTCTGATAGTTACAGTTTAAAATCAAATACCGCATCAGGTATGTGCTATCATTAAATATTAATTTCATACAAATGGGGGTAAATATATAGGCAAATTTTCATGCAAAATATTGGCTCTCCCCTTTGTTGATGCATAGAATTCATAAAGATAATCAAATCAAATTTAATGTTGTCATGTTGATTTGAAATTCAATTATCGTTAGTTCAAATTATTTTGTCCGTTTCGAACTAAAGGGTGATTGCTTAAGAAGTTCGAAAACGTGTTCATTTTTTCTAGTGGACGTGTGTAATAGCTAGATTAGTTTTATGTAAATACAAGACTTCAAAATCACCTGTGAAAATTTGCAACCAGGCGGCTATGCAGCAATGTGAATTAACTTCAAGCGTCCGAAATTTTGTTTATGATCGACCCTATAGATAAATACATGATGTATATGAATTTTAATCTAAAAAAACGCACCCCTTGTATTTTCCAAACCTCCACACTTTAATATATGACTGATGTTGACGTGAAAATACATCTCCTTCTAACACTCCATCCACTCGCAATAAATGATAATACGTAAAAATAAAAAGACAACAACAACAACAAATTACATAAGTTTTAAAGGCATGGTACGAATTACCCACATAATTTATTAATTAAAAGTAATATTGATGTATTCAAACTGTAATATGTTTTATACGTAATGTTTTTGTGCAATAAGTTTCATTTTAATATTCGGTTTGATAAAAATGGTTTTCATGTGAGTATTAGATTATTACAAAACATAAAACATCGCTATTGATAAGTACATTATTAACAAATAAAAGCTCCTTTTCTGACTTGTACGCTACAAATACCTCTTTGCAAATTAGTACAAGTACACCATCTGACATACTTTATCTAGATAAAATAATCTTAACTAATTTAACAATACACACTTAACATCTATAGGATTCGTTACCCAACTTTTCGAATCGTTATTTTCATCTCAATACAGCAATTTTAGCAGATGTCGACGCTTTAAACTACCATGGTTATAAAAAGCACAATAATATTGTAAAGAGTTAGAGTGTCACATTAAAGGTTTTCAAAGTGCCTACTACCTCAAAAAACATATTAGAGTTCGCGCTGGCGAACAACCATTTTCTTGTTTGGTTTGTCAAAAATCATTTAGCCTAAGAAACATTCTGCTCCAGCTCTCAAAGAGACTTTCATAAAGCCCATGCCTGTTAAGAAGAAAAAAGACGCACGGTCAAGTACTCACCGATACTAGTGTCCTTATGGTTGTAAGACCGATTTCTTCAAGAAAAATGATCTGTTCCGTCATCAAAAAGAGATACTTAAACTTTACAAGTTATACTTAAATATCGATGTTGACCAGTACGTCATTTACAAAATGTAGCTCCTTCTTTGGCTTGTATATTACAAATACATTTTTGCAATTTATTACAATTACCCTAGGATACATAATGTTAACTAAATTATCAATCTACACTTAAAATCTGTATGTTTCGTTAACCATTGTTTGTGAATCGTTATTTTTATGTCAGAAATCTGAAACACCCAAACATGTTGGGAAGACATTCGTCATCTCAGCAATCTTGTCCTGCAGCGAAAGAAGCCTTTCAGTGACATTGAGAAGGCTGAGATTTTGAATATAACGTACAAGAATGCCTTGCGAGAAACTAACTATTGATGTTGTGTCATCTGCTGAGGACTATACCACTTCAGGAAGAAACTATAAAAATATATTCTGGCCCAAACTTCCTACAATTAAGATCAAAGACACCTTTCAGGAGCAACCTCCCAGTGTCCTTATGGATGTATGACTGTTTTCTTCAAGAAAAATACCTGTTCCGTCATCAAAAACAGACGTAAGAATTTTTTAATCGACTT
The DNA here is from genome assembly GCA_964034955.1 of Orchesella flavescens. Lineage (NCBI taxonomy): Eukaryota > Metazoa > Arthropoda > Collembola > Entomobryomorpha > Orchesellidae > Orchesella > Orchesella flavescens. The sequence goes on from OZ035953.1 coordinate 47,205,114, forward strand.
GACTTCGTTCATTAAGCTCATGTATGCAGAGTAAAGCCTTTATACCGTCACTTTATTTTTACCATGTGTTTGTCTCTGGCTACGGGAGCGCCCCCTTACGGAATGCTCATTTGAACTAACGAACGAATGGGCATTTTCGTTAGACGGCGCTCCCGTAGCCAGAGACAAACACATGGTAAAAATAAAGTGACGGTATAAAGGCTTTACTCTGCATGTATGACTTGACATGACTTGTACGTTACAAATACCTTTTTGCAAATTAGTACAAGTACACCATCGAATATACATTTGCTTTTTGCCCGAGTGTGAGGAATTCCTCGTTGCCAAATCAAATCATTTCAATTTACAACCCGAACTTTGTAAGGAAAGTGATGATGCATTCAAAGCATTTTTGAGTCATTCTTCATTTGACGATTGGAAATGAGGGGTCTTTTCAAGATTCTGTATTCAAATCTGCAAGAAACCGAGAAGGTTAAGTTGGACTATCAAAAAGCCCATGATTGTTAGGAATAAAAAGGACGCACGGTCAAGTACTCACCGATACCAGTGTCCTTATGGTTGTAAGACCGTTTTCTTTAAGAAAAATGATCTGTTCCGTCATCAAAAACAGACGTAAGAATTTTTTAATCGACTTGACTGCGTTCATTAAGCTCATGTATGACTTGACATGACTTGTACGTTACAAATACCTCTTTGCAAATTAGTACAAGTACACGGACATACTTTTGCCAAAGCAAATCATTTCAATTTACAACCCGAACTTCGTAAGGAAAGTGATGATGCATTCAAAGCATTTTTGAGTCATTCTTCATTTGACGATTGGAAGTGGGGGGTTTTTTCAAGATTCTGTATTCAAATCCGCAAGAAGCCGAGAAGGTTAAGTATGACTCTCATAAAGCCCATGATTGTTAAGAATAAAAAGGACCAGTGTCCTTATGGATGTATGACTGTTTTCTTCAAGAAAAACGATCATCAAAAAGGGACGTTTAGTCACTTAATTTTTAACCGTTTGCTGTCTCATACCTTGAGCTGCAGACTTGGTTTTGAATAACATACGCGTTTCATTTTGATGTTCGATTTACCACAGATATTTTTCAAAATAGTATTGGATTATTAAAAGATATACTTAAATATCGCTATTGATCAGTACGTCATTTACAATATATAGCTCCTTCTTTGAATTGTACATTACAAATACATTTTTGCAAATTAATTCAATTACACTTGGAAATCTAAAGCACACCCAAACACGGTGGGGAAGTCGACGCTTTAAACTATTTTGGTTATAAAAAGCACAATAATATTGTAAAGATAACAGAGTGTTTAGAGTATCACAAAGGTTTTCAAAGTGCCTACTACCTCAAAAAACATATGAGAGTTCACACGGGCGAAAAACTACTTTCTTGTTTGGTTTGTCAAAAATCATTTAGCTTAAGAAACATTCTGCTCCAGCTTTCAAAGAGACTTTCATAAAGCCCATGACTGTTAAGAAGAAAAAGGACGCACGGTCAAGTACTCACCGATACCAGTGTCCTTATGGATGCATGACCTTCTTCAAGTTCCAAAAAAATTAACCGTTTGCTTTCTCATACCTCGAGATGCAGACTTTTTTTTAAAAAATAACATACACGTTTCATTTTGATGTTCGATTTACCACTGATATTTGTCAAAATAGTATTGGATTATTAAAAGATGTACTTAAACATCGCTATTAATCAATACGTCATTTACAATATATAACTCCTTCTTTGAATTGTACATTACAAATACATTTTTGCAAATTAATTCAATTACACTTGGAAGTGTAGAGCACACCCAAACATGGTGGGGAAATCGACGCTTTAAACTATCATGGTTACAAAAGGCACAATAATATTGTAAAGATAACGGAGTGTTTAGAGTGTCACAAAGGTTTTCAAAGTGCCTACTACCTCAAAAAACATTTAAGAGTTAACACGGGCGAAAAACTATTTTCTTGTTTGGTTTGTCAAAAATCATTTAGCCTAAGAAACATTCTGCTCCAGCTCTCAAAGAGACTTTCATAAAGCCCATGCCTGTTAAGAAGAAAAAGGACTCACCGTCAATACCAGTGTCCTTGTGGTTGTAAGACTGTTTTCTTCAAGAAGAATGATCTGTTCCGTCATTAAAAAGAGATATGCGGAGGAAGGGCTGCATAAATTCCCCGAGTGTGAGGAATTCCTCTTTGCCAAAGCAAATCATTTCAATTTGCAACCCGAACTTTGTAAGGAAAGTGATGATGCATTCAAAGCATTTTTGAGTCATTCTTCATTTGACGATTGGAAGTGGGAGGTCATTTCAAGATTCTGTATTCAAATCTGCAAGAAGCCGAGAAGGTTAAGTTGGACCCTCAAAAAGCCCATGATTGCTAAGAATAAAAAGGACGCACCGCCAAGAACTCGCCAATACTAGTGTCCTTATGGTTGTAAGACCGTTTTCTTCAAGAAAAATGATCTGTTCCGTCATCAAAAAGAGATACTTAAACCTTACAAGATAAACTTAAATATCGCTATTGACCAGTACGCCGTTTACAAAATGTAGCTCCTTCTATTGTACATTACAAATACATTTTTGCAAATTAATACAATTCCACTTGGCTACATAATGTTAACTAAATTATCAATCCACACTGAAAATTTGTATGGTACGTTAACCATTGTTTGTGGATCGTTATTTTTATGTCATCAATCTGAACCACCCAAACATGGTGGGAAGACATTCGTCATCTCACCAATCTTGTCCTGCAGCGGAAGAAGCCTTTCAGTGACATTGAGAAGGCTGAGATTTTGAACATAATGTACAAGAATGCCCTGCGAGAAACTATTGATGTTGTACCATCTGCTGAGGATTATACAACTTCAGGAAGAAGCTATAAAAATATATTCTGGCCAAAACTTCCTACAATTAAGATCAAAGACACCTTTCAGGAGCAACCTCCCAGTGTCCTTATGGATGTATCACTGTTTTCTTTAAGAAAAATGATCTGTTCCGTCATCAAAAACAGACGTAAGAATTTTTTAATCGACTTGACTTCGTTCATTAAGCTCATGTATGACTTGACATGACTTGTACGTTACAAATACCTCTTTGCAAGTTAGTACAAGTACACGGACATACTTTTGCCTTTTGGCCGAGTGTGAGGAATTCCTCGTTGCCAAAGCAAATCATTTCAATTTACAACCCGAACTTTGTAAGGAAAGTGATGATGCATTCAAAGCATTTTTGAGTCATTCTTCATTTGACGATTGGAAGTGGGGGGTCTTTTCAAGATTCTGTATTCAAATCTGCAAGAAACCGAGAAGGTTAAGTTGGACTATCAAAAAGCCCATGATTGTTAGGAATAAAAAGGACGCACGGTCAAGTACTCACCGATACCAGTGTCCTTATGGTTGTAAGACCGTTTTCTTTAAGAAAAATGATCTGTTCCGTCATCAAAAACAGACGTAAGAATTTTTTAATCGACTTGACTTCGTTCATTAAGCTCATGTATGACTTGACATGACTTGTACGTTACAAATACCTCTTTGCAAATTAGTACAAGTACACGGACATACTTTTGCCAAAGCAAATCATTTCAATTTACAACCCGAACTTCGTAAGGAAAGTGATGATGCATTCAAAGTATTTTTGAGTCATTCTTCATACTTAAACAAAAGAAATACTTAAATATCGCTATTCATCTGTACACAATTTACAAAATGTAGCTCCTTCTTTGAATTGTACATTACAAATACATTTTTGCAAATTAATTCAATTACACTTGGAAATCTAAAGCACACCCAAACATGGTGGGGAAGTCGACGCTTTAAACTATAATGGTTATAAAAAGCACAATAATATTGTAAAGATAACAGAGTGTTTAGAGTGTCACAAAGGTTTTCAAAGTGCCTACTACCTCAAAAACATATGAGAGTTCACACGGGCGAAAAATCATTTTCTTGTTTGGTTTGTCAAAAATCATTTAGCATAAGAAACATTCTGCTCCAGCTTTCAAAGAGACTTTCATAAAGCCCATGACTGTTAAGAAGAAAAAGGACGCACGGTCAAGTACTCACCGATACCAGTGTCTTTATGGATGCATGACCGTTTTCTTCAAGAAGAATGGTAAAAAAAATTAACCGTTTGCTGTCTCATACCTTGAGCTGCAGACTTTTTTTTAAAAATAACATACACGTTTCGTTTTGATGTTCGATTGACCCCAGAGATTTGTCAAAAGAGTATTGGATTATTAAAAGATATAATTAAACATCGCTATTGATGAGTACATCATTTACAAAATGTAGCTCCTTCTTCGAATTGTACATTACAAATACATTTTTGCAAATTAATACAATTACACTTGGCTACATAATGTTAACTAAATTATCAATCCACACTTAAAATCTGTATGTTTCGTTAAGCATTGTTTGTGAATCGTTATTTTCATGTCAGAAATCTGAAACACCCAAACATGTTGGGAAGACATTCGTCATCTCACCAATCTTATCCTGCAGCGGAAGAAGCCTTTCGGTGACATTGAGAAGGCTGAGATTTTGAATATAACGTACAAGAATGCCCTGCGAGAAACTAACTATTGATGTTGTTTCATCCGCTGAGGACTATACCACTTTAGGAAGAAACTATAAAAATATATTCTGGCCCAAACTTCATACCATTAAGATCAAAGACACCTTTCAGAAGCAACCTCCCAGTGTCCTTATGGATGCATGACCGTTTTCTTGAAGAAGAATGATCATCCAAAAAGGACGTTTAGTCACTTAATTTTTTAACCGTTTGCTGTCTCATACCTCGAGCTGCAGACTTTTTTTAAAAATAACATACGCGTTTCATTTTGATGTTCGATTTACCACTGATATTTGTCAAAAGAGTATTGGGTTATTAAAAGATATACTTAAACATCACTATTGATGAGTACGTCATTTACAAAATGAATCTCCTTCTTTGGCTTGTACATTACAAATACATTTTTGTAATTTAGTACAAGTACACCATCGGACATACTTTATCTAGATAAAATAATCTTAACTAATTTAACAAAATTCCAATTTAACATCTATAGGATTCGTTCCCTAACTTTTCGAATCGTTATTTTCATCTCAATACAGCAATTTTAGCAGAATTCGACGCTTCAAACTATCATGGTTATAAAAGGCACAATAATATTGTAAAGATAACAGAGTGTTTAGAGTGTCACATTAAAGATTTTCAAAGTGCCTACCTCAAAAAACATATGAGAGTTCACACGGGCGAAAAACCATTTTCTTGTTTGGTTTGTCAAAAATCAAAGCTCATTGAAGTTTACAATTTGCAATTTTAAGCATTACTACTTCATGAGAAATTGTACTTAACTTTACTGTGCCTATGATGTTTCATCCTTTGTCTTGAAGTAATAAACCCCTTTCTTTTGATCTACTCCACTTACGATTAGGTTTTGATTTGGACTTCCAAACTGCTTTCCAGGATATGATGATGTGTGACACCCTCAGATGGAGAAACTTCCAGCTGAAAAATATTAATAAAAATAAAAATATTATGGTAAATACACGTGGAATAGTGAGGAGTTGTTTTGTTTACATAATATTCCATCATCATCTGCAGAGATAGTGAGTATCTTACCATTTATGCTGTAATCCTGCAACCCTTTCGTTCCTAGAGAAAGGCCAATACAGTGATTCTTCTTTACTCTCCCAGTACCACCACCGCCACCAACTTCCACCATCCAATTACAAAGCGGCACACATTATGTTCTTGGCATTTCCTTCAATTCTACTCTCCCATTTGTGAGAGTAGTAATCATGAGAAGCTCAGAACATAATGTTTAAAATTTGTGCCGGGTGGACAGCCTCCTCCTCTTATCACTGAAAATTTAAATTAAAAGACAATTTTTGTAATTATACTTTTGAATTTGGTGAAGTTTTTCTACACGGACTGATACTAGGAAAATCAGTTTAATCCACAAGGCTACACAGTCCTATGTACTGGATCGAGGTGGAAATGAGAGACTAAGCAAAGGTAAAAGTCGATAAGAAATGCATCTCAATAGGAGCAAATATATGGGGTGTTAAAGGATGCTTAAGTATAAAGGTTAGGTATATTAAAAATCCAAATGATGGAATCATCATTGATTTCATGCTAATTTTTGGAGAGGCATTATATGCCTTGTCATTGGAAGGGAAAGAGAATGATGTAGACTTACTTTGAGTCAGCTTTCATGTACAGGTTTAGATATTGTGTATATTAAAAATCCAAAATGAAATCGTCTCAGAATTCATGCAGCAATTTTACCACTGGATCTAGCTTTGCTAGGGCTAAATCCTACGTATTATAAAGGTAGTAGTATATTAAAATCCAAATGAAATCGTCTTCGAATTCATGCTGCAATTGCACCACTGGATATAGCTTTGCTAGAGCTAAATTCTATATTATAGTATAAGGTTAACTTTAATTAAAATCCAAATGAATTCGTCTCAAAATTCATGCTGCTTTTTTACCACTTGATTTAAATTTGCTAGGGCTAGTATCCTGAGTAGTATAAGGTTTACTATATTAAAAATCCAAAATTGAACTCGTCAAAGATTCCATGCTGCAAGTTTTTAACAAGCCTTTGGCATTGTAAAACAACGTTTATATTATACCTTGTTGCTTTATCAACGGTTCTATCACATATATAGTTATACTGCTTAGTAATCACGTAAACCAATACCTTTATCAGTGATACAAGGAAGTTATGGACATATTATTATTCTTGTTATTATTAATATTACTTATTTAGTACACAGACCAGATTAAAAAATTGTGACAGATACAGGTTTTTCTAACCTACGCTTAACTTAACTAAAAAAGTAACTTCACCAAAATTACAAATGTGTGGTCTGAAATCTACTTTAGAGTTAGAAGGAAATTGAGCCTGTACTTTGGCTATTAGCTGAATTGTTTCGCTTATTATCGGAAAATTTGTAATTGAATGAAGTGCGATATTGATCAGGCTCTAGTAAAATGGTACGTTCAAAGTATAAATTAAAAACTTGAAAAACCACATCAATGCTTTGTTCATTATCTAGGGGCATTTATACTGACAGACTACAAACTTTGTTAGCTTGATATTTGAGAATTTAAAGAAAACATTTGCAGATGCTATGCCTTAACATATGACCGTTAAACCTTGTAATTTTCAATGGCTTACCCCCCGAAATTGTATTGCGACGCTTTTGCGTGAAAGTTATGAAAAATCGTAAAGCATGTCTTCATGCACGAAGCCGCCTTATGGAAAACTGTAGTTACATTACCCGCAGATTTTGCAGATGTTTTCCAAATTACTTAAAACTACCAAATATCAAAAAGGTTATTACTGACTGCATTCAATCCGCACCCACTGTCCAATTAGCGGGCCGACTCTGAAAGGCATCCTCAGCTTTTTATTCAAATACTGCATGAATATGCTTATCATTCAACATATTTTTGTTAGCTTGAACTTTCGACGAATATGTAAAAAAAAAGTGTTCACAAACATATATGGTATCACTTTTTGTGTCAAATCACCCTCTAAAGGTTCTACTTTTGTCAACTATCATTTATATCATATTCTCCTGAAATTCTTCACAGGTGAAGGATTCTAAATTACTCATTTGCTTAGGAAATTGGTTGTATTTATCTACATTAGTGCAACCGGTAATCATCAACCTTCAAAAACGGATAAAACTGAAAGTTTTATTATATGATATCAAAACACCCCATTTTTTTTATCAAAACTGTTCTCCATCACAATCCTTTACTAATAGATCCTATTCCAGAATCAACCATTTGAAGTACTCAATAGGGGGTACTTTGAAAAGCACTTACTTTTAAATTGCAACACTATTATTTTCGTTTTAATAGTTTACCACCTCTAAATATTGAGCTACATACCCTGTCATAATTAAAACTATCACGGGTTCTTTAAAGTTAAGGAGTGAGGGCGAAGGTTTCTCTCATTTCCACCATTCACCATTATCATCATATCATACACTCTTACAATAGTGGATACTCCACGTGCGTAAAAAGGAAAGGAAAGACATACCAGTAAGTAGAGTCGGCGTAGCGAATAATGGATAACATCTATTTAGGCACAAGTTGGAAGCAGGAGTTGGAGGTGGGTTTCTTCTACTCATGCTCATTGTTAGCAGCGTATTTGGGGGTTGGTGTTCTCTCCATCTGTAACATGTGAAAAAAAGAAAATCTTTGGATGAGTAAGGAAAACATGTGCTTTCTTCCGGAGCTCACAAAACCCCATCATAATTTTGATAACCATGATTAGCATAAATTTTTACAGTGGTTTATGGAAAACTGGCTCGACTAATGATGTGACATCCATTGTATAAAAAATATGTAATTTTGATTGCTTTTGAAGAAACTATTTTTAGTATTTTAGCCACCCTTCTATTCTAGCTCCTTCTTGCACCACTAAACCCATATTTCACGGTGATATTACGTTTTATCCATACCTATTCCTATCATTTTTAAATTGGCTGTTATATCGTTAGTCTCTTTAAAAGACTACACCTGGACACTTTTTGGCTAGAAACTGAGATAATTTACTGTCTCCTAACTAGTTCTGTCTAACCTCACAATCGTAAGATCTCATTATAGGTGCAGCATTACACTATTATCCATCATTTTTAGCCCTTGAAATGAATCAGGATAAACTGAAAATTAGCCTCAATTAAGGATATCGTTTCCTTTTCCTTTATATTTTCAACATCGTGTGTTTTTGTTTGTGGTATTGGCTTTGAAAGAAGAATCGCATTATTTTAACTGGTAGCATTGAACCTGATCCAACTTTAAAATATCAGAACCGCACACTTTTGTACACTATAAATTTCCTTGAAATTCTATTGATTCTAACCTTATCTAGGAGTTTTAAAAAGTAGCTTGCTTAGTCACCTCTCTGTAGTCTAATTTTGTAGCTTCTAAATACCGTCGCTAGAGTAATACAAAAAAAAGCAAACTTAAAACACTCGACATTCATTGACCACTTTTCTTTAAATAATTTAAACTGTCCCTGATGCTGCTAGCTAAAAACACATAAAATCAAATTAAACCATTAATGTTTTGATTGTAAATTTTAATCAAATCTTACATTGCCCACTCAGTTGACCTGGTGAAGTCCTGTCGTCATCCTGAGGCGAGGCTTGGCTTGGTTGTCAACTGACAAAGAATTGTAATAGTGAAAGGAGCGTGTGCAATATGGCGTCGGTAGCTGTTGTCAACTTAACCTGGGCTTTAATTCCACCAACAAGATTGACACGACATGGCATGTCGACCGAAATATAGGAAGTGCATGCTTTGAGGAAGAAGATCAAGATGCTGTTGAGAAACTAATATGCAACGGACCACAAGAAAAGGCAATAGATACATATGTATTGCATTTGAACAATAACACTCTTCGAGTGTCGCTATATCCTTTTTCCTTCCTTCTTGTTTACTATATGCATGCATGCATCGCATATGGAATTATATAACCATGTTGGGCTGCTGATAGGGAAAAAAGCATTGACTAGACAAGGCCTCTGTCACTTTCCCACACAACCCTTTCTTCTCAAGCCAAAAGGAACAGCACGAGAGAGGATAGGGAAAGAATATGTGAGTGTGAATGCTAAGCATTTTTCAACACGTGGTGGAATTTCTTGGCCCCAGTCGCTTCGGTTTCTGGTCTCATGCTCATATGAGTGCATCACGGCTGTAAAGGGTTTGCTGGTACCACAGCAGCATCAACAACCAACAACCACTTCTTTAAAATGTACTGGATAACTGTATCTCTTGTGTTAGTCATTTTCTGAGCGTGCCTTTCTCTTCTCTAAAAATAAATGCAAAAAGATGCTTCAGCATGTCAAGCAAATATCAAGACGCCCCAATTTTATACATATCCAAAGAAAATATCCTCAAGGCAATGTTATCTTATTTATGGTTAAGTATTTATGTAAATGCAATGGTATTTAAGTATTTATATACAAATCTACCAAGGAAACAGAATGAGATTTTTAAATGTTATTTATATCACATTAAAATTCCCTTTTTTTTTTATTTTCGTACAAGTATTCTCATGTCAATCGTTCATTACAGTTGAAAAGTATGCACACAAATTACATGCAAAATTTATGGGACTAACTTAGCTTCTATACAAAAAAATGTAGTCCAAATATTCAATCATCCACCTTTTTATGTTTTTTACTGAAAGAAAAACCAAGAAATTAATTTTTGAACTATATCACTTGTCAGTATGGACCAGAGAAGGGGAAGAACATTGTGTTGTACATCTGGATGATCAAGATGCGATTGTAGAGTTTAATGATGGAATACTGGTTCCTATAGCAAGACGACGTAGTTTAAGTAACATCGTTTCAGTGTATTCCGACTGCGGGATTTTCTGTAAAGAAAAAAGGATTTTTCACGTTAAATTCGAATGGAATTGACCTTTCATACGAGAAAAATATTGGAATGTATAGCTTTATTGTTGGTATGTACCTTGCAAGCATCTGTAACTTGTTTTGCAATTATAGCCTCGACTCTATCATGAAGTTGCTGCTTCCACTGCTTCGCTTCAGTCCTCCGTTGTGCTGGAAACTCCTGGATGAATAGATCAGCATGAAAGTAGATAAGGCTGAGCCCCACTTCAACAATGACTGACATATCCTGAACAACTTTTTCTGCTAGGAACTGCATGGAAGAGGATGCAGAGCCCAGGTCAGTTCCAGTTTTTTGTTGGGCAGCAGCCGGCACTCCCCCAACAACAGAAATCTTTTCCGGGAACTGGCTATTGGTGATGTGAGTGGCACAGTCAGAAACAAGTTGAATGATAACCCCAATACTACAATTTTCTTCGGGGTCACGAAGCAAATGATCCATTTCTAGCTTCTTTGTAAGAACAATGCATCTTTTTGGCTGGGGCTTGTCACTCGGACCTCCTCTTGAGTTTTCCTTGGAGCGAGAATGGTAGAAAAGAAAGAGAAGCACGTTCTTTACCATGTTGATAAGCAATTCCGTAGTCCTATTCCGTTCCGCCTGGATTCGTAGAATGTTGAGGAGACTCAGCTTGAGGCTTGATTTAGTTGAAAAGATTTTGAGACCGGATGGACTTTCAGCAGCTGGTAGTCTTGGAGACAGCTTAGTCATGAGACTGGTAAGGAGGAATGCACTTGGCTTATCCAAATTTATTCCCGAATGGAAGAGAGCTCGCTGAGACAGGCACTTGCTAACGGCTTCATCATGACGCTTGAAAAACTGGAGAATCTGCTCAAGAACCATCATGTTTCTGGGAGCAGAGTCCAGCATCACATGGAAGAGCTTGAACACTTGGGCAAATAGCGACTCGCTAATATTTTGTTGAGAGGAGGTGATTTCCATGGATGAGGTGCCACGAACTCCATCCCTCCCTTGGGTTTGGTTACCCCCTGCGAGTCCAGATTGACTGGCATCCCACTCATCCTTTCTAGAATACAAAACGGATGGGTCTCTATCAGCGGATCTACCAGGGCCTCCTCCATCTATATTTTCTTCCCCATCACCAATATCCGTTTGATAGTTGTGCAGCTCAAAGACTTTCATGTCCATCAGTCTTTTAATCAAGTTGAGGTCAAGGAGGTGGAGCACAGCACGGAGACCACTAGACGAAAGCCTAGTCAACATTGACATTTTTGCTTCAAAAACAAAAAAGGCTCTCATTGCGTTCTGGTTCAGTTGAGTTGTGAGTAGGGCAACAAGGTCGAGGTCATCCACAACACAGAAGGATTCCACAATGGTAGAGAGGAAGTCGTTGTTCAATACGCAACTCAAGATGGAATTTGATACGGTAGCTTTAGCCATTCCTGGGGTGGTGCTTGAAGCCTCCCCACGCTCACCCACAGACTTGTAGTTAAAAGTTGAGCTAAGTTTATTAGAAAACGTTTTGTCACTTGCGACCAAAGCTGATGACGAGGCTCCTGGGGTTCCAGGTGCTAATCTGGTTGATGACAAACCATTCTTATCCATCCCGATAAAGCTCACGTCAAAGGAGTTGATACTTTCCAAAGTCTGGTTGAGATGATCGATGTTAGCCATGTAACGTGAAGATTCTCCATCCACCTCATCTTCTGCAGATGGAGCGGTGTTAGCAGAGGATGCCGCGGCGCTGAGCCCCCTGTGAGTAGCACACCTTACAATTTCTCCAAGCAAGTACAAAGCTTGGAGCTTCCCTGTCTCTTGTGTTTGACAGCAGTCTTTCGCCACACTATCCAAAATGAGGGGGAATGATTGTTGGCAAACAGTCATCGTTGTTTCTGGGCTAGCAGTTGGAAGCATGTTAACAGCGTGGAGGACAGCAGCATACAATATCCCTCTAACTTTTGGTGACTGGGCGGTGGAAATCCATTGGGCGATGTTGTTAATAATGTTTGAAAGGAGGAAGCCATGCCGTGCGACTTGGCCTAATGGCTCTCCTTCCCCTATCTGCTTCAGTACAGCTGTGCCCATCAAGCTGGTTTCCGCAGCAAGCCTATGAAAGTAATCGGTGGAGGCTGTGGAGGTGGTGTGCACTTTGTTAAGAAGAAGTCTCAGAATGTTAGTCACAAAGTCATATTTCATGGGCAGGTTTGGGGTGAGCATAAGCACCTCAACTGCTTGACGCCATCCATCAAACACGAGCAGCTTCCTTCCTTCCTTTTCTCTGCAAGCGTTGAGTCGTCTGGCAAAGTTCAAAATTTCTTTGGCTTCTGTGTGCACAGTCTTCCGGAGTCTCAGCACGGTGCTTTTCTCCAGCTTCTGGATCTCATCTTTTAGCATCCCATCCAGCATCTCTACTCTGATCAACCTTGTTTTTAGCTCTGCATCAACAAACTCACAGCTGGAAATGGCTTGCATGACCAACCCACCGTCAAAAAACTCCAGATCTGGCATTTCCACGGAGTGATTTTCCAGCTCAATTTTATCCAACACTTCTTCTAGTTTACAGAAGCAGGAGGTGGCCAAAATGGATGCGGTGTTGAGTCCACCCTCCGTTTTCAGCTCAACTGCCAAACATTTCATGAAGTAGCAAAGGGCCTCAAAACTCATCTCTTGGAAGTGGGAAGAATCCTCCTCAATAAAGGGGAGAAAAAACTTGACATAGCGTAGGTATCTGAGGGTGGGTGTAGACAACCTAGGATCTCGCATGAGGGTCAGCAACGTCACGAAACTGGTGGGCACTTGGATGGCTGTATCCAACAACCCGTGAAGGAGAGTTCGTACTCCTTCCTGGTAATCCATTTTGTTGCTGTCTACCCCCAATAGATAAAACCCGATATTGGGATCTGGATGTTGCACGGATGTCCTTAAAAGCTTAAGCACACTCAGTTTAAGCTCCTCTCCAGTTGCTACATTTGCCACAGACTGGTCATACAGTGTTTCAATGAGGGTGTGTCGAAATACAGCGGCGAGTTCTTCCTGCCATTCTAATGCAGCGTGGATGTGGGAGTCCATTTCCGAATGACCATCCACTATCAAGCACAAGATGTTTATTGCTGCAAGGCGGTGCTCAGGGCTCATAAGCGTGTCGATAAAACGCAAGAGGCTTAAAATGTACTCGGGCTTTCCACTCTCCATTCCGATTGTCATTGTTAGTTCGTGAATGCCAACCAAAACAGATCCAGACTACAAAAAAATAGAAGGATACTTGGTCACCATGTGTATGAATCCAATATTCCCATTAGAAATCTGCAATAAATAAATAGTTACTTACCATGCCAGTAATCTCTCGGCGTTGCATCAAATAAAAAGGTTGACGCTGCAGGGCTCTACAGAGCAGGTTCAAGCACTCGAGACTACATTGATCAATATGAACATGGAGCCCATCAGTTGTGGAATGGCTCACCTCATGCATCACCGCACAATCAGCTATAATGTTGAGCAACTAAGAAATAAGAAAAATGAAACCATTTAGATTTTAAATTGAATAAATAATACTGCCAAAAGTATTCATTGTACTCATATTATGAATAGTCTACTTACTGTTTTAATTAAGGGTGATTCACACAAAAGCTGCAACATCAGGTTTGGCACATAGTCAAGTAAAATGCTGACAATTGAAGCGGAAAGCGTGAGTACCTCCCACCTTTGCACAGGATCTTTGTAGACTCGGTATGGAGCCTTCAAGAAAACGGTTTCAATAACATAATTTATGTACGGGAAGATGGCTCCGTTATCCAAAGTGGGGTGCACAAAGTAGCCCTCCAAAGAGACGAATTCCATTTGGCGGAATCTCGTTTTGATTAAGCTCCTCATCATTTTCAGCATTCCGATTGTCAGGCTGTAATGCTCTAATCTGGTTTCTTTATCATCCAACTCATCTTTCACATCTCCAGTTCCTGGATCAATGAGTCTTGCCTGGTAGAAAATGTCCCATAAAATTGAAACAGTGTCGGGAGCTAGTATATCTTCCCCAATCATTGCAGACAAGGTGTTCAACATGCTAGCTCTGATTTCCCTTGGAATCCTCCTCATCTTCGACATTTCCATGATGTTTCTAATCCACATAGGCTTCTGACTTGTGAAGTATGTCTGGGCTCCTTCATATTTGTTGCAAACTGTTTCAACTAAACGAAGGTATGAGCAAAATCCCTTGATTTCAACGGGGTTCATGGCATACATTGAGGGTGCAGTTCTGCCCAGTCCTTGCAAATTAAAGTCATCTGTTGATGTTCCACAAAAGGAATTGATGTATCTTAAAATGGAGTCGAAAAAGTGTTCCAAACTTGCATTATGTCCATTTTGGCGGAGGAGATCGAACATGGCAACAGGATTCCCGTTACTTACTCCAGCTAAGAAGCGCATAGCACAGAGAAACAAGGCGGGGGACTCCATGCAACAGCTCCTCACCAGCTTTGAAAGAGGAAGGAAGTGGACATCGTCTTCGAGAAAGTAGAAGGCTCCAAGTTCATACTGATCATGTCCGTAGAACTCTCCAAGGCATTCCAAAAAGCTTTCATACTCAGGAACATTCTGAACTCCGGTTAGAATTCCTTGATCTTGACAAATTAGAGCGGTTCTTACAGCCTCTTCTGAGCGATACTTGATCTCCTTTAGTTTGAGTGGCATGTGAATGATAAAGTCTGTAAAGTATCCATGAAACACTCTGGAAATGATTTCGTCTGACACGTAAAATTCTGGCTTGGAAAATATTTCCCTTTGTAGAAAACCAAAGAGGTTGCGAGTGAATTCAAAGTCAGAGTCTTCCTCCAGTAACGCTTTTGTTGAGGGAGTGATAGGGTTTAGGAAAGAGTCGCCATGTGGTCCAACCTGTGGTGGTGGTGGAGACGTGGACTGGGGATCAATGGGAGCTTTATGGCAGTTGATGAGAAAGCTGAGTCTAAACAAGTCCCACATTTCCATGCATTTGAAGGAGCTATCATTATCCCGCAGGTATTTTCGAAGGCTGAGTCCAAATTGAACGTTACAGTCGGATGGGTGCAGGTTGTGGTCTATGTCGAAAAGAACTGCTGCAATGAGAACCACATCGTCTCTCATTATTCTTCTCTCTTCTCGACAGATGTGGCCCTTGATGTAGTCAAGAACACGCATGACTTCTGCCCACCGTACCTCCTTTTGTGCGCCATAGCAGAAAATGCAGTTTGCTATTCCTTCTCGAATATCCATGATCAATTTTTTGATGGTTTGACGATGGCGAAAGTCTCCAAGAGCTAGGTGACTATCTAGAATGTCTATCTCTTTGTCCAAATTGTATTTTTCCAGGAGAACCACCAAACGATCCATCATGTCCTCACGGAACACAGAGTTGAGAGTGCGACGAAAGAGCTGGAGAATGTTGGGATGCATTCGAGACTGCCAAGTGCGACCTGGACACACGCGCATCATTTTCACGAGGGAGGCAATCAATGAGAGACGACCTTCGTAAAACATGCTGACGGCGATGAGACCACGGGGCCACCCAGGATAATTTTCAATCTCATTTTCAGCTGCAAAACAAAAAAAATCAGGTAATATTAAGAAAATGCATATATAATTGTAGCATGCAATCCATAATAAACATGTGTTTGATGAAACTCACCAACAGTGAGGAGATCTAGAGCGAGGAATTCGTTAATTTGAAACATGTCTGAGAGAAGCATGGCTTCATTAACGAGCATGTAGTCAATCACATGTTTTCCACTGTAGCCTTTCAGGTATGTGCCCTCTTTTCCACACTTCTTGAGTTCTTCACGATCCACTGGATTACGGGGCTAAGAAAATTAATTGTTTCAAATCAAGCAATATTCATATTCATGCTCAATATGCTCTTTGTTGTTTTAACTTTTTTAATTACCTTGATTCCAAAGAGTGATGCGAAATCTGCAGAATGTCTAGTCAAAACCCGGTCTGCTTCACTGATAAGTTGATCCGAGGGTTCGGGCTCCTTTGTTATTCTTTCAAGCATCTCATAAAGCTCCTTGGGTAGTAGCCACAGCTCACCAGAGCCGATGACCACATCACTCACCGGCACATTTCCGGATGAGCCTTGCTCCAACACCTTCATCTTTGATTCACTGACACTACAAACAAACAAAACTATGTTGAGTAAAAGTATTTCATAACATTAATTTTTACTTTAGCTATTAATTCATGTTTCAGGTTTGACTTTTACTTACCAAATCAGTAATTTATATAGTCAATAATATTCTTTTTTTGACTAAAGCGAGTAGCAGTAGCAAGTTAAATCTTGAGATAATTTTATAAATTAAGTCATTTCATTTTCAAATGCTATTCATCTAACTAAGAACTTTTAACACTTCAGTCAAGTACTACGCTGAGTACCTTTTTTACGATTACGGGAAGTCAGAACAGTTAAATTAGTTGACACTGAACTTTTTCACAAAATATTTTGACACAGTTTCAACGTTTTGGTTATATGATACGGCTTCTAACATGATATTCTTTTCAGTCAATAGACCTAAATGATATTGTTTAAACTTTACTAGCATCCCGCATCTTGCTGGCCACCTTGAAGCTTGCACATTGTGCATTGCTTGGGCTACTCGAGACAAATTAATGGTTCGGATGGACGAATGTTAAATAGGCTAGCGTTGTTCTGCACAGACGGATTTTTCTGACATGACAACAAAGACAGGTAAAGAAGTAAAGGGGTAACCTATCCACGTTATATTTTATGACAGCAGTAGTATCCCATGATGCTGGATGAAAATGAGTGAGTAATCATGTATTTGACTTGAGGCAAGCAGGTAAATAATGTACCTGTAGACTCTCTCAGACATCTCAATTCTTCCAAGCTTTGGATTACAAAGGTATGGTCTATTATATACAAAAACTTCTTTTTCGGGGCTTAGTTTTTTGTACAACTTCCCAGCCCCGTTTTTCGCAGGTGTGTATACTCTCTAGCATGGGAAATAAAGCTTCAAGTCAAACAATGCATTCCAGTCCTGTTTACACCCTTTTTCCAATTGTTTTTTAGTCGTTGAATTATTCTGACAAGATCATTTTTTTAAGGGTTGGATACTAATTAGCTAATTAGATTTTAACACTTCGGGTGACGCTGACACACTGTTGAGCTGTCAAGTTGTGAAGGTTTTGTACTTTTTAAAGACAGGCACATATAGAATTATTTTACTTTTGTAAAAACTATTTAATACTTTGGATACAACAAACAGAAAGAATTTAAATGTGGATGTAAGGGAAAGACATGTCTGTATTAAGTGATTTTGAAGATTGGCGAGAAAACCCGGAATTTGTGAGCACCGGACCAGACTATTCTGATTACACCGGTTTTTACGTTGGGATTACAATTTGTACCCTGTTTGCATTCAGCATTATCATCCTCAACGTGGTTCTTTGCTGCTGTTCTCCTTATCGCCAGTACTGGAGGGATCCTAATACGGGAAATCGGTAAGAAAACCTGCACTACATCTATCAGTTCTCTACACCTTGCTCAAAATATTTTTCATTAATTTAATCAATGGTTTATTTCTTTTAATTTAATTTCAGAATAATATTTCCGGTGTTCATTCATTCACCTCACAACCAGCCGCCACTAACTTTGCAACCAGAGCTCTCTCAAATTCTAGTTGAAGAAAAGTAATCTCATTTCATCTCATCCTAACTCATCACATCTCCTCTCTTCGACTTGTTCTTACTCCTTTGCAACAATGTTTTTTCCACTTTGGCCCCCGGTGGCTATCATAGCCCTTCTCATGATTCTAGTGATCATGGTCATCCTCATTTATGGGGACAGGATCTGTGCGAGAGTAAAGACGCAGACGGATCGTATCACAGTCCGAGCTCGACCCAGTCTCGAGCCAATGATCAGAATGGGAACGGTAACAGATGGCCATGGACAACATCGGTATTCTCCCGAGCAACAGCAACGATACCACCAACCCCCTTCTCAACAACAGTATCAAATCCAGCAGCAGCAGCCGGGACCATATGTTCAGCAGCCGCAGCACAGATATGACTCACCTCCAATAGAAATCCCACAACCTACCACGTACGGGAGGGAAATTGAGGTTTAGATAGATATTGGATTAGATCAAGAAGCATCCTCATCTTCATCATCGACATTTTGTTCACTTATAGTTATAGGAATTCTATTCCATTTTTCTAACTTTTGATACAACTTTTTCTAAACTAACACAGTTGAGAATGACAATGATTATTGTAACTTATGAATCTCTCTATGATAATCTCTCTATCAATCCGTCCAAAGCAACAAAAACAAACTTGAACCCAGTGAAATCAATGACTTTAAATATGATGACATGACAATGCTATTTTTAATATAGATGTTTGTTACAAACTAAAAAATAATATGATTATTATGCCAAATAAATAAAAACTTTCAAAAAACACAATGTTTTAAAGTTTTACTCATTTTTATCATTTTTTATTTATTTTCTCCTTTTCTCATTTTGTTTTTACCTTTTCATCATATAATTCATTTTCATTTATGCTTTTTTTGGAATGCTTTATGTTTTATCGTGTTACAATATTTTTTTCATGTTTCAAAATAATATATAGTTTCACTTTTCCTATAATTAATTGATAATACCCACAAAATAATTCACAAAAGTTGATAAGCAACACAGACACAACTGAAATTAACTGAAAACAAAAAAAAAGTCAAACTCATTCTTTTTTTGTTTTGCACACCCGCATCATCAAATATCATATTATTATTGGCATCACTCTAAATATCACGTGTATTATTAAAGTGACACATTTAAATATTCGTTTCCATGGTTAACTCAACCGTAGAGATGATGTTTTAGAAAAAACTGAAAGCAAATTTGGAAAATATTCATTGTTTTGTTTAAGCAAATACATATTTGTACAGTGTTTCCATTTTTTGTTGATTTTTTGTTGTCACCCAAACTCATTCATTCATATTCAATCGGAACTGAAATTGACATGAGATGAGGTGGTATATTATTGGTGGTGCTATTGTTGGGTCGATTTTGGGACTTTGGTTAAAGGTGGTGGAGGAGAGGTTTGGCTGTGATGTTTTGTTGAGAGGTGATAGGGCAAATAAAGTGGTGGTTGTGGTGTTGGATTTGGATTTGGAAAAACTTGAATAAAAAATATTCATAGCTAAAGCTATATATATGTATTATGTATCTACTTATTATAAGTATTTATATTTTTGATAAAGAAATATATTCATTTTTTTATGTTTCGTTTAACTGTTGATTTGGGTACAGTAATAATATCAATTGGATCGAACAGTTAGGATACGATGTTGAATTACTAATCGTACTCATCGTCATTTATAATTTTCATCACCATCAAAAATTATTATTTCACAAGCCACCCATTTATTATTGAAATGGGTGTTTTGGTTAAGCATCACTGATTATTATTTTTTTTTTAAGGAGGATGCTTTTTATTGCTATGATGTTGTTACCGCTGACATGGCAGCGACAACGGGTGAAGGTATTGCAGGGGGTGAAGTGTTATTCGTTAGTGAGGCATGGGAAGCCGTGCTATTTATTGCGACGGTATTAGCTAAGGACAAGGGGGTGGAGGAGGAAGGTGCTGAAGTGGGTTGTGGTGGTGGAGGGGCAGCCTGGGCAAGGGCTGCGCTACTGAGTATCTCTCCGAAAGACTGTTCCATACATTGTTTTAACTCGGCGTACGTCGTGATCAACACGTTCTGCTCGTCACGAGACATTAGACAAACCTAAAAAAGAAGATTTGGGGTAAAAAATGCATACTCAGAGACAATGAAATGGTGGTGGTGGTGAATGTTTTTCGTTTATGAATCGTTTTGAACCTTTTCTACTGTTCCAGCATCAAGTCGATTGAGAGTGTAGATAACATGCGACATATCCAACCAAGGTCTTCCATCCGCACTCACTTGGTGGAATACATAGTCACGAAATAATTTTAACAAGTAGCGGTCCCCCGTTTCCGACCATTGAGGATCCTGATTGAGCCTGTAAATTGATTGTTAAAAAAGAAAAGAGGAGAAACGGTTATATTTAGTTTATTAAACTTGTGAATGCGGATCAAATCATATTATCAAAATTTAGAATGAAAGTGTTTGATTATGGTAATGAGGATTGTTTGGTTTACTCTTGTCGTTCAATAATTGTGTTCATTTTGACGAGAAGGCGAAAGAGCCTCCCATTCTCAATCTCCTTGGCCAAGTAATGCTCCAGCAGTTCTGCCCTAGCGTTAGCAGAATCCAGCTGGTTATAGAAGCGTGCGCCAATCATTGGCATAATGTCATTTATAGAGCGACTTGAGGCACCCCTCGGATTCATCAGATGAATTATTAGATTCCTCAAGTCGGACGAGTAGGAGCGGCCAATGAGCTCCATGGAAGTTTGGAGATTTTCTCTCTGCACGGCCAACAAAGAATTGCATGAAAGCGCCAGTATGAGCTTGCCCAAAGCAACCAAGTCTTCTTGCTGATAGAAGGGCGTGAGCGTGGCGTGATTGGCATTGGGATCATAGGTTATCACGTCCAGCACGCCGCAACAGTTGAGGCGAATGGAGGGACGGGTTCGGGATGTCACCAAAACTTTGGTTGGATCCAAGGAACGGACGGCCAGTCCTGCCGTGTGTATCGTGCGGATTACCGAACTGAGCTGGACTATGTAAGCCCAGAGCAGGTTTTCGGGGAGCAAATCTAGCAAAATATTTTTCCACTTTTTTTCTTCTCTTTCTTTCAACGTTTTTTGTCTTGTTACAAAATAAGAAAATTACTGGCTTGATGCTTCAAAAGCGAGTTTCGTTGATGACTGTAAGGTCGGGGCACCGCTGGATCGCCTGTGCTGAAAGGATCCACGTAGCCGTTGAGCTGGCTGTTCCGCGTGAAGTGGCGAGCCATAAGGGTATCCGACATTGGAAAGTAGTCATACACAAAAATGAGTGCTGCAAATATTTTTTTTGTAAAAAAAAGCCATGTGTCACCATGGGAAAAATCAAGAAATTATTTTTTACACTGCAGAAATAATAACAAACTCACAGTTGTCAGCAAAGGCTTTGGTGGTAAATATTTCTCGTAGTTGGATAAGGTTGCAGTGATTGAGTTGTTTCCAAGCTTCAATCAACCCCAACCACTTTCCGGAAGGCAAGCGAAAGCCTGTAGGAAATAAAAAAAATATTTTTACATCATCATTTTATATGTAGGACACATTCTTATTATTAAACATTATTTTTAAAAAAAATTTCATACCGTGTATTCTACGGAGGCAGTATGTGAACCCATTCTTAGAGTTAACAGCTTTATAAACTGTGGATGGATAGCCAAAGCTGGAGGATTTTTGTGGATGATGCCCAAGATGATGATGCTCAAGCGGACACAGCTCATGATAATGATCCACCTGTCCCGGTACCTCTTGATAAATGCTTGGATTAGGTTGTGAGAGAAGTACCGCACTCCTATGCATCAACTCCAGCTTAACCTCTTCCGGCACAAAGTAACTATTTTGGTGATGAAGGGGCAAATTAGGATGGACGATGGGATTGGTAGGTGGTCCCAAATTAGATATTCTTTCACTTCCTCCCCCACCACCTGCCCCCGCACCATTCCCTCCACCACCTCCTCCAGTCGAGTTCCCATGCGGATGATGATGATGTTGTTGTTGCTGATGCTGCTGTTGATGATGGTTATGAGAAGTAGCCCCAAAGTGATCCTTCATGTGAGGTGGAGGTTGTCCACCAAACACGGAGTATGAGGGGAAAACTAGAGGTCCTCCTGGATCCTCCTCCACCGTACTCTGGGCTTCCTCCACCTGAGCAGTTGTGTAAAAGTACGTTGTGCCCCCGACATTCTCCGGGTCCATCCATTGTGAGGACATTTGCCTTGGAAAATAACTAACTAACTAAAAAATGCAGTTTCGACTTTTCACCTTATTTTCATCTCTCCACCTCTACCCTTCCACCCTTTCCTGTGAAATTAAAGGGATGATTATATTGCTTTAAATTTTTGGTAGAACTTAATTACTGCTGCTACACCTTCCAATGTGGTAGCTGTGATGATAAATAAATCTAGTTATCCGATATATGCTGATTGATGATGTTGATGTTTTTGTGCTCTCATTGGCGATGACCTTGATTTTGTTGATGTGAATATCAGTCAAGTAGTTTGCTAGTGTTCGACATCTCTCTCTTTCGTCTGTCTCTCTCTCTCTCTTTCTCATAGCCCCGTTCATACAATGTATTTTCATATAATACATACAAGTACACCACTGCATGATTTTTTTTGTAGATGTGGATGCATATTGCATATTGCTCATCAGCATCATCAACTTTTGCTATGATAATACGTTATACCAAACCAGACAGACAGACCAAAGGATGAGGAGAGAGTGCCGTTCGTTGGGTTGCTGTATTGCTTGCTTTGCGGTATTCTGTCTACGTGTACACTCTCGGCACACCAAACAACAATTATAAGTATGTATTCTCTGCTAAGAGTTGTAAGTCGGCCCGGAAGAAGACGATGCGAGTAAAAATGCTCTTAAAATTCAGCCGCAAGGTGGTACCCCGTGGCGTGATAATCATATTATGTTTCAATATTCTTTTTAGCCGTTGAAACGTGGTTATGAAAAGTATAAAAAAAGGAATATAATCCAAGCCAATAATATTTGATCATATTGTTACTACTTTAGTTTTCATCATTAGGGATTAAAGCTTGTAGCAGTTTTGTAACGATCAAATTGTTGCTGTGGAGTACCCCCTTAATTTTTAGGGGTGACATGGAACTTGTCAATTTCTAGCTTGGTATCGGTATGTGCAATGCTAACATTATATTTTATTGTCTGATCATAGTGTTATAATTGACACGACATAAACATTAATTTTATGCGTTTGCATGGATTTTATGGCATCTGTTATGTAAATTTGCACGTCATGAGAGAACAAAAACCAAAAATAAATGTTGAATGCTTGGTTTCATAAAATATGGATCATATTGAAGTATGATAAAATGCGCTTCTATGCTGCCAAAAGCTTGGTTGATGTGATGGTTGGTGATGATGTAAGTATAGCATACGTCATAGGTAATTAAAATACGTCCATGATCTGATATCAGTAAGAGCCAGAATAGTGCAAATACGATGCTTAAACATGGTTTTAAAGTACATTGTTTTATTCCTTCATATTATGTTTTTGCATTGCCATCATGTCTCAACTCTATATGAAACAAATCTGCCATATCTCCTTCATTTCTAACCAATTTCAAAAGGGACATTTGTTTCAACATGTAACTAAAATTCTAGAAATACATTCAACAGTTGTCTTGCTACCCCTCCAGTAGTGTCCCTATATTTCTGCAAAGTTCATAGAAATTGTGCATATTCTGCTTTGCTGCCGATTCTCTTCAATCCAGAAAATGCGCCTGTACTTTTCCATTGTCCATCATCCGATGTGATTCTCTTGCCTCCAAGCAGCACCACTCAAATTCCTGTGAATTAGATTTTAACACAGGGAAAAGAATAGGGCTGTGTGGAGTCAAGAGCTAGGTTGAGGGACAGAAATGCAGAAATGCTCAATCTTCATCTACAAGGTGGACTCATATTATATAATGCTCCTCTACCAAAGCGTCATCTCATTTAATGGCATATTTTTTGAGACACATAAAAATTAATGGATGCTAGTAAGCTTCCACGTAACTCTGACGTATAGTCATGGTTAATAAAAAGCATGCTCTTAAAATGAAGAATCTCGAAAGATCTAGAGAAAAATTGAAGCATGGCTTTGTATCGATGTTGTTTGTATCCATACATGACAATCAATGATAAGATTCTTTTTAAAAGTCGAAGATTACGGAATAAAGTATGGTACAGAGTACAGGTACTAGAATTTGGTCGCATTTCGTTCATATTAACCTATCCCTAGCGTATACTTGGCAGACGTAGAGGTGGGTATGCTTTTGATGTGGTAAAAATATCGCGTTTACTCACAAGGGCTACCTAACTATCTTAGCATTTTCACATTTAAGTTTTCCGGTCATGACTCATGACTAACCGTTTTTAGCATAATTTTTACTCCCCCACCACCACCAAAAATTTTTATCTGTCTATGTTTAACCGAAGTCTTTGCTTTGCTTTTTTGCTTATTTAAACACTACCCTTTCCTGCCAAATTCATCATCCTCTCAGTCTCTTGTATTTGGTCATTGCTTTCCTGCAGCTCATCACTTCCTTCAGGATCAAGATATGATATGATATTGCTGGTTGAACTCGGATAGTAAAGAGATTGAAAAATAGACACAATTTGGTACAAGATTTGAGTCTGAATTTCCAATCACTTTACCAGCCTTGATCATGTTCCTCATATTGATCCGAGCTGATTATGATGTCCATTCTCCTCCTTGAAATTCAGATTTCAACTTTTTTCGACCGGATTTTTAGGTCACAGGGAAATTTGATGATTAGCAAACCACAGAAGGGAGATCAGGGAACGTGGAGCAAATAATTGTAATTAATTTGCCCACACGCAAACCGATCTCTTTTCTGCAATCTGAATGAAATGGGAAAAGACGGAGTTCAGGTCCGCTTAAGACTACACTTCGACTCCGACTGGAATCAGAGAGGAGACGGAGAAGGAGCTTGGCATCAGGAAAAGCATGGCATGGTAAAAAAAAGCCGGGTTGTGATGCTGATGATGAGTCAATCATCTATTTGTCGTATTGTAATTGGCTAAGTATGATTGAGACGTTGTCTTGTTTCAGTGCCTCATGCTTGTCACTTTTTAGTATTGGCCCAAGAAAAGATTAATACCTACTGAAAAATGATATCGTATGAGCATGGGAAAGTCATATAAAACAACATGCATAAAGAGGTTGCCTAATTTCAGCATTATTTGATGATGACAACGACGACTTTAAAATATGAACGGGGTATCGGTACCACCACAGCCATGCATTTTAAGCATACTGGGTTGAAAGGGCAATGCTGCTGCTCCTTCCTTACTCCCGTTCCTGTAAGATATGGAAATATGTATCTGTATTGTGACTGACTGAATGCATCAATATCCATATCCTCCCTGTAAGTAGTGCACAGCACTTACTGAACTGTCTTGTGAGTCGAGTGGAATTTATGTCATTCTTTCAAGGTGTTGATTACGGCATATTATATTGTATGTTGCGTATGTGCAAAAAGTATCTGGAACCAATAAACAAGACCAACCAACTGTCAACAAGAGGAAGGGAATCCTCAGATCTCCTTCGTGGACAATATCATCCGTAAAATCATACTAGCTTCTCAAAGAATGGTATGGAATATAATGATACGCTAATATTTTTACGTAGTCATAATAATATTATTGTGGCTTGTCGACCCGATCTCATGCTCCCATCATTATTGTCCCATTTCCACCACAGTATCAACGAATGAGTGTTTTTTTTGAAGCCGTTGTAAAAAACGAACACAATATTCAACCCAAATCTCTTTCAATCTTTAATACTCTCTGTCACTGAGCCGAATTGTCAGTCGAACAAAAAAAATTAGGGATATTTTATTTTTTACTCTTATGAAGAGTAATAATCGTTATTCTGAGACATAAATTTTTTAGATGAAGATGAGGATATTCTTTACCTTTGTGTTTGTACTCCTTCAAAGACAACGACAACGCATTGCACTTGCAGTCACACAAACATATCTACAAAATACTAGCAAATGCATGTAAATGAGAACCTTTTGATAGATTTGATTATTTCCTTCTTATCACTTTCCTGAGTCATTCCAGAGATTAAAAGTCATTTGAATAATATTCAAATGCATATATATACATGTGTATGTTTAGGATATGATGAAAATAGGTTGATGAGTCCTTGGATGTCATTCATACCTTAGTTTATTCCTGTATTTTTAGTACATACTCGCACTTTTACCTGTTCAACATCCAGAAATCTGAGGCAAAAAAATTGTTTAATGTGGGGATTGGGTTTAACAGCACTCTTATTCATTTGATTTAAATTCCAAACAATGAGAGTAAGTAAGTGACGGAAAAAACTGATAAATGGTTGTCATTGTCTTAAGGTCAGGCACACACAGCATAGTTTTGACACTCGGAAATCGAACATTTGAGAAAAGAAAGCCAGCGGTTAAAAAAGTTCAAGAAAAATTCCGAAACTTATATTAGTCCAGAGAAAATGCCAGATAGTGGTAGACATAGACGTAACATAAAGGAACCTAGCTCAAATGGAGATTATTTTTTGGGTATGGGTCCAGCCGACAATAATGGGTAAGTGAGAGAAAGTCTTTCGATATATTAGCTTTAATACTCGTTTTTTTTCTAAGGACCCTCCATAAATTTGTTTGATGGTAATTAACTATAGCGTGATATCAGTTCCCATTTTCGAATTATGATTTTTATTTAAGGTTTGAGGAGGAAACGGAAGAGAGTTTCCAAAGCTTCATGTATGCCCTTACTTCTAGAGGTAACGGGGTATTACGTTTATCTTCTAACGAATAATTTATTTGCAAAATTTAATGATGAAAATTATATTTCTTTGTTTCACAGTCCCATCTATGGTCATCCCAGAACCAGACCCCGTCACAGACTCTGATGATGGAGAAAGAATGCTTAAGTAATCAATTTTTTTGCAAGTACCTTTTCATGATTTATGAGCATTTTTTATGCTTAAAACCGTTTGGAAGGCGGTCATCTTCAACCTTTCTAATGGAAGTGTTTGTTTGGTCATGATAGCAGATTTTATTGGGACCAGTATTTTCGGGAAAGGGACGAAGAGCGAGCTCGTAATGCTGTAGAGAGGAATTCTGAATGTAAGTAATATTACTTTAATTGCGATGAATATGTCAATATACATAATGTGATTGATCCAAAACCAACCAAAAATGAATAAATATTCTATTTGTAATTTATAGTAATTGCAACCCAATCACACGACCAGGGTAACAACGACGGAGCTGCGAGCCTTGACACTAGAGAAAATGGTGTAGTGGATCTACCAAAGGCAGCTCCGAAGAAATCAAAGAAGAAAACAGAGAAGAAGAGGAGAAGCCAACGAACCCTGAGTACAAAAAGGACCAAGCGATAGTTATCTAAACAAGTTATGTATTCAATCAAATATATTAATTTTTAGGCAATGCGAATTTAAAAACAACATCCTTAATTGATAATTCACACTAGGGGTAATCAGGTATGTAAAAGTAGGGTACAAGCTCATCTCGCTAATTAGGAGTAAAAATAGAAATATCCAATGCAGTAAGGCAGTTTTATAGCTTTAAACTGAAGCGTGATCCTGTTCCAGCCAGTATGATTCAATATCATTTTTACATTTTTCATTCCTTTGAGTCTTGACCCTCAACTAAATGAGTGTAAAAGTAATCCAGTCAGTCATTACATAATGCGGTCACGGACAAAAGCTTTACAAGACTTTCATTTCATTTTTACAATAATTTTGTATCAATTAGGAGCATCATCATCAGCATTCGAAGGGAAGTCTAACTTTTAACACTAGGTATTTTTACTTGATTGCCATTGATTCATGATCGATTCATGATCAAACGAGTTTTTTCCTTCGTCTTCTACTTCTTCGTTTGCTCTCCTCTCCTGGCCAAAGTGTTTGTGTCTTGTTCTCTGTGTGAGTTACTCTAGTATTTTTTTTCTACACACACGTATCACATAGTTTACTACGTTACATTATGTCGTTTCCATTAGGATTGAACGAGGAAGAAGGGGATTAGGGCATTGACTCTAAATATAGAGCTGTTTGTTTTTCTCATCCCTCTCATTTGCTCTTGATCTCCCTTTCTTAAAAGACCGACAAAAATTTATGTCGCTTTTGAAGTTCATAATGATATGTGTAGAGGGAAAAAGAGGACTGATGGCAAATAATGCATTTTTCCAAAAACGAAATCAGTAAGCCGTTGTTGATGATAATGATTATGTAATGTTATGCTGTTCTTTCTCAGAGTGGAGGAGTTGGATAGATTTTTTTGGAGTTTAGGAGACTGAGACTAAAAATATGTAGGAAACAGTAGAACTTGTCAACTTTAGCTGGAATGAGACGACAAGAAGAAGCTGCTCTTGCTCTCCTGCTTACTTAAGTTTATTGCGTAGGTAGCTACTTTGTATATTTCTCATCCGTTTCGTTTCTCGAATGTCGAATGGCTTAAGCTTTATAGATGAGGTGGAGGAGGAGGAAAATGAAGAAGAAAGATGGGGAGATGATGATCATCATCATGAGGAAGTAAACAAGCGTTTGTTTTTTTGTAAGGAAATTGCTCTGAGAGATAAGTCTAGTTTGTAAAAATGCAACGGAGTTGATGCATGTTTCACATTAATGCAAAAGTAGTAGTTTACTTTTTGGAACATGGGCTGGAAAAAAACAAAAGTTAAAATAGATGTTGAGCAGAGATCCGCAGTTCACTGGGTGTTTTTAATATGGACAATTATTGTTTCGATGTGATAATAATTCCATTGATTTGTTAACGATGGATTGGAATTACATTTGTTTAGAAAGGCAGCCTTTCTACTGAAATTAATGGGAACTGTCTTGCCGTCTGTAGGTTTGTCTCTGTTTATGAAAAGTTGCTTATAATCACTTTATATAATAACTTTAAAATTTCATTAAAAATAGTAGTAGTAATTAGTCGTCATCATGAGGTTACGTCACGCATATATTGCTGTTGTTGTAAAGAGTAGTTGCTTATACAATAAATACATAATTGTATACAAACTAAAAAACTATTAGTTTGCTCATCCCTGGCTCTTGATTTCCATGGCATGAAATTAGAATGAGATGACGAGGAGATTACCACACTGCCAAATGATCACATTTTTCTACTTAACTCACTCTCATTCTTCTTTCAAGATTTTTTTTAGCTTAGAAAAAAAGCATTTGACAAAGGATTTTCTCTTCCACTCTCTTTTCCTCTCGTCAAAATAATTTTTTCTTCCTTTTTTCGAGCAAAACTCTTTTCAATCCCACTCTCATCATCCCCTCCTTCTATTTTACAAAAGATACTCATCTCATCTTCAACTTCTACAGCAATCTTTATTCCATATTGTGAGCAAAGAGGACAAAGAAGTGCTTAGCTATCAGCTCTCGCTTTTTGCTAACTAACTAACCGGCCACACACGACACATTCACACTCAATCCAAATCTCAAGACAACACAACTTTATCAAGATTATCAAAGCATTTAAGAATCCAACATTCAACAAATTTTTGTGACTAAACTATAAGATCACTACCGGCTTCATTTCAATCCTCCTTCTATTTCATTCCATTCCAATCGGGAGTTGAACAAAGAGAGTAAGTAGTAGTAGTAGTAAGCAAGCAAGCAAAGCAAAGCCCAAAAGGATTCTCAACTTCACACATCACATCCCCTTTTTCAGTATACAGTGCATTTTAAAGTGAAATAGACAAGTTGAAAAGAGAAGCTGAGTGAAGAGCATATCATTTTCATAAAAAAACCTCACACAACACAACACAACCAAAACTTATCTTGTGTTCTTCTCTCCAAACTCCCCAACTCGTTCTTCTTTGCAACAAGATGATGACGAGAGATGTGGTGATGTGAGGAGCAGTTAACTTTTTGAACTCTGCTCCCAACAAACAATTTTTGTTCTTGGTTTGTACTCGTCTACATCATCATCATCATCATCATATATTATGGCTTCAATTCAATATTATTTTTCCAACAAATCCAACTATATCAACTTTGAGTTGAGTTGCAAGAGAAATCAGTGAGGATCCTCGCTTGTTCCAATCAATACTCTTTTTCTGGTGGCTGTGTGAACTCCAAGTGTCAACTCAAGTCAAGCCAAATTTGGGAGTTGGATGAAAAATATTTTTTGTGTGAGAAAAAAAATATTGTCCGTTAATTTTACTCAGAGTTTAATACGGTTTTATAGGAAGTTAATAAATAAGTCGGTGTGTCATCATAATTTTCATAATTTAGTGTGAGATTTGAAGTGAGAAAGTGTCCCGAAAAGGATATTTTTTATTTTTGGATTTCCTTGAACGTTCCTCTTCT
The DNA here is from genome assembly GCA_964034955.1 of Orchesella flavescens. Lineage (NCBI taxonomy): Eukaryota > Metazoa > Arthropoda > Collembola > Entomobryomorpha > Orchesellidae > Orchesella > Orchesella flavescens. The sequence goes on from OZ035953.1 coordinate 47,235,579, forward strand.
CATCTCATCCCCGGATTTAAAGATGAAGTCTGGAACAAAGACCAAGCTTCATTTCACCTTTGTTGTCATCCTCTTGATTTGTATAGCAGGTACATATGTACGTACATACATTCTCTTTATCTCTACACCCTGGAAAGTTTCTCATGCAGTTCGTCATAGCATCATCATACATTGTTTCATCAAACCAAATCCACTCATTTTATTGTTTTATCCCAGTGGATAGTAGTTTGAGCCCGAGATCAAGAGGAAATTCGAAACCTTTGAGAAAAAGACATGGTGGTGCTGGAGGCCCAAAAGGAAAAGCAGTGGTTCCACCAATTCCCCTTCGAGTTGGAGCTGATCACGATGACTGGATTTTGGAAGAGCCTGTCCTCAACTCAAAACACAGGTTAGCATATTAGCCACCCATTTAGTTTTTTAAGTCCGGTCATAAAAATTGCATAAGAATTTGCACACAAAAAAGGTTGTCGTTATCATTGAGCTAAAGTAGTTTGCCCATAAATCAATCAATTAGCTATGTACCATGTTCTATTGGTAAACAAAACCGCATTTTATATGCGTCTGCTAAAACGATAAGAAAAAAATGAGCCAGGCCAAAACGCAGATATTACTTTTTCCCTCAGGTTTACGCACACGCCATTCCATAGCAAAACATAACATGAAAAGCTTGATCACCACCATCATTTTATTCGAAATGATTCTTTATGTCTGTTTTTTACGATGAGTAAAAAAGTAAGAAACCATTGAGAAAAAGTGATTCTCACTCACTCAATTTGTAAACTAACGAGGAGATTGTGAGAGTATGTAGGAATGTATGTATGGTGAGAGAGAGAGAGTGAGTCAGTTGACATATTGAAATGAGTGGAGAGAAATAAATTTTTAGCGTCATTGACAACCCATCAAAAAAAAGAAGAAGGGATGATGATGATGATGACGATGATGGGATGGCATTGGCATGGGATACAGAGATAGAATTACATAAACATACTCACGCACCACGCATGTGGAATTTTGAATTGAATTGGTTTGGATGGAATGGAACACAAACACGGAATCCAATCCAACCCAAAGGAAAAGTTTTTTTCTTTCCAAAAGCTTTTTTTCTCAATTATCCTCCTCATTCGTTCCGCACCGTCGCTCTAACGTCTTCTCTCTCTCTCTCTCTCTCTCTCTCTCTCTCTCTCTTATCTTGCTTTTTCTCTCAATGAACTCACGTACTCAACCCTGATCTGAAGACAAGATGTACAACAAGAAAACCCTGAATTTCAAATCCTTCTCATTCTCACTCATATTTTTTTTCTGCTCTCTCGTTTTTCTTGTGTTTTGGAGGAGTACCAAAACTAAAAAATATTGAAAGGAAATGTACATAATATATTTTTAATGCATCCAACTCCAACGGAGTCTCCTTTTGCTTAAAAAGATGCGTGAACACTTACGTGTCCTGTCCTTCTATCTTCTAGCAGCTATTCGCTGTCATTCATTGCGTAACGCTCCGCTGTGAGAGTTTTTTAAACGGGACACATTGGATTGAGGAGAGATATTTGAGATTGAGAGATGAGATTCAAGATGAAGCTCCTTGCGTGCATATTATCATGTGGAATGGATTGGATTTCTTGGGGAAAACTAAGTCTTGTTCCAAGTTGTCATCAATCCTTCCTCATTCCTCATCATCACCACACGCTGCTTCGTTACATTAGTTAGTTCCTCCAACTCGCTCCAACCGAAATCTAGCAGCTCTGCTCTGGTTCTAGCAACCTAGCCTAGCTCCGTTGACAACTGATGAGCAGCAAGCAGGCAAAAAGACAAGAGACTAGAAATGAGTGGAGCTCACACAGCAGGCTGCTCCTACTACTGGTGATTGTGAGATCAGTGGCAGAAAAAAAACCTAATCTGTGATTGAGTTGAGCGTTAGCGTAGCGTCGTCATGCTTGCGACCATTGACATGATGATGAGTTGACGTCTAAAAAGCCTTAATGATAATACCAAACAACCAAACTAGTTTTTTTTGCAAACACAATCAGACCAGATTAGACAATTTTTGCTTCCTGTTTGCGGTCATAGCCTGCAACGCAACGTCGTCTTGCGTTGTTAAATAAAATGAGGCAGTAGCTAGAAATAAAATGATGATGACCGATCATGACCTTTCTTTGGTAATAGCGCGAAAAAAGGAAGAGAGTTTAGAGAGCATTCCAGCTCTCTGTTGACCTTTAACAATCCCATTCATTCGTCATCACCCTCTTTTTATCATGTTGTTGGCGGAGCGTAATTAGCGGCTGGTGATAAGATTAAAAAGCTTGCTGATGCTTCAGGATGTTGATATTGGTGATGCTAGGCTGGAAAGAGTTCATTTGCTTTCTTGTTGTCGTTGTCATTCCTTTCCCTAACTGCTTCCGTATTTTGAATGATGATGATGATGATGAAAAGACATTGATAAAGATATGAGAATGAATACATAGCAGTTTTTATTTTTCTTCTTTTCCTATAACCAGGGATAGAATTATATACAGAAGTCATCGCCAGGCTGAAGACTCCTATGAAGATAATGGGGACTATGAATATGAAGAAGAGAATGGAGGAGGTGGTGCGAAGAAAGAGGAAGAAGAGGGAGATGGGGAAGAATACTATGATAATTACGAGGAAAATGGAAACGGAAGTAGTAGAAATGGGAATGGAGACGACGAGGAAGAGGAGGAAGACGGAGGAGATAGTGGTGGGAATCGGGGAAGGGATGAGGAGGACGAAGAAGAAGAAGAAGAGGTAGAAGAAGAAAGAACAACAACAACCACTAGTACTACGACAACAACTACACCTCAACCTTATTTTGAAGACCCTGAAGAGGAGCCGACGGATAGTGAGCAATATGAAGAGGAAAAATATGAGGCGGATAGAAGACGCTATGAAATATCAGCAAATGAAGGCTACTTTACTGAACCCCCTGCCCCACCTCCACCACCACCACCGTCAGCAACGGAAGAAGACGAGCAAGAACAACGGAGTGAGGAGGACGAAGAAGAGAGAAGGGAAGACGTTGAAGTGGAAGAAGAACAGGAACAGGAGACATCACCGCAACCAGAACCTGAGATTGAGGAACAGGATACGGGGAATGGGGGCATTGAGGAACAACCTGATGAGAATGGATATTATTCAAGGGAAAGAGAGCCAGTAGACGAGAGAGAGGATTCTATTTCTTCAGAAATTGATAATAACGAGGTGGAAGTGGAACGAGATAACCAAGTTCAACCTCAACAAAGTGTAGAAATTGAGGAGACGGGTAGGGAAGATTTAGAAAGGTACACGACGGCTGGTGGTGGGGATGAGGAACCAGAAGAGGTTGAAAGGGAGCGGGAGGAAGTGGCAATAACGGAAGAGGAGGAGGAAGAAGAGAGAAGACCGGAACAACCAGAAGCATCCCCAGAGATAAGAGAACCAGAACGAGAGAATGAAATTGAGAGGGAGGAAGATGTGGATGATTATGAGCAACCGTCAAGACACCGCGAGGAAGAGTTGGAAGAAGAAAGAGAGGAGGAACCTGAAATAACCACTACGACAACAACAACAACAACTCAACCCCCCTTTCCATATTATCCCCATCATCATGTCGAGGAGCACGAAGAAGTTGAGAGGGAGGAAGAAGAGGTGGAACCGGAAGAAGAAACTCAAGAAGAATATGAAGTGACAACGGAACCCCCCACCACTGCTGCTCCACCTACTACACCAACGCCAACTACTACTACTAGTACCACGACTACTACTAGAAAGGCTGAGGTAATTGATAGTCGGCACAGATATGAGGTGGACCGCACATCATACGATCCGGATCGTTATGATGAAGAAGAGGAGGAAGAAGAAGAAGATGAAGACGAGGACGACTATTACAGAAGACCAGCCCCAACAAGAACAACGAGCACAACTACTACCACCACCTCAACTACAACCACAACACCAGAGCCACCTCCCTTTGTTGATTCATTGGAGGAGGAGGAAGAAGAAGATGATGAAAGAAATGAAATTGGTAGGTTGAACTCATTAGAAGAAACTAGCCATCACCGCTATGAATATGAGCATTCTACCGAGCCACCCACAACATCTCCACCTCAACCACCACCAACAACAACCGAAAGATATGAGGAGGAAGACCATAGAAGGTATGAAGAAGAAGGTCTCAGCTCAGAGAACGAGATTGGTGGGGGTGGTCACAGAGGACGATATGAAACTGAGGAAGATCTTTTAAGGTATTACACTACCACCTCCACAACAACATCAGTCCCACTAATACTTCCAGAGGAGGATGAGGAAGTAGAAGAGGTGATTGACAGGAGACCAACAGTTCCCTACTTGGAAATTGTGGACACTGCAGATTCATCTGAAAATAGGATTTTTGATGCCAAATCTGAAGAAGAAGAAGAAGAAGAGGAAGAAACTGGGCGAGGAGGTGGCTACAGAGATCCTTACATTCACTTGGGACCAGTGGAGCAACCTGAAGAGCCCCCCGTTGCACCTCCATCTGAGTCTGTGGAGGAAGAACATGAACAAGGTCGAGCAAGAGTAGATGAAACTCCTACGAAAATAGAATGTTTTACTGGCTACGCTCTTTCCAGTGATGGAACAGAATGCCTTGGTAAGCAATAATCTCAATTATTGGGGCAATGTGATGTACATGGTTTTTGGTAATAAATATTATACTGTTTTGTTTTTGTTATAGACATTGATGAATGTGGACAAGGTGTTTGTGGCCCAACACAAGTGTGTCTCAACATACCTGGTTCGTACGTCTGCTCCTGCTCATCTGGCTTTGTGAAGGACTTCCGGAATCCGAGAAATTGTCGAGATATCAATGAGTGCGAGCAAGGGAACAGCGGATGTAGCCAGGACTGTATTAACACTGCCGGTTCGTTCTATTGCTCTTGTGCTGATGACTACCGGCTAGATCAGGATGGAAGGACGTGTGTAAGAAAACCTACAACAACGACCACTACTACAACAACAACTACAACGCCACCTCCTACCACGACCACGAGAAGACCTTATATTCCCATCCCTCCATTTGAGGAGGTTAGTGGAGGACGTGTTCGGAACTGTCCTACCCCTCCAGTTCCCCGTGGTGCTGGAATAGCTTATCTATACTGTAGCCGAAGCCCTGTTGGAATTCATCACAGACATAGCCAACTTGAACGAAGATTACTCCAAGATTGGGCTGCGAGAAAGAACAGGACTCTCCAGTTTGGAGGTGGCAGACATCCCAATCGCTTCCGACACAGGAGAAATTTACGCCGTCGTCTGAGGCAAACCACCTATTCTCCTGGTTCCATGTGTGAGCTTCGTTGTCGACCAGGCTTTGAGTTGAAGGGACAGTACACACTACATTGTAACTCTAGCGTTGGCACATGGATCGGTCCAAGAGATGGATATTGCCAGGTTATGCCCAGGGTACCGGAAACTGTAAATGTGACAGAAACATCCACCCCATCAAATGAAATCCCAAGACTAGGACCCAATGAGCTAAACCCTGGTAGTAGTCACTTTCGACCAAGTTTTGTTCCACCAGCAACGTCACTAACACCTGCTGGAGGGGGCAGCCGGTTCCCGACCCCAACATTCCGACCTAGTTACTACCAGCCACCTCCACCTGCCGCCACTTCGACAACTAGTACCACCACCACACCAATTCCGACAACAATAACAACCACTACAACAACACCGCCACCTCCTCCACCATCAACAACGAGAACGGCACCATCTCTCATTTTCACTCCACCCCCACCAGCATCCTCATGGCCTAAGCCACCGTCGTCTTCATATGGAGTAACAAGCACTACGGCCGGCACCGTTCCTGGAAGAAGGCCTTACTATGGCTACAACAACAACTATTACTATACTCAAACCTCTTCAACCAGACCAACATATAGCCCACCTCCAACTACAACAACAACTACCACAACAACCTCCACCGTTCCTTCAACTACTTCCAGAAATAGCTACATTCAATTAACATACCGTATGTCCTTCATTATTATTATATCTTCCTTTATTCAAAACTATTTAAATTAGCTGTACTTTTTAAAGTAATAGTTTGATTTTTAATTCAATTTTAAGGATTCAAAACACCATGGATAAAATGCCCTGATGACATGAAAGTGGACCTTCCTACAAACCAAAATCTTGCTTACGTCATCATTCCACAGCCTCAAACTAACGTGGATTGGTGGCGTCAAGTAACTTCCGAGCCTGCCTGGGCTAAAGGACTGGAAACTGAGATTGGGCCGGGTAAGCAAAGGATAACGTTCAGAGCTCGGACTGCAGCACCTACCAACAACACTGCGGAATGTTCCTTCTATTTGGAGGTGAAAGACAATGATCCACCTAGAGTAAGGGAGTGTCCAGAATCATTCGCGACGAGACTGAACCCTGGTCAAAGCTCAAGGGCGGTGACCTGGATTGAACCACATTTCAGCGATAATGTAAGGATTGCGACAGTGAAAAAGAGCCATGAACCTGGAGTTGTTCTTCCTCTTGGAGAACATTTGATTAATTATGAGGCGAAAGACAGTTCAGAGAATAAGGCAAGATGTTCGTTTACCGTCAATGTGTTACAAGGTAAAAGAATGTTATGTCTAACATACAAGGTTATATGAAAAAAGAGATGTTTAATTGTGTTTCTATGAAAAACTATAGCGAGTAGCGGTGGAAGGAAGCCCGTGAACACTGACACTAATATTAGCATTGGCTCAGTGACACCAGCCACTCCACAAGTGAGCACTACTTATCCAGCCCCAGTCCATGCAAGTCTCCGTAATGTCGTTTGTCATGTGGGCAAAAAGGGGAGGCGCATTGTTTTCCTCAGTGTAAGCATCTTACTTTCTCATCAAAAGTAAATTATTGGACACTTTATTCACCAACTAATTCAAGGTTTTGTATTATTTTTGCAGAGAGTTGTGCCAAGAGGTTGCTCAGAAATGACAGTTGACGTGGTCGGAGACTCTGCAGCGGGTCCCGGAGCGGTAAATACGGTGAACACAGTAACCCAAGGCTCCGCCGAGAATTCAGCCACCTCCCAAATATCCAGCGTCAGTTTCTCAAGTCATGATCATCCACAAAGTGCCTCCGCCTTCAGTCAAGCGGTGAGCAACGGGCGAAACAACAACCGACTCGTGCACAGCACCAGCTCCGTCACAACTGGAAATCAAGGGACAAGCTCAAGAGCGTCAAGCTATGCCGTGGCTATCTCTTCCTCCTCTCGCAACTTTGACTTGCCCTTCATCACCGCTCCCACTCAAGACAAGCAAATATATGAAGACGACTTTGTGGTCCCTCAAGCTCCCCCTCCACCACCATCAACCAGAACGAGATCAGGTGGAGGCTATTACCCACGACCAGCTCCGTCCCTTCAAATCTCCCCACCTTCCACCACCGCGACAACAACCACCACAAGCACCACCGTCCCTTCTACTACAACCACCACAAGCACTACAACAACTCAGCCAGATCCTGTCCTCCAAGTTCACCGTCCAGCGCCAACCCTCGTAGTTGGAAATAGTAATACTAATGGGAGCGATTATCGGAAATACTTTAGACATTTTGACTCCTGGGACTCAAACAGGTCTTGGCATTAGTCACTAGTTTTTTTCTCAGACAACCTTTTTCCCTCATGAATAAATAAAAAAAATAATGATCCATCCAAACCAAAACGATTGCTTCCTTCCTGCCAATGCCACCTGCTCCTTCAACTTTTAACAATTCCTGAAACGCATGAGCTTACTAGTTATAGTATATGAAAGTCAGCCTAATATTCAACCTTTTATACCATTTTTTTCTTTTGATGTCCCTATTGTTAAAAAATTGCTATTTGTTCCTTGTTTTTTTAGTATTTCGGTTAATATTTGAGCATGAACACGTGTAATGAATGGGGATAAAAATGTGAGAGTTGTGTGAGGAGACAAAATATAACTGTACAAGTATTTTATTTTATAAATTTTAGTCAATGAACCAAACAAAGCTTAAAATCAGCTTGTTGGTTGATTACACACACACACTTGGTTGTTTTTGTTTTACCAATTAATAAATAATTATTAATTACTATAATTAAAACTAGATGCTTTAATTGAGAATTAAGGTGAGTTACAGACACCATTATTATTATTATTATTGTTACTAATAATAAAAGTATTTGATAATTTGACTTAATAAAGTGGTTTTGTTCAAATAAATGAATAGCACAGTAGCTTACTTACTTATTTAATTAAAAAAGGTACCATTTTACGACACCATCTCTAGAAATTGCTACCTTGCAAAGTGTACTCTCTTGTGTAAACGATCGTCTCACGGATATATTTTTTGTCTTCTATCAAATAAGTTATTTCTTCAAGCTTCTGAATCATGTAAAAGTATCCTTTCGTGTAACCTTTTTCAGGAATTTCATCAATTCACTTATGTCGACGATTCCTTGCATGATAACACGAGGGCTATTGTCTATAAAGATAGCCAAGTGGACAATGCGCGAAGAGGAACCGTATTCATTGAAGAGTTCCACAGTTTTTTGGAGACATTCCCGAGTGGAGTTGCTCCCCTCTAAAACTTTCTGCACAGTCGCTTTCACTTTCTCGCTGACTTGGCCAAGCTCTAGAATTTCCTTGGAGTAAAGCTGCACTCGTCTATTTTTTAAGAGAACCTTTATTACCTGCAAGAAAAGAAGCAGTTATGGCAAAATCAGTTGAACGGCACGAAAATCTTTTCTAGTAATAAAAAGTAATTGTATGGTTATGTCCTCACAAGTGGAAGCAATGTTCCTGCGTTTTCCTTTGCTAAAACCTTGTTTTATTCTGGACTGGAATTTAACAGAGACTGGGCATCAATAGGCTCCAAAACCTCTTGAAGTTTTGACCAACCAACCTAAAATACGAAAGCAGAACATCATAAAAATTCATTTCTGATTAGGGGTCCAATTTTTATGATTTTTCATTAAATTAGTAATAACTCCCACGCGTCACAATGAATTTGAAAATTGCCACGATGGAAAATTAGCAAATTGAAAGTAGTTAATTATCATAGAAAAAAATATTTTTTGACTTTAACCCTTTTTGTTACAAAATTAATTTCTAGATTGTGATTTGAAATGCACTATTTTGCCGTAATTCATTTTGTCACAAAAAGTGTTGAAGTTAAAATATATTTTTTCCCAAGATAGTTAACTACTTTTAATTTGCTAATTTTCCATCGTAGCAATTTTCAAATTCATTGTAACGCGTGGGAGTTATAGCTAATTTAATGAAAAATCATTGGACCCCAAAATTACAATTTTCGACCTAACTAATTAGGGGGTCTGAGCACTGACTGATATAGTTCTTATTCTAGGAATAAATTTTTATTGACCATATTACACTGACAGTTACGCTTTTGACCATCTCAAATCCCCCTTTTCATATTATATATTGGGCTGATGCCAGCCATTGTTCTTCTTCTAAGAATGAGTACGTTCAACACTCTTGCGTCAATGCCTTTGACTCTGAACCAATGCAATTTATATATTTGCTTACTTTTCAAGCAACAGTGTTACAACTCCGAGGAAACAAATGGAGATTAGGAAAAAATAGTTAAAATTCGCGTTTCCAAAACTTGTTCATATTTCTGAAGCTTATCGTTTGGTAGTTTTTGTGCAATAAAATTCATAACTGAATCTAAGATTCAACTATGAAAGTTGAACATATTCATATTTAACGTACCCTTAGGTCCATATAAGATCACTCACTTCGTCTGTCTTCCACCTGTCCGGGGGCAGGATAACTTTTGAACGAATTAAAATTTTTTAATTCTGATTTCAGTAATCAATATCTAAGGTCAAGTTCTGAGATGGGCATAATCGGATATTGGGAACTGGGTCAAGGTCAAATATAGTTTTAAACAGCAAGGTATGGGTTGTGATACATCAAAACGAATCTACTGCTGAGATCTGATTAGTGATAACTCCCACGCGTCACAATGAATTTGAAAATTGCTACGTGGGAATTAAGCAAATTAAAAGTAATTAATTATCATAGGAAAAAAATATTTTTTAACTTCAACACTTTTTGTTACAAGGCAGAATGGTACATTTCAAATAAAAAACCAGGAATTAATTTTGTAACAAAAAAGTGTTGAAGATAAAAAATATGTTTTTCCTATAAGAATTAACTACTTTTAATTTGCTAATTTTCCGTCGTGGCGATTTGTAAATTCATTTTAACCCTTGGGAGTTATAGCTAATTTAATGAAAAATTATAAAAAAAAGGACCCCAAATTAGGGATCCAGGTTTTTTCGACCTCTAATCACAAGTCCTCGACCACTAATTAGAGGTCTGAGCACTGACTGATATAGTTCTCATTGTAGGAATAAATTTTATATGCAATCTATTGTTCTTCTTCTAAGAACGAGTACATTCAACACTCTTGCGTCAACGCCTTTGACTCTGAACCATTGCAATATATATATTTGCTTAATTTTCAAGCAACAGTGTTACAACTCCAAGGAAACATATTGAGAATAAGAAAAAGTAGTTTTAATTCGCGTTTCAAAAACTTGTTCATATTTCTGAAGCTTATCGTTTGGTAGTTTTTGTGCCATAAAATTCATGGCTGGTATGGGTTGGGATACGTCTATAAAAGTAAGTTACTGCTGAGGATAGATCCATGATACTCCTCGGCGTGACACTAGCCATAGCATATGAAGGTCCACGATTACATCTCGAGTTGTCGGGTTTATACGTATAAATGGAACGGTATGGTACTTACTACTTATTATAGTACTCTATCCAAATGCTGCATGCCGCAGTTTATGAGTACAACAATATGTTTAGCTGAAGAGGAAAATATATCAGTAGAACATCTACGCCTCTCAGAGAAATATATTGCGTCAACAAACCTTATTGTTTCTTGTCACACGCTTGTTTTATTTTCAAGAAAGGCTCTTCCTTTTTTTTTTTTTTTTTGAAAAACCCTTACAGAATAAACCCGACAACTCGAGATGTAAAAATGGACCTTTAAATCCGTTGGCTTGTGTCACGCTGAGGTTATCAATGAATGTCATAAGTAGTGTCTTTGATTTGCTCTCAGCAGTGGCTTCAGTTTGATGTATCACAACCAATACTTTGCTATTAAAAAAATATGTGAGCTCGACTTTTGACCTGCTTCCTGATAACCGTTTATGCCCATATCAGAACTTCAAGTCAGCTTTTTTGAACTAAGGTAACGATTAACGAAATTAGAAGAGAAGGGTGCCTAACTAAGGTGAGGGGTGGAAAGCCATGCCATTGCATTGAGAACATTATTGTCCACTACACGTAAAAGTACATAAACACACGCATAAAAGCTTTCGGTTCGTGTTTCATTCGTTGACCTAGTTTTGGCTGCTTTTAAATTTAAAAGCATTTTACGAACTCAGTTTGTCAGTGTCCAAGCGTAAATAGCAAGTTTTAAATTATAATTTCACGTTCTGTTAAAATAGTTTACGTATAAGCCAAGGTTGCTAAAGCATTCCCCAGTGTTTTTGTATTAATTGCTGCCAAGTTTTGAGTGCGGAAACTACATCATGGAACCACCAGAACATCCCTTGTTGAACAAAATGGTAGGAATGTTTCTCTGCTTTACAAGTTGGCCAATAAATATTGGTAAATAAATAAATAAATTTTGTACCCAAAAACTGCCATGGTTATTTTTTGCAGATACTAGGGGAACTCTTCAAAATGATGGAATTCAACTGGAAGGATTTTTCCAATTATCGACTGGTCTGTAAGCAGTGGAATGCTGAGAGCAAAGAAATATGGAGGAAAAATGTGTGGATGAATCTTAGCGATGAAAATTACGAGGAGTTGTTAAAAGTTATTGACTCGGGCGAGACTCAGTTGTGCAAATATCCTTTCCAAAAATTATCGGCAACGGATTTGGAATTTCACAGCAACTGTGAGAGTGATACTGAATTACTCCAAATTTTTGAAAAAGTGGGCCCCAACTTGACTCACCTCCACATTAGTGATTCAACCTTTTACGGAGCGGATGCCTTTCGGCACATCCTTTTCAAGAGCACTCCAAAACTCATGAAGTTAGGCTTTTATTCGACCGACTTCCTACTTCCTGATTATCCTGCTATGGAAGCTACAAGATTGGAATTGGGGAGATTAAACCGGCAGTTTCAGGTTCAAAAGAATTTGAGGAAATTGACGGTTTCCACAAGAAGTAAAGATTATGATGATTATTATGCTGATGAAAACTACATTGTTGAACCGAATTTTCCAATAACCTGGATGGAAATGTTATTCTACTTTCCTAACATTGAGGTACAGTACATATATGTCGATTTATCATTAAACCAATTCAAACCCCAATGATTGCTGTGGTTATGAGGCATGATGCATATTATCCTTTTTATAGAGTTTCAAAGGTCGTGAATTTGGTCCCAAGGGCATGGATGAAGTAAACGAAATGCTTGAAGCAACTAAAGTCTTACGGAAAGAATTTGGTCGCAATTATTTGGCAAATCTCAAGGTATTGGAGCTTGAGAATGTGTAAGTGACAATGTCTGTATAATTTGTAATGTCCTTCCGAAGTTAAAATAAATATCATTTGGTATTTTTATATGTCTGCAAATCTAGACAAGAAATTTCCAGCCATGTATACAAATTCCCTTTGCGTATCGTGTCTTCATTACGACAGCTTAAGTTTCCACTCCAAAAACTTTCTTTTGACATGTCATTCGATGCAACAGTAGCAGCAGCAAGGAAAGGGTTTACGGAGTTACTGAGGACTCATGCGAATTCCCTTGAAACTTTATGTTTGTCAAACTATACGGAAGGTAGTTTATATTTCAATCCATTCCGATTTCACTTCCAATTGGAAAAGGTGACATATCTTAAGCTAACCGGGACTACTATTACTGATAATCCACTCTTCCTACGTCGGTTGCCGAATTTAAAAACCCTTTTGATAAATTGGGATTCAACGAATACGGAGAGCTGTGATGGTAAGTCAATGGTACACAGACGCATTTGTAAATTGAAATCAGGTTTTTAATTAACGAAATAATGTAACGACTACTTATTTTCGGTAGAAGTACTAGATTTAACACTGCCTATTCGCTTCCCCCATGAATCTCTGGAAGAATTTGGGATAGGGTGCAGTTTTCTTAGCGCTTTTACAGTGAAGCGACTGGAAAAGTTACTACCAAACTTAAAAAAACTCCAACTTGGACTGAAAAACGAGGCTTTTACAATGGTGTGTAGAACTATGAGAAATCTAGAGTCGCTCACTATTGAACCGTCTTTTGTTACTCCCGAGGGATTTCTAGGCGTCAAGGGAGGGGAGAGATTTTGTCTTCCTAACATAACGGACTTGCAACGTAAGACTTACTTTTGAAAACGTCATTGTTAATCGTCAAGTTCGATTTAAAACATGGTGATAAGTATTGATGATTGGTGTCTTTTTTCAGACTTAAAATTTTTTGGAATAAAGGAACACCCATGGAAATATAGTGACGCAAACCGATTAACCAACCCGTGTATTCGGCATGGTATTCTTTTGTTGGAAAAATTGGAGAATGTTGATGTTCACCTGCATCCCACGGTAACTTTTCATGTCGTCTTGGGATAATTGTACTAATACAAGGGAATAATTGCTTGAATTTTTTCTCTACTAGGTTGATGACACAACATTTCATCTGTTGCGAACCAAGTTTCCAAACTCATGCCTCCATCGTCATGATGATTGAAAAGAGGAACAAGCAGCACGAGTGGATTTTTGCTATGAATAAGTTGGATTTATTTATTTAGTTCAAGTTTGATACAGATTTTTGATTACTTCATCATTAATATTTTATAATATACCACCTACCACCATATTGTATTGAAAATACATATATAGCGTTGCCCTCAGTTCTGAACGAGCTCTATGGAGAAAGCAGAACTTTGCCTTACTTTTCCTTATCACATGCGTCGCATTATATGTGCATGAAACGACTATATATACATAATTTACTATATTTTCATTCATGTTACTATTAGCCAATTTCTTTTGGAAAATAAAGTATGTATACTATAACAATTGACATAAATTTACAGAGCTTTCATAAATTAAAACCGGTTTGTATCATAAATACCAGGCTCATATTTTGTAATTTTAAGCAGTAATTAAACTATTAGGTAATTTAGTATGGATTAGCATTATGTAACAATCTTGCCACTTTTTAAAACTGGACTTGTCTAGATTACATCGTAATTAACAAGAAGGTTTTGTCTAAGATGGCATACATCATACTAATTGTTAGCCCATGATCCACATCCATATACGGTCCGACAGCAACCGCTACTTTCCCACAAGCCAGTAGTTCCTTCTTCATCACTTTTGTACAAATGATTCAACTCCAATAGAATTTAAATTTATCATACTCATCCCACAAAGTGGCTCCAACTGGTATTAAGAAGCATATGATACACGTGATCATGATGCTAACAATAAATTGTATTGCATTAAATATCAACGGTAAATAATCTGCCGACCGGATGGCTGCAAAATAGCCAATTGTGCAAAGCAAAATGCCAACGCCTAATGTGGTAGGCATGTACAACTCCATGTTACGATTACACTCCCGTGAAACAATATTTAGTTGACTATAAAACATCCGACTTGTTCTAAACTGGGATTTAAAAATAGCAGGATCATGTTCTTGGATGAAGGATTTCTTTTTCTTGAGCAACTTTTGTAGTTTTTCAGCTCCCAAGGTTGAGGTTGATGGTGGTTCATGTTTTGGATCACTGTTGTCCTGTGACTAGCGAGGAATAACTGATTCCCTTTGCTTCTCTTGCGGTTCTTTGGATGGACCAACTTTCCCTTGAGCTTTTACTCCCTTTAGCCACTTTTTTCTTACCTTGTAACTGATATTGCTATGTGTAGATTTCATCTGTTCATTCAAGGCGCATCCACAACTGATCATGATAACCACCAGAAAGCAGGCTGGCACTGCGACGGGCCAAATTGTGCTAGATATTATGAGACTCGATATAAGTTTAAGAAAGAATGGGGATGGGAGATATTCTGGGAAATATGGCTCGATGAAGTTTCTTGCGGAAAAGTGGACTATAAAACTTGCTGGATCGTATGGTGCTATGAACGGGAAAATGCTGCCACCCAGAGGGAAAACCTGCAAAACCATCATCACATTTAGAAAATTTGTGGTTAAAATACCGTTTGAATAACAAGAAATTATACTAACACGTGCCCCTTACGATAAGTAGACAACAACATATGGAAGACGATGTTGTATAAGCTGTTCACATCGGCCCCACGTTTCCCCAGCAAAGTATAACAAAACTTAGGCCAAGCTAAGTTCCCCTTCCCTGTATAAAGTAAAACCAATAATTAGATCATGTATTTATGTTATTTTTTATTATACACACTTACATAAAAAGTCTTGAAGTCTCATAAAATAAGCACGAATCACTTACGTGAGGAAGCATTTTAGACACAAGAAATAAGATTAATAGAGCAGCAGCAGCAGCTCCAACAAATGTAGCTGAAGAATAGAAAAACATTGTTGATTTGGCCAACTTGGGTGACATGAAATATAGGACCAAACCAGCCACAAAAATAAACACCTTCCAAGGGTCAGCATCTGAAATAAAAATAACTGTCACTCCCATGTACTGAAACCTTCAGTCATAATTTTACTTTTGGACAAGACAAAACAAAATTACTTACTTCGTTCAACCAGCCTTGCCGTGTAGATTTGGTTTGTAGAATACCAACGCACGAGGTATTAAAGGTTGGTAAACTAGCCTGTGTAATTTTCAAAAAAAAACCTTGCATTAATGACTTGGTTATACACTTAAAATTACATGCAATATAACGGAAATGGAACAACATTGGTTTATGAAAGGTTTATCTTACATCTCGCATTCACCAAGGCATTATGTTGGCAACCCAGAAAAGCCAGGTACTTGCTCTATGCTGCTCATGTGCTCATAAACATGACATTCAAAAGTCGGACCTTTAATTAGTTTGATGTCATCCACGGCACTGTCAATTGGCAACTGTAATACAAATATAAACATAAGCAACCAGTACATCACTTTACATTTAAACATTTATTGTATTAAAGGCGTTTTCAGTTATCATAGCACAAAAACCTTCAATCTTACCGTTGCAGATCTGAAGTAATAAAGTGAAGTCTTTCTATCTCCAGCTCTGCAACAAACTTGTAGATCCAAGTTTTTGTTGATTTGAATTTCTTTTGCGTTCGCATACAGACGATGAAACATAAAATCTTCATCTACCAATAATAAAAAAAGGACCCGTTTTAATTAATTCATTTGAAAATTGCAAGATGGATTAATTTGTAATTATAATGACCGCACATGCACTCATGAAAGCTTACCAGAATTAGCCAAATCCGTTGAAACCACAACAAATAGGAGAACAAGGAACTCAAAACAGATGAGTACGAAGCCATGTTTACGTTTGGCTACACTCAGATCAAACTGATAAGAATTATCTTTGAATGTTGCACAATCAAATCATGTATTTAAGGACCGGAACTAGGCCGTCATGAGCCTTCAAAGCATCCAACTTTACGCACAAATTACCATAAAATCATGGAATATAGTATGAACTACACATTTTAGCAATATGAACGGCAAAAATAGTTGCAAGGAAATTAGACGTTTCCAGTTTCATCACCTTCACACTCTAAGATAACCGGGGCCAGGGGTGATCTTCATTTATTATCCACTAGAAACCAATTCTAGACCCCAATCACCTAACTTTATAGATGATCGAGCTTGACTAAACTGAATTGAACAATCACCAACAATCACTTAAATATTTAACCCAAAAGTTTTGCCAAAAAGGAAGATACAAAAAAATATCCGATCCGGCTTCTTTGAAGGCTCTTTTATGAATGAATGCAATCTGCATGTGCATTCCCTATCTATTCCCAGATTCCCATTGGAGCATTCAACAGTCTTCTTGATCAGGATAAAAATGTGAAAACGAGAAGAACGAAAATATAATGGTATCCCGCCTTGTGTCCAAAGTGGTAGTGGGGTTGGATTAGACGGGAGGAATATGCATGATAATCCCACACACATGTGACACATGGATGGAACATGGAACTTTATCTGTGTCTATAAAAAATATTTTCGCGACGTTTCTCACTTCCAAAACATCGCGTCGTCTTCCTATCGTAAATCTAGACATCACTTCAAGCAGCAGGCGTCATGAATTTCCATTAGCGGAATAATAGGAGTCGAAGATAAGAAGAAAACATTTAGTTGATTTTTGTGAACTTGTTTCTGGCTGTTAACAATCTA
The DNA here is from genome assembly GCA_964034955.1 of Orchesella flavescens. Lineage (NCBI taxonomy): Eukaryota > Metazoa > Arthropoda > Collembola > Entomobryomorpha > Orchesellidae > Orchesella > Orchesella flavescens. The sequence continues at coordinate 47,252,903 of OZ035953.1, forward strand.
AGGTTAACATTGAACATGGGAAAGAACAAGAATAAAAGGCTGAGGAAGCCAAACGGAGATACTGGAGAAGGTGTTAAGTGTCCAATAAAGAATAACACTGAAGATAGCGAAGACTTGGCGAAGGGACCAACGCCGGCTCATGTACCTGTATTTCCAGGCGGAACAGGTGCCGGTGGTGATGATGATGCAAAGAAGAATACTTCTTCTACAACAGAGCCAACTTTCAGGAGCAGTTTGGATGATTTAAGCAAACCGACTGCACACCATGAACATTTTAAAGACTGGGACCCTAGGCTGGAAGCTTCTAACTCGCTGCTTAATGCAGATAGTGGAAGTGAAATGAATTCGTTTGGAAAGTTACTGACGGGAGTGGGTGAGCTATCCATCAACGATGTGTTATGTCCTTTCAATGATGGCAGGCCTCCAAAGGGGGGTTGCTACAAAGTTCATTGTCCGTACAAACATGTCCCGTACAGCAGTAAAGTACTTAATGGTAAGGTGGTGCACATTAAATTTTTGTAATTTGTGAAGTGACTTATTTGTATTCTATCCGATTTGGTATCTTCGCGTTTGTAGACAGGTTAATCATTTTTTTAATGTATTTTCTAGAACTTCCGAAGCTTCATACAGTGAGTGAATCCAAGCCTGAGCACATCACAAAAATTGACTTGCTTCCCGTGCAGAGGCTTCCAGTCAATGATTGCGTTACAAATGTGGCAATTAAAACTGTTTTTCATCCTGGAAACTTTTATGTTATTCCAGAGAAGGGATGGAAATGCTTGTGTAAAGCACAAGACATTACGGAGGAAGGTATATACAGTATAGTATATATGTCATGCTGTTTTTCATTACGCAAAGAAAATTAACTAATATAATATATGTATATGTAGAACATTCAGCAGACGTTAATTGGCTTTATACACTCGAATCTCTTCAACAAGCCTTGCAACACCACTTTCAAAACCTTCCTTTTATAAGTCAGTATAAGGAACCGGGTGAATTGGTTGCTGTAAGGATGTCCACAACGAACGACACTCGAACCGTCTTCAGGGCCAAAGTATTGTCTTATCCTTTACCGCGTTCTGATAATGTAGACGATATTTTCAAGACTGTGGACGTACAGTTGCAGCTACTGGATTATGGAATAACTGTGGTCAAGAGCTCATTAGACATCGCAAACCTGCCTTTTAAATTCTGTCGCATTAGCCCGTTGGTAAGTATTTGAGATTGAGCCAAAATATTATATTATCTTAGAACCAACTTTGAGCACTTTAGTATATGTGGTTTCCGTATTTTGAATTGCTTTCGCTTTCGCCCCTGTTCGAATGTTAACTTTAGTTTTAAGTGAGTTGCAGAATGCGACATAACATGATGGTTGTTTTTTTTGGCAAGATGTCTTTACAAAGTACAAATATTGTATTATCGTAATTTTAAAATCATTAAACTATTGCTCTGTAAATTCTACAAGTATATTATTAGGGATGTAAAAGTAAGAACAGAAGGAGAATGACTGGATATTAGTATTATTTACAGAAAATTTAGTAGCAGTTCAATTCATTTTAGCAATGGATTGGAAGATAATAGTGATACATTCTGTATCAATCAAGCTAGATCCATATTCGTTGTTTTAGAATATTTTGAAAGAATGAAAATTTTATTATTTTTTGTTTTAGGCATACAAATGTGAACTTTTTGGAGTCAGTCCGATCATGGGAAGGTGGAGTTCATTGGCTATGGAAAAGTTCAAACAGCTTGTAACTAATCGTTGTATACTAGCTGAAGTTGTTAGAACGTAAGTGCTATTTAATGATATAAGAGTTGCATATTCGCTCACAAGTACTAACAACTGTATAGAAATGATTCCACCAGTATTAGTAGATTTTAAATTAAAATCTTCATGGTCATGGTATTTTGAATTTGATTTTTTAGTGGTTCGCCTCCAGTGTCTTCCTTGGGGGAAACCTCTTGTCTCGTCAATTTATATGTTAAATCACAGAATGGGGACTTTATTGATGTTGCTCAACACCTTATCGACACAGGATTGGGGATTGAATGGAATGTACCCAAAAGGACCTGGTTTAAATGAAATTCTTAAAGGACGAATGAATGGATTTGCTCTATCATCTAACTGCTCGATTTTTCAAGACATGATTTATTTAAAGCAAAGCAGTTAATGAGTTACTAAGTAGTTCGCTTAGTGAAAGTAGTAGTAGTATACCATGGATAGGATGAGAGTGATCAATTTATATTGACTACATCACAACCGGTTTTCGAATTCCACTATGCAACATGTATTTGAAGTGAGCGTAAACATTTTTATATTTATCATTCAAAACAATAGGCACTGATTTTCATTTATATATCAAATTGAAGAATGCCACATGAAAAGTTAATTTCCAATAAGTGATAAGAAATTGGAATAGTAATGTGTGGTATAATTGACGATCACGTGTATGCAAAATATTACTACTAGTGACAGTGAGTGAGTGTGTAGATTCAAGGTTCAACTTTGCTTGATTTTTTAATGATTTTAATGATAATTTGTTTTTGATTTTACAATCATCTTTTGAATGCTTTCATACAGAAAATAAAATCGCAATTTAATTCATTCAGTTTCGAGTGTTATATTTACATGAGAATAAATTTATTGACTTAGTTGACGAGCGTCGAGATTATTTTTAATTTACTTCTTGAACTAGTTGGAAACAATGTATAATAATGAGCAGAAGGGTTTTCATTTAGTTTGAATGTGACATGTATATTTTATATTTAGTAATTTAATAACTCAATCAGAGATCAGCTTTATATTGTATATGTAGATTATACTACACATTGTATGACAATTGTTAATAATAATTTTACTATGCCTGATTGACGGATTACCTTTAGTATCTCATTTGTTTTTTCCAAAAGCAAATGAAAGCAAGTTTCAATATACCTAGCAGCGACTAAAGTGTTTCAATAATAAGTTGTCTCATTAAAACGTGTTTGTGCACATAACATGATTTGGACACTAGTGAATCTACTATTACGATAACACATATAAGGTAACATTTGACTGGTGAATTGATATTGTTAGAGGTTTAGGTTAGAGCATTTCAAAAGCAATGTAGGATGGAACTGATGGAAGTAAAGTAACTACCTACTCAGATAGTATTTCTTAATATCTTGTTTATTTATGGGACTGATTTGTTAACCAATCATTCTGTAAGATAGAAAAGGAAGGGAGTTAGCTACAATCTGAGAAAGTATTTGTTTTGCATTGCTTGCACCTGTGTCACAGGTATATCCAAGTATGTGTTTAATTGTAGCATCAGTCATAACTCTATTGTAGTAAACTAGAGCCGCGGGGAGGTCACCGAGCCCATCACTTTGACAGTCAAATCAATGAATCAATGTGGCCCCTATATAGATCACATGTAAAAATAAACTATTTAATCCAAGCAAAGTAAATCCCATAATAAAAAGCGACTAATGTTAAATCCATGTAACTTAGTTTAATTTTGTTTTAGGGTATTATAAACTAATTTCTCCTAATCTAACACTAACCTAACCTAAATTCTAACCTAACCACCCATATATCAAATGCTAAACTCCTATGTTAAAAAATGACCAATGCCAAACCCAATGTTAGAAATTGATCAGTGCCAAATCATTTATAAAAATGTATGAAAAAATATTTATAAAATATTTATAAAAATGTATAAAAATATTTTATATTATCCAACAGAATATAGATGATTTAAAAATGTCCATCATTATTGAATAATAATATTACAACCTACCCTTGAGAACGCATTTGTGAGCTTTGAAAGATTTATTGGTCGTCTCGACCGTAACGTCACTGCCAATTGATTCCTTAAACAGCTTCCCAAAATTATTCACAAGTGATTTGTAACGAAGTTTTGTTCTTTCCTCCTCCATTGGGTCCAATCTTGAAGCTCCACCGTTGTCAACCATCGCCTTCACCCCACCGTGAATCCAGATTTCACAAAGGATTGTGAACGAGTCATCAACAACTAATCCCATGTGTGTGGATACAAGATCTTCCACAGAAACTAGCGTATATTTTCCATATGGTCCGGCATTTGGTTTAGAATTATGGAAAAAGTGAGGGTCTGAAACCAAGAAAAAAATGAGAGCAATACAAGACCGTTTGTTCAATTCGGATTTGACATGAAATTAAAATCAGAGTTATATAAAATTAAGTACCATATGCTCGGACGGTTGGAACTCCTTCTTGGTTGAGAATAGATAATTGAAAATTGGTTTTGATAACTCTATCAATTGAATTCTCTTTGTCCTTATCCCCATAGTCAACTAATTCTAAGAAAAGGCCAAGATAATCCTTTCCCTCAACGAGATTTTTCGGATGCAATAATAGCCGCCTGAAACCAATAAACATACATACATACTTAATATATATACATACTTCTTTGATTAATTGTAAGTATGTTAACACTTAGCAGTTATGATTATACTTGGGGCCTCCTCGAAACACTGGAGAATGCAGATGTTGATTATCATTCTTGAATAGTGAATAATTTTCAACGATCCATAAAAATGAGAACGCATCCAGCTCAAACTGTGTGTCAAATTCAAACGGTTTGAAAACATCATGCATTTAAAAACCCCTAATTACCATTGCAACGTCATAGCATTTGAAAAAGTTATTTTAAATTGTCTCACTTACACCTGTTTTACCCAAACAAGTCAAAATTTCCGGACCAAAAGTTAAACATTTTCGTTTTGCAGGGTTGTCAGTCAATTTGTGGTTGGGTGCTATCAAAACGAGGACATTCGTGATTTGGTAAGATAATTATGTAATCAATCCATTGTAGTTTAGTTATAATATGGCTATAAAAGAACCAGATAATTCAGAAAACCAACAGAACCAGAAACGGTCACCAAATCAATCTATAGTATATCATAATTGTTTTATGTTCTTAAGATGACAAGGTGCGCCTTTTTGTCTGGAAAAAGTACGATTAGAGTAGCAAAAAATTCATATGACAATCTCATAAAAAAATCATTCACAAAAATAGAATCCTTCCAGATATTAAGTTCGCTCTATTATTCCTTCACTGCTCACAGAGATTTTATTGAATGAGTCTGTTTTACCGTAAAGTATAATGTAAAAATGTTTGTTGGCTAAATTGTAAAATTTACAGAACGAAGTTTTTGTAGTATTGCTCTTGTCTATCAAACAAAATAAAATATATGAGACAAATTTTGGGCTTGGTATGAGTTCACCTGTTCCCTATATGAAATACACTACTAGTCTTACCAAATCTCAAAGTCCATCATAGCAGGAATGCGTGGTGCAGAATTCGAGCTAGCCACTTGCATAGGTAATTAGGTGAACAATGAAAACCCCACCACAATTAGCTAGCAAAAATGTTTAATATTATTCTAATCCATTGCTGCATGCCTTTATGCTCACAAAACACAAAATTTGCGTTACGAAGACATGGATGCTGAATGGTTTAGTGAATTAAAAGCGTCATGTAAATCATAATAAAATGTACATGATTCTTATGCAAATTTCATATTTGACATTGAAAAAGGGGATTTGATAACAATCGTTTTCTTTGGTGAGCCTCTGGATACGCAATTTAACGAAAGAAAGATAAGAACCAGATACAAAATACGGTGGACCAGCAGCTACCCATTTAGAGTCATTCCATTGCTTCTTGTAAATATACAAACAAAGAGAATATGATGTGGAGAACCAAACCAATGCTTCAAGCATAGTTGAGCACATGCAAGCTTTACACTCAGGATCAGTTGAGCATAATTGTACCTTGGGATATTCACACATCCGAAAACCTTCCAGTTCTTCTTTTGAGTTCTTTTTCCAGTATCAAAATAACTTTCCTTTCCACAGTCATAACATTTCATTATAGAGTAGACTCAATAAACAAGCTAATTTTCCTTAACTTGATACATCCATGTTAACATTAGTTAACAATATGTCTAGTGGATTTACAGTGTTCAAATGTGGGAAGGAGTTAGAAACCAGGCTAATACCAAAAGATAAATATATTTTAGACAATGATGATCAATGATTTTCTAAAATATAAATTTTCTAGTACAATTTTACCAATAATTATAACGCTTTCAATATCCAATCTTGGAAAATGTGCGGGGTTGGAAAAAAATGTAGGTTTAATGGTTTTGTCTAACAAAATGCTCAAATTGGTCATAAAGAGGAATTTGCTAGCGAGAGAGCAACATTATATTAGTATTTTTTGTGTAATGTTCCAGAAGCATTTGTTCAAATCAATGTTTGATTTTAGGTGTATGATGTGAATGACTATACAATAATAAAATTCATGTCCGGTTTACCAAATAAATGTACATTATATAAAAATGCATTTATTAGCTATTCGGTTATCAGGAGCTAAATCATCACCCACACCCAGCAGATCACGGTAATACGATTGGAAGCATAAGCCCATCATAAAATATTGTTGCACCTTTTGGTTATTAAATGTGTTCCAATTACTGGCATAGTGGGGAAGATGCGATAAGGCCTTGAATCGTTAGTACGACATTCGAGATAGTTTAGTTTTGCCAAGTCAGCCATTGTCACTGCCGGACTCTAGTCAGAGAAAAAATGTAATCTAGTTCTTGAAGACCTTTGGCCTTGTATTCGGGGTGAAGTGAGAGGAGAAAGATGTTCCAGCTATAGCGGCTGCGGCCATGGTATCAGGTCCAACGAACATAAATGTATATCTGTACCTTCACGAATGTTCTTGCTCGTTAACTTCATTTCTATATTGGGCGTCGAGGATCATGTCCAATAAATAAGCCTGCAGTACAAAAACCTAGTAAAAGCAAATAAACGCTGAATGACAAATGTCAAAAGACTTCAAAACCCATAAGCCATTCATCCTCATCGTCTTCAAATGAGAAACGTACCTACTTAAATGATCATGAAATCCGTAGTGGATGAATTTTGTATATGATATAGCAGTGCATTCATTCTATTATGAACTTTTCGTCAGTGAACATACTAAAGCTATAGTGGCCATTAAACAAGTGCTCCTGCAATCAATCACAGGGAGCTTACTCGTCAAGAATTTCATCAGTTTATAACGTCTTTCTTGTAACGTCAAGCAGTGCAGTGTTTCTTCAACCTTTGTTCATCTTCGTATCCCTCATCCATCTCAACATGGTGAGGGGGTTGGTTAGGAGCTTTTGGATCACTCAAAATCAAGGGCTAGATCAGGACACCTTGGTGATACGAGCCAATAGATGGTAATTCCAAATGCATGGAAAAGGCTGATGGATGGGAGAAATTTGGGGCCTGTGACAAGCCAGTCCCCTATTGATTTAGACGCAAGACAGCATATTGAGGACGAAAGCATCTATGTTGATAACGCTAACAAATATTATTTTAAAAACTTTACCATAACCAACACCTTTCACACCATCTTATTCACGCCTCCGGAACACGATAAACTTTTCGAAGATGCAACTTTCACTACTGAGCTCGGCACTTTCACCCTCACCCAGTTTCATTTCCACTGGGGCCCTACTGATGACGTTGGATCGGAGCATAGCATGCCCTCAGCGGCGTCTCTTTCTCTATGGAACTGCATTTGGTTCATGTGAACAGCAAGTATAAAACTATTAAAGAGGCTGTTGATGCTAAGGATTCTCATGGCTTGTTAGTCTTTGCATTTTTTGTTCAAGCCGTTCCTCACGAACACAATTGCACCATCGACAAAATGAAAATGTATATCGAGCAGAACAAGGAGGCTGCTAAATCCAAGAATGGGGTAGTAGTTAATAATACGGACTTATGGGACTTGTGGCCATTATTGCTGGAGATAGGCCTCGTTTACCACTACATGGGGTCTTTGACCACCCCAACCTGTACTGAAGGTGTTGTCTGGTATGTGAGATAGGAAGCTATATTTTGCAGCGCAGAAACTGTTGCGGCCTTTAGGACGTTTGTTAAAGAGAAGGATAGTTATAAACTGACTACCTAAAAATGAGTTTTCGGTAGGTATCTTGGCTTGAAATATACATTTAAAAAAAATAATCTATATGTTGTGATTGTTTGAGTGACCAAACACTTGACTCATTTCACAGGCGGTTGCAGAAACTAAACGACAAGAAGGTCAAGCTAATCAAGCTAAATCATGAATACACAGCGTAACAGGACAATTAGTTATTACGTAATAAGTACGAAATTTGTAATAAAAAGTAAATGCGTTATGATTAGTTCAGATTTAACCAATTTTTTCGTGTCATTTTGTTGATTATGATGATTTACTAGCATACAGGTTTACATATTTTACTCGGTTGAAGAGTCTGTAGTAACTTATTAATTACTCAGATGCATTAGGAAACATTTTTTCTCTTCAGAAAATTTCACATATTCGTCTAAAATCCATATATTCATTCAGTTAACCCTGATTCTGTCTCATGATGACAGTAGCCAACAAAGAATAAAAAAGAAGGGATGAGCACAACAGTGTCATAGTCCGAAGTGGGTGACACGAAAACAAGATACCTTAACAAACGTGTGGTTTCGAATGCAATAAATATTCCTTGCATATTACAGTACTTCTGTTGCTCGCAGTATCAGAATCAGCAAGATTTGTAGGGATGAGACGGGGAGTCAAATCTTGAGCCTGCTTTTAAGAAAACAACAATCGCGCTATCTATAACAACAATATACAGCTCCCTTCTGTAAATTAAACGTTGTTTCTTACGATTGGTCATCCCACCACAAATTATTTTAGTCATTTTTATGCATTCTCAGACAAAACAGAGCCGAGAGTGTGGTAGAGGTTCCAGCAGCAGCATCATAAGAGGTAATAAGATATTATGCTTTTATGTGCGATATGCGACTCAGCCAAGCCTTGTGAGCTCTTCATCATTCTCGCTATTTTTTCTGCTCATCTTGGCTCCTCACAACAACAATCACTCTTATTACGTAGCTGATCTGAGTCAGCGTAGTTATAACTTTACTAAGTTTGTCCGTCTGTCCGTCTGTCTGTCTGTCTGTCTGTCTGTGAGCACTCTCCTGTCGACATACGTTGACCGATTTCAACCAAATTTTGCATACAGGTAGTAAACCTAAAGACCTTGCCTGGTATTGCTTTTCAGCCAAATCAGTCACGGCGTTTGAAAGTTATGGCGCGAAAATTCAAAACTTCATCGATTTGGCTGAAACCCAGTATTTAGAGGTTGTTTGATGTGATGAATCGATTCCTTATGGTTGTAGTGCTCTATGAATAGTATTTCATGTCGTTTTGAGTGGGAAAATTCAAAAATATTCCCAATCATCTCCCAAATTTCTCATTCATCGCCCAGAATTCCTATTCATCGCCTAGAATTCATATTCATCACCCAGAATTCCCATTCATCACCCAGAATTCCTATTCATCGCTAGAATTCCTATTCATCGCCTAGAATTCATATTCATCACTCAGTTCAGCTACGTATCTAGGTCTGCTTACCAGCAGTTTATTAACAAGCAATTTATTGCTTGTTTATAGCTTTGTCCAGTCTGTCCGTTCCGGGGCAGGATAACTCGAGAACGCTTTGAATTTTTTGATTCCGTTTTCATAGATAAAGCTATAGCCCAGCTTCCAAGTTTCCTGATTGATACAACTGACTGCCTTCTTGAAAATTTCCAAAAAATTATATGAAAAGAGTATGTGAAAGCAAAACCCAATTAAATAAAAATATAACGTCTGTATAGTACCTTTTGGTAGTGACAAAGGCTTTTCCACTTGCAATTACATTTATTGGATCTGTTACCCTATCATTCTAACTTTGAACTCGGGTTTTTCAGTTCCTCCGAAACTCAATACTTTCAGTAAATAAAATTTCGGGCAATAATATTACTGTTGCGAAGTATGTGCAAATGATAAGATGACTTTTATGAATACATGCAAACTTAGAAACAAAATGTGTGTTACAAAAGAATTGTCTCACTCACATTTACATTCTAAAATTAAGGATTTTTGCTTGCGAACCTTTTTCAGATGAGAACGTAAATAAAGTTTATGAAAAAGGCAAAATAAAAATTGAGACATTGTTTTCGGATTCGGTTTTCCACTTTCTAGATGTAAACATTTTGCCAATTTTCATTATCTTTAATGCAAAAGTTGTAGAATATATCTAACTAAACCTTCATAAAATTGAATCATGAAGACATTCAACGTCGCAAAGTTACCCGAATTCGAATTTTAGAAATGGAGTATTTATATCCATGGGTAATATTAGCTGGTCTGGCACAATTCTATGGTAAGTCGTTTGAGGATGCATATTTGTATGCTTACATGTGAGATCGCCATTTGATTTAACATAATGCAGCCATACCGAAAAGGAAATGGTGATGACGATGAAATCAATGAATGGATGGTAAGGTAAAAAGATGTATGTAGGTCCACGGAGTTGATTACAATTCAGTTTAACTAAAGTTTTGATTTATTGAAAATAAAAGTAACGAGTACATAAAATTTTTGAAATACTAAGGACAAATTAAAAACACAAAAGTAGAAAGATAACTTAACCTAAACATCGATAAGTTGAGCACTTTTTACATTAGCTTATACCATTTGAAATTTTCATTAAGTAGAGCACAACACCATACTGATCCTATTAACAAACCAAATTAAGTTATGTTGCACAGTGCACAAAATCAATGTGAGTTTTTCCTCATATCACCACCTACCAGCTATTAGTTTAAAAACAATATTATGCATAATTATTAGATAAACATCCAATAAATTTACAGGAATAGGATGTCTCAACTAAATGGCACATCGAGTAGTTCTCCAACTCGTCCATTGCATTGGCACTGAACAGAATAGACATGCTGTAGTGGTCTGGTCTTTTCCCTGAGTTGGCATCAGCATGATATTTTCTGCAGACCAAAAAAACTTTAACTTTGTTAAACGTTTGTGATTAAAGTCACTTTTAACAGGCTTTAAACAGTTCCATACATGAAAATATTTATTAAGATATGTTAAATTGAATAATTTACCTACGCTACCAATTAATTTAAATTTTACAAAAATATACACTTAAGAACGATAAGAATCTAACTTTGTACTTTAATAGTAAACATATCTACCAAGGGCATTCTACCTGCTATGCTAGCACTTGCGCATAACAAGCAAAGGGTTGAGAAATTGAGAATGATGGAATGGCATTTTGGACTGTAGAGGGGGAAGGTACAAGGCAAATGTTTTTGTAAACGAAAACAAGGCACTATACACTCCTTTGTTATCATTAAAAATATTTCATATTCTGATTCTAAAAAACTATAAACATATTCATTTGATCAATCATAAAATGACACTGACAAGTGTTGAGTAACCGTGCAAATGCAATACTAGTACTACACACTACACAATTTATGCACGTTACGCACATGCGTCTTTAGGTTGGCATTCCGCCCAGATGAGAAGTGACAAATTGTACAAAAATAAGGTTTCTCGGCTAAATGGCTTCTCAAATGGTTCTCGAATTCGCTTCGCTTGAAATAGCTCTTGGAACAGAAAAGACAAGCGAATGGTCTCTCACTTGGGTCAGCATGTCTTCTCAGAAAATGTTTGTTTAAGTTAGTCTTATCAATAAATGAGCGTGAACACCTGGAGCACTTGAAGTTTCTTCTGCTCTCATGAATAGCGTTCTGATGGCGGACCATGTTGGATTGTTGAGTAAATCTTTTAGGGCACCTTGGACACGGGTATGGCTTCTCATTGAGATGGGCATTGATGTGCTTTTCCCGAGTTCCTTTTGTAGAGAATGTTTTGCCACATATTTCACATGGGAATGGGCGCACCTTTTCATGAACGTTAAGAATGTGGGAATGCAAGACGTTTTGAAAGCGAAACGCTTTTGGACACCTTGTGCACTTAAATGTTTTACTCTCTGAGTGACCTTCGGAGTGGCGCACAAGTGAATATTTTCGGCTGAAGGATTTCCCACACACAGAACAAGAATAGGGTTTCTCTCCTGTGTGGATCTTCCGGTGTTTCGTAAGGTGGGTCGTTCTGTAAAATACTTTGCTACAGTATTCACATCTCTTGTTCTTTATCCTTTGGGAATTATGGTGTATGAAAGCATGCAGGCTCAATTCACTCGAGCTGGAAAATGAGTCGGGGCACGTTTTAAAGAAAAACGGTTTCTCCTTCGTGTGAGTTCTTACGTGGACCATGAGTTCTTACATCATCGCTTTTAAAAGATTTGTCACACCAAAGACACGAGAATGGGCGACTGTCAGTGTGAACTGATGAATGTCTTCTAAGATGTGCCTGGGTTTTGAATCTTTGTTTGCAAATAGTGCAAGCAAATGGTCTCTCTCCTGTGTGCACTCGAAGGTGCATTTCCAGACCAGAATTTTTTTTGAAAAGTTTATTGCAAACTGGACACGGTAGCTCTTGCATTGTTGGTTTTCTTAGGGATACAGCTATTGACTTATCGTTAGCTTTTGCTTGAGATTAGTTTATTAGTTTGAGTCGAACCAAACGAACCATGGTTTCACTATTACTGCCCATGCCATTTTTTGTCACTTGTTTTAACTGTTTACGTACTGTCACTCAATTATAAGGTCTTTGCACTTTGGTTCTTCATATTACCGTTGACAATAATTAATTGTATGTAGCTTATATATCCTGCAGTGAGAGGTATATATAAAAGTGTGCACCAAGCATCGATATATGATGTTTTTGGCTAAAAAAATACAACATTTATGTTATAAAATATTTGTGATACAGTCATTAAGTCTTTAAGTAGTGGGATGGGAATATTTATTATGTTAAATTGAATAATTTACCTTATGAACTGCTTACCGACACATTAGTTTATAACAACTTCATGCTACAATAAATTTACAAGCAAAGGTGTGACGGAAAAGATAGATCAACGAATGGAGCAGCAATAATAAGTTTTGAGACTAAATAAATATTCACCTGAAAACAAAACTTTCTGCTGCTTGCATATCTCATACCATGTGAGAAATGGGCATGTACAGTGACGTATTGTAATACTAGAATGCACCATCCACGTAAATTAGGGTGACAAAAAGGGAGACTTTTTAATACAAGACAAGAGTAAGGGACAAGTGTAACTATCTCCCTACCATCGAGTTATTTTCCATGAACCTGGGCTGGAGCCTTGCACTTTTTCTCTGCCACTTAAGGCTTTGTCTCAATTTTCAAAAGTCAATGATGGCTTCATTTCGATGCCCAGACTTAAGGTGGAGGTGAATGACTATGATGCTGTTATGACTCTCAATCCATCAGGTTCAGGACGGATTTTGGAAGAATCAGAAGATATCGTGGTTGAGGAACCAAATGTCATGCCAGACATTTCAAATGGGCTTCAAGACTCCTCATCTCTTCCATTCCCAACCGACTCCCAACAACAAGAAGGCGATGATTGTGATGCGATGATGTTGAAAGGACAAGGAATGAGCGTGGACGAGAACGTTTCAGAAAGTGATATTTGTCTGGATGTTCTTTCAAGCTCTGGTGACGAGGCGTCTGCTGTGGCAGATGTCGAATTTGGTATGTGTACTAGAGTTCAACGGCTAAACATTTTTTTTAATGTTTGTAATGTTGTAATCAGCTACATTTTTGTTTCTAGATCCATCTGAGTGGTACACTCAAGAGGATTTGCGTAGGCTCGACATTTAACCAGTTGAAGGAAAGAAACTCTCATGTATCATGTTTTCCTTCTAGTTTTTAAATATTATTGTAGGTTGAAATTAATGAAATTGTATTAGTCAAGCGTGAAGTTTCATGTTCCGTGGATCCTTCACTGGATTAGGAAATTCGAGAAATAAATGGAGGCTTATTATGTTTTAAGGTAAAAAGTCGAATATATGAATGAATTAGTAGCTCAAATGAATGTGATGTATTATCGAATCACTGTTACCCTAAACCTGATATGATCAAGTGCCTACATTTTTTATTGATAAATAAATTATGTTACAATTTATAGAACGCAGCTTGTACTGACTACACGCCATTCCATTTAGATTTCTACTGACCATATATAATAATGTAAACATTTACTAAATTAAACGACTTGGTATAGTTTTTTAAATATTCATCGGATTCAAAAACTAGTACTACCAGCTTATTCAGCATGTAAAATAATCTTTACATATACTGAGTTTCAGCTAAACCTAATAATTATTTTGAATAATTCACAAATACATTAATTTCCTTTTATATTACAAAGCACTTCAATTTATTTAGAAAATTTTACACGTGTTGTCACGGGAGGAAGCTTTCACCAGTGTAGTTTTTAATTTTACATTCCTTTTATCCACCGTTCCTTTTTCTACTTCCCCATTAAAATTAAGGTGAGGATCGGAACCACAAGAGCGTCGTCGTAATCCCGTCGTTTCTCGGCGTTGCTGGTCGATTATTGATCACCTTTTGGTCGTGGATAATCCAAAGATGCAGTTCTCACAAATAGAATACGCATTTGTAACAATTTTGCTTTACTTGCCATTGTGCTTTCAGCTTGTTATAAAGTAAATGTGAAAATAAAACTGATACGCAAGATATTTACTACACAAATCAATTTCACACGCTTCCTTACGCAGGGCTTTTGCAAGTCCTTGCTAATTTATAACTTGTTTTCATACAAAATAAAAACTAAAATAGAGGGATGGAGGGATGGAGAAAGCATTTACGTAATAAATGAGGAGGGTGTTTGCGTTACCTGGTCTATTAATAATCTTTTTATCCAAGTAGAGTTGTCCTATCAATTCTCTACTAATCTGCTTTGAAAGTTTCCCATCTACCAAATGCTTTTTTTCGAGCCTGTACTTTGCAATATTTTTCAAACCAGGTTCTTCCTTGCACACTAAACGAGCTTTCGTACATTCGAGATATTTGTAAGCAGTTAGAGATTGGGATTGTGTATTATACAATTATTATTAGCTCCAATTACTGGTCCAATTGCTTCTTGTGATTCTTGTACTCCAATCCGAAATCCGTCTATATCTTTCCTAGTTCAGTGTCCACTATCTAAAGCAATCAATGCTTTCTCAAACTCACCCAGTTGAAAGAGGGCTTCGGCGTACTGTAACAAGCCATGAAAAAATAATTTGCGCATTTGGATCCCATCCCATTTCTGCGTCTTTTAAGGCCGACTCTGCATCACTAAGTTTGAGATAGCATTGACTTGGGGCCACCAAAACACCCTTACGCTTTGGTTTCATTTCTAATGCCTAATGCCATAGGAAAAAATAGGCTGAGTGAACAAGTATGATTCCTCCATATTTGCTATAATAATTAGTAGACAATATATTAAAAGTAGGTGCAGCAGTCGATTTTAAGTATTTTACAAAGCAAAGGAAATTGAGGATTATAAGCTTCGCATATTTATTTTACAAAACGTTATTCTACTCATTTCTTATGTGGAATGGCTGCTTTCTTTCTCAGCTGCAGGGCATCTTGAGACACCGAATACATTTTACGAATTTCTTATAAAATTTCCACCCTTTTGGTTTAACACGCACTTGATGTCATTTATATTGCTCTTGCTAACATCTTTGATTTTGCTGTCTTTACTAATAGTTATAACTTTCTACACGCTATTTTATTTTGTGAGTCAACTCGACGATTGGTAAAAACCATTGTATTAAAATATCCAGCTTGGTTATATCAGATGTGAGCTTTGGCAATAATAATGTCGGATTTTTTCCAAAATCGACTGAACAAACTAATGTTTTCTGACTATTTAGTACCTTGATTTTCAACGAAAGCGAAATACGCTACTTAAATACTTAAGACTGGACATCAGTAAGCAGGAATCAGTAAACTGAAATTCTTAAATTTCACATTTCCGGCTTGACTACAGACAAGAACCAGAAAAATGTTTCGTTCTATCAGTCGTTCAGTAATATTCACCAGAAATTGAATAATATAGAGAACAATAAACCCGACAACTTAAGATGTAATAAACCTGACAATAGGCAGATATATAGGAACCTGCGATCTAGCATTTATGCTGAATAAAGTTAGCATAAGCTGTGTCTGAGTAGTTCATTGGTTTAAAAAAGATTTGAAAATTTTCATAATTGTGGCTGCTATTGAGATTTTTTTCAAAAATTGACCTTTAATCGCTTATAGGTCACGCTGGGGTCATTTCTGAACTTTGATATTAGCATAGTTGAGTTTTTCTTGAAAAATAGCATCATTTTGATGTATCATAAGTCATGTTTTGCTATTAAAATTTTTTGACCTTGACCTTTGACCCAGTTACCGTTGACCGATTTTGCTCATCTTAGAACTTAGCCAAGAGCTTGACCTAAGGTATCGTTTAGCAAAAAGAATTTTTGAAAATCTTCAACGGTGTAAAAGTTATCGTGCGAACAGACGGACAGACGGACGGACGGACAGACAGACTATGATCCATTCTAAAAAACCTGCTTTTGATTGATCTTCGATCGCAGGTTAATAATGGACCTTTAAATCTTATGGCTTGTGTCAGGATGAGGTTATCAATGAATGTCGTAAATAGTGTCTTTGATCTGCTCTCAGCAGTAGCTTCATTTGGATGTATGTATCACAACCCATACCTTGCTATTAAAAAATATGTGACCTCGACTTTTGACCTGGTTCCTTATAACCGATTATACCCTTATCAGAACATAAAGTCAGCTTTTTTGAACTAAGGTAACGATTAACGAAATTAGAAGAGAAGGGTGCCTAACTAAGGTGAAGTGTGGAATGCTATGCCATTGCATTGATAACATTATTGTCCACTACACGTAAAAGTACATTAACACACACATAAAAGCTTTCGGTTTCGTGTTTCATTCGTTGACCTAGTTTTTAGCTGCTTTTAAATTTAGAAGCATTTAACGAACTCGGTTAGTTAGTATCCAAGCTTACATAGCAAGTTTTAAATTAAAATTTCACGTTCTGTTAAAATAGTTGACGTATAAGCCAAGGTTGCTAAAGCATTCCCAAGTTTTTTTTATTAATTGCTGCCAAGTTTTGAGTGCCAAAACTACATCATGGAACCACCAGAACATCCCTTGTTGAACAAAATGGTAGGAATATTTCTCTACTTTACAAGTTGGCCAATAAATTTTGGTAAAAAAATAAATGGCGTACCCTAGAATTGCCATGATTATTTTTTGCAGACACTAGGGGAACTCTTCAAAATGATGGAATTCAACTTGAAGGATTTTTCCAATTATCGACTGGTCTGTAAGCAGTGGAATGTTGAGAGCAAAGAAATATGGGGAAAAAATGTGTGGATGGAGCTTAGCAATAAAAATTACACAGAATTCTTAACAGTTGTTGACTCGTACGACACTGAGTTGTGCAAATATCCTTTCCAAAAGGTGATGGTGAAGGTTTTGGAATTTCGTAGTAACTGTGAGAGTGGCAATGAATCACTCCAAGTTTGGGGAAAAGTGGGCCCCCAGTTGACTGACCTCATCATTTGTGATTTAACCTTTCACGGAGCCTTTCGCCACATCCTTTTCAAGAGCACTCCAAAACTCATGAAGTTAGGCTTTTATTCGACCGACTTCCTACTTTCTGATTATCCTGCTATGGAAGCTACAAGATTGGAATTGGGGAGATTAAACCGGCAGTTTCAGGTTCAAAAGAATTTGAGGGAATTGACGGTTTCCTCCAGAGCTATGGATTATGATGATGATGAAAACTACATTGTTGAACCGAAGCTTCCAATAACCTGGATGGAAATGTTATTTTACTTTCCAAACATTGAGGTACAGTACATATATGTCAATTTATCATTAAACCAATTCAAATCCCATTAATTGTTGTGGTTGTGATGCATATTATCCCTTTTATAGAGTTTAACAGGTTTCCAAACTCGTGCCTCTTTCGTTATGATAATTGAAAAAAGGAACAAGGAACACGATTGATTTTTTGCACTGAATATGTTGAATTTTTTTGGTTTAGTTCAAGTTTGATACAGATTTTTGCTTACCTCATCATTAATATTTTATAATATACCATCTACCACCACATTGTAACGAAAATACACGAAAGTTTTCATGGAAAAACTAATTTGTAGATGAGTATTTTGTGCACTGAACTCACATAATAGTACAAAATTTATTGGTGTGTTTTGTGTTTCACTTCATGAGTTTCATCTTTTTAGCAATGAGCTCATTGCCACCCTGACCCTCTCCGGATTTTTCCTGGTAAGATGATGATAGAACCTGAAACGTCATTTTCTATAATTTTCTATCAACGACAAGAAACTAACAACTCCATCAACGTCATCATCCTCACATCATCATTGCTAACATGAGGTACTTGTGGGATGAAGGGAGAAGACCAACATAAGCTTTTGATACTGTAGGAACAAAAATATTACTTTAAGCTTTGACAAACGAACCTTCCCATTTAGCATTTAACGTACTATGCGAGCAAGCAAAGGGCGAACTACTACGCACGTAAGACTGAGTAAGGGGATGAAAATTCTGAACAGGATGTTTACTACAATATCCGTTTTTAAAAAAGGCGAATGAAATTGAATGTGAGTATCGGTGCACTGCTTCTTATTTCATTGAATGGTAATGCGTAATCGATAATTATCTAACCAAGAAATGTATTTGATAAGTACACACGGAGGAAATATTTACTTAATATTAATTCTTCATTTATTCTAATAGCTTATCAAACTCCAACTTTATAACAACAGATCTATGTCATATATATTTAAGTTCATGAACATACATCTTTTTTCGCTTAGGCACTTGACTTTCTGCTACTAATTTAAGTAAAAATAGAATTATAAATACTCAAAATACATTTTTTGACTAAAAAAGAGGTACAAGATCATCTTCTGAATTAATAACATCAAAAGTCTCCAAAATATCGGACTAACTAGTATACCTACTATAAATTCATTTCAAACTTTATCACTCCTAACTTAATATTTACAACAAAGAATCTCTATATCGATAGAAAAACAGCGAAGTATACAAAGTGGTATCAATTCAAGATATCAAAAGATATGAAGTTTTGCGTTGCTATCCATAAGCACCAGCTTCTCCTCTCCAGCCAAAAAGGTTAGGTTGATAGGATTCTCCATGAAGCGATTTGACACACCACGAACAGATCCCATGTTCTGCCCTTCACTAGTAAGAATCCGTACACAATGGTTGTTTTGGTCCGCAACCAATACATTATCGTATTTGTCAACAACCACTCCTTGAGGACGATGAAGTCCTAAGTTTTCAACTATTTTCTTGCCACTGGAAAGATCCGAAGTTAGCTTCCATAGGTTTTGAACGCCATAGTCAGTCACGTACAGGAAGTTTCCTGGAAAAGAAAGAAAAAAAATAATACACGTATTAATTTTGTACATAACCTCAAAAACTGTCAAATAGCTCTGTATTGATTATGACTAATTATTTACCTTCCGTATCAAAGCTGCAACCTCGTGGATTATCCAACTCTTGCTTATAGTTGAATGGGTCCGTCTCGAAAATGGAGAATTTTTGAATATAGTTGCAGTTCCTGTCAAACAATTGGATCCGCTTGTTTCTCGAGTCCATGACAGCAATGTCTTGATTACGTGGGTTGACAGAGACTCCCCATGGGTAGTTGAATTGACCTAGTTGAAAAAGATAAAGGATATTTGTTTTTGTAAATAGGAAATCTATGTATTTATTAGTTTGGTGTGAAGTGGTGAAAGTTGATAGTTTATCGTACCATTAAAATGTCCTTTTATTCCAAACGATGTTATGTACCGACCATCCGGAGTGAAGAAACAGATCCGGTGATTATCCTTATCCACGACAATCAAACGATTGTTATTGTGATCAAAGGCGAGTCCAGCAGGACGGTTGAGATCTCCGGAATGAGTAGTAGGACCAATATTGTAAATGAGGCGGCCTTCGGGGTCCACACAACGGATTAGGTGGGAGGCTCGATCAGAATAATAGATCTGGAATAAAAGTAAGAAACAAAAAATTACATAGCATATAGATATATATGAATACATATTTCAACAAAAGACAAGAATGTATGAATACCTACTAGATTTCAGATCAGCATAATACTTACATGATTCCTCCTCGTGTCACACGTCAAGCCCCACACTTTAGACCAAGTCGTCTGTCCAGTACAGGATGTGAACGGCGCCACTGGTTGAAACGGCAACTGGCGGGATGAGCAATCACGGCTGTCAAGGACATAGTTCTTGGAGACTGGAAGGTAGATTGTTTTATCTATAGATCCTCTATCATCCGGTTTCATGTTGCTCCAGCGTCTGATGGGTAGAGTCAGGCGCACATTAAGCTCATAAGTTCCGGGAGCGTCGCAGATTCTGACGGATCCAAAGTAGGAGTTCGACATGGACGGTTTACACTTCCGAATGCTGCAAGGATATTGGATTCCATTTGGACCCTTTGCTACACCTTCAAGCATTGAAGTCCGAAAATTAAGCTCCTTTGGAACGTTCTCCACTAGAATTGTGAATCTAACGCTGTTTGAAACGTAGTGACTAGGTCTCACTAAATGTACTTCAAGCTTCATCTGTGATGGTGTCGATAACTCGTACTCCTTGCTAGGCCATTCCCCAATGTTTATAGGTTGATCAGGTTGATGAGGAATAGATGATGGTCCAGCGGCACTCGTAGATGGGATGACCAAATTTTCATTGCGTCTGTCGGACAATAGGTTAGATAAAATATCTGGACCTTGCCAAGGGTTCCACTGACTTGCATACAAGTTGGGAATGATGGATGGTCCCCTGACGTCACTGAATGGCCATGTCCGTGAATCATCAGTCCTGGAGCTGTCTACCTGTAAAACAAAACACAAAATAGTACACCAAATAAATTAGATGGTTATCTTTAGTCCTATTTTTGTAGTTGTCCTGCATATAAAAGGATTTGTTGAAAGAAAGCTTACTAAGACTTCCTGGTGGGTCTCTAGATAATGCAATGCGAATGGCTCTGGTAAAGTAGGATACGTTCCCCAAGGTGGCAAATTCGGGTCCAAGAATTGGTGTCCTCGACCAGTGCGCCGGAATACGTAGGAGCGTTGACTCTCCAAACGTTCTGCTGCTCGTTCCATACTTTCAAAACCCGATCCAGGCTGTCCCGATCTCGTGGTGGTGGAATCATCTGGAAACTAGATTAATCAAATAAATAAAAAGATTCAAATTATTTCATGCGTTTATTTAAATATGTGTGGGAAACTTTGGTTTGGTGTTATATATTTATGTACCGGTGGAAAGTCAAGTGAAAGGTTTCCATCCCACCCTGGTGCTGCGCTGATGTTTCCATATTCAAGTTTCGGCACAGATGGTACGTCCATGACGACTCCAGAACCTGGTGCTGCACTGATGTCAACTTGTGGCACGGATGGAACGTCCATGATGACTCCAGAAGACTCAACTGTGAAAAGAAAAAAATTATTAATTATTAAATATTTTTATGTTTCTAAACGAAGATAAGGAAATGTTTCATGTTTTCAAATAAGTATTCAGAAATTTGACTATATTTTGTTCCTCGGAACTTTCCGAAATTTCTAAATTTTTAATAACTTACGTGTTTTCAGGAACTTTGTAATTTTTCGGAAGCCCTCAGAGCTCAGTTGCTTTCAGGAACTTTCAAAGATTTCTGAATTCTAGTGTTCCAGGAACTTTCAAATGTTTTTAAAAATGTCTATGGAATTCAAACGTTTCCAGGAACTTTCAAAGATTCTAAACCGACAAGTTAAGGCCAGCGTGCTGTCCAAAACCCGAATGAAGTACCGCTAAGGTTTCACCTGGTATTTATACCCCTTGGACCGGAACTACCTAACAATCTTGTGACTTACCAAACTGTCAATAGACTAACAAGCAATTAATTTCAAAATCTCGTTGAGGACCTTTTCCAGCTTCATTTTTTGAATTCGTCAACCAAACGTTACTACTGTTGAAGGGTGATAGAACCAACGTAACTTCGAAGTACCTGAAAGGATCAGAAGCCAAGTGGATGATGCTCTTATGGAACAAATGTATCAGTACAACCTTGACCTGAAAAGGTCACGACGTTGGTTGTAGGTCAATTCCACTCCTTTGTTTGCTCCTGCTATCAATTTTAGACGTATTGCATGCATGTCCTCCAACGAACTCGACTAACACACAAGTTATATGTGTAGTGGTGATACGAATACTCAGCATTGCCATAATTTGCAAGAAAATTACTTCAGCATGAAAAATGCACAGAAGAACTTAAAGATTTAATGCAACGTAAAAGACACGAATGATTACATCGAATTAATAACATGGATAAAATGTTTTAGAAGTAACTACTCTTAATTTTAAGAAGAATGTATAAAATAATTAAGCGTGTGCAAGTGCAAGGTGAGATAAATTTGCAAAACGCTTGGCTAATTTTTTTTATCAACTGGAATAGAATGATATTTAAAGTTTAGTTTAATAAAAGTTTATTCATTGTAATGAAATAAGGTAAAGAATTACCCATTTTTAGTAACATTCAGTTCACGTTCTGAATAATTAAAACGTTGTTGCAACAACAGTACTTCAGCTTCAGTCTGTTGAGCTGCTTGTTGGTAAAGCCCTCATCAAACTGCCATTCAATCCTTTCAGTTGGTTTGTGACCTCGATGCCAAGTACTTTATGCCTTCTTGTCATTTTAACTGGAGATTTGTTGTTATCTCGATTACTTTTAATTTGTTACAACTTTCCTTCCTTTCCTACAACGGTATTTTTTGTCATGAAGACCTTGAGTATCCATCACATTCACGACAACCTCCTTCCCATTTACTTATAGAAAGAATGACTCGAACCAGACTTGAATCCCGGATGTTACTCTGTTGTAACTGTCTTTCCATTCAAAGCAACTGTCTAGTTTTTCATCTAGCCATTCATCTCCCAGTTCACTAAACTTCAGATAATTTATGAATTGATTAGCCAAAAATGATTTCCCTGATCGCTTTGTTCCATTGATGGATACGATAGCCACGGGCCTGTCTCTAATTTGTGTCAACATAGACAATAAATGACTTATGAAGACAAGGAGCCTTCCTTGTCCATCCTTTTTATTGTTTGCTAGTGTAAGAATTGTAACACCTCCCGATGTCTGAAATAAGATTATAGTTGACTTCAAAAACAGCTCAGTTATCATGTTGCAACTTTTGATGAAACCAAAGCGTTACCTTCTGTTGTGAAAGCTTGTCTTCCTGTTTCTCACTTGGAATTAATTCAGAGGAGTTGAAAGTGATATTTGCAGAATTTTGCTCGACCTTGGATTCCGGATGCGAAAAGGTTTGTAGAAGTATATCTGAGTTTGTTTAACCATGCAAACAAGTTAATCATGCACTTTTACAAAATAATCAGCGCATGGTTTTGCTCAAGATGAATGATGAGAATACCTTTGATGTAGATATGGTTTGATGATTCCAAAACGGCTGCCAGTGCCGTGACTGTGGCTTCCGAACCCCTTTTCCGATAACCACTGATTCATAATTGCTCTCATAAGACTGAATGAGCAGTTAGGTTGTGTCTATATTTGTCTAATAGCAGGAGTGTTATCAAATCCTAAACGGAGATTGTGGTAGAGTAACTCCCATCCCCAAACGGGAGTTACGTCGTTTCTTAGAACTTAAGAAATATCGCCTTCATTTACTGCAATTGTTTTAAAAATTCAAAAATTAAACTTTGATTAATTTTATCTTTTCTAATTAATCTAATTGATGGAGATGTACGTTAACTACCTGATGCCATAATCGATGGATCATAGTTTGACTAGTATTTCTAGTGTCAATTGTTTAAACATATGCAAGTGTATAAAAGGAAGTCAGTTGTTGTTTGGTCTTAAACAACTACAGAGAAATAGGTTTGCAGATCCTGCCCATTCCACCTTTTGTATCATCCATTTTATGTACATTTTTCTACTTGAATATAAAAAATGATGCGATAATGTGAACAGAAAGGTTGGATACGGCCTGTACAAGGAATCAAATGCATGAATGGCACATACTCATTGAAAATCATGAAAGCGAATGTGCAGAAACAAATTCATTATTAACTCTCAATTTTTGCTAGTTAATGGAAAGGTTCATTCTGTCCATCCTTAACTCGAGAACGCTTCGACTTTTTTAATTTTATTTTCACCAACTAATAGCTTAGGTAAAATGAGAAATCAAGTTCAAATTTGAACCAAATTGGAGTTCCCCCTGGGGAGAAAGGTCATACCCTCTCATTTCTTCAACCGTGTATCATTCGCCAGCTAAACAAGGGAGAAGATCAACTATGCTATGTACGCTTATCTTGGATATTATCTTAAGTGTCAAGTGTCATCAGCTCTAAAATTGACAACAGGAGCAAACAAAGGAGTGGGTAATTCTTTACCTTATTTCATTACAATGAATAAACTTTTATTAAACTAAACTTTATATATCATTCTATTCCAGTTGATAAAAAAAAATTAGTCAAGCGTTTTACAAATTTATCTCACCTTGCACTTGCACACACTTAATTATTTTATATATTCTTCTTGAAATTAAGAGTACTTACTTCTAAAACATTTTATCCATGTTATTAATTCGATGTAATCATTCGTGTCTTTTACGTTGCATTAAATCTTTAAGTTCTTCTGTGCATTTTTCATGCTGAAGTAATTTTCTTGCAAATTATTGCAATGCTGAGTATACGTATCACCGCTACACATATAACTTGTGTGTTAGTCGAGTTCGTTGGAGGAAATGCATGCAATACGTCTAAAATTGATAGCAGGAGCCAACAAAGGAGTGGAATTGACCTACAACCAACGTCGTGACCTTTTCAGTTCAAGGTTGTACTAATACATTTTTTCCATAAGAGCATCATCATCCACTTAGCTTTTGATCCTTTCAGGTACTTCGAGGTTACGTTGGTTCTTTCACCCTTCAACAGTAGTAACGTTTGGTCGACGAATTCAAAATGAAGCTGAAAAGATTCTCAACGAATTCTCAACGTTTAAATTAATTGCTTGTTTGCTAAAGAGATTGGGAAGTCACAAGATTGTTGGGTACTTCCGGTCCAAGGGGTATAAATACCGGGTGAAACCTTAGCGTTCCTTCATTCGGGTTTTGGACAGCACACTGGCCTTAACTTGTGTCGGTTTAGAATCTTTTAGACTTCCAAGAAACGCTTGAATTCCATAGACTTTTTTGAAAACATTTTAAAGTTCCTGGAAACGCTAGAATTCCTTAGATTCCGGAAACCTTTGAAATTTCCTGAAAACAACGGAGCTCTACAGGCTTTCGAAAAGTCACAAAGTTCCTGAAAAACTGGTAAGTAATTATAAATTTAGAAACTTTTGAAAGTTCTGAGGAACAAATATATAGTCAGATTTGAATACTTATTTGAAAACATGAAACATTTCCTTATCTTCGTTTAGAAACATAAACATATTTAATAATTTGTAAACTTTTTCTATTAACAGTTGAGTCTTCTGGAGTCTCATCATGGACGTACCATCCGTGCCAAAACTTGAATGGGGAGACGACATCAGTGCAGCACCAGGGTGGGATGGAAACCCTTCTCTTGACTTTCCACCGGTACATAAATATATATAACACCAAACCAAAATATCCCGTACATTTAAATAAAGGCGTGAAATAAATTATATCTTTGTATTTATGTGATTAATCTAGTTTCAAGATGAAGACCCTAGATGGAGTTTTGAAAGTTTGGAGCGTCAAAACCCCTATGCATTGAGGTACTCTGGTCAAGGACACCCTTTGTTGGAACGGAATATTCCATGTTTTAGACGGTATCCTACTTTCATTGAGCGACGTGGATTGCCTAATCCAGAGACCCATCAGGAAGTTTTGGTAAGTTTTCTTTCCACAAATCCTTTAATACATATGTGCAGGCCAACTATAAATTTAGGACTCAAGATAACCATCCAAAATATATAGTGTACTATTTTTGTTTTTTTACAGGTATACAGCTCCAGGACTGATGATTCATGGACATTGCCATTATTCAGGGATGTCAGGGGACCATCCATCATTCCCAACTTGTTTGCAAGTCAATGGAACCCTCGTCAAGATTCAGATATTGTATCCAACTTTATGCCTGAGAGACACAATGAAAACTTTGTCCTCCCAGCCACGCGAGCTCCTGTACCATCGTCTATTCCTCATCAACCTAACCAACCTATCAAAATTTGGGAAGGGCCGAGCAAGGAGTACGAGTTATCGACACCATCACAGATGAACCTTGAAGTAGTGAGACCTTGTCACTACGGTTCAAACAACATTGGATTCCCAATTCAGGTCCAGAACGTTCCGAGACAGCTTGTGTTCCCGGCCTCAGTGGTTGAGGGTGCACTAGTGGGTCACACTGGAATTCAATATCCTTGCAATTTTCGGAAGTTGGAGCTGAACTCTTACTCTGGAACCGTCAGAACCTGGGACGCACCCGAAATTTATAAGCCTAATGTCCTTGCCAGCCGTGACTGCTCATCAATCCAGTTGCCGTTTCAACCAGTGGCGCCATTCACATCTTGTACCGGACAGAAGCCTTGGTCTAGAGTGTGGGGCTTGACATGCAACACGAGGAGGAATCATGTAAGTATTATGCTGATCTGAAATCTAGTAGGTATTTATACATACTTGTGTTTTGGTGAAATATTGAATATGTATACATATATATATGCTATGTAATTTTTTGTTTTTTATTCCAGATCTTTTATTCTGATCGAAACTCCAGCCTAATCCTTTGTGTGGATCCCGAAGCCTGCCGCGTCATTAACACTATTGGTCCTAATATTGGTTATTTCGGCAACCTCAACCATCCTACTGGACTCGCCTTTGATCACAATAACAACCGTTTGATTGTCGTGGACAAGGATAATCACCGGATCTGTTTCTTCAATCCGGATGATGGTCAGTGCATATTGTCGTTTGGACATGAAGGACCTTTTTATGGTACGAGAAACTATCAATTTTCACCATTACACACCAGTCTATTAGATACATAGATTTCCTATTTACAAAAACAAATATCTTTTATCCTTTTCAACTAGGTCAATTCAACTACCCATGGGGAGTCTCTGTCAACCCACGTAATCAAGACATTGCTGTCATGGACCCAAAAAACAAGCGGATCCAATTGTTTGGCCGGGATTGCAACTTTATTCAACAATTCTCCGTTTTCGAGACGGACCCATTCCACTATTTGAGCGAACTGTATAATCCACGGGGTTGCAGCTTTGATACGGAAGGTAAATAATTAGTCAAAATCAATAACGAGCTGTTAAAAAAATTTTTGGGTTATGTACAAAATTAATGCGTGTATAATTTTTTTTTCAGGAAACTTCCTGTACGTGACTGACTATGGCGTTCAAAACATGTGGAAGTTTACTTCGGATCTTTCCAGTGGCAAGAAAATAGTTGAAAATTCAGGATTTAATCGTCCCCAGGGTGTGGTTGTTGATAAATACGATAATGTATTGGTTGCGGACTCAATGAACCATTGTGTACGGGTTCTTACTGGTGAAGGGCAGAACAAGGAAACAGTTCGTGGTGTTTCAAATCGCTTCGTGGAGAATCCTATCAACCTAACCTTTTTGGCTGGAGAGGAAAAGCTGGTGCTTCTGGACATCTACGCGAACTTGCATATCTTTTGATATCACTTTTATGTTCCTTGGCTGATTGCTATTTTTCTATCGATGTAGAGATTTGATGTTGTAAATATTATTATTATTCTTATTATTATTATTATTATGTGAAATTTGGAGCGATCAAGTTTGAAAAGAATTTATAGTAGGTATAATAGTTAGTCCAATATTTTGGAGACTTTTGATGTTATGAATTCAGAACATGATCTGATGCCTATGTTGTGGTCAAATAATTTAGTTCAGTTCAGTATGAATAGTTCTATTTTTACTTAAATTAGAAGCAGAAGGGCAAGTGCCTAAGAGAAAAAAGACTAATGTTTATGAACTTTAATACATAAAATTACACAGGCTCGTTGTTGTATAGTTGGAGTTTGATAAGCTATTAGAATAACTAATTCATCGAAATAAAATGAAGAATTAATATTAAATAAGCATTTCCTCCGCGTGTACTTATCAAATACATTTTTTTGACAATGCCGTTTTCATGTTATCCATCATCTCATAAAGTTTTCGAAAACAGTACTGCCCATTCCCGTCCATCTAAAATGTCCTTTCCACGGAGTTTTCACACGTTTTTGTCACTAAATACATGCATAATTGATACAAAGGAAAAGTCGGAAGCAAATGGCAAAGAACAATAGGAATGAAGCTCGAAAGTTGCTTTGAATGGAAAGACAGTTACAACAGAGTAACTTCCGGGATTCAAGTCTGGTTCGAGCCATTCTTTGTAGAAGTAAATGGGAAGGAGGTTGTCGTAATTTTGATCAGACCAAGACACTAGCCAGATCTTTAGCAACCTTTGTTGGTACAGCGTCCTCGAATTGCCATGACATCTGCGAACGGTACTGAAACTGTTTACTAAAGAAGCTTACTTATTTGGTTACTGTGGATTTTCACTGGGAAGCACTACCACAGTTACATACACAGCTGGTAAAAAAATTTGTCGTTGACAAAAAGGTCCGTTCAAGCAAACATTGTCAGAATTTTCCGAAAATTGGAACGTCCACTACCCGGGTATTATGAGTTTAAAATTAAAAACTGCATATTTCGATGTAACCGTAAGCTGTATAGTACACGTATACCAATTTTCGGAAAATTCTGACAATGTTTGTTCGAACGGACCCTTTTGTCAACAACAAATTTTTTTGACCAGCTGTGTATGTAACTGTGGTAGTGCTTCCCAGTGAAAATCCACAGTAACCAAATAAGTAAGCTTCTTTAGTAAACAGTTTCAGTACCGTTCGCAGATGTCATGGCAATTCAAGGACGCTGTACCAACAAAGGTTGCTAAAGATCTGGCTAGTGTCGTGGTCTGAATTTGATGGATACTCAAGGTCTTCATGACAAAAAAATACCGTATGCTTAGCTTACGTATACGTGAGCTAAGCTAAATTATTTTCATAAGTGAAGCGTTCAAGAAAAAAGTCAAAATTAGTGAATTATTTTTCGGTGTAAACGGTTATATTATTATGTAACCACAATTTAATATTTAAAAACATTGCTTAAATTTATCCAAGAAAAATCAACAATCCAAAATTGTAAGCAACACCAATTTCATGAAATTTCAATATAATTTTAACGCTATAATATAAGGAAAACGACAATTTTGCATCTAATCATCAATCACCTCACGCTTTAGAGCTGGAGCCTCATTATTCTCACTCCGCCCCTGACTCCGAGTTGTTCGCATTAATCCAAGAGCGTTACAAAACTCTTCAACAGTTGCTGGCTCAGAAGCGGGTTGTAGGGTCGGAGTTCTGGCATCCCTTTCCATCACTGGTTGAGGTGGATCCTTAAATTTCTTATGTAATCTCATGTGAGACACAAGCCAATTCCTTTGACTGAAAGTGCGCTTGCAGACGCTGCAAGTGAACTGATGTCCACGACGAGAGTGATCATACTTGCGCTTACTCACCCCCCGCTTGGTATTCTTTCCCATGTTTTTCTGAGCAAGTTTTCGAGGGCGAGCCCCTGCTTCGCCAGCGGCTAAAGCTGCTTTCCGTTCCGCATCGTTCTTGTGGGAGAACATGTGGGAACGAAGGTTTGTGGTCCTGTTTTTACCGTCTGGGAAAGGACGTTTACAAATTTCGCATTCTGTAACATGAGTTTTCTTGTGCTCAGCCAGAGTTTTCTTGTCATCAAAGTTTTTGAAACAGCAACCACAGCAAAGTTTCGTTTTGCGATTTGTTTGCTTCTTGGTAATCTCATCTACAAAGTATATGTATATTTTGATTTTTGTTTAGGATTTTAGGAAATAGTTTAACAACTAGCTTTGGCGTAATAAAATATGATTACTCACTTTTATGAACATTCCGAATGTGCTTCTTCATTTTCTGTAATGAAGTCGCTTCCTTACTTCTCCTTGTTTTGAGAATTCTCAAAGTGTGGCTGCACAAGCCACACTGAAAATAATCCTTGCTAGTGCGGAATCGGGGACCAGTGCATTTGAATATCTCCATCCCTTCATAAAGCAGCCTGCGTTTTCGGGGAATCACCGCAAACAAGCCGTCATCATCCTCATCAACTTCTGCATCCATGGGCTCCTCACTAAATAAAAATAATTATCTGGTTATCATATAATTTCATCATAATAAAATGTTTTTGCATTCAACCCCAAAGTACTTGATTATTGGCTTTTGTTCCACTGAAGACGAACACCCTGCGGTTACGTCGCCATCCTGCACGTTAGAGACCCTCGCTTCTGCATTGTCTCCCCCCATCCAGCTCATACTATCATCCTGTTGTTCGTCGCTGCTTGTTTCAGGTTCATTTATGTCACCTTGTCTTTGAATGGAATTTGATGTAGATGAAGAAGAGCTTGATTCTAAACTGCTAATTAGGTTTTCAACGTCTTCCAATACCCTATCATCGGTCATCCCATCCATTTCCTCAGTATCTTCACCTCTAATGCTTGGTGTGGATGAATCAGGAGTCCCTGCTGAATCAGTCGTGACGAAATCTTCTTCATCACGAACTTCTTGCGCAATAGACCTCACAGACGATGATGAGCTTGGGCCAGCTGCGCCATTGTCCCTCATCACAAGGTTACCTTGATGTTGCTTCTTTACAAGCAGCTTTTTACGATAGCCTAAAATTACGTTTTTCAATTAAATTCTATTTATTTGCTTAAAAAGTCGTTGTTTCTTTTGATTTTAGTTACCCTCCAGAATTCTCTCCTTTAAACGTAAAATCCCTTGATTCAACTGGCGATCTGTACCTAAATGTATGATGTGGTCTTCAACCACAGTCTCCTCAATGTTACCCACAATGTTTGAAATTTCCAACCCAATTTTGTCGAGCATTTCTTGAAGCTTCCAGAGCTGGCTCATCAAATCTTCGCATCCCTCACATAATGGGAAGATTGGCCTAGGGCACTCGTTGGGAATGTCGTCGCTCTTTATTCCCGTGTGGGAACAAAGATTCTTCAGCATCCCGCTACGTTTTACTGAGTCTTCCTTGCTGGACCTTGAGTTGCCTTGAAGATTTAGTGAAACGATGTTGGGACAAAGATGACAAGTGGGTTGGTTTTGATTCTGATTGGAACCACGGAGGTTGTTGTTAGCGCCGCTCCCTCTGAATGGAACATCGTTCCAGCTTTCGGTAAGGGCCGAGGACAAAGCCTGTCGACTTGGAAACTCCATGGTAGCTTGTGTGCCTCTATTATCTCTCTTGGATCCTGAAAAAAGTGCAGAAAATCAAGCAAATGCATTAACGTAAACCTTCAACTAAATGACGAAAGGACAATTAGTGATCATTTCAGACAAGATAATGATTAAATTTTATGACAAACATGACGTAATTATAAGAAACACTTAAAAGTGTATAAAATATAATTGGCTTTACGTACCAGATACGCGGTGAATTAAGTAGTTAGCTTAGAGTGCTGTGTTCTCTACCACCACAAGTTGAAGATTGAGTAGCGAGACACAATATCATTCTTTAGGATGGGGATTTAACGAGTGATTATGCAAGCATTGCAAATTGGACATTATGAAATAACTGTCATCATTATTTTGCAACATAGTTTAGTATGTCTTTGTTACCACACATTTGTATTTTGTAATAATACATAAATGTATGCTGATGACGCCTAAATGCTCGTCTACTTGGTACTTAATAATTTTTTGATAAATCCGTCGTCTGTTAATTTAAATTAAATTAACGCCAATGGAACATCCACTGAATTAATTCCAAAAGAGGCAGAAGAAGACAAGTTAATGCAACAAAACGTTTCCAAGACGTTGCTTTCATGAAAAGATTATTTTATTAAAAATGCTTACTAACGTATAAATACATCGTTTTAGACATCGGGTGGGGGGACAATTCTTACACAGGTAAGCAATAAACAGGATGGACAAGGAAGGCTCCTTATCTTCACAAGTCATATATTGTCAATGCTGACACAAATTGGAGACAGACCTGTGGCTATCGTTTTCATAAATGGAAAAAAGCAATCAGGGAAATCATTTTTGGCTAATCAATTCATAAAACATTTGAGGTTTAGTGAGCTCGGAGATGAATGGCTGGACGAAAAGCTCAAAAGTTGTTTCGAGTGGAATGACAATTTCGAAAGAGTAACGTCCGGTATACAAGTTTGATTGTTTGTGAGAGCTGATGGAAAGGTAATAGCTGTGATTTTGCTGGATACCCAATGTCTTCACGACAAAAATGCCCAAGAAAATTCTACCATCTTCGCTCTTTCAATACTTCTCTCATCCCTATTGATTTGCAATGAAATAAACGTTGCTGACGATACTTACAATATTTTCTTTCGTATTTGGAGGTGGCCAAGTTTCCTTCTGCTGGTTATGATGATGATGATGGGTAGGTTTTGGTATAATATATTGGGACAGCTAGCTACAAGGAGCTTACTGCAAGAAACTACTAAGATTTGGTTTTGTAACATTTCTTTGATAGAATTAACGGAGTTAAGCAAAGCTTTGTCCAGATAAATGAAGCCAATGTAGTAGCAGAAGAGCAGAGAAAACTGAGAGAAGAGGAACGAGTTGAAGCTGAACAACGGGAGGCAGTCTTGGAAAAACAGCCCTTGGAAGCTAAATTTGAGGCGGAAACTGTCCTTGCAACACCGTGTTGATGATTCAGAACGTGAGCTGAATGCTACTAAAAATGCGTAATTCTTTATCTTATTTCGTTACAATGAACACACTTTTATTAAGCTAAAATTTAGATGCACATATGCACAAAGGATAAATATCATTTTATTCCAGTTGATGAACAATTTTTAATCAAATGTACTGCATATTTATCTCACTTTGCGCTTGCACACGCTTAAATATATTATATATGCTTTATATAATTAAGAGTAGTTATTTTTAAAACATCAAATCCATGTTATTAACCCGATGAACTCATTCATGTCTTTTACGTCGCATTAAATCTTAAAGTTCTTCTGGGTATTTTTCATGCTCAAATTATTTTCTTGCAAATTATTGCAATGCTGAGTATACGTATAACCACTACATATATAACTTGTGTGTTAGTCGAGACCTCCAACGTCACGTGGTGACCTTTTCCAGGTCAAGGTTGTACTGATATATTTGTTCCATAAGAGCATCATCCACTTGGCTTTTGATCCTTTCAGGTACATCGAAGTCTCGTTGGTTCTTTCACCTTTCAACTGTTCTAAGGTTTGGTTGACGAATTCAAAATGAAGCTGAAAAGATTCTCAACGAATTCTCAACGTTTAAATTAATTGCTTGTTTGCTAAAGAGATTGGGAAGTCACAAGATTGTTGGGTACTTCCGGTCCAAGGGGTATAAATACCGGGTGAAACCTTAGCGTTCCTTCATTCGGGTTTTGGACAGCACACTGGCCTTAACTTGTGTCGGTTTAGAATCTTTGAAACTTCCTAGAAACGCTTGAATTCCATAGACTCTTTGAAAACATTTTAAAGTTGCTGGAAACGCTAGAATTCCTTAGATTCCGGAAACCTTTGAAAGTTCCTGAAAACAACAGAGCTCTACAGGATTTCGAAAAATCATAAAGTTCCTGAAAAACCGGTAAGTAATTATAAATTTAGAAACTTTTGAAAGTTCTGAGGAACCAATATATAGTCAGATTTGAATACTTATTTGAAAACATGAAACATTTCCTTATCTTCGTTTAGAAACATAAACATATTTAATAATTTGTAAACTTTTTCTATTAACAGTTGAGTCTTCTGGAGTCTCATCATGGACCGATCATTCGTGCCAAAACTTGAATGGGGAGACGACATCACTGCATCACCAGGGTGGGATGGAAAATTTTTACTTGGCTATCCACCGGTACATAAATATATAACACCAACACAAAACAAAATATCCCGTACATCTAAATAAAGGCGTGAAATAACTTGTATCTTTGTATAAATTAAAGGTTAACGGGCAATACTGTGTTATAATAATTGAGCTCAGATTTAATTTAATTTAATTTAATAACTTGTATCTTTGTATTTATCTGATTTATCTAGTTTCCAGATGAAGACCCTAGATGGAGTTTGGAAAGTTTGAAGCGTCAAAACCCCTATGCATTGCGGCGCACTGGTGAAGGACACTATTTCTTGGACCGGAGTATTCTATCTTTTCGACAGTATCCTACTTTAACCGAGTCATCCACATTACGTAATCCAGAGACCCATTGGGAATCTTTCGTAAGTTTTCTTTCAACAAATCTTTTAATATGAAGGACAACTATAAAAATTAGGACTTAAGATAACCATCTAGTTTATTTGGTGTACTATTTTTTGTTTTGTTTTACAGGTAGGCAGCTCCAGGACTGATGATTCACGGACATCGCCATTATTCAGCGATGTCAGGGAACCATCCATCACTCCCAACTGGAACCCTTGTCAAGGCCCAGATATTGTATCCAACTTTATGCCTGAGAGACACAATGAAAACTTCGTCCTCCCCGCCACGCGAGCTCCTGGACCATCGTCTATTTTTCATCACCATAACCAACCTATCAAAATTTGGGAAGGGCCGAGCAAGGAGTACGAGTTATCGACACCATCACAGATGAACCTTGAAGCAGTGAGACCTTGTCACTACGCTTCAAAAAACATTGGATTCCCAATTCAGGTCCAGAACGTTCCGAGCCAGCTTATGTTCCGGGCTTCAATGGTTGAAGGTGCAGCAATGAGTCCAACTGGAATTCTATATCGTTGCAGCATGTGGAAGTTTGAGCCGCACGTGCCGAACTATTACTTTGGAACCGTCAGAAGCTGGGACGCTCCCGGAATCTCCTTTCCAGACGCCAAGAACTATGTCCTTGCCAGCCGTGACTGCTCATCAATCCAGTTGCCGTTTCAACCAGTGGCGCCATTTACATCTTGTACTGGACAGAAGCCTTGGTCTAGAGTGTGGGGCTTGACATGCAACACGAGGAGGAATCATGTAAGTATTATGCTGATCTGAAATCTAGTAGGTATTTATACATAATTGTGTTTTGGTGAAATATGTGTACATACATATATATATGCTATGTAATTTTTTGTTTTTTATTTTTATTCCAGATCTTTTATTCTGATCGAAACTCCAGCCTAATCCGTTGTGTGGATCCCGAAGCCTGCCGCGTCATTTACACTATTGGTCCTAATATTGGTTATTTCGGCAACCTCAACCATCCTACTGGACTCGCCTTTGATCACAATAACAACCGTTTGATTGTCGTGGACAAGGATAATCACCGGATCTGTTTCTTCAATCCGGATGATGGTCAGTGCATATTATCGTTTGGACATGAAGGACCTTTTTATGGTACGAGAAACTATCAATTTTCACCATTACACACCAGACTATTAAATATATAGATTTCCTATTTACAAAAACAAATATCTTTTATCTTTTTCAACTAGGTCAATTCAACTACCCATATGACGTCTCTGTCAACCCACGTAATCAAGACATTGCTGTTACGGACCCAGAAAACAATCGGATCCAATTGTTTGGCCGAGCTGGCAACTTTATTCAACAATACTCCGTTTTCGAGACAGACCCATTAAACTATTCGAGCGAACTGTATAATCCACGGGGTTGCAGCTTTGATACGGAAGGTAAATAATTAGTCAACATCAATATCGAGCTGTTTAACAATTTTTTGAGGTTATGTACACAATTAATAATAATTGTAATATATTCTTCTTTCTTTTCCAGGAAACTTCCTGTACGTGACTGACTATGGCGTTCATAACCTATGGAAGCTAACTTCGGATCTTTCCAGCGGCAAGAAAATTGTTAACAACTGCGGTCTTTATCGTCCCCAGGGTGTGGTTGTTGATAAATACGATAATGTATTGGTTGCGGACTCAAAGAACCGTTGTGTACGGGTTCTTACTATTGAAGGGCAGAACAAGGAAACAGTTCGTGGTGTTTCAAATCGCGACATAGAGTATCCTATCAACCTAACCTTTTTGGCTGGAGAGGAAAAGCTGGTTCTCCTGGACGCCTTCGCGAAAATTCATATCTTTTGATATCTCTAGTTGATATTCCTTTGTATATTCCTTGACTGTTCGCTGTTTTTCTATCGATGTAGAGATTTGTTGTTGTAAATATGAAGTTTGGAGCGATCGAGTTTGAAATGAATTTATAGTAGGTATAATAGTTAGTCCGATATTTTGGAGACTTTTGATGTTATTAATAAGATGATCTTGTACCTTTTTTGTAGTCAAAAAATTTATTTTGAGTATTTATAATTCTATTTTTACTTAAATTAGAAGCAGAAGGGCAAGTGCCTACGATGAAAGACTTATGTTTATGAACTTAAATATATAAAATTACGTAGGTCTGTTGTTATAGCGTTGGAGTTTGATAAGCTATTAAAATAACTACTTCATCGAAATAAAATGAAGAATTAATATTAAATAAGCATTTCCTCCGCGTGTACTTATCAAATACATTTTTTTGGCAATGCCGTTGTCATGGTATCCATCATCTCATAAAGTTTTCGAAAACAGTACTGCCCATTCTCATCCATCTAAAATATCATTTCCAGTCTCTCTTCAGGGAGTTTTCACATTAACTGTCAAAAATTTTTGTCACTGAATACATGTATAATTGATACAAAGGAAAACTTCTTGGAGTTGGAAGCGAATGCCAAAGAGCATTAGGAATGAAGCTCGAAAGTAGCTTTGACTGGAACGATAATTACAAGCGTGTTTCTTCTGCAATTCAAGTCTGGTTCGAGCTATTGTTTATATGAGTTAATGGGTAGGAGGTTGCAGGAATTGTGATGCATACTCCAGGTACTGGAGCACAAGAAAGTTCCATCATTTTCTGTATCTCGGTGCTCCTCTCATCCGTAGTCATTTACAATGAAAGACATGCTGCTGACGATTCTTTACAGTACCTTCGCTGGTAATTGGAGTTTGCCAAGTTTGCTTCGTTGGGTGGTGATGACGGGTAGGTTTTAGCACAGCTTTATTGTTTGGGAAGCTAGCTTATTCTGTTAGCTAGAATCTGTTATGATTTTTTTTCATAATTCTTTCAGAACTGAAGGGTTAGTGTTCCAAAAAATGATTTTCCTTCTCCGCGACTTTGAAGCTGAGCGAGAGTTTGCCTTTGGTTACTATGATGACAACTGTTGTCCTCCCAAACCCGATATTTACTCAGATATGCATAGGAAAGCAATTGACACGGGATCAGGAATTTAAAAATGCTTTCAGGAAATAGAAGTTTATGCCATGTGTGGTCCTGGAAATCAAAAGCTACATTTGCCCCTATATCAGTCAAGTTTAAATTGGGACCCCCAATTCCGTAGCGTCATCCTAGATTTTGTTCCCAAAGTTTTTGATCCGGAATCTTTCGGAAAGTCAACCAAACAAATAGTTGTCCAAGAGCTGACTGGAGAACAGCTGAAAGAATATGTTTAAATGTGGGCTCAACCAATTTAAAATGCAGAGGGGATGGTAGAATCCATAACCATATTTGAAACAACTGCAGAAATGTTTTGCAATAAGAAAATTGACAAAGCCTTAGACGAGTATAACACTTTGATGAGAAGTCATCTAGATGCCAATCCAACTGTTGTGGTAAACACGTCTCTTAATGGATATCATGAGCTTCTATTATCAAATTTAGAAAGCAAGTTCTGTAGGGATACAGCCCTCGAAGGGGACTCATTGCTGAACAAATACAAATTACGATTGTGTGAAAGAATCAATGGAGTCAAGCAAGATTTTTTCCAGGCCAATGAAGCAAACCTAGTTGCAGACAGAACAACGTCGACTAAAGAAACAAGAAAAAGTTGCAGCCCAACAACGGGAAGCGCTCCTGGAAAGACAACGTTTGGAAGCAGAAATTGAGAGACAGCGTCGGGAGGCTGAGCTTGAGCGTCAGAGACTGCAAACAGAACAGGAAAGCCAACGAAGGGAAGCGGAGCTTGAGAGACAAAGGCAAGAAGCTAAGGACTTGGCTGTGTCCACTGTAGAAACCCGTTACCAGCAGACTCTCCATGACTTGCATATTGCTCAAGGCAAGTTACAACAAGTCATAAGCAATCGAGATAATTAAAAATTTCCGATGAAGAAAAGGAATAGGACATTCAGCGTTGTAGTCTCACCAACAAAATGCACGGAATGGAGATTTGACGCAGGACTTGATCAACAACACTTCAACAGGCTGATGCTGAGGTGCAGTGAATGCAGTTGCGCGTTAATGATGTGGAACATTTCTTGAATGTATCAAGAAGCTCCTAACTTCCATGGCACAGTCTCAAGATTTGAATGGGAATGTTTATGAACATTTAAATAACCTGTAAAAATCAAAAGGGTAACTGTATTAGGTTTCTTGCTTAGAATACGGTATACTTATGTTCATACTCACACGCACACTAAAGTACGCAGCTGTGCATGTACTCAAAATATTTTTAGCTTCATATGGTTATAACTAAACATTATATAATAACATGTCAAAGTAGGTATGCAAGGTGGTTAAACTTTAAAAATACGCTCATTAAATTAGTTTAATTGGAGGTAGCATGCTTTAACCAATCCTATCGAATTCGGCAGCTAAAAGTATGTAAAACATTAAGGT
Source organism: Orchesella flavescens (assembly GCA_964034955.1). Taxonomy (NCBI): domain Eukaryota; kingdom Metazoa; phylum Arthropoda; class Collembola; order Entomobryomorpha; family Orchesellidae; genus Orchesella; species Orchesella flavescens. Next base: position 47,291,552 of record OZ035953.1, read on the forward strand.
TTTACTGTGCAAAAATTCAAATTCATTCCGCGATGCAATCGATATATTAAAAGTGTTTTAAGTGAAAATAATTGACAGCAAACGTAGAACTTAGTACAACTTTTTCCAATTCTTAGTAAACAGTAATAAATGAAGAGGGACAAACACAAGTGGTTGACTGATTGAATACACCTATGTCCAGACATTCTGCTCCAACCTCAAGAATCATTGCAACTAGTTGCTCATGCCTTATAGTAAAATGCCTAAAATAAGTATAATGTTCAATTTAACCACAGCCTCTAGTCGTTAACCGTTTTGCTATGATTTCCATATCTTGGTTTGAAGTACATAAATATAGTTCCCATAAAGAGTATTGAAATGCCAGAAGGTTCATTAATGAAAGCAAGAAGTGATCAATGCTTCGATTTCTAAGGAAACATCTAGTACGTACGTAAATATGTAAGTGCACCTGTGTATGAAGAATTATCCCCTATCAAATGTCACTCATTTGCATAATGATTTAGTCAAATGACAGAAAATATCTTCTTGTCTTTGAAAAGCTCTCTAGCATGAGGGTCTAGATAACTGAGTTTGAACAGCTATTCAAAATATTCAAAGCAACTTAAACCTACACAGGTATCAAAAGTATGACTCTTTTGTAAGCACACACTGTAGTAAACGGATGTATGGTATGTACTTCTTTGCATTCATCCAAATGTAAGCTAGCTATTCAGACAAGTTGAAATTAGAGCTTGAGATTTGTCGGTAGCCCAAGAGTATAAAAATGCAGCTTTCTACAATAATACCTGAGTCATTCGGAACTGGGAAGAGTAACAACTATCTCAAATCATTTACATAGTTTCTTACAATATTCGAGAAACCCAGCCAAAATAGTAACTTATGAAACATAAAAAAAAGATTATCATAAGCATATTTGCATGCATTTTATTTGTTTGAACAAAAGATATGAGCATCCAGCACTTTTTCTCTCTACTTTCAGTAGCCATTTTATTTTCTCACAAATATTGTACTAAAACACTTTGGATTTCAATAAAGAATATTATAAGCATTATCCCTGTATTTTGTTAATTTTAGTGCTTGATTTTGGGAAACACTTTATACTGACCTTGCGGCTGCAAACGACATCAATTATAATATTTCATCATATATTAAGTGAGTAACAATATAAAGCCAGCAGTAATGTTGAAAGTTTTTTAATGATAAAGAGAAATAAAATTAATTAATTAATTCCGTGAACTAGGTGCATGTGAGGCTTATCTTTAAATATTGTTTTGTTAACAGGCTCCTTTTCCTCTATTACAAACAAAAAATGGATGCCCGATACACAGACCTTCCAGTTTCAGAGCGTGAAGGAATGGCTTGTCCAGAAAGTTTCCTAAATGATCTTCCTAATGAAGTGAGTAAACCTTATTTCAGCGTAAAAGTAAATTTATTTGCGTTTGATAGTTTGATCACCAACCTAAGAACAAACACATTTTTACTTCATGTTTCAGCTACTTTGGAAGATATTGGAAAAAGTTCCACTTCAATCGCAATTGCATTGTCGACTTGTGTGCGGAAAATGGAACGCTATTTTGCAAGATATCCGACACTTTGACCAGCTTTGTATTCAAACCATGCTTCACAAACTCGCGTAGCTGCAACAATAACTAAAAATGAGGATTACTGTACATCCCGACATTCTTTCAATTTTAACAAGCGTCAAAGTATTCTGTCCTTTTGTTCTCGTTGTTTAAGTACATGATCAAGCATGTCGATTAACTTTTTATAGGAATTCAATTCATTGCTGTAAGTTTTTAAACAAATAGAACACTTTTACTACTTTTGTAGCACATTTTAAATATTTATAAGTAAGTTGGAATCTTTGGTAATGTGTCATGGGTTCCTCACAACTAGTAAGAAGTACTATGATAAACCAATTTAGTTAGAAATTTCTATTTAGTTTCAAATTTAGATACTTCATTTAGAATGTAGATTAATCAGTATTATTTTGATTACATTTTTTTATTCTGGTTTATATTCTCACTTTACGTTATTAAACATAATGTACTTGCTCATTTAATTAAGATTGAAGGTACATAAAGTAAATAAAATCAGTTAACAATTAGCCTTCACATACTAAGCAAGTTAAGTATTTATTTGTGCTGAATATAATAAGCACACCGAATGAGTGAGCTACTGATCTGATTAGTTTTACTCGAACGAGAGCATAGCATATTTTACAACACACATGCAAGGGGAAAGAATGTTATCACCTGCTTTAGTTTTGAGATTTTATCATAAGACCCTTTGCATATTTCCTTTTCACCTTTTGGATGAGATGAGATGTTTAAAAATGGTTTTGTATCTCAAATGCATTTTTTTTCTATGAATCAAATGACTTTTCAAAATTTTATTCCAAATTCAACGCAGTCAGCATAAGTTAATTAGCAATATTATGACATAAATATTTTCACAAACTAATCATAAGATAAATTAATATGTATTTAGTACACGTCTACATAAGTAGTGTATGATGACGTTATATACTTATAATATATATGTATTGTGGAGCATGATTGCCTTTTTCTGGAGAGAGTTGCAAAGAGACGCGCGTGAGAAGACTTGCATAAAATTGACGTGAAAAATTGTAATGTAGTTTAATTAAGTAGTAGTAGTAGTAGTACATGGAAGTAACTTACAACTTATGTACTTTATAATCTACATACATCAACATGTATACACCGATAAAACCCTTAAAATCTAAAATCGTACAAATATGTTGCTCTGTCGCTGTCTTTCTAAAGTTGAGGAAATATTGTGATGCATACACATTTTACCTATTGATACATATTTACTCCACTCGTAAACAGTAAATCACTTATGAATACACATGTTTAATACACGAAAGATTACCATTCGCAAACCAATTTGGAAAGAATGGAATACAACAAGGAGAGAAGAGAGTAAACACAGCAATATATACATACATTCAGAAATGGGAAGACATATAATATTTACATTCATTCATATTTATAATGTTACTTTTACTCACACTTGAACCAGGAAGAAGGGGTTCCATTGGAAAAGTTAAAAGGAGAAGAAGGTGTTAATAATTGAAATATTATTTAGGCTAAAATATTGTTCATTCTTGTTTGGTCGATTTATGAGCGGTTTTTTTGTTGTTGTTGATGATGATGATGATGATCACGAGTTGAAAAAGTAGAAGCTCCAGTAGACAGTATTGAAAAGAAGGAAGGAGAGCGGAAACACGATTCGTGAGAACCTGTCAATAATGCTCACATCCTTCTTTATATTCGGCAGCTTTTGCTCAAAGGCTTTGGCATGCTTGCGGAAACTTTGAACAACTCTCTGCTGCCTCTGTTTCCACGTCAACTTAGGCTTAACAGGGAACGTTGGAGGGTAGTAACGCGCTGCTGGATGGACCATTGTCAAGTGGGAGGGATGCTGAACACCTGAAAGGCCTGAAAAACTTGTACTTCTCACAATTCGGGGAACGGCTAAATTTAGACTGGCAGTTTCAGTGGTGGCAGAAACCCCTGTGACGGGTGCCACCTCAATTGAGCTGAGAGATGGCAACATGCTTAGGTTCAAAATGTCCTTTGCCAACTCCTTGGAAACGCGCTTATCCTTCGAGCTCCCTCTTCTTGGAAGAGTGGAGGCAGGAGAAGGTGATAGGGAGGCAGAGGCCATGGAGCTAGGTTTTGGTGGAACTAGTAGAGCTCCGACTCCTTTTGGAGGTGGAGGTGGTGGCGGTGGAGAAACAGTTAAACCTGGTGGCATACTTTTCTCCTTTTCTACTATGACTGCTGTTGATGCCACAATTATTGATGGAGGTGGTGATGATGATGATGAGGGAGGGGGTCCTGGAGTAGCCTCTTTCTCTACAGCGGTTTTTCTACGCTTAATTCGGAAAATGTTTTTGGCTTGCTCCGCAAACCTCTGTTTTGCTGAGCTTGGCTCTACAGAGTTTGCAGAGGATTTTGTCTTTTTCTTTTTCACTTTTGGAGTGCGGGGTGGAGCCTTGGCCGCCCAAAACATGTAGTTCACCGCAGCGTACTCGAGGAGTGCTGCGAAGACGAACACGAAACACATCACAAGGTAAATGTCTATCGCTTTCACGTAGGAAATTCTTGGCAGAGATGACCTCACTCCCGTACTGATCGTTGTCATCGTGAGCACCGTTGTGATTCCTATATGGTAAACAGTAACAAATCAATCATCTTTTTCCTAATAATTTCTCTATGCCAACATTTCTTTTTAATGTGTCTAAAATATATAAATGTTCGCACAAACCAAGAGCAACTCTGGCAGGAGGTGACTCATGATTGATCCAAAAGGAGACCCAAGACAACATAACGATGAGGATGGACGGGAGGTAAGTTTGGAATATGAAGTAGCCCACGTTCCGCTTAAGTGCGAATGATAACGAAAGTCTTTGGTAAACTCCAGTGGCGAGCGACTCTATGCGGTCATTCGTCTCATAGCCTGTGATTGTAAATTGTTGAATTTTTACGTCTTCTACCCCCATAACACCTGGAGCCTTCCAGTACATCACCACATCTGTTACTGTGTAACCATCTGTAGAAAACGACATGGAAATCGGAATGATTTACTGAACAATCAAACCAAATAGAAATAGAAAAAAAATTGTTTCCTCACAGCTTTCAATCTCCACAGTACAATTTTGGCTATCCAGTGGATAATAATGGAGGTCCATTTGACAGGAAAGTGTGGTCGTAAATCTCATCCCGTACGTTATACTTCCATCCCCTGCCAACCTCACCATCTTATTTTTCTCCGTCACGTCATGAAGGAAACTGACAGATGAGCATAAAAATTCATTTATAATACACTCGGTTCTTTATCCGCATGAATGACAGACAGGATCAGTTCCTAATGTGCAACATGAGTTGGAACAAACCTGCTTTTATCATTAGCAAAGAATGTGTCTGGAACCCAAACTTTCTCTGCAAAATCCCCTGCCAACGTGAGCTGATCGTCCCTCGTGCTGTATGCCAAGCGCTCATCTTTCCAATACTGATTAAGGTACATGGTTATCGTGTAATCCTTGAGAGAGAGAGAGAGAGAGAGAGAAGAAGAACATTATGTTGTGTCATCATTCGAAACACGAAAAACATCAATAAATTACAGTGTCCTACACTCCACACAGGACTAGTGGAATGTGAGTCAAATGATTTATGAGGGAATGGAGATGGCCAAGAATTCATAAATTAAAAAAACCACTTCATTTTCTCCATCTTACCATATTCACTTCAGAAATTGAGTCGAAACTAGCAATCGTCAGCTCCATTCCTATATACAGGGGATCACCTAAAAACACATCAATAATCTAGAGTTAAGTGCCAATCTCACTTCACCCCTTGAAAATCAATTTCCTTTTCAAAACCGTCAAATATTTAGCATTAGCTCAGTTTACCCCCGAAATTAGGCCGGAGACGAATGTCATAATTTTTGAGAATTTGTGAAACAGTTTGGGTCACATTGTCAGGTCGATCCACAGCATCCCACATGTTATCCACTGTCTTACTGTCAACATCAAAAGAAAAGTGAACTCATAAAATACACATTACGTTACGCATTCTGCTCCTTTCATCTTCACATCAAATTCCTGTTTCCACGTGGAAATGGTTATTACGTTAGAGTCAATATATTTTACGCACAAAAAATTTGAGACTTTAGCCGCCACCCCCGCATCATTATCATTTTAAATCCCATCCTCCATCATCATTGACTACTCAAACTTAACCGACTTTCCAAGAAAAAAAGCCTTGGAGGAGCAGCTGCTCCTGTGGTTTCAACCTCTATTTCTTCATCAAGCTATATAGGTTTCTTTTTTGCTTGCGCTAACTAAAAGAAGCCGTTAAAAGAGGATAATGATGTTTTGGAAATGGTGACACCGACACCTACTTTTCCCTCTTTCCGCATGTGTGCCAAAGCCAAAGCACGACCGACACAAGACACACACAACATCAAGTCATACATATCCTGACATAAGTAGATACCATAAGAAATGTTATCTTTTAATGATATGATGATCAACAAGAAGGTGTACAAGTTACATCTCATTTTCAAACCTTTTCATCCGTCTCTCTCCTCTTCTCTTACTTGATATTTCAATAAATAATGGAAGCATGTGCCTCCCTCATGTTCTCCCATTCCTTCCTAAATAAATATGTACACTCATTTTTTCTCCTCTCTCTCTCTCTCTTTCTTTCATACATACGCACCCAAATTTGTAGTGGCTGACTGACTCATCATGAATGATCACTAGGGATTTATTAATGGAAGAAAATGGCAATAAAAAGTTGTTAACAAGATGCAAATGTTTTAATAGTCTGAAATATTGTAAATGGTTGTCTTTGTGCAAATTTTTTAATAATTCAAAAAAGCCATTGATTCCAATTTTCTTTTATGGAACTAACTGTTTTTCACTAAAAACAATTTTTTTTGTGTGTGAAATCACTCCTGACTGACTACTTTGTCGGTTCTTGTGAAGAATAAAGAGGAAAAGAAGTATTTAAACAAGAGGGTAGAATGAGAATGATCTTGTAGAACATGAGGACTCTGTCATCATCCTTAATGTGTGGGGAAGTACATGTGAGTGTAAAGAACTCTGCAACACCAACAACCGAACTAGTACACTTTAAACTACTTTTTTATTTTGACAATTGGGCTCATCTTTCCAAAGAGTTATTGCCCCATTTCCGTTCTTTACACACATTACATTATATTACACACTTACTCTTTCTTTCCACCAGGGAAATGATCAAAACAGGACAAGTGCTAAAAGGATGGAATGAAAGTGAAGACAAGCCATCTCAGGGATGTAAATGTTATGCCTGTAGTTTTTGAAAATTTTCATGCTTTGCACAAAAAGAAATATACATAATAATATTATGTACATGTAAATACATAAAATGTGAATAGACAAATATACACAAGAAGAGTCGAGTCTGGTTCGAGAGTGCTGCTGAGGTGCAGAAAAGGGAGCAGCTGGCATGTTCGTAAAGTATCATCATCATGGTATGCTATCATGTCAGTCAGACACATTTCACCACATATTCTGGAAAAAGACAGAGCGTCCCTCTGTGAAAAAAAATTGGTTGCCGTTGTACTTCTTAAATGCTAAAAAGCTGAGAAAATTGGATGAGAGAGGAGTTGAAAGAAGGAGAAGAGATGTGCATTTTATTTTCCTTCGCTTCAAGCAAACCATTAACATTCTCCTAATAATTTCCTTGCCCCGTCTCATCTCATACTCTTTCATTCCCATTTCAAGATGATGAAAACGATAATAAAAAAAACAGATTCACAGAGATGGAATGAGATTTCTATATTAGCAGCTATATCAAATGAGGAATGTACTCGGGTTGCGAAACCTTTCAAATCAAATAATATTACTTTTTGAATGAAATTACTCTTGAAAGTCTGCTTTCTCATTCAATCTTTGTCCAAAGTAAATTTAATGTGTCTAATGAAATTATAAGTGGATGGACAGGACAGACAAACAAATTGCATATATTATCCAATAAAGAAACGATGTATAGCATTTCATCACATTTCATTCTTTATGAACGATCCGTAATCTTGATCCTGGGAACTCCCTTATAAAAATAATCTGTTTTTGATTAAGAATAAAAAAAAAGAGGACGACAGTTGGGAAAATGAGAGGTGTGGACGTCCCGTTAATTCCAATCCAATTCCTTTCCACTTGTGAAATGACATGTAACCCCACTCCACTTCCATTCACCAACCAACCAGCTCGGAACGGAACGGACTGTTGATGCTAATCCACTTAAATTATTTTAATTTGAGATGCCAACAAAAACAAAAGGGAGACAATTATCCTTGTCATCTCATCACTTTTTTTACTCTCTCTCTCTTTCCTTCCGTCCTCCTAATGCAACATGAAACTAAAAGAAAGTTTTCTTTGATAGAAGGGGCATTGCCAGATCAAACTAGACCAGACCACACACACAAAAAAAACAACGAGATAACTAATTTTTACTTGCACTTTCTTTCCCTGAAAAAAAATGATGTTCCATTTCCTCACATTAAACTTATTGTTATGGACTCATAAAGAAAGTTGTTAAACGCTCCATTTTCCCCCGACATGACATGATGTGATATGCCTTGCTTTGCTTCTCACCACATGGCAGAACGCTGAAAGTCGTCATGTTACAATCAAACCAAACCAAAAAAGCCCTTCGGCCTGTTCTCTCCGTTTAAAAAAAACGGTGGTAAAGCGTCATTCCCACTTTTTGCCTTGCTGTCATCATAATCCTCACGTCATGTTACTATTAAAAGGCATCGTCATCACATCACCCATTTCAAATCACCATCATCATCATCATCATCATGTGTGTGTGAGATCGTTCTCCCATATGGTGGAAATCACTTCATCCCACTAATCAAAGCCCATGTGCTTTTAGTTTTAGCAGGCAATAAAATGCCACAATGTTTATGATAAATCATAAGCAGCTCATAAACCCTCCATTAAAAACACTTTCACATGATGACATGCTCAATATTTTCTCTACCTCTTTAAAACATCCTTGAGCTGAACCTCAAGCAAATATTTCTCTGAGATTTTTTTCTCTTCTCTTCTCTACTACACATGAATTTCATGTGCATAGCAATAAAACAATTTTTATTCGTCTCATCAACAAAACATGTAGTGAATGCAATGTAAATACAGACGAAGATAAAAAAAGTGTCACGTCACAAAAACAAGTAAAGCCTTTGTCTCATCTTTAAGACTACTACTCGCTCTTGCTCTCTGAGAATTTGCAATGCAAAAGCAAACTATTCATTTGTCCGTTCCATCCATGATAATAATTCGAGATAAGTATGTATAAGAGTAGCTATAGCAACTTTGTAGACTGTAGATATTTTGCATGTGTATTATTGCATGTTATGTGTTGGGCTTTTCACCGACAAGAAACAATTGTTGATCCGATGATCCTTTCCTTCTTGTAAGATATGTTGTATTCCGTGTATGTTTATTTTTTTATTTTTGTGAGGATGATGATATTTTTTGCTCAATGAAAAAAAGGGAATCTTGCTAATTTGCTAAATCCTCTCTAGACGATCGAAAGAGTAGACGGTGGTGACGACGCTATCACATCACATCACATCCCATCTCTACTCAGCCAAGATGAGAGAGAGAGAGAGTCTTTATGGCATACTTTTGTTCTCATCTCGCTCTTCTCTTCTATCTCTCTCTCTCTCTGTCTTCGTCTTGTTGCTTTTGTTTTAGTTTTGCAAAACGAATATTTTTACATGGGAAGAGTGAGTATATATAAAAAGAGGAGAAGAGTGAATAAAAGTCGGAGGAAATCGCGACACAATAGAATTTAATGGGTAGGCAATGAGGCCAAAAAGAAATAAACATGACATGAGAAGCTCTCCTATAAAACATGCATGCATACCTCCTCCATTTCAAAAAAATATAAAAAAACAAGAGAAGTCCAATACATTTTGTCGTTTTTTGAAATGAAGCAAGTGGTGGTGATGCTGCTGCTGCTGGTGTGGTGGCCAAATGCATATAATGAATAGATAGATCTTGTCTAAAAGGAAGTATCGGATTGAGAAAAAAGTAGGGTTCGTTCGTGTTCGAAAGAGAGAAAAAAGTGAGTTGTTGTTCATGGAAATGAATAAAGTATATAAAGGAGACGTGTGTATGCTTTTTTGTCGTTTTGAAACAAAAAAATAACGGAGAGGAAATCTTTCAATATGTCGTGCTTTGTCTTTTAGGCTGAGGTCCGCATTTGCATAATGTACATCCCATGCCATGCCAATGCAATGCTTTAACTCTTTGTATCTATTGACTCTTGGCTTTTAGCAGAAAAAAATCACGAGGAAAACAGTCTACTCTAATGGGACATATTTAGGTGGCAACCATTTAGTATTTCTTGCCATTAAATTTTTAGTTTAATTGGTTATTGCCCATCCACGTTTCTAAATCCAAAGTATTTCAATACTTTTTCAATCCTATCCTCGATAAAATATAAAGGGTGCTATAATTTTAGCATAGATAGGTAACCTCACGTCCTTGAGCACCGACTGAGAATCTATTGAATGAATTGCCTACTGAAAAAAAGATGGTGGATGGCGGAAACTACAAATTAGGAGGAGGATGAAAGAATCCACTGGACTAATTACTCTTTCAATGCCTCCCTAAATCTAACTTCTTACCTGGCAGCTGATAGTATCCAAAAGATGTTCCAAACAATGCAGAGGATGATCCACATTTTACATTGAGGACGAGAGAAAGGGAGAGAGAAAGATGATCTCTAGTATCACAAATGAGAGACAAAAAAATGTTGATAAAAAAAGGACAAAACAGTTAAAATGCTCTTTGTTTTTGGACGACCACAACACAAGTACACTTAAGCTATTGATTATTAATCATAATCATACACACGCAGTCCCTTAACACACACTTTGTCACCTTATTACATACATATTTTTATTGGAAATCCATAATGCTCAAGAGCCCGCTCCAACAACTGAATCCATATTGATTGATGACAGGACACAAGTTCACTTTCCCACTGTCCATTTGTTCCGACCTTGTCACACATCCTGACTCACTGAGAGAGAGAAAAAAAATCACTTATCTGCTCTCTTCTTTTCTTATTCTAGAGGATGGAGCACAGAACATATCACAATTCACCACATGACATGATATGAAATTAAAGGAGGACTACTAGTTGCGTGACCACTCCCCCCACTTCTTCTAGTGATTTGGGAATTGGAATAGCTGCTGGAAGTTTCACAAAACCAGCTCACCGACACCGTCGGCAGTTTTGCACGTTTCCAGTGGTGCGAGTAAAACTTGCGCTTCCTTGACAATGCCATTTCCCTTCTAATGAAACATTTTGTTGCAATTGCAATGTTGGGCTTTGGATTCTGTTTTCACATCACATCACTCTGCTGTCCTGTTTTGGTGGTTTATGCATACAAATTTTTATTTGTCGTCGTCACACGCGATGGAAATTCAAGTTCTTTTCGGGCGTTCCAGTTTGAAACTGGATACCATCCTGGTTTCCCCTTTCACCGCTCACCTCACAAACAACTCACTCAAGAAAAAATCAATTGTCCTTGTAGGTATTACGTCCCAATAATTTCATAACTGGGAGAACAAATGGTCATGAAATGAAATGAGGTTTGGAGAAAAAGGAAGGACGGAAAGGAAATATTTACAGACACAAATTTTTTTGATGATGATGAGCCACCTCACTCACATCTTGACTTATTTGGCTACATGTCTCAGTCACTGATTGTGAGCTTCACGGAGAGCAGAGAGAGAGAAAGAAGAAGAAAAAAATATTCTCATTGCATCCGCATCACTATCATCACCACCACCACCAAACCATCATGATCATCATCACGATACAGTGAAGAAGCTGAGGAATAGCTTATCCTAATCTCGAACAAGTGAAAAAATGTGAGAGTACATTTACATTAGAAGCATGGGAAAAGATGTGAGCGTGTGTCTTTTTCATGGCATTAGCCGTGGCACGACACGACACGGCATGGCATGGCACCCTGTTGCTTTTTGCCAGGTTCTCCATTCCATCTCCTCCATCCAAAGCCAAATACAACCCGGCCTCTTTATTTTTTTGCATGCTGATTCTCACTTTCAGAAAAATATAGCAGGAGTCTTCATCTCAACAGAAAATTGGCAAAGTGGCGAAACAAGGTTGATTCACGGCAAGATGGATTAGTAGAAGGACAGACAAACAAGGTGAAGTGAGGTATGGATATAAACCTTTGGTACGTGTACAATCAAGCAGCTCTAAACCGTTTCAAATACTCGTTACTTGGGACACACATGAAGCCAAGCCACATAATGATACTTGAGGGTAAAACTACAGTACACTATATTAGATTCTGCAGACTCCGCATTGTAGATTATATCTGACCATGCATGCTCTGAAACACACCACTCTCGTCGTCCTCTGTATATTTTCGAACATGCCAAAGCCACCGCATTACATTACAAGACATAAATACAAGCAACCACTCTTGTTTTGTCTCACACACGGTGAGCAAAGCTTTGCATGTGCTCCCATTCAAAGGATAAGCAAAAGCTTAGCATCATCTATCTATCTCCAAACCTTTTTCAACAGGGGAAAAAACTGCACGTATTTTATTTTATTTTGTTAGCCAAAAAATAAATGCGAGAGGGTACAGTGAAATAACTGCATGTGTAAAGTGTAAAGTCAGCCAGTCAGTACAACGACTTCTTCCCGTTTTACCTTAGTATGTGTTCCTGTTCTTATCATGATGATGATACCGACGTGCTCTGCCAGTGCTCCTCCTGCTGCTGATGATAGTGATATGATTTTGATGATGACGATGAAGATACTCATTTTGGTGGAGAGAGATGCAGTGTTTTGTTGGTGGAGAATGAGCACATGTCATCATCATCAGTACACCACACACACACACTAGCATCACCACTTTGAGGAGGATATGGAGAGAGAATCAGGAGCATAAAGTATTAGCCAGTTGTTCCATCAGCATACATAGTAGCTCAGGCTCCTTGGAGTAGTCATTAAGATAAAAAATATAAATAAAACTGTGAAAATTATGTGGTGAGACGATCATCACCATCATCACGTTACTTTTGTGATGATGAATATTCTCCAGAGGGAGGAAGGAGTGAACTAGTCATCATAATTATAAAATGTATTCCTTGGTGAATGATTTTTCATTTCCGGGGGAAAAAGTTGAAAGTGTCTTGTGGTCGGAGGAGTGAGATTTTGAGTTGAATCGACCGAGTTGAGTTTGACAAAGAAAAAAACTAGTTTGAAATGTGTTCAGCAACTGATTCCAGACTCATTTTCAACTCGTGACAATAATCCAACGAGAGGAACCAACTGTGAGTCAGGCACGACAAACGACAAACATTCGCCTTGACTTTCTTTTTCTTTTTGATACAAAACCAAAAATTCGTGATATTTAGTTTGAGGGGAGAAAGGTAAACATTTTTGTTTTATTTTTATTTCTTTTGATAAGATTTAATTTTCTCTGATAAGTGAGGAGAGAGTAAGGGCTCGTTACACAATCAAAAATGTTCCTAATTGACCACCCACATGCATTTTCATTAGTGTCTGTGTGAAAAAAAGGGAAAATGATACAATTGTACATGCAAATTGTCACCAAAGGAAAGAGGAAAAACCTGTGCAAAAAAGTAATCTTAATGGCTGCTCCTTTTTGCACGCATCATTTGGCCAGCTTATTTGTTGAACTTCATTAGCGACTACATTACAATAGTTGCAAGGAACCGTGGTGGTGCCAACCACCTTTCTATTTGCTAATTGACTTTGTTTGTCTGTCTTTTTCTATTTTCAAAAGGTTTTTTCCCTGAAGCTTATACACTAAACGTGTGCATGCGTGACAGGAACAAAGCATCGTTCATATTAGCTCTCGCTTCTATAGCATAATACTAATAATATACACACAGCGGTATATTGCCAAGGTACATAAATATATGGTGACAGCTCCGTATAATAATCTAATGCTTTCTTCTCTCCGCACCTTCCCTCCACTCATTTTTCCTTGCTTGAGGAAAAATTCTGGTTAAAATTAATTTGCAGTGTTGAGACAAGCGTCACTCAACGGTACATTAGTGAACTATTTTTTTCACCGTATCTATTTACCATCAAAATCTCTTTTCCCCTAATCTTTAATGCATTTTTTAGTTTTTTCTCAAACATGTGCAAATAAAGTTACAAAGTGATTCTCCTCACATTGCACTACATTAGATTACATTACTCCACACGGAACCAAATGCAAACGGAGCACACGATCCCAAAAAGCACATTCTAGCTGCTAAACTGCATCTCATGTTTCAGTCAAAGAGGAGGCAGGCGCTCGTAAAATGATTGTAGGCTTTTTCATCGTATGAATTTACATCGTCGTGCTATTTCATAGTCTTATACGCCATCGTACGGTCACCTCATCGTAGCCCTATTATAACAATTATCCGTTTCATCGTATTCATTTTTTGGAAGTTAGCCGTTTCATAGTATCCTAATTTCAAAAGATATCCTTTTCATCGTATGAATACGATGAAAGGTACAAAAATCAATAAGTGTATTGAAATTCTATTTTCGTTTTTTAGAACCAATCAAGTCATAGCAAATAGCGTAGTTAACACTCATTCTTGTTTCTTTCGGATTTCATGGGTACTGGGTACCCTGTAACTTGTGTATTAATATATGACATTCAGAGCGAAAGAGGACTTGCAATTCACACAAACGTAATGACTTTCTATGTATTTACTTTTGTTTTCGTCATGTTTTTACACACCAAGACATCAACATAACAAATATCAACGGTTTAAAAGATAACTGAAGAGAAAAAAACACAAGTCATACCAACGTTTTGCAAGCGCTGTAAAATATTTGAACTATAGCTTTTTTAAATTTTAACGCTATCAAATTTTTAGAATTTTTAAACACTTGCTGATATTGCTCAGACATGGGCTCGGTTAAAACCCCGGGCTTTAACGCTAGAACCCACTGGGTACGGGTTTTGTGAGGTATAATGGCTTAAAACGGGGAGTATTAATTTTCCGTGCATTTAGCATGGTCAATGGTAATTCATTTCATTTCATGTATTATGCATTAACTTAAGCTCATAAACAAAGAATTAAAATACAGTGTGACTATAACTGTAAATTTAATCAAAAATTGTCAGATTATCAAGAAATCATTCAGTTGTTAAATTTAATTTTGGCTGATGGCTGAGGATAAAGGATGATCAACATACATATTGTACATAAGTTACATATTGAACCATCACCACCAACAATGTACTAATAGTTAAAAATTCAGATTTAACATTGATTTTCCCCCATAAAACCACGAAATTGTAGGTCTAGCTAATGGTACAACGTTTTTGTTTATTTTTAAGACATAAAGGTATGGTTGTATAAAAATCATAGTGTCATATAATCGCAAAAACTTTTAAAATCTGCAGTTAATTGTGCTGGACCTGAGCATGATTCCTTAAATATGCTAAACCTTTTTCATAACTATTCCTGGCAAAAAACTACGCATGAGTATGTACCTTAAAAAATTAAGTGAAATTCGTTTTGCAAATTAAGATTTTTTGCAGATTTTGTGTAAAATGAAAATAATGGTTTGCATTGGGAAAAGTGTCAAGTAGTGCAACAATTGCCGCGTTCTCAAAATTCATTAGTACTATCTCAGGATTCAAATGCAAAGCTAATTTACTTGCGGTAATATTGAAACATTTCTCTGACACACAGCCTAACGCAATGACAATACCATCCATCTTCTTGAGGTCAATGAATAGTATAGGTATATGTGTTAAGTTTTGGTAGTTTATCACAAAGCCATGTTTTACACAGTGGAAGATGTACACAGAGTAAAAACCATGAAGAAAACCATATAATGACTTTTGTAAAAATAGATGTGAACTGCAAGTCCTCTTTCGCTCTGAATGTTATATATTAATACACAAGTTACAGGGTACCCAGTACCCTTAACACCCGAAAGAAACAAGAATGAATGTTGACTATTTGCTATGGCTTGGTTGGTTCTAAAAAACGAAAATAGAATTTCAATACACTTATTGATTTTTGTACCTTTCATCGTATCCATACGATGAAAAGGATATCTTTTGAAATTAATATACGATGAAACGGCTTACTTCCAAAAAATGAATACGATGAAACGGATAATTGTCATAATAGGGCTACGATGAGGTGACCGTACGATGGCGTATAAGACTATGAAATAGCACGACGATGTAAATTCTTACGATGAAATAACCGGTAACGCGTAAAATAAGATAAACAGAAGAGAGCAAGAGCTCATACACATTTTTTCAAATATAGTAAAGATAATGAAAGCCACTATTTTTTCCCCTACATTTTCCAACTATGTGTTTACATTTTTTCTATCCTCAGAGCCAGCTTTGAAATCTCCGTTGAAAATTTCAATTGCTTTCCCATTTCCCTACAGAGATTTATTCATTTCACCCTCACATGAATGAAATAAAATAAATAAATAAATAAATAAAAAAGGGATGAAAAAGTAAATGATGTTGACGATGAAAGGAAAACATTTTCTTGTTCTGAAGATGATGGTGGTGATTCAACTAAAAGCCTAATATTTTTTTGGTGTGGTTGCACCTGCCTCATCTCCAACAATTTTTATTTTGGAGAGATGGAACGACGGAAGTATTGAATATGAAGTGTGGCATAGCAATTGGCATGGTTTCTTTTTGGTGGTGGTGTGGAGAGCTCTGTTGTTTGTCACAACTCTGAAGTGATGAGGAGCAAAGCAAAAGTGTATTTAGTTATGGGACGCACATCAACATCAACTCAACATCTAAAAAAATCCAAATTGCACGGCTTGTTCACTTGATGATGATATTATTGCCCTTGTAGTTAGAAACAGAGAGAGAGAAAGAGTGTGTTTGTATGTAGATATGTGAGTACACAAGAAATTGTCGTCGTCTTGTGTCCCGGGCAAAAGAGAATGAGAGTGTGTATTGTACATTATGTAAAGTCAAGTCAAATAGTTGGAAGCATTCATTACATCTATATTTTTCTGGTTGGAAGAAATGAGGAGTAAAACTTTATTTAGAATTTTTTTCCATTTTATTTCGCAACCACTCACCCATCGCAAAAGAAAAGGAGGGGGACAAGGCAACAGGCAAAAGGAATGATGAGAGTTGAGATGTAAAGTTGAATTGGTTCAGTTGTAGCTAGTCACTAATTTCAATCTCATACTTGGTTGCGACTCAATGACAATATATTTATATGGATTAGGAGACACAACCATTTGTATTAGTAGAGAGAGGGCATAGGTCAACTCTCGTCTTGTGTCGAAACCGTCTGTCTGTCTGTCTGCGCAAGGTCCTAGCACCCCACTTTGACAAGAGTTTCGCCACTTTTGAAATACTCGATACTCTGAGAAAGCAAGAGAAAAAAAATTACATGTTTTTTATTTCTCTCTCGCTCTTGCTCCTTCTTAAATGGGAATGATTGTCAGTTTGAGTGACACTGACACAACAGTGACGCTTTTCCCCCTATTGCATTCCATTCTCTACGCCTTTTTCCTCAAATAAACTCTTCTGTCCTCATACCTATATAATATAACGTCTTGTGTATATGTATTTTGTATTGCTCCCTTTGATCCGATATTTCATGCGGCTCCCATTTGTATCAATTCTTTGGTATCATCATCTCAGCAAGAATTTGCCACACTTTTGAAATATGAGATGAGGATTGAATATCTCGCTCTCTCCCGTCTCAATGAGAGCGTGTGTGAAATGAATGAGATGAGTTGAGAGCAAGAGAAGAAAAAAATCATGTCATCTAATAGATTATGTTTCCTTCTTTCTCATGGGAAATATGAGGAGACAGACGCATGATATGATGATACATATTCAATGTAATGTTTAACACACACCATTAAGCCGAAAATGAAAATGAAATGGCAGCCGACATGATGACGACATCATCATGATAATCATCAAGGATGAGCATGAATGATAAGAAGCAGAGGTACATGCTTGATGGTCTTTGCTGCTAGAAACTAAAAATTGGCAAAGAAAACCTAACGCTCTCCTCCGAATTTATAGACAGATAATGCATGCATTAATGTATAGTATAGTATACATACATATATGCGTACACATTTTTCGGTGTGAAATGTTATGGGGTAAAGTGAGACATCCTTTATTTCTTATATTACATTTCTCATAAATTTGTGTAGGAAGTGATCATCTTTCTGAAGTTCGGAAAGGGTGTCAATTATGAGGAGTCTAGTAAGCTGGTTGTTTCACTTGGAGTCGGTCATCTTCTTTTGGATTCTTTACTTGATTGTGCTTGTCCATCCACAACAACTGAGGTACAATAAGGAGCTCTCCAAACATGTTACTAACTTGCTGGATGGCCTTCTCAAAGAGGATAGATATGATAAGAGAATTCGGCCCAATTTTGGAGGTAAGTGCCAAAGGTGCTTAATATTTAGACAAACTAGTTTTATCCAATGCATCACAACCCTTTCTACCTCAATAGTTCATCGTAGCAACCCCGCCCATGCTAATGTTTTATGTTTTTGTGTTTTTGTATGAAAATTGCAACCAGGTCCACCAGTGACGATAGAGGTGAACATGTATATCAAGAGTTTAGGTCCCGTGTCGGAAACAGATGAGGTAAGTATGTCAATTAGCTCTTGTGAGCAACATTAACCAGAAACCTCTTTCTTCTCCTTCCCATTATTAATCTGTTGTCGTGAAAATTAAGAGTGTCAAATGTGTCGGTTCTGTTTTTCTTTAACCCCCTTTTCTATTTTTAACAAAGGTAATGAATCTCTCACTTTGTTATGCTATCTGAAATGTATCTATAGGTCTACTCAATGGACTGTTACTTTCGGCAAATGTGGGTGGACAACCGACTAAAGTTTAATGCATCTGCGACGGGTCTCTCCGAGTTCTCCATGAACTGGTTGTTTTTGGATAAGGTGTGGAAGCCGGACACTTACTTTGTCAACGGGAAAAAGTCCTACTTGCATAGTATCACGGTGCCCAACAAATTTCTTCGTTTGAGGCAAGACGGATTGTTGACGTACTCCATGAGGTACATTTACATAACAAAACATTGAGTATTTCTCCTCACATCAACCTCCTTTTTTATGTCGGCATCCACCCATTCCATTAAATCCTCGTTTGTCACCTCATCAAAAGGAAAAGTTGTTGGTTTCCTTTCATTTCAATACGATTTATTTTCAGGTTGACAATAAAAGCCAGCTGCCCCATGCATCTCCGCAAATTCCCTTTGGATTCTCAGTCGTGTCCTCTTGAAATCGGAAGTTGTAAGCGAGAATTGGCTGATGATAATCATGATGATGATGATGAAAAAGATTCTGATTCTCTCCGTCGTCTTATTTCATTTTATTTTAGTTTGTTTGTTGGCAATAAAAAGAATGAGATTAATGACGAGATGTGTTTTATTTTTTTTTGTGAATTGTTTTTTTATACACATCATCTCATTTGACTTGTCTCTGTTGGTGACTTGTTGGTTGGTGTTTCGTCTGGTCTGGCCTGGCTCAAAGACGGCTACAGCAACAACGACGTGTTGTACGCATGGTTCAAGTCAGGAAAAGACCCGGTGGGCAGGGAAGAAGGTGTCAACTTGGCGCAGTATGACTTGACTGAAATCAAAACCAAGGAAGAGATACGACTCTCCAGTCGACGAGGTACAAACAAAAATAATATTTACGCCAAAGTAATTACCAACATTAGCTAGATTTATATTATTATTTACGGTCTCTCTCCCGAGCATTGTCTTTGTCATTATATATTATTTATATTATATTGCATTTTTCACTACTCCTCCCTTTAACTTTAATTATGAATGGAAGAGCGAGATGAAAATGAGTCGCTAATGGCTTTTCCCCAAATAATGTGACAAGAGAGGAGGAAGAAGGAGAGGAAACGCACAAGTGCTTTGATTTACGGCTCATGAGAGGATGAGATGATGATGAGACTGCTAAATATGTAGGGTGAGAGTACAAACAACGTGTTAGAGATGAAGTAGGAGCAGAGTTGGAGTTGGATTGGATCTACAAGAGTCCCCAAAAAAATGAACACTAATTACGCTTTGCAAAAGCTCAAATGGGACGTTGATCTGTGATATGTGGGATCTTTGCATGAGATATACATAAAACACAAAAACTACTTCCACAAAACTATGAGAAATGAGTCATCGGAGAAAATAAAAAGAGGATTTTTTTTCTTCTCAGATAGAGAGAGATGAGATGAGAAGAGACAGAGAGAAAGAGCTCGTCTAATTTATGGCCTAGTAATGAGCAAAGAATGTTGTACACAGAGGATGAGACATAATATGCGTGAGTGAGTTGCTAATCTTATCCTTTGTCGATTTTTTTCTGGCGCTGGTTATCATCATCATCATCATCAACGACATTATCGTCTTCTTCATCTCCTGCCACTCAGATAACTTCTCAGTGGTCGCTGTCCACTTTCATTTGAAGAGGCATACGGGCTACTTCATGCTCCAGGTTTATGTCCCCTGCACACTTATTGTGAGCTGCTCATGGGTCAGCTTTTGGATTGATCCACAGGCAGTTCCTGCTAGAGTTTCGCTTGGTACTTGACGCTTTTTTTTATTTTCTGTTGTCAAATGAATATTATGTTTTATCGTTGATTTTGTAATGGGTTTGAAGGTGTGACAACGGTCTTGTCCATGACAACGCTGGGTTTTGGTGGACGATCACAAATGCCCCGTACTTCTTATGCAACAGCTCTCGACTGGTTCGTTATCATATGCTTTTCCTTCGTGTTCGCGTCGATGGTGGAATATGCTGCTATAAACTTTTTGGATAAGATGACAAAGGATGTGGCAGCAAAAGCGACGAAAAAGAAGCGACCCTTAACTTCCGAAGGGGAAGAACAAAACTCGTTCATTCTTATTCGATTGTTGAGGGACGTAGCTTGGTGGTTCTACAGACAGTTCAAAGATCCCTGGCAGTTGCCTAAAAATCCAGGAAGTAAGTTTTCACAGGTGGACATTTACTCCCGGAAAATATTCCCGTTGTCCTTTGCAATCATTAATACCATATATTGGACCAGTTTTATGTATTATTTTGATGACGAGGCACCTGTCAGAGAGCAAGTGCCGATGCAAACAAATTTATAACGATTTGGAAAAACGTGTGTAAAGATTTAATAAAAAAGAATTAAATTAAAAACACAATTTAAAACATACTTTCTACGCATAAAGGGTAGATGTTTGGAGCAATTCATAGGATTCCAAGTAAGCTCACTCTTGTTCCTTTTTGCCATATAGCAGCTACACAGGCAAGCTCTTGAATATTTGCTGTGACGTTCTAAGGATGATCCCAAGGCTGATAATCCATATCATGTATCGTATCCATAAATCCATTAGAAACTTTCTCTTGTAATCAATTTTTGATTAGACCTTAACAAAAGCCCTGATTGCGAGAATACTCTACCGTCCATGTAATAAAATCAAATTGAAACGTGGAACTCTGTCCTGGCAAATTTACATCTGTAAACCAGTCGCTCCTTTTTGCAAAACAGTACGCTACCGTGACAACAAAGGAAGTGGACGTGTTTAAAAATTAGTAAGGATTGTGTATTGGTAACAAACCTAATGTAAACTTTGAGGATTGGGCTTATGGCTTGCCCCACGCAAATCGCCTTGACTTCCAGCAGCTGTCTACACAGGAAGGTTAGATGTTTTTGTGGGTTGTTGTTACTGGTTAGTATGATGACGGCATACAATGTAGTATGATGACAGATAGAAATTATAATTCGTTTTAATGGGGCGAACTGCTACTTCCGTTTCCAAAAAAGAGACTATTGATGCTGTTTCACTAACGCTGAACGTGCTATTATTGTTAAAAAGTCTAAAACCTCTTCCAAAATACATTCCTTTGTAGTTCAATGTTTGTATTTACCCATTTTTTGGAATATTCTGTCGTATCGCTCCTCATCATTTGACGTAATCATAAGTCGGAGGAATTTGAACCTTTCCAGTATCTTCTTGATTCTCAACTTCACATTCTTTCTGGTCAACTTTAGTTCTCACTTCTGAATGACTGTCGTCCTCTCTCCCAGTATTTCTATTCATCACCCAGTATTCCTATTCATCGCCCAGAATTCATATTATGCCCTTCAGCTACGTTTCTAGGTCTGCTTACTAGCAGTTTATTGGTAAGTCCATATAGTGTCTCTGTGAAGACTGGAGAACAAATGATAATTTCGATGTCTCCTACCCCCTTAGTGGGAATTTACATAAACCGGGATGAAACGAAGATGCTATTAATAACCCCCTAATAAGATGGTAACTTAACCCCTTTCTTTGACTGACGCTAGCAGTGGCAGCGTCTTCATCATCATTACAAGCAAAAGGAGGATCCGAGTGTAAAGAAGCGTAGTGGTTGTAATTAAATGACGCACGCAGACATCATTAATACTAATTGATTTTGTTTGACATTGAACGTCTGGTTCTGAAGCTGATGATGAGGACCATGTCAAAGTATGAGTGATTAAAGGAACCTCCCTCCTTTGCCACTTTTCTCCCCACCTCCTTCACAATCAACAGCCAGTTTAAAATGATGATGATGAGGGTCATCGTAAGGAGCTTTAGCTTTGATGGGGCTTTAGCTTATGGATACTGGTGACATATGGATTTCATTTAGAGCTCCAGTCTTCATCCTCCGTTTCGATAAAACGAGGTTAACAAAGATAGCCTTTTTTCGTTTGAGCCTTATAATATCCTAAAAGAGAAAATGGGTACGCTCATTTTGTATCGTCTTGAATCACTCAGGTTTTCAGCAGTTTTGAGCTTGTGCATCATCATCATCATATTATTACCTCTTTCCTTGCCCAGAGAGGAGCTCCACCTCAGTCAAGGTGGTGATTACAAATGACAACTAAAGAGAAGTAGAAATGCTTTGGAAACTAGCTCTAGCTTCCAAGTTATTGGCGTTGCCTTCAAGTGAGCCTTATTTTATCCCATTTGAAAGGGAGCCATTGAAACACACTACAACATTTTCGGTAAGACGCAGTAGCAGCTTGTATTTCCGAAGAAGAGGATGTTGGAATCATGACAAAATACTTTTGTGGATTGTATTGGTGAAGAGAGTTAACAAAAATGACTTTATTTTAAACCATTCAAGCGTCGACACGGATAGATCTTTTATTTCTAATATTCAATAAGCTACAAAGGTGGTTTGATAAAATATTGAGAATATGAAATCTCTCATAGTAGTCTTGTAACCCATTTATAAGAGTATTTTATGGAAATAACAAATAATCTAGTTGGGAATATATAATTCCCTAGTGCCTCCCCGGGAAGCGGGTGCTTGTTCAGTTTTGTCAACCTAAAATTAAACCAATGTTAAACTAATCCAAATGAAGTATTAACAATTTTTCGTGGTTGATTTTTTTTAAAACTTACACCAGCTGAAACTCCTGCGACAGTAGCCATCATGGCTACGAATACGGTTATAAATTCTAAAAGCTTCATGATTTTGGTTGTTCTTCAAGTTAAGGATGTTGGAACGGCTGAATGTGGTTCTGAGTCTTCAAACGGATGAGAAATTTCTGATGATCCGTACTCAAAATCAGGCTCCTTTTAAACCTTTTTCTGCAATTAAAACAGTAAAACGTAAGCGAACACGCACGTCAATTTATGTAACATACTTAAAAATATGTGATTACTTTTGATTACGTACTTTTGCTAATGTACTGCACGCGTTATATAGTAATTAATTAGTCGTGTTCGTTCTTTTAGTCTGAACTGTAATTGCGACATCATATAAACTCGACAATTCAAGATGTAATAATGGACCTTTATGCTTATCTTATCTGAAATCCTATGACTTGTGTCAAGGGTCACGCTGAGGTTATCAAAAAATGTCCAGAGGTCCTCTTGAGTAGTACTACCCGTGTACCAAATTTCGTCCAAATCGGTCAATGTATGTGACCAGGAGAGTGCGCACGGACAGACGGACGGACAGACAGTTTGAGTAAAACCATTACTTCGCTGAATGCTTCAGCTACGTAATAACAATAATCATTGAATTGGTAATAAAGTAAATTAATGAAGGTAATGAAAATCGAGAAACTTCTTCATGAAGACTATAAAAATATACATGTGATTTTACGCGTGCAGTACATTAGCGACGTAGCCACATTAAGTACTCATTATAATACTAATATATGATTAATCTTGAAAACCACTGAAGGATTAGCATTACCGCGAACAAAGAATTTCGCATTTTCGGATTTAGCATTGCAATTTTCCATTGCTAAATCCCATGTCAAATTTTCCTAATGATACATCCAATGTTGAATTTCTCTGTATGCTAGAGCCCATGCTGAAAAAATGACTACTGCTAAATCACGTCTTAAATTTGACACACTGCTAAATCCGTTGTTGCAATAACCAATGCTAAATCCCGTGGAACAGGTGAAAAAAACGACGGGGAAACGCTTTCTATAAACTTGCCCGCTCCCGTTCCAAATGACTTAACCAATTGTTGGGTTGCTTAGTGCTTTCATCATACGAACATTGATCGATGAACATAAAAAGCTACGCTAGAAATAATTGTACAGAGCAATCAGCAAAAATACCATGGAGACAGTTTTCACTGAATTAATTAATTCACACATCAATACAGGTCCTAGTTTTACACAACAACGATGACAACAATAGCAAATTAAAACATAACATTTATTGAATGTATATATTTTCTACCATTTTGATTCAATTATTTACGAAATATACATGTCTAATAAAAATGTGGATAAAAATCATGAATATGTGAGGCTTTCTTAATTTAATTCTAATGGGTAAAATTCATCAGTGGTAGTTTTCTCATTTTCACATAGGATGTTCTACATTTATGCCGTTATAAATATTATGTACGTACAGCTATATTGGAAAAATGCTTGTGAAAAGGAACCGTCGACGCCGTCATCCTATTTTGCAGTCATGCTCATCAATTGTGGCATGGCTAGTGTTGTATGGGACGCAAGAAAATCTTATCGGAGACTTACACCGTAATTGACGGAGTGTCAATGATGAAATTTCTAGGGGGCTTTAGGTAGACTACCAAACAAGGTTTCACTTCACCTTCAAATTTGTAATCAGCAACTATAGGAAAGTGAATTGTGGTAATCAGTCATGAGGTATATGATCTATGATCTTATAAGCATATAGCATATAGATTATGGATGCCGGAGCATTATGAATTCAATAAAATAGATAATAAACAATCGACATCATATCATAAAATGGGAATTGGATTTGATTCCCGTTTATTTTTTTCGTATGAGAATATTATCATATTTGAGGATAATGGCCAGTGATTTTTTTGATGTACTATGACACGACGTGGACAACGATAACATTTAGTAATGCGCTATATCATATATTTTTTTTGCAATGTATATCTATACTTATTCATCTACAATCATAGTAATATTATTATATACTCATCCTGTATTGATTTTGAGCTATCACTTTACTCAAATACTTACATCAAATCAGTTACAATACTACTATGTAATAAATAATCTTAATTATTTTTCTCAGCTCATAAAATTACGCGACTGCAAGCTTAAAATACATAGTTTATTTATTATCTCATAAAATACCATTAAAATGACGAATAATTTTTCTTTGTGATTGCATAATCAAATCACACTAGATTCGCCCTTCATGTTAGTACCACACCTCTATATACAAATGATCAAAACATGGGATTAAACTAATAATCTCAAGTAAAAGCACACGTTCTGGCATTCATACAAGGGTAATGATATGATTTCTTTTGACTCCTAAAACATGCTTAAAAGTTACGGAAAAAATAAAATAAATAAATTGATTACTACTGCTAGTTCGATTGGAAAATTCTACACTAAATTATAAGTTAAAGTTTTGTCGAGATAAAACTGGGATTGTCAGCACGGCTGATTCATAGTTTACAATGCTTTTTTTTAAATTTAAAGTGAAGAAAATACAATGATACATTTTTTCATTATACTTTCATATAAAATTGCTATGGAGCATTACAAATGACAAAATTATAGCACAAAAGCTGGGAAAATGGTAGACAGGCTAGATTTCATAAGTAAAAAAAAGTGTGCTTTCAAACTATTGGAGGAAATTGGATTTGGATTGGCATGTTATTTGCCGAGCGATCATACGAAATAGCAAGAAAACGCTCAAATTCTTGGTAGTTGATTGTATCAACTTCACCCCACAGAAGATTGATTATACAAGCCATACGTCATAAGAATCATCACCCATAAAAACACTAGACAGACATAAAAAAATTAAGCATACATGACGTAGTAAAGCTACTAATTAAGCTATATAAAATTCCCATAATTTTACACAAGAGTAGAGTAAATAGTGTCACCCGAAAAGTTCCTTGCATCATCATCATCACCTTCCTTAAATAAGTAAAATAGGTAGTAAAAGGTACATATTTTCATTTTAGAATAAATAATAGCAATTAAAAAACCTGCTAAAAGTTCCTATCTTCTCTCTAGTATCTAAATATTCTAACCATCTACATTCGTGGCAACACTAATGATCACATCACATTATGTATGAGAGAAACGACCTGCTGCTGGAGATATATGCTTAACATTTTTTTTGTCGCGGATTCCTACATACATACACACATACTCTAGAATTGGCGTTGGCATATAAAAAATATCATGACGTTGACATCTCATCATTATATGTGAAAAGGTGTGAAACTGAAAACAAAGTAGTTACTCAGGACTCATAAACAGTGAGGTTAAAGCGAAGATGAGGAACACAACTCCACCAATTATTGTCACTGTGCGAACAGAAATCTTGGCAGCAACCATTCTTCCACCGAGGACGGCCAATCCGGTACAGCAAGAGTGACCCAGCACACCTCCAATACAGACTCCAGGAACATCCTGCACATAAAAAAAAATTACGTTATGATTTTTTTTTAGATTTTGGTTAAGGATTAGGATGATAAATCACACACTACATCTATTCTGTTCGTACCTCTCGCGCAGCTAGAATAATGGTGGCGATTTGTGAGCGATCACCCCACTCAGCAAGAAAGGTCATCGTGAAGGCTTGGAGGAATATGCGGGAGAAGAGAGTAAATAGGACTCGACGGAGACCAGTGGGAAGTTTGTAGGCTTCACCAGTCGTCGGGGTTGCGTCCTTGGACGTTTGGCTTTCGATCTGGAGAAAGAAACATTCAAATGGTTAATTAGAAATATAAAATACGAACTGGCATCTAGCCTAAAGCAATGAACTTACGTCATTGTTGTCATCATCACGACGTCGGAGGGTGGCTTGGACCTCTTCCAACTCCTCTGTACCTTCATCAGGCGACATGCGGTAGCCATCATACAACATTTTTAAGCCGAAAATAGCAAACAAGGCAGTAGAAATGTAGTACGTGATGGCTTTTGGGATGATTGTGGTCGCATATCCGAAAAGAGCTGTGAATAAATTTCAAATTGAGTTAGGTTGCCATCACAAAATTGAAGTTAATACTAGGTAGATAATTTAGTAAAATATGAGCACATACCAGACAAGACAGTCATAAGACCAAGAGCTGCAATAGCACCAGCGAAAACGGTAAGGCGAGAGTGACGCATAGCCATGATGGCTGCAATGAAGAAAGTCTTGTCACCAAGTTCCGAAACCACAATCACGGAGAAGGAGGCGATAAATGCGTGAAGAAATCCAAGATTAGCCACCGAACGAAGCTCCTTCTCTGGGCCCTTTGTGCTGCTAGTTGCACCACCTCCTGGTTGAACTGGGGTCACGTTCTGAAACCAACAAAACACAAACATTTAACTAAACCTTCTTAACAGAAAAAAACACAATTCTTATTAAATCCTCTCTTTATTTATTTACTCACAGTATCGAAATCTTCGAACTTGACTTTTTTATTGCTAGAATCAAAATCATCCTCCGGAATCATTTCCCCTTTTGCTGAAACGTCCACCGCACAACTTAAGGCAATTAGTAGAAGAACCCCAAGACGAAGTGAGCTCCAGTAAGAAGATGATGATGATGATAAGCTGAACAGTCTTGTGCTCTTTCCTCCTCCTCCATTTCTTCCTGCAGTCCGCTCCATCTCCTCTGAATTCAAATCAATCCTTTTCCTCCTTTTGGTGGCAGCAGCGCTCTTATCTTCTGAGCAGTCTTGACAGTCTTCACTTTCTTCCTCTGAATACTCTTGAGACAATGTTGACCTCCCCTTCAACTCTTTCTCAACAGTGGATGATAATACAAAATCTATACAATTTTTAGAACTTAGCTCTTCACCACCACCGCTAATGAGATGAGGATCAGCTGACTCACTACTAAAATCTCTCCTCATTTCCATTTTTTTCAAAGTGACAAACAAGTGACTAAGTTTGTTCTCTCTAACTTTCTCACTATTAAATCAATAGACTAGAATCAATTATCAAGTACAAAAAATGTACCACCACCACCACCACCTCTCCCCTTTGATTTGAACTATGCTTAATTAAAAATCTACAACTCAGTACACGTCACCGAACTAGTTGAGCTATTAAAATTAGCAAGAAACTGTAAACAATCCAAACCCTTTCTCATTCTACTTTTATTGACTCAGCTGTTCCTCTCTATTGGATTAGAAATGCACCTGCCAAAAATCAATCCACACTATTTCATTGTGGCTTCTTCCTTGTACAAAAATCCAAGTAGAATTTAAATGAACCGAGACAATTAAATTTTTGACAGTGATGACACTGACAATTAATGGAACAGCTGGTTGATCCGGCAACTAAAAAAGGAGACAGCCAACCCGATGATGATGAATCCCAATGGAACATGCAATGTACAATGTGTGTCTTTAATATGATGATGATATATTAAGCAGGGAAAGAGTGAGAGGTGGAAGATTCACTTGAGATTCTGACTGAGTTTTTTTACAAGAAGAAGAAACGGAGATTCTCCAAATAATGAAAAGGTATCCAATCCTCTCTACCAAATGCAAATGCTGCTGCTGCTGGCTGCCGACGGGATGAGATTATAGCAGGATATAGAGAGATCACAACACACACACACACTTACTCACAAGAAGAGGAAAACCAGAACCAGTGACTGAAACCACCGCACCGCACTTTACTTACACTACGCACAATAGTGAAAAGCATGTATGCACAGATGCAAAGAAGATGATGCAGAGGCTTAGCACATCAAAAATCCACACACATGAATAATAATAATAATATACCGTATATTATTTTCAATCCTCAAATACAAGGACGCGAGGGAACGTCACAGCACAGCACTTCACGTCAAGTCAAATCAAGTCTACCTAACTATTTTTATTACCATATATATTATATCTCTTGTTCGTGCTCAAGTCCTGTTGTACAGATATGGATAAAATTAGATGCTGAGTTGTTGAAGCTGATACTGATGATGATGGTGATATGATGTGATGCCGCTACTTTGGTGCTTGGTCTGTCTAATATTAAGGATTAAAGGGGATCCGATCCCAATCCTAAGATTAACTTTTATCCTGACTCGGCATTTACACTCTGTCAATCAGGTCAGGCCACTGTTTGGCTTTTCATTTGAATATTAGGTACTCTCTCTCTCTCCACATGAATATGAATATCGATGATATTTATTGACATGACAAGGTAAGGTATAAATAATGATGGAAACTAAACTGCATGTGTAGCATTTATTAGGTTTAATGGGGGAAAATCACTGTATTCACTTCAACTAAATTACTCATATTATCATCTATATACTTCATCACATCATTCATTGTATTACAAAGTTACGACTCAACGACGTACGTATAATTCGCTCACAATATTTGACATTGTAGTTCATCATGAAATCATTGGAACTTATAAGTAGTACGTATAACATTTTTCTTGCATGACACGACAAAAAAGTAAAGAGAAAAAAAGATATATCTGTATTAAATTATGTCATAAGTAAGAGTCTTACAATTATTATCATGCTACATCGAGAAAAAAAGTAACTTAAATCAAAAAAATCATTTATATCATTGTAACTTCGTTCGTCTTAATCATACATAAGTTCCCCATCATCCCTTACTAAGATGGGGGACACCACACGTTTTACGGGCTGAAACGGGAGGGTTTCATCAGCATCTAACATGTCCACCACAAAGCTAATATTTTGGTTGATGAAGCACCTCAGTCCTTCAAAGTACTCTTTTGGCACGGGGATGTCAAGAAATTGTCGAACTCTCTGGCAGAGGTCCTCCTTATTGGTGACATTGGTGTTGAGGAAGAGAAGCTGGATAACTTTTTGGGCTTTGAGAGCCATCTCGAGAAGATAAGCACTAGAAAATAAATAAAATTAGGCAATTTTTTAGTTAGTTAGAGAGACTTTAGAGATTTGAGCCGTGTTGGTATGAATGCATGAACGAATTATTCAATGAATTACTTTTGACATTTTTTTACTGACTTACCATTGACTTGGATTGGAAGGACGAAGTTTAATGACAGACTCAAGAAAACTAGACGCAGCATTTTCTTGCTCCTCCTCTGGAACTTGAAACATGTTAAGATAGTTCATCAACATTTTCCCATGGATCTCCCATCCTGGGTGAAATTTGCAGTTTTCTTGTAATATTTCCAAGTGGCTTAGCATAGGTCCGACAAAGCCCGGAGTGCTTTGTTCCAAAATTAATGACACTCCGTTGTTAGCTTGGTTGAGGTAGTTGATAAAGGTTGTCAAGCTCTGATCCCACTCTCCCATTCTTCCCAAGTACCAAATCTTCTCGTCTACCCTCTCAGTCTTCCAACTCTTGATGGAATACAGGAGTCTATCATCTGTGCACAAGTCGTGAACGAGAAACTTTTCTATTTCCCTTCCAGCCTCACCCTCCAGTTTGTCAACATTTCGTTCTAAAAGGCGTGTACAAAACGCATCCTTTTGATTGAAGAGCCTCTCACTAGCATCTTCATCATCTTGCAACTCTTCTGCTAGCTGGATTTCTCTGACCACGTAGTGAGCCCATTTAAAAAGGCTAATGGCTTCCAGCTCACCCGCAAAGCTGAGGCACAGCTCTGGGAAAAGTTCATCGGGAGGCAGATAGCCAATAGCCTCCATGTCCCGCATGAGTAGCCAAACAAGTTTATAATCCAAGCAGTCACTGCTCCAAGTTCTGGGGGAGAGAATGAGGCTCATTGGGTAGCCAGGGCAGCTATACATTTTCAAAATGTGCATGCACAGATTGGCCATTGTGCTTGGTTCGCTTGCGGGGAGAGGACAGTTTTCATCTCCAGCAATGTCTCGAATCATCTCTTCATAATGCCTTACAGCCTTGTCCACAGGAATGGGAAAGGAGGTGGTGACCGGACCGTTGTACCAAATAAACAAAGCAAAATATTGAAGCCAGTCGTGGGTCGACATGCTAGCAGCCTTCTCTGGGTTTAGCTCACTCAATCTAACAAGGGAGCCGGACAGAAGGGCAAATATGTCGGCGGTGGATTCCGGCATTCCTTCAGTAACAACTTCAGAACATTCCTCAAAATTTAAAACAAGATGGGGTTCTGACGCGATGAGCATGGTCATCAAATAATTCTCTTTTTTGATTGCTTCCTCAGATGCCTCTTCTACTAGGCCCTTTTTTAACAGTCCCAA
Organism: Orchesella flavescens; assembly: GCA_964034955.1. Classification (NCBI taxonomy): domain Eukaryota; kingdom Metazoa; phylum Arthropoda; class Collembola; order Entomobryomorpha; family Orchesellidae; genus Orchesella; species Orchesella flavescens. The sequence goes on from OZ035953.1 coordinate 47,322,798, forward strand.
AATAGTTCTGTCATCAGTGTTATAAGCGTCTCCAAACAGGATGGCAGCGTTATCCTTCAACCAGTTGGACAAGTTGTGGCGCTGTGTTAGCAAAAAGGCATCGTCCAGCTGTCCCAAAGCGGCATCTCTTAAGTTGATCTGTTCTGGCCAGAGAATGTCGCAGAGTTGCCAGAGAACTAGTTCCTGCTCCAATTTCTCCTTGAGTTGGGGAATGCTACAGTTTGGAAGCTCAACTCTGATGGATTCAATGTGTTCCTTGAAGAGAACTCCTTCCATCCTCAGTCTATTCTCCATTTGGGACTCGAGCACTGCTCGAATGGGTCCGGCGAGAATGGTGTGCTCTTGCTTATCCGCGTAGCTGCTCAACTGACTGATTTTCAACTGGGCCGAAAACCCTTTGGCTCCCATGCCTTGGTTTATAGATAAGAAATGGCCGTTACGAAGAAAACATACTCGTGGACAGCCTTGAAGCTTCAAACTATTTTGCATCTCACTGGTTTTAAGGGTACTAAACAAGTCTTCTGAATCATTATCCGCTGCACTCAAAAACTCAACGGATTTAACCACCTGCATGATTGTTTGCTGCTGAGGTATGGATGATGATGATGATGATTGTACTGGGCTCCCTCCTCCCATCGTCAATGCTTTATTTAGATGGTCTAGCTGTAGACTTTCCCCAGTTAATCTTCCTCTAAGTCGCTGCACCACGTTGTGTTCTACCTGTGGAAAGTCTTCACTCCCATCACCACCACCACTTCCGCTACTGGCAAAATTCTGAGCGGAAAATCCGATGAGGCTCGTATTACCTCTTGACTTTTTAATTGGTGGTTGACTCTGAGGGAATTCCTCCTCATAAAATTCGTCAATGGACATGAAGCTCTTCATCAATCGAGACTTTTCCGTGCCAGCATCTTTGAGCACAGCCTTGTACTTTGGAAGCATAGGTCGGGAAGACATGGAAGATGGGCGACGTCGCACTAAAACGTTCTCCTCTTCCTCATCATCATCATCATCGTCTTCGTCGTCATCATCTGAATCACATGGTGTTAAAGGGTTTAGCTCCACATCAGATTGGGGTGGTCCTCCCTCAAGCATTTGAAATTGGTGAGGATCTTGTGAAATTGGAGGTGGCGCTAAAACTGTAAAGTGTGGTGGTGAGGTGACTAATGTTTGGTTTCCCGCTGCTTCACCAAATGGAGAAGTAGCAGCAGCACCTCCACTTGAGCTTGGTTGATGTTGTAAGCTCATTCGCGGCGGAAGGAGCTTTTGTTGCTGGGACAATGGGATCCCTCCAAGACCTTTTCCTATTTGTTGAGGTGGAACTGCTGGCGTGGTAGTTGCTGGTGGGATCACGTCATCATCTTCATTTTCCTCCAAGTCGCAAGAGTACTTGGAAAAGTGACTAACTCTGAATTTCCATACTCCATTTTCCTCATTGTATAAAATGAACTCGGAGTCGAGACGAACGCAAGCTCGCTTCAGTTTTGTATCGTAGTTCATAGCTTTGATTTTTCGGGGAGAGCGAATGGAATCATTTGTTGATTTGTCAATAGGCCAAACTCTTTCCAACTCTACTTCCGCAGTTGCATTCAAACCTTGGCCAAGCGGTGGCTTAGTATTATCATCAGGATATACGACAACTTCCTTGTGGCGGAAGAGAACTGTAATGAAAACACAAATAATTTTTTTTATTAAAAAACGAATGAAACACTCAAAAACAACTTTGGAATAACTATATCACTCCAAAATACTTACCAATCTCATCAATATTTAAGTTTGCAACGTTGACTGGCACTAGATACTTGATTCTTCCAAAGTTATGACGTCCCACCTCAAACGAGTTTACAATACAATTCCCATTTTGATCCATGATCCGATCCAGCTCCTCCACTGATGGCTTTACGTAATACCCAGGACGAGTACAAATCACACCACAAATTTGTCCGGGGATGGAGTCGTTGAGGGAGCCATTAACATATGGACTTCCTTCACAGCTGCTCCCACCGCCGCCAACACCTGTTCCAATTCCTCTTGGGGACATGATTTCCACTTCAGAGCCCCGCTTTGAGGATGGAAGAGGAGAACTGTAAGGTCCATTCGTCCCATTTGAAAATCCTTCCCCACCATTACCATTCCCTTCCCCGTGACCATAATCATTGCGAGAGGTTTCTGATAGAACAGAGCTTTCCCCAAAATCAATTGTCCTGTTGGATTCTCCTACACCACTGTTTTCACCCTGCACAAAGCTCAAGTCGCTGTTATTTAAGGTGGAGTTGAGGGTAAGCCTATTTCTCCTATTTAATCCTCCGCCAATGCTGTGGGGACTTTGGAAGCCAGAAGAATTTAAGGATTTGGTATTCAATGGAGTGATTCCAAGGATGGATTTCCCACCACCACCTCTTGGCGTGGATGGAGTTGAAATGTCAGTGTTCTTTAAAATCAGTTTCTTCACGTTTGTTTTAGGGGATAGGATATCCACCCCAATACTGCGATCTTCGTCTTCAAAACCGTCAAATATTTGAAACTGCAAAAATTAAATAAATTATTTTTTATGATTACTTTGGCAAAATATTGTAGACCAGGATCCTCTTTAAAATGTCATATAAAAATATAAATTCATACCTTGCTGATGCTATTGCGATTTCGAGATGTGGGGAAAGTCAGGTTCTTCAATGCAGCACTAGAGTTCAAGTTAAGGCTTGTGGAGATACCTGCACTGGTGCTTGTCTTACGTCGAGAAGCTTCTCGGAACTGACGTTGGGCCGTAGGGTTTGTTGGCTTCGTCATGTCATCCACCTTTCTATTTGACTGCAAGATCAAAAACCAAAACTTTTAGAAGATGTTTTCATCATCAAATCATTATATCAACAACGATGCATATAATAATGCATTATCACTTACGATCAGATTGTAAAAGAGTTGACTATCCTTGTAGGGTGTCGTGGCAAACGTAATGTTTCCGGTGAGGTGTTGTTGTTGCTGTTGCTGAAGCTGCATTTGCTGTTGTTGAAGCTGCAAGCCTCCCGTATTGAAGCTAGATCCTGCACTCCCTCCTGGATTAAATAGACTCAGACCTGTAGTGCCGCCAGTATTAGTATTTGTGTTACTGGAGAAGAATCCGGATCCAAATGTGGGTGCAGTTCCTGGCTGTTGAGTCTGCGTCCCACCACCCATCGAGGAGAATGAGAGGGGAGTAAATGTGGAGCCTGTGGACGTAGCTCCAAAAGCTGGCGCAGTGCCTGTCCCAGCTCCAAAGTTTACGGTGGGTGTAGAAACAGGATTTGAGAAATTAAAGGTAGAAGTTCCACTGGTTGCACCAAAAGTAGGCTGGCTAGTTTGTGGAGTGCTGCTGAAGGGTGCTGAGAAGGAGAAAGGTTTGGCTTGCTGCTGTGTATTTGTTGAGAACAAGCTTGGGGCTCCAGTACCAAAGGAGGTTGCTGCAGTTCCCGTGCCTCCAAATGTGGTTGTTCCAGCGCCTCCCCCGAATATAGGCTTAGACATTGTTGTATTAGTTGCTGTGCTTCCAAATCCACCTGTGCCAAAAGCTGGAGCACTGGATGCTGGTGTTGCCAGAGGCTTTTGGCTGAACAAACTAAGTGTTTGTTGCTGTTGTTGGGGTTGGGAAAATGAAAATGAGGTGGTGCCTAGGCCACCCGTAGCACTTGAAGTGGCAGTGTTGTTATTAGCTCCGAAGATAGATTGTTGAGGTTGGCTGGTGGGGTTGCTGAATGAAAAGCCGAGGGAGGATCCAGTCCCGAATCCGGTTGAAGTGGGGGTTGCTCCACTTCCAAAAAAACCACCTGGTTTGGATTGATTTAATGCCGAACCAAATAAACCTCCGGATGTTGATGCTTGACCAAAGGCTGGAGTTTGTCCAAATGTAGTTGCTCCTGCTGTGCTAGTAGCACCAATTCCTGAAAAAAGGCCACCTGCAGGTTGAGCTTGCTGCGCAGCTCCAAACATGGAATTTTGAGGTCCTTTCCGATTCAATTGGTAGTCTTCAAGACGAAGTTCTTCCAATGACTTGTTTTCATATTCTTTCATACAAGTAATACATTGGTGACGGGTGTTGATTTGGGAAGCAGCTCCATTTTTCATCATTGTATCCGTACCAGTGATTGCATTGAAAGGAATAGAAGTTCCTGCCACTTGCGCTAGAGTATTAAACAAGATTTATTATTACATAACCTACCCTTCTAATCAATTGTAAGTCCTATTATTTATCCCAATTTTATATATCTTTTATCAACAAACTTTGAGTGGAGAAAGGCGAAATGGTGGTTGCGGTGTTACTGAAAATTCCAGTTGTTGGGCGAGCCTGCTGCCCAAACATACTCGAAGTCTGCGCCTGAGCACCAAATGCCGTCGCTGGGGCAGCAGTAGCCCCAGCCCCGAATGCAGGTAACGTTTGTTGCGCTCCAAAAGTGGATGTTCCTCCACCAAACAATGACGTCGTTTGCTGGGGTTGAGCCGGTTGCCCAAACACGCTCGCGCCAGTGTTGGCGGTGGTACCAAACCCTCCTCCACCTCCAGACGCAACACAAATTATTATTATTGTTATTATTATTACTACAATTTATTGGTAAACCACAAACCCTACTCAACTAACCATCATTCAATATCACACACAATATGACAAAAAGTACAACTGTAAATAAAGTTTCAAAATACCAAAACATGATTAAAATTCCACTTACCAAAAGTGGAAGGGGTGCTACCAAAGCCACCACTTCCAAACATTTTCCGAGTAACAATTTACTTGTGATTATCTTTCCGATCCAATTAATTCTCAATAGTGAACTCTTCAGCCAAAAAATAAATAGGGATAACACTCCACTAAAAAATTACATTAAGGCTTTGTATTCACTCTTCCAAGTTCACATCAAATTAACGTATTTGCTATTTACATTTTCTACAAAATTATATTTTATCGAGCAAACTATTGTTGATTGTTGATCACTCGCCACTGCTACCAACATTAATTCTCACATCCCTTAAAAACTCCGCAACGTCTACCTTTATATATGTAAACAAAAACAATCTCTGTCGTCACCGCACCACGTCCTAGGGTATATAAATATAGTGCTTAACGGCTATAGTTGACTACTTGGCTAATTTGAATGTCGAAAAACTAAACGTTTGTTGCCCAGAAAATGAATAGTGAATGAATACAGTGAATAGTAGATGAGAAAGAGAGCCACGAGTTGATTCTTGCCAAAACCTCCTACCTATTCTCTTGATTGAAAGGTATAAAGTGATTGAGAGTGAATATGGAGCGAAAACGACATACACGCACTATTAGATACTTGATACGTTTCAACCATGGCAAACCACTGCCTCATACCCCTGCGGTTTCTCAATTCTCGTCTCTCATCTTCCGACGCAAACAAAAAGGTTCAACGTCAACGCTTTCCCAAAAAAAACAACATGAATGAGCTCATGAGCATCTCTCACGTTATGCAAAGGCATGCCGACGTAATATGAGTAGCACAGATGATCCTTGCTCTCTATTAGCATGGTTAAGATAGTGTTAACCATGTACATCACGTGATCAAAAAGTCCGCCAAGCCTATTTACCTTTGAAAAGCATAATATGAGAAAAAAAACTTTTTGTTTGTGTATGAATTGTGCAAGAGTCACGCGGAGATAGATGATCTATTACTCAGAAATATATATATATATATATAAAAAATAGAAATCTTTAAAGTGACAGTTTATACATTTGTCTTTCTACTTGAGTAGTTTGTCAATTTATTTAAGAGAACATCTATTATTTGCAGAGTAGGCTAGTTTAGGCTGTTACTAGTTAAAGTGATAAATAGTTAGGTAGATTTGTTATTGTTGAGTTTACATCAGCTGATAAACTGCTGATGATATGGTTTATTTTCTAGTCAAGGGATAAGGATAATGGCATGGGGCAATTAGTACATTGTAGTGCAAGGCCAAGGATATTTTGATAGTAAGCAAGTGAGTTATGGCTTACGAGAAAAAGTGCAATGATGAGAAAATGTCAAGAGGAGTCGAAGCGGAAGAGGAGGCGGATGACGAAGCGGAGGAGGAGGATGATAATGACAACGATGATGAGGAAGATGACGAGGAAGCGGATGAGCATTTGATAAGGATCACTGCTGCACCTCCTGTTGAAGATGATACTGTTGTTGTTGTTGTTGATAGCAGAGAGAGAATAGAGGTGGAGGTTCCCCCAGCACCTTCACAAGCACAACAACCTTTGCCTTCCACAAGTAGTGATAGTGTTAGTGGTATGAATAGCTCGTTGAAAAAAGATGAGAAAAGTGAACGAGATACTAGGGAGTTTGTTAGGCTGGAGGCAAAAGAAGTGTATATCTTGATGAGTAAGGAGTATCGGATATCAAGGAACAGGAGGGCAGAGTGGTTCTTCAATCATGTCAACACCTGTCTTTCATTCCCCCCTGATGAAGATGAAGGGGGGGAGGAGGAAGAAGAAGATGAGAAACCAGGGGGTATCGGTGCTATTAGCAATAGCAATGGCTCATCAGACTTTGAAGTCGTTTCCATCATTCCATTGAATCCACGCAAGGAGTGGAGTTTTGAAAATAGGCATGCCTACAGGTGGGTGCTGCTACAATAAAAAAAATGAGATGTTTGATGATATTGAAAGTTTTTTTTAAAAAAAACATTTGTTTCTCATCCGTTTTCATACAGATATCATGTAAATCCCAACACTGTGGTCACATACTTGTCACGTCGCTACCGAATTGTGTTCTGTCTTGATATTAGTCCTTCAATAGCCTCAGTTGATGTTCAAGCTGGGGGAGTTGTGTTTGACAACATATTCAAAGCACTTCAAGCCTCCCTTCATGGTCTTCTGCAACCAGTACAAAAACTCATTAGTATTTCGGATTTGTAAATCAAATCGCAATCATTTTCCAAACCAAGTTTAAAAATAATTAATGTTTTGTATCATCCAACCTGTTTTTTTTCTTTTCAAGTTTGAAGTACCTGGAAGCAAGAGGATGTTTGGACCAGAGATATTCATAACTGTGATTGCTCACACCCCATTCTTCACTCCTGTCACTGACCAAGTGCTCATCCAAGGTCAAATCCTGGACTCCCAAACCTGTGATAGGATAATCCATCTTATTTTTGATAGACTCAACGATATCGAAAATAAAATAGCAAGAATAGTAACAAACGGATTTGATGAGGACGCCGACTCTCCCAACTACTATGATGATGATGATGATAACCTCAGCACTCATGCGGAGGAAGATCGAAATGTAAATTTTGATGAGACGTTTCTCAGCAACAATGCCTACAGCTCCCTCTCAATGTCTCCAGATTTTGGGTTGCTGGACTTGTTGAGACAGGCTTTAATCGCTTTAAGTCTCATGCCAGAAAATTCTTCCGCTGGGCTAGTAATACTCACCGACGGGGTGATAAGTGTGCCGGATGGGCGCTACTTGGACATTATTTTGTCCCAGCTGAGATACAACACTGTATCTTGCTCCTTTATCCAGTTGAGCAGCCCCTTTCATCCACATTTGTGTCATGGTGTGCTGCCGTACGCAGATTTGATGAAGTTTATTGCGTCAGCCACATTTGGTGCGTATCTTTCCGACGCCCCTGATATTAGTGATACGGGAACAGTGATGAATGTTTATCACATGGCGTTTCTAGCATGGAGCTTTCAAAAAACGTTAGAAACGGAATGGACTAAACCTGGGCCACCCACTCATGTCAAACCTGGAGAGTGGTCGGTACGAAACAAATGCTTTTTCTCAGTGAGGGACATGCCCATAGTGAAGAAACAACAGTATGAGAACGTTTTACATGTTGATCATATGAAAGTAATGAGTTGTAGGCTTCGTGAAGGCTTCACAATAAAGGAAGTAGTTACGTCCCCAGAAACAGGGTTGTCTGAAGTCACACTTATTCTTCCGTGGAAATTTCTTATTCATTTGGAGTACAAAATCCTCATCAGCTCATTAGACTTTGATGATGATATTGATACATTAAGTGGAACCTCGAAAGTGAGATGTGCCGTGAGTTTAGAGGGGCCCTACGACTTTCTCCATGATGTCACTTGTCTTGCCAAAAAACCATTTTCCTCCCTTTACCGACAGCTAATGGTCAACAGGTTTTGGGCGACAAGGAAAAACCTTTCAGAGTCGGATAGACTTCTTGTTCATCTGAATTCCTTTTCATCCAATCCAGCATACTTTAACATTCCTGAAACGCTGAGGAATGGCGTTCCCCTTTTTTACTGGACGGCCACGTCCTCAGCTACGCCAAGCCTTCATCAATCAAATGAGCTAACCATTCCCCAATTCACCCAATTTTGGAAGCCTGTGTGCTTACTGGACACAACGGTTTGGCAAAAGTGGATGCATACGCATAGAATAGGGGTGATTCTTGAGCATGATTACCCTTTGCCAAAACATTTGCATTTGCCAAACTCAACGGGAAGGTTCAACGTGATCCAATGCCGTCAAGCGGTGATGGCATTGAACAACTTGTTAAAGAACATGAGCAGCTTTGTTCTCCTTGAGAATCAGTCCTATGTTCACCTCTTGTACAAGGATGAGGAGAAAGTTCCATATTCGTTTTGTTTAATTCGAGTCACCTCCAAACCACCTCATGTTGTTCTTCGACTTGCCTTTTTGGTTGGGACGCCAGGTCACCTAAGGCACAGAACAGTAGCAACTTTCCGAGAGAAAATCGCAACCTTAATGTTTCCACAGAGAGTAAAAGATCCACCCAAATGGAGGGTGATTATGAATCCTTCTTCGACTACAACAGCTTCTCCACTCGTAAATAAAACATCTTGGTCGGAAATGCATTGTTGTTTAATTGTGCAAAAGCCAGTGGAAAAGATTCTTATACGGTATGATAAAAGTCCGGAGGACTTTCGAAGAAGGTTACTCTCTCAAGATGCGTTTTTCACTTCGTATGTCGAAGGGAAAAGCACTGCTCCAAAGCAATCAACCTTTGGCTTCCGACCTACTTATCAAGCCCCTTGGGGCAATGCGAGCTTGCAGATGCTACCCGAAGTTTTCAACACGATTGCCAGATATCTTCATCATAAACGATGGATTTGGTGGTTTCCGGGGGGAGAGTTGCCACCCCTGAATATGAAATGGGCTTCCGAAATACTGGCGACTGTGACAAAAATAAGACTGCAAGAAGGATTCCGCTTTGCATATTCTTCAGCTGGAATCACAAATATGGTGCTAGAACTTCCTATGAAGGTAAATTGAATATGGCCAGTCATTTTGCTTGTTTTTAGCTTTTTTGCCCAAAAATTCTAGTTGCTAATTCAAAATTTATGTATAGAATAAAGCTTCAAAGAAAAATTCAGTGACTCCGATGGTGCTCCAGTTTGTAATTTTTCCACCTTGTTCAACTTTAACAAGGTAGCAAGCAAGCAAATAAATCCAATGAATCAATTAATGAATTAAATGTTGTTTTTTTTTAAATTGCTAACATTTTGTTCATCAATTTCTAGTGACTTTGAGGATTTTGATTCTTTTGACGCCCATGATAGTCTATACTTGGTTACCGAATGCTGGGCGGAACCACAATGTGGTAATGTAATGAAAAGTGAAGCCACTCCTGCTGGAGCTTCCAACTTTATCGACCTTGACTACACAGCCATACCTAAGCAAATGTTTGAGACGGATCACAAATGCATTTCCCTTGTTGGCACTTTTGAGTATCTCGTACGAATTTGTGATCACAAGGAAGCTCCCTTTCTCATCAGCGTTAATCAATCAACCTCGGATAAGCCAGTTGTCGGCGAATGTGAGACCATTGAGGTGATCCCCTTTGAATTTGATCTTAAGCAAATTCTGATGCGGAGTGGCCAAGTGGAAATCCTCTTTTCTTCATTTTTTCAAGGTAATAATAATCTCAAAGTATTCAGTTGGAAATTGTCATACGAGCTTTGAAAGCTTGAAAATGAAATTTATTGAACATCATTTGCAGACTTATCGCTAACATTTCCAAATGAATGGAACCAGAGCGTCTGCTCCTTTTTTGAGCGAGCAAACTCGGTTTTGTATCAGCAATGGTCAATTTGTATTGCCTCGTTGCAAGATAAAGAAGTACAATTGTCAACAGAGCAGCATGACGCAGCTACCAGGGCAGTTCTTCAAAGAAAGGGAATTGAAGAAGTAACAGATACTCCAAGAGCTTCACCGGGTGCAGAACGGAGTGCTTATACTCAACGAGAAAAACGTACGTCTTAATTATTATTTTATCCACGTGGCTTAAAATGAATAAATAATATGTAATTGGTTGCTTTACATTTGTGGTTTTGTAGATGTCCAGTGGAGATGCTTTGTTCGCTCAACAAGTACAACTCACGTGATACTCACGCTACTACCGGCCACATTGAAGGATGTCAAGTCTCTCCTTCTCCAGCTGGAAAATATGGATTCCATTCACAAAACAAAAAGTAGTCGCTACGTCGACTTTCTCGATATTGATCAATGTTTGGCGCCACCCGAAGGTGTTGATTTAAACAGTGGAAGCGAGTCATCATCCACCTTGCCTCCGCCTCCACCACCCCCATCACAAACATCTTCCCAGCTCTCTCATTCCTCACTCACCTGCCAGTCTTGTCAAGGAGGTAGAAAGCGTGTTCGAGCATTTTCGGGGGGTGAGTGTGCCCCCGCAACCAAAAAATATTTGACGGACGTAGAGTGCACTAACAGTAATCATAATCATCATCATGAGAGTGGAAGCATTGCTAGCAGCATCAGTCTACAAGTTCCATTGGACTCCTCTAGTGATCCAGTCAGGTCCCAAACATTTTCTGAAGGGACTGTGTCTGGAAAACTAGCCCAGTTTGTGAGGGCCAAGCGAGCTCACAGTGAGCAGGCTGCTGGAACTACATGCTCCACGGAGCAGGATGATAACAACACATGTGGCTCACAGATAAACTATTTCTTACATCGAAGCGGGAGTGGAGGTGGAGGGGTGGGAGGACCTGCCGGTTCAGATGACAGCTTGAGATATGTGCCATGTCGAACACCAATAATTGGTTCTCTGGGTTTATCAGTCTTTACCTACAGTTGTTCTCTGCTTTCACTGACAGACCATGTGATATTTAAGAAATTGTCGAGGGATGAAATGGTCAAGGATTTCAGGTTGAACAAAGGGGATGGGAATGGGGGCATTATGCAGGAGGAGTTTGAGGGGGAGGAGGATGACGACGAGGATTTGAGCTCGGGTTCTGGAACTATATTCCCAAATGGAAGGTCAATATCCCAAGAGTCATTCAGCGAAAGCTCACTACAGTAAGCCAAAACTGGAATTTCATAGTTTGAGATGGGATCTGACAATATTTAAGTAGTTTAAACTTTTCTGAATTTTGTTGAAAAATCAAACAGGAGACTGGAAATGGCCGAGCACGAAATACTGCTCAAGAGCCATTGCGCCCAGCTAAAACAGGCGCACTTGCAGTCATACATTTTGAGTGTGTACACAAGTCTTTTGAGAGGCTACCCAGTAAACGCATATGATATTGGGGTTGTCGTTGAAAAATGTTCACTGACCAGAGTTCATTTTCCGCTGGATAAATTCCTTCGTGTTAGTTTAAAAATCCTTTTGAAAACATATTATTCTGCATCCTTGTCATCATCTTAACGTATAGAAAAGATATTTATTATATATATTTTCTGGTTTAGTATATCTGTCGACATGAAAAGGAAGTTGGTGGCCCCCTGGCTCAGATAGAGGGAGGAGATACAACAACCCCTTCTCCATGCACATGCTTGAAGAGCGTCCACCAATTCATTCAAAAACGCTTTCGAAGGCTGCTCGCCAGGAATTTCAGCTCAGCGACAGAAAATGGACATGTTCTCTTCTACAAGATATCTCACAGCAATGCTTTCTCTGTAAGTCGAAATTGGGGAAAAAATAACAACAATCAACAACAAACAGAGTTATTAACACATAATCATGTTTTTTAATTTTTCATGTAGGACGTAAGTGGAGTGGGGATGATAAAATGCAGCTCTGACTTGGAAGATAACATGGATTCATGCAGTATCGTGGCAGACTCTTTATGCTCAGTTGATGACCATCTTCCATCGTCCTCCGTCCTTCATCACATGTCTGACAATGAGCTAACGGAAAAGAGTCCAGCTCCTCCGAGGAGTGTCACAAACACTATCATGACACAACTGGAATCCACCGGAATGAATGAAGAGCATCAATCTTGCAGCATCGTTACTCCGTCATCATCCTGGGTATCCGCTCCACTCTTTTCTTACCTCACTTGTCGCTTTCAAGGGGAGTCAACTGCTGATGATGGCACCAGCACAGACGGAAGCATTCCACTTGTAGATATGCCCACATGTTATCGTAAGAAGCTCAGAACGAAGTTGAGTTATACTTTCAAGGAGAGAAAGTTGATTGCCTATTTTTTTCTTTTTCCAAAGATGACATTTGTCTGACATATTTGAGCTCCTTGTTGTCACCGGGAGAGAATGACGACGGTTCAACAACAACGGCAACACCACCAGCATCTTCACAAGTTAAGGAAAGTTTCGAAAATGTTAAACTGAAGCTGACTATGGAACTAACTTTTCTCACTTTGCCACTTGACACAAGTCAAAATGACAGCAAGAGTGAAGAGCAGGAGAGACCTGTTTTTAGCGAGTCTGAGACAGAAGAAAAGCCTACTACTACTACTAAGAAAAAAAATGATTCTGCTTCTAACGAAAAAACGTGAGATTTTTTATTAAGATTTGTACGCATACAGAAATGGACAAGGTTTAATTGTTTGCTATATTAATCCTGTTGATTTTTGTAGAATAATGAGCTTGGATGAATTCAAAAAGAGGCTGACAATCCGTCAAGCGATTGCTATAGAAAATATTGTAAACGAAATTGAGTGGCTGATTGATGATGAGATCACATCTTTCCGAGCGGCTGACTGTGAAATTGATACCAGAGTCTTAGAAAAAATTGCAAGTCACATAGACAAATCTACTGGGAAGCCAGGGTGCTACCACCAAAAGATTTCTTTAACTTTTGTCGAGCACAGTGATAACAAAGGGTTTACAAGTTTTCTCGAGCGGCTGGAAAAGCTTTCCGTGAGCGAGTTTTCTTTCAAGCAAAAAGAAAGTTGGTGGTATCTTCACAACAGCCCAACTCAATCATCCCAGTCGGATCAAGAGGAAGAACAAGTAAAAGAAAAGGAGGAGATTTCTCCTCCCCCATCCGCCGCAGAGGCTCCTGCTCCGGTGCTTCCTCCATTTTGGATAATATTAAAAACAAGTCTTGAACAGCTTCAGATGTATCATCATTGTCGCTACGATGAGAATGATTTGACTGTCCTCACCTATTCACGGAATCTGCGAGTACAGCTTACCGACACGGTGTCCACATTGATTCGTACAATAAACCAGGATCTTTTGCTGCAACAGTTGCATGACACGCGCATGTGTAGTCCCCTCTTGGAAGTGGATGATCAACGAGACCCCCAAAATTTTGAGATGGGAGTTGGGATGACCGTCCTAGAAGAAGTGGTGTCTCCAATAATCCATGAGTCAAAGTTTGAAACCGAGTCCGACATCAGCTCAACAGTGGCTACATCCACGCTTCCCAACTTTCTCCCAGGAATGTTCTCCTGCAAAGTTGTATGGGTGACTACCTTCACCCTCCACTCAAGACTGAGATCGGGTGGTGGCAAAACAGCGTTTGCTCGTGGAATCCAAACGCTTCGCTCAACTCTTACGGCTTTCGAAGTTGCTAACAGGAAGAACATGTTTGTTTACAGGGATGCTTCAGGAAATGTTTTCTACATGCGATTCTACCGTGGTGTAGATGTACTAGACAGTCCCACAAAAGACCTCACCAATTTATTGAGTGGACCTTACGGAACAACCGGTGATGAGTATTTTGGTGGGGGTGGTGATGAGGAGGAATTTCAAATCCCAGTGAGAATGATGCGTCGCAAACATAATGACTCTGAGTCTGAAAAATCAGGGAGAGATGACGTCTGCGATGGGATTCTAGCATTGAAAGTTCACGGGATTGAAGCGGCCGGGGAAGAAATCAAAGAGCAACTTGTACAATCCCTGAGAAACAAGTTGGATGACGCAGTTCTTGACATTTTATCAGTGACTTTGAAACGGAATCCCCATTGCAAGCTTACTCCAGAAGATGTCCACTTTTTGCAAGAACCTCGCTCAAAACCCGACACCATTTGGAAATTTGCCCTCAAAAAGTTCGTAGTGGCCGGGCTTCTACCCGCTTTTGCATATTATCTTCATCAAAACCTCCTACAGTTTCTGACCATGCCAAAGTACACAAGTGCCAAGAACAAGTATCACTTTCAAGACTATTCCAGACTGGAGGAAGGAGTGGAAAGTAGCGTCTACTTATATAATCAAAGTCCAGGTGGAGGTGGAACGGGTAATAGGGGAATTGCTATTGTGTCAATGGCGCTGACAGATAGGATCGGAAATTTGATTAAGAATCCAGAGTGGAAGCAGCCAGAAATTGGGGATGATTGTGAGATTGGAATGTTCAATGATATGATTGAGACAAGGGAAGAGGAGGCAGATGTCATGGTGGAGTTCAGCATGTGGAAGCAAGGGAGAATTAATATGGACCTGCTCAAGTCTCATGTGGAATTAGCCATGAAACATGCAGGCTGGGATCTTATAATGGAGTATAAAGTGTTGACAGCTCCTTTGTCTAGTGTCCAAGAAGATGAAGTCTTTACGGGTGTGTGAAAGTCTATTAATTTTAACTGAATCAAGAAGAATCCGTTGACATTAAGATCTTGGTTTTTTATCCTTTTTCCAGAGAATTCCTCTGGCTCTGTGAGTATTGAAGTTGGAACTGCTCCAACTTCGTCCCAAGACAAAGTGGCACCAGAAGCTAACGGCCACAAAGGTGAGATGCGAAGAAGAAGTAGTCACTTAAATCCAGCAACGTCCCGCCCAGGAACAGGTCCTGATGAGGATGATGAGCCTAGAACGAGATCAATGAGCTTCACCGGACTACGAAAATCTGATGAAGCTGCGGGATCTTCTGCACAACCCGATCGAGCTCCGTCCCCAATTACACTCATTTCCGTAATAAAATTTGAAAAGTTGATGCTCACATTTGAAATGTAAGGAAATAGAATAATATGATCAAAGCTTGTTTTTTATAATATTAGGGTCGTGGGGCAAGTGAAGGTTCTCGCCCTCGAATCCTCCTCTCCCGTCCTCAACACCAGATGTCCCTCACCAGACTGGAAACTGGGGAGCTTGGTAATTTGCATGGAAACTACACATCCCTTTTAGACTCTTGGCTGGACAGTGGGACACAGCTGGGAACACCTTCCCTCCGTCGCATAGTGGTTCCCCTAAACTGTCGCTATCCCGTTAATTCCATTGTCCAAGAGTTGGAAAAGATTGTTGGGTTGGTGGCACCCGACAATGGAGCACGTCAGTTTTGGAAAGTGTGTGGGGTCGGGGGTGGAGTCGGCTCTGCTGATTCTGACTACCTAAGTAATGGAGGTGGTGGATACGCCTCAAGACGAAGCAGTGGGGATGATTCCGACACGGAATTTTACACACTGAAGCGCCACGAAAAGGATTTGTTCTCCATGGAAATGACAGAAGAGGCAGAGTATCCCTCCAAGATTCTGGGCTTATTCCGCCGAAGTGAAAACTTTCAGCCAGGTTACAAAGGACACGACTGCTACTTAATTGCGAGAAACTTTGCTCACTGGAAAAACTGTTTGAATCCAGAAGCGGAATTTGCGTTGCATAGTTCCCAAGACTTTAAAAACTTTTACAAGTATCCACCTCTCCTCAATGACAACTTGGATATGGAAGGGAGCAGAGGCTCTATTGAGAAACTTCCAAGGGCCAACTTTGTCAAAGAGTTTGTGCTTTGGAGTGGAACTCGGGATGGGAAATCAAGTTCCTTGATACTTATCCCAAGGCAGAGGTTTCTTCGTTGTAAGATCACATCTTCGGAAGTCGACTTTGTGGTCTACAACTGGTCCAAAGAATGTTGTGAGCGACTGCAAGAAAATGTGAATCAGTTGAGTCATTGGGTTCAAGCAAGGGCAAGCTTGTTGTCCAGTATCCTTGCTCAAAAATCAGGACTTTTCTATTGCCAACCCATTTTGCCAGATAATTTCTCGTCTACTCTTGTAAGAAAAATTGTTATTAAATCCTTTTTATATACGTAAAAAATAAAGGCTGGAGAGCAAAATCTAATTATTATAATTTATTTTTCAAATGTTTTCAGAACGGAAATCTATTCATGGGGGAAGTAGACTTGAAAGATTTAATTTTAAACACTCCACCCGGAAAGCAAACAGGATTTGAGCGACGGAGTACAGTAGGAGGAAGGAAGCCTCCTCCCGCATCCCCTCCTTTCAAGTGTACAGCCAGTTGGACAAAATTTTATCGAAATATTCCCCTCTGCAATCTACTAGGAATGCCGGAAGCAGGTGGGGACAACCCCGTAGACTCCCATGGGAAGCAGCTTCTTCACGTTCTCAACTTTCAAGTGACGCCAGAGCCAGAGAACCCATTTTTCCAATTTTGGTTAACAAGAGGCCCAAGTGCAAGCAACGTGATAACATCTCAAGTAATGGAGTCCTTTACTCACGCTGCTCGCACAATCCACTTTTGCTTGACTCCCATAATGTTTCTTCCTGGGTGGCGGGCAGCAGTTGCTCAAACTAGAGATAGCGTTTCTTGTGGAGGAATTGTTCGGAAGCATCGGTACAGTCGAAGATACTATGCTTTATTGAAAGCTCAGCAACAACAACAACAACAACAACAACAACAACAGCAGCAGCAGCAGGTTGGCCCACCACCTGCTGCTCCACCTCCATCAATGGCTTCAATGGTGATTGGTCAGTCAAGGATTCGTCACGGTTCGGAAGCTTCACAGGCTAGCTCCTTGTCCCTCCGGAATAGAAGTCGCTCTTACCATTCTGGAATGACCAACTTGTTCCTACCAGAATTGTCAGAGGTTGGAAGTGATGATGGGAAGGGGAATGCACAATCACATCAGCAACAACATTATCTTACTTCTAAGGTAAAGTTGGAAGAGCCTTGGCATGTAATTCTCTGCCGTCTCTTTCTCCAGGAATACATGCAATACCTCCAAACATTGGGTTTTGTTCCTGTACATCACAAAAGTGGAGCTGGGACAACGAATAACAACGGTGGTGGTAATGGGTCAGGGGTGAGTGGGGGTACTCCTGGTGGAGCAGGAACAACAAATATCAACAACAAGACACCCGCAAGGGGCACACCCAAGCGAGTGGTAATAATTAGCGAAGGGTCTTCTAGCTCCACGGGAGTTCCATCAAAGCCACCCCAAATGCCTGCCGTTGACACTAGGAGTGTTTCAAGTGGTCAAAGTATTGGAGCCAACTCTACCCAAACGATGATTGGAACCAATATTACACTAACAACCTTGGTAGGAAGTGGGGAAGATGGGAGTGGTGGTGAGGATGACGATAAAATGTGTCACTTTTTGCAACGGTGTCTTCCAGGTGGGATTATTGTGATTGAGGTGGGTATTCACGCCCCATTTCTGTACTGCAAGATACATGCCCTGGAAGCAAAAAGGATTTTCCCAAAAGGGCCGAAAAACAAGGCTGCAACTGCCCAAAATGCTATTCAGTTTGTGGATGAGTGTGAAAAGATGAAGATCATGACTCATCTCCATTCCTTCATGTATGACTTTCACTTGCGAGCCATGTATCTCTACATCTCCGGAAGACAACTTTTGTTCAAAAATGGATACCACATCACCAGTTTCCTTGACGACTTTATTACGTACTACCCAAAATGTCCAAACTTTTCAAGGAATGCTGTACACATCGGGGTTGTGACGCTCCAAGAGGTAAACACTCCATCCCAAGTGCTCTTCAACTATATTCTTGGACACGACAAATACTACAGGATGAAGGTGATCCGAATGACACCTCTCAACTCCACATCCTCCACTTCTAATAATAATGGAGACGGCAACAACACCACTACAAGTACATCGGCTGGTGCTGGTGGTGGTAGTGGTGCGTCAACAACGGCTCCAGCATCCTCCGCTACAGTAGGAGGAATCACAGCGTCAAAACAACAACTGTTTCTAGGCGACTTTTCAACAGATTCCGTGAATGAGTATGTACTTGTTCACAACATGTCCCGGAAAGTGTCGTATCGTGACCGGGAAGATGACACACAATCCGACGAGTTTGATTTGACTCTAGTAATCGCTCACGACTATCCAACAGCAAGCCGTGACTTTGTTCCAGACTATCAAGGACTTCGTGTCAAATATTACATAGTGTTGACCTCACGTCGAGAACTCTATCCAAAAGGGAGTGGAGATAATGAGCCCAATAATTCTGGAATACTTTGCCCAGTCAACACACCTGAACCACTTTGTACTCGTCACCCAGCCGGTCACGTTGCAACACCAATAATTCCTAAATATCCACTTCATATGCCTCCAGTAGCTCAACTTCTTCACCCACTACCACAACCACATCATCAATTTCGGAATCTAATGGAGTCGTCGGGTGTAGCCGAAAATTTTTATCCATATGGACCCAACAGCCGATTGTTAGGAAATACTTTAAATTTCCCAAAGGACAAAGAGTCTTTGCCCGACCCAATGCGAGAGGAAAAAGTTCGCTACATGGGATATTTTTCCTCCCATGAGCAAATGATGCAGAAAATTATTGATGAGCAGAAGGATACCATGGAACAGTTTATTCGGACACTCATCACAAAGGCAGCGGTGGACTGTCGAAGGGACCTTTTGTGGCAGCGGCTACTCATCGGCCGACAAGCAGACACTCAGAAACTAGCTATGCTAATGAAAAGGGCACGAACAGTAAAAGAAGTGAAGGAAGACATCATTTCTAGGGAAACTGTTGGTCCTCTTTATTACTGGGATTTTAACGAGCTTCTGGATCTGGTTCAGGTGCTTCCCCTTCGAAAAGTAGATCAGAGGCTGGAGGAGCTTCTTCGTCAACCCATTAGTTTTTATCAAACCCTTATCAAAGTTATAACAGCTAGCGGATCTGGAACCACGAATCCCTACAACTTTCGAGAGTTTGTCTCCAACGACCATCAAATTCACCAGGTTGCCATATTCACACCGGAAGCACACAAATCAATCATCATGGTGGAAGTCAACGTGGAAAAAGCATCTTGTGACATTTTCATTGTTTTCAAAGATCAAAAGAAAAAAGGGACCTCAGCATCATCATCATCGTCCTCCTCCGAGCAGCAACTACAGCAACAAACGGAAGCAGCTATTATGGCACAACTCTTTTCCAGTGTGGACATGGGAGAGGCAATGTACTCCCTTGTTGAAAAGGTAGTGAATGCTTGTTGCTACACAACGTGGACAACGCTAATATAAAAAATTATCTTCGTAAAGAAGAATTTAAAATGGTTTTATGAGCTTATTACAAACAACGAACGTAAACAAAAATCATTCTTTCATTCAAATATTTGTCAAACCAAAGCCAAAACTAAAAAATGCATTATTAACAAGTAATTATCTTGGAATATGTGCCTTACAAATGAGAATAATTATAATTAATTGATTAGTTACATGCCAAAATATATGATAATGCAAAAAAAATATTAAATTACACAGAAAATATCGACAATATATTTTAGCTTTATCATCTCTCTCTCTGTCAATCGCTCAGTTTCTATATATTCAATATTATCTCTGTTTACAAGTAATTTCAGCATAATTTTTAGTTTGTTTTCTTAAAAAACTGGAGATTATTCTTTCGTTCTTTTCGTTCGTGGTGGAAGAATTTTGTTTTAACAGCAAACGATAATAATATACTAAATTACATATGTCATCAGGTATCAGCTTCATTACAATTATTGTTCCACAACACAATTTTTTTTTCAATACAGTCATTTGCGTGTAGCGTAGCGTTATATTGTTGTTGTATAAATTAAAAATATGATAACAATAAATAGAAATAATAAATATATATTATTGTTTTGTCAACAAACAAAATCATGAGCACACTCTGTTGGTTATATTTTTTCATTGTAGAAAAGTAATATCCGTTTTGCTTTTGTAGTTTTTAAAAAACATATATTTTTTCGTCATTATTATTGTAATGATCGTGCATTGTCGATTTTTTCTGTCGAAATGTCTTTAGTCATCAAAGTACATTCGACCTGGGCCGTGTTTCTTCATGTAGCGACGGTAAGACTTGTAGCGAGCACTTTCGGCGAGTTGCCTCTTCCTCTCTTCTTCTTTGGCTTCTTTCCATGCGTCAAAATTTTCCTTCATCCATAGCTCCTCATCTAAAAACTCTTTTCTTTCGCCGTCACTTAAAGCCTGAAAAAATTATACGAGAAAAAAAATTATATTTAAAGCCGCCGTTTCAAGTGAATTTTGGTTTGTGGATTTTTTTTTGATTTTTTTTATTATTACCTCAAATTGAGTTGAGCTCAGTCCTAAGTAGCGCCTAATCAAATAGTACTTTTCCTCCGTTCCGTACTCTTCCTTTTTGATGGAGAACCTCCAAAACCACTTCAGCTGCCAGACCACGTAAAGGTAGATTGTGTAAGGTGACATGAGGAGCTGAATCCACAGGACGTCACTCACCTTCGGCTTCGCGTAGCCACCCCGAATGTCAATGTTTTCTTCGAGAACTTGCTTAATAATGCGCTCCTCCTCTGCCTTGATTTCCTCTTTGTTCCGCTTCTTAATCTTTCTCAGGTCGTCCAGCATCCCATTTTCTTCAGCGTAGCTCATCGCCATGCTCCTATACTTTGGTTGGGAAGAGAGGTAGCGGACGCCAGAGGACCAGCGAAACATTGCGGCATAGTATTGGAAGGCAGAGATCACAGTGATTGTGACGGCAATCACAATACGAATATCCACTTTAGGAGCCATACGACGCCGATAGTAGTGATAGTAATGGCGATAGTACTCCTCTGGATGATCCAACATGTAGTCGTAATCTGTTCGGGCTTCATCATCCTTCAGAATTTCGTAGGCGGTGGCAATCGCCTTGAACATTTCGGTTGCTTCCTCTTTGTCCGCATCCTCACGGTAGCGATCTGGATGGTACTTTTTGGCAAGGGCTCGGTACGCCTTGGAAATCTCATATTTTGAGCTTTCTCTAGTAACTCCCAAGACTAAAACCAGCATAAAGAGATAGAAAACAACATTAATATTTAATCAACCTTTGCTATCTTCACCGTCTATAATATCAAAATATTTTATTTTTTCTAGTTCAATTACCATCATAACAATCCTGCTTGCCACAGTACAATCCTTCCATCAAGGCAGAGCACGAATTGATTACACAAAGCAAAAGCAATGTGTAGCCAATGCCCCTTCCCGTAAATGGATCCATTTTGAGTTTTAAAAATAATAACAACAACTCAACAACTACAAATAATACTGAAGATTCTTCTGCCCTTCAGCAAAAAAATATTATTAAAAATCTACGAGTCTAGCTTAACTATCTAAAATGGAGTGCGCGCTGCTCATGTGCTTTAAAAATTTCTAGCGTTTGGTATACACTTTTGACAACACAAAAATGAAAACTATCTGGCTCGGAGAGATCCCTCAGTTTACTCATGACCTTTACAAAAACACTAAAACCCATTTTCCTATAAAACTAAATCCAAAGTCACTAGTGGATACCCATACTAATTGCATAGCGAAAAGTTAAAATACGCCGGTAATTACAGAAATTTAAACAGGCTAAAGTTTGACTAAACTCCTGAAAGACAACTAGAGAGGAAGCCGGCTTTCGAAAACTAATTGAAGTTAGAAACGGACCTTTCTTTTTCTCAAAATCTGTTCACTTACTCGCTCAACTTCACAAAAAATTTACAACACAACACGTTTTGCTGCTGCCTGTCTAGATTAAAAGCTGCTGCTGTTTCTGCTACTGCTGGTCCATACTGTCAATGAGATCTCATCACGTCACGTAAAAAAATCAGAGTCTATCCATCCATCCATCCATTCCATCCACAAAGACTACCTAACTCTCAAGCCTAATGCACGGAATGCCTTCTTCCTTCTCTGCTCCTGTGTGTGATTCTCTAAGGGAAGCAAAAAAGCAAGCATGCACACAAATATAGAGGAATGCAGGTATGTATAGGATTTTTTGCTTTAGGTATTCAATTCATCTTCATCATCACCATATATGCTGCTTCATATTACATTGGCTGTGTTTTGCTGACCATATTTACAATGAGTAAAGGCAAGCTGGACAAAAGCACACATGTAAGTAATAGTCAAAGGTGAAAAAAGTAGAAAAAGAACGTATTGGGATTGCATTGCATTAGGCATATTAGAATGGCCTTGCCATGCCACATTAGATGATGAACATCCTGAGAATAATTTCTGGGTGCATTCACTCTTCTTCATTCCTTCTGCTACAAAAAAGGAATTGCGAGAATTTTTCAACCCTTTTCCTACAGATTTTTTTCCATGGTTGGAAGAGCAAGGGTGTGTAGGTGGGATATGGATACAATAATGATGATAATGACCCTGTAAGGAGGAAGATGTATATACATGAATCCCATATTATTACTGGCCTGCCACCAAGTACTCATGGAAACATGACTTGACACCAACTTTTTTTTTATTGGAAATGAATAAATGAATCATAAAGAAATCTCTATAAAACTCACAAAGACTCAAATCAATTCTCAATATTTCTTTTTATTTTTCACTTCCTTTTGTGACCCGATGAGATGTATATATGTGGATTGATGCTACATGACATACATATTATGTGTAATATGTATATACATGTCAAGTCAATATTATTATTATACTTTCTATTACATATAATAAATTATGGTCTATTTTTCTCTCTTTATCCCTCATTTAATTACATAGTTATGTATGTGTGTATGTATGTACGTACGTTGGCTACAAATATTTTCTCTTGAATCAATAGAATCAAATACTTTTTTTTCCTTGGTTGAAACAGCCTGAGACAGTTGCATTTCATTGTTCCTGTTTCTTTTCAACTGATCCTTCCATTCATTCTGAACTACAAACTTTATTTTTTTTCATCATGTTTTTTTGGCTTACTCTTCCATCCTCATCTTTTCATTGTATATTTTTCCCCTAAAACTACATTAGATATTACATCAATGGATAATACACAATATTTAATTAAACATATATTATATACTTTTTATCTTTTACTTTATACTGATAATTGATCACTGATTTCATTTTTTGTTGCTACCAATTTGTTTTAAATCGTCAATCACTTTATTACAAATTTAGATTTACTTTTTTTCTCTTTTGTCAGCTAACTTTCTACCTAAATTTTTATGTATCTGCTATTAATTTTTATTGTTGGAGTGTAAGTACCTGTAAATTCTCTCTCTGTTCTAAAAGATCAACTTGTATTCATCTTGTTCTTTGTAATATCTAATTTTCCTGAAAAAGTTTTTGTTGTTCCTTACTCCTCGATTGAAATTTAAAGTTGATGAAATTTTTTGGTTTTGTTTAGTTGTATGGTGGTGATGATTGATTGATTGAGATTGATGAGGAGGGGAAAGAATCGATGAGAGCTACAGATTGGATATATATATTTTTTTGTTCAAGGCTACGAATTCTTTTGCTGCTTTACTTCTTGAGATTGGGTCTCCAGTGTTTCTACTCTCCGAATTATTTCAGCTTTTGCGAGATGCTACAGCGGCGACTAGGGCGGCTCCTCGTCCACTTCCGTCTTCAGACAACATCAATTCAAACTGAGGAAATGGAAAAATTAAGACATTTATTTGATTGGAATTTCGCATAATGCCTCAGCAATGCTAATACATAAAGACGTAGGCAAAGACTGGAGGAATAGGGTAACAAGTTAGTTTCACAATACCCCGAATTCCACAACTAACCTTCATATCGCTAGACACAAGTTTCTCAATGGAATCTGTCATGAGGTTGTGAAAATGAGGATGGAAACGGTAGACTGAGCCATCAACTCCAACCACCACCTTTTTCGCATTCATCTACTCAAAGAAATAATATGTTTTGTAGAAGAAGAAAAAGAGGATTGACGGATGTGAATATAGGAATGAATCTTCAACTATATATTACCTTATTAAGAAGACATGCAACTCCAGCAGCAGCCAGTTGAGCTGCTCTGGTAGATACGACTTCACAAATGTAGCGAATATCCTGGCAGTCCTGATCACTTATCAATCCGAGACAGAGTTCCTCAAGTACCTCACGACAATTGTAAAACTCTCCCAATTTGTCACTGAAGGTGCAATAATAATAATACCATGACATCAATCAAAATTAAATGCAATGCTAATGAAACATGTATATTTATTATTGTAATAAATTTGAGAAATATATAAATGTACCTTTCAATTTCGGAAATGTATTTTGTGTAGAAACTCCCCTTCTTGTAAAGGATATCGGAGCCCTGTCCCCTAAATAGTAGCCCTTTTTTGGTGAGCCGAGCAATCACAAGTCTAGCCAGCTCACCCATATACATCCCACTAATCATTTTCTCAAACACCTGTTCCCCTGGATTCAAACTTGATTCATCAATCTCCCTGTCATACTCTGTGAGAATGTCATCAAGGCAACCATTTTTTCCAAAGTTTCCCCACTCCGTGTTGATAATCACCTGTTGGGGCTCCTCCCAATCTCCATCCCACAACCCGACATTGTGTAACCTCTCCAAGTAGCACGCATTCGTTCCCGTTCCAATAATGATTCCAACCCTGCACTCTGGATTCTTATGAGCACATGACATCAACGTGCCCGTCGTGTCATTGAGCACCGCCAGCACATCAATATCAACATCCCCTCTTCGTCGTATGGCCGCCTGCAAGAGTCGTACAACATCTTCCCCTTCCACCCCTCCACATTTGAAGCCTTTTGTCCACTTCACAAGCTTCCCTTTAGTGAGTCCCTCTTGTCTGCATGGAAACGAGAAGGTGAAACCGAGAGGGAGTCGCTCAAGCTGAACCCCATTCTCCTTCATGAACACGGCCAAACAGTCGGCAATGTGGTCAAAGAGGCTGTTCCCCGAGCCAAGCATGACGCTTTGCGGAACTGCAAAAATCTTAGAGAGCATCTTGTTCTTTTGTGAGCCACCCAACTCAATCAACAACACGCGAAAGTTTGTGCCACCCAAGTCTAGTGCCAAGAACTTTCCCCGTTCTGAGCCGTTGGGAATGTTGCGCACATAGGTTGGGAAACATTTGACGTCCGCACATGCATTCGTTTCCTTTGAGAGACCTTTACAGATCTCAGCGTGCATTAGACCCATCACATGCTCAAGCGTCGAGTCGCTCAACACTAGGGAAGAACACACTTCCTTCACTTGACGACTGACTGTCACCATTTTGAATCAGTTTAGAATAACAATGTGGTTTTTGTGATGATTTTCTCGTATACTTCAAAATAAATTCAATTTATTGCCATATTTGTCATTTTGAGGTGAGAAGAAAGTAGATTGTGATGACGATGATGACTTTGATTATACTGACGCCTTGAACGATATTCAATTAGTTGAGCACACTCAAGAAAAGACACAAGAATTAGTAGCAGGATATTGAGAACCGCCGACAGAGGAAGAAGATGGAACATAAAAACCCTCCGCAATATATATGGAAGCGCTTCTAAAAAATTAATTTACAATATTAAATTTCTCTCCTCTATCCCATTGACCACAAGCTTATTGTCGTACAACCAGCACAGAATGAAACGGGATGATGATCACGTTGTGAGGATGAACCTAGCGATAGCTTTTTCACATGATGATGACGATCATGCTGTTGATAATGATGATGGGATTTGTTATACTTGTACTTTCTCAAGTAATCTCTCGTCTCCTTCTGGAGCATTGTTTGGTTATCTTAAGCAAACACTGAAGAAAATCACGGAAGAATCTTTACGTTGAGTCGCAGGCCATAACAATATTAATAACAACAAAAAATCAAATAAAAAATGAAAATTTTGGGGAAAAGGCAAAATTAATAATTAAAATATTTAAAATCTCAATGAATCTAGTGACTAGGCTTGCTCCACTTAATAATTAGATAGTTTTGATTTCGATAGGGGTTGCTAAAATAGTCACACGTGAGGGTTAAAAAAAGAAAAGAAAATATTATGTATTGTTGATGTGATTTCGGGATGATGTAAATGATGGTGATGATGATGATGATGAGTTTGTATTTTTGTCACGAGAAAGTGAAATAGACGGCATGGTAATAATGTGATGGGGAAAAGGCCTTCACTTTCACTCCACACATAATTTTATGTGAACGGGAGGATTGGAGGACGTGGACGCATGTGGGAAAACACCTTCAAGACCTTGAGGACAGGCTGGGATTGGGAGGAATTGAAGGAGGGAACTTTACCACACACTCACTTCACTCGTCCCAATCAATATCCTGGTCTGGATCCTTTTTTATTCTTGCTCCGCTTGCTTACTACACATCAGCTCAGTTCATATAATATTATATCATATCATATCATATCAGCTCAGCTCATATACAGTCATATTTATACATGTACTTTTTCAGCTTGCCAAATTCAGCCTGCTGGGTTTTCACTGGAGAAAGCATAGAGTTCTCTCTATCCTTCTCTGAGTTGACTGTGCTCTCTCTCCCTCTCTCTTCTTTCTTCTCTTGACTCACTCTTCTCCGAAAAGGAACAAACATGATGCAATGCAATGCTAGGATGGAATTATATTCAGATATTGCTATGCTACTGCTGCTGCTGCTCACTCCTGCTGGAGAAAATTGTGTAAAATGGAAAAGGGCAATGTCTAACGTCCCTGGTCACGGTCTATAAATAAAGAGAGAGAGCGGAGTTGGATTGGAGTTGGACTTGACTTGACTTGAGTTAAATCAGCCCACGTCACAGCAGTCAACGTAACATCCCCATCATTCACATGTTCTTACATGCATTTTATTTTTATGAAAAGATATCTATCTTCGTCATTCCAGCGAAAACCCCATTAAAATCAAGGTAATGTAATGCTGAAACTCAATATCAAGGCGAAATTGACAAACTATCTGGATACAATTGGGAAATCAAAAGCGAGGCCTTTCATCACACATCATTATCAACTTATTTTTAAATTTACATAGAACAAAACAAGCGTCATTCATGGCATGATGAAGAAATGACGATCCGGATAAATAACGTGAGTCATTTGATATGCAAAAGTAAAAATATGTTCTTTGTTCACATTCCCTCTTCTCAAAAATAAAATGTTAGAACATGCAATGCGATACAACAGGATGCATTGAGTTACAATGTACAGAAATAAAATGATGCTCCCTTCTGTTCTGATGATGAAGGAAGCTGTGGAAGGCAAGAGGACCTTTAGTCCACCTGTATCATCATCATATCATCATCAAGCCTTCTACCAATATTCCTTTCATATCATCATCATCATGATCATCATCATCGCATCACTCACTGAGTCTACAGCTAGACAGACAGTTTTGAATGTTACTTTGTTGGTCTCCACAGTGATCCCATTCCCAGAGAGAGAGGGAGGAAGCTTAAGGCAAAAAAGCAACTAAACAAGACAAGCAAGGAAGCAGAAGCAAACAACATATTGGAATGACTTTGTATCGGCAAATCATTCTATACATATATCCGTACCTACCAACATGTAGAGCTCTACGGTTCTTTTGTAATCAACATCACCATAAAATGTTGAAATGCAACGCAACTCACAAACTTGAGCTTACAATGCAATCCCTTCTCAGCTTACAATTATGTTACGTCTCTATCCTTCCACCAAAAACTCCTAATGCTTACGTCTTCAGCAAACCAAACATACGTCCACAATCTTGAAGCACTAGCGAGGCTTCTCTCTTTGTTTCAAGCTTTTGGTTTTGGTGTTTGCTCCTTGTCACCGTTTCCCTTCATCTTTTTTATTCCCAGAGATCCACTCACGTTGTGCTAACGTTCCTCACCAAACACAGTGGCACTCAGGCATTATTAACCAGCAACCTTCGATCAAGAGAAGCGGTTGTATAAGGATCGTCTGTCCGTCTATTCGTGGTTGGACGACTGTGTCCACCAAGCTCAAATTTATTCTTGCTAAACCACAAATTATTGTGTCAAGGCTTTGAATAAGTTAAACGATAAGCCAAGCGATTATCGGCAACCGGGTCGAAGGTCAAAATATAATATTTTTAATAGCAAAGTACGCGTTGCACGTATGGTTTGTGATACATCAAAATAATGTCTTCCATTTCCTGAGACTAATTAAACTATTCCAAAGGTATGCAATGACTCCTGACCTATTTTAGAGTTAAAAGGGTTAAAATTTTGAAAATTACCAACCATAGTAACGCCGTTGAAGATTTTTAAACATTTTTGTTCTTCTCACCAGTCAACAACTTGGTTACATTGCTTTATTTGCTAGCAACAACTCCGGGTCAAAGGCAAAGGTCAAATTATGTTTATGGTCGGGTTTTCTTTAGTTCATTTGTACCATTCCTAATATTTCTTAGGCAAAATGTTAAAGGTGCTCTCTCAGTTGCAGGTTTCTAGACTCTGAATTCTCAGGTTTATTATTATTATGGATTGGATTCGTTTAGTGGTGGGTTGTTTGGGGGTGAGCGCATCAAGCTCACTTTCACCTTTTCCCTCGAAAGAGTCCTATCCTCTAATACTACTCTTGGCCATCACATCCAACATAAGAGCCTAGGCTCTGTTCATTCTTGTACCATTGAATTGCATAAAGTGGATTTGGTTTATATACTAAATTGGCATAAAGGGCAGGGCTGCTGGTGCTAACAAACGAGAAGCTTATATACACCATCACGATATTATATTCTATTGCTGTTAGCATTTTATCCTGCCTTCCCACAAGAAAAAAGAAGGCGAGATGAGGCACCGATAACGTGAGAAGGGATATGGATGATAACATAATGGCTCGTACCGTAACCAAACCTAAACGATATGATATGAAATGAAGGAGAGGACAACCAAGAAGAAGAAGTAAGAGAGAGTATTGCAAAAATGGGATAGGGAGTTTTACAGTTAGAGCAGAGCACACACACACACACAAAAAAAACTCTCAACTAACTACTGTTCACAAATACAAGGAAACAGATGCGTGATACTATTACTGACTGTGGAGGAGGAGGGCAGCTCCAAGAAGACCACACAAGCTTGCATGGGAGCTAACGTGTGTAGGAATGGCGTCAACGATTTTCAGAGAAAGGAAGTGAGTTTCACAATGCCCAACGGTAAGGAAGAATAGAGGGCTGTGTATACTATGTTGAATCGTTTACCCTATGCATACATAGATAGATATTCCTTTTTTTTGTGGTTGGTAATTGTGTGAGCAATTTATTGCCATGCATTTTACATTCCTCTCTCTCTCACTCTCTCGAGTTAGGCAACGGACGTAGGGATGCATTTGTAGGAATGAGCGAGTGTGAAGAGAGTCTCTTCTCTCAAACAAGTAGAATAATATAATGTTTGTTATACGTTAGTTATGCTAGGAGAGTCGTAAGCTAAACTCACGAAACGAAAGGAGAAGAGAGCCCCTATGCGAGTCAGTCATCTTCTCTCCTCCTCTCACCTCATCATTCTTCTCTACATCATCATCATTATCGAGAAAAAAGAAGAGAGAGAAAAAAATATTGTAGCACATAACACTAATTCAACTATTTCAGTTTGTTGTTGAGTGGATAGGGATTGGAGTTGGTTTTGCAGTGGAAATTGAAAAATAATTATTTCGTTGTGGGGAAGGAGACTCGGGGGAAAATTTCTTTTTACTTTTTGTAGAATTTTCTAAATGAAACCCCATCAAAAACTGAAAACATTGTTGTGAACTCAAACGAGAAAAACTAGGGAGGGAGAGAGAGAGCGAGTTGAAAGGAGTTTATTTTATTTTTTAATTTAAACAAAAGCAGCTCATCATCGACATGGCTGCTCCGACTCCCTCCTCTCGCTCAGAGTTCATTGTTGGGGGAAGGTATCGACTCGTCAGGAAAATCGGATCCGGATCCTTTGGCGACATATATTTGGGCATTAACATCACCAATGGCGAGGTAAACCTTGACTTCTCATATTTTTTTTTAAAAAAGCTTTCTATTTGACGTGTTTGGGGCGGAGGAAATATATGGGGCCAGATAATATTATTATTAAAAAGCTCAGAAAAAAAATAATTTTCATTTGGGAGATGCAATCAAGGTTCTTCCCTTGTACGCTTTGGGCTGAGGTTAGGTCAAGGCCCCCGCCAACGGAATGGCCATGTTGTAGACGTAGTAGTGTTTATCTCTTCTTCTTCTTGTTTCCGTCTCTTATCTCTGTGCCCTCAAGGACAATGAGTTAGGGAGTTTGTGATGGCTGGCTTTCATTTTAGCTTATCTGGAATATGTGACCTTGGCTCGCTGAGGAGGAATCCCTATTGGTCATGATGTTTTGATTGAGTAACAATGTTGTAAGAGTTCTTTTTGGTGTGGAATAATGGAAGATGGAAAAATATTGGGAATATTTTTTGAGATTTTAGTCGTGATGATGGTGGTGGGGGTAACGGGTAGTAGTGGGGAGGTGGTATTGGGGGGTAGCAGTAGTTGTATTTCCTTGTCGACAATTTTATTTAAATCGAATTTTACTCTCCGATTTTCAGGAAGTGGCTGTCAAATTGGAAAGCTGTAAAGCTCGCCACCCTCAGCTTCTCTATGAAAGCAAGCTGTACAAAATCCTTCAGGGTGGAGTAGGTATTCCTCACATTCGGTAAGTCTTTTTAGAATCACCCGTGTATTTGGAATACTTTTGTTTGGAAGAATGTCGAAAGTGATGTGGTTCTTGGAAAATATTAATGGTAATAATGATGATGATCATGATTTGTAGATGGTATGGCCAGGAACGTGACTACAACGTACTGGTGATGGACCTGCTAGGGCCGTCGCTGGAAGACTTATTTAACTTCTGCTCGCGTCGCTTCACTATCAAGACTGTACTCATGTTAGCAGATCAAATGATTGGAAGAGTTGAGTACATTCACACGAAAAATTTCATACATCGAGACATCAAACCAGATAACTTCTTAATGGGAATTGGACGCCATTGCAACAAGGTGAGATATATAGTTCACTCCAGTAATTTGTCACTGCATTCCAGCCGTCCTTTAAGGATACTATGGGCGTTGTAGTGTGATATTATCACACATATATTATGCTGCTTCTGATGCATTTGGAAATCCCAAGGTGAAACTAATTGAACTTGTGTTTCCCTGTTCCAGTTGTATCTGATCGATTTTGGATTAGCGAAGAAGTACCGTGATTCTCGGACGCGACATCACATTCCCTACCGTGAGGATAAGAATCTAACAGGTACCGCTCGCTACGCTTCAATCAACGCTCATCTTGGTATTGAGCAGAGGTAAGACAAAGAGCCTTTTCCTCGTGTACTTTTAGTAGTAGTAGTAGCCACTAGTGGAGGCCACTGGATTTTACAATTTCTTTTTGTTAACCTTTACAGCCGCCGTGACGACATGGAATCCTTGGGATACGTTCTCATGTATTTCAATAGAGGAAGTCTTCCTTGGCAGGGGCTCAAAGCAGCGACCAAGAAACAGAAGTACGAAAAAATCAGCGAAAAGAAGATGTCCACTCCCGTAGAACTCTTGTGCAAGGTAATCATCATAAAATCACCATCCCGTTCCCACTTGGTATTTGGCACTTGATGCTTACTATCCCTTTCTTTCTTTCTTTTTGCAGGGATATCCCGCCGAATTCGCCATGTATTTAAATTACTGTCGAGGTCTTCGCTTCGAGGAGGTTCCCGATTATATGTATCTTCGCCAACTGTTCCGAATCCTGTTCAGAACACTGAACCATCAGTACGACTACACCTTTGACTGGACGATGCTAAAGCAAAAGACTGCAGCGACTTTGGCCGGCACCGCCGGGTCACAGCAGCCCCAAGTTACACAGCAAGCGACAAGTGTAGCTGTTGTCGGCACTACCCCCGGAGGTCAGTAGAGATGACAAGGAGAACAAAAGGGAAAAAAATTCAACAATTAAAATTATCAACGTCGTCGTCGTCACCACTATCCACACCACCAACAAAAAAACTATATTTCAACAATGAAGGAGAACCCGGACTAGAGAAAAGAAGTGTGGGTGAAAGAGAGGGAGTTGTTGTTGTCGTCGTCGTCTCGTCCTCAACTACTACTTCTTCTCCACCTCCCTCCTCCCCCTTGTTCTCTTTCTCCTTTCACAAAAAACACTCTTTTTTGTAATCTCTTTTAGAAAAAACCAGAAAACCATACCATCATCAATCCTTAAATGTGAATGTGAGCTTGCTCCTCTCCAGCAAGTCCTCTCTATCTCTACCTTTTTAAGTGTATAATTAATTAAGCACTACTATACCATCACCAAACATCACAAACAGAATTATACACAAAGAAAACAACCAACTACAATCTTTTTTCATCAAACAAAAAAAAAGCTAAAATTGTACCGATACAATATAAAAACTACACTTTTTAAAAATGGATGGGATAAAACCAGTAAAACATTTAAATATGGTAAAAATCGATATGATGGTAATTATATTATTGTTATAATTAATCAAGTTGTGTGTGCATGATGCTGAAAAATTGATACTACAATATTATATAGCTAAACTATATACGTACACATATGTATTCTATCTGCTGCTATGTATGTATATATTATGTATGTACACAACACAAATCAAATCAGTTTTACAGTATAACCAAACTATAATTGCATGAGTTTGCATGGAAACGCATTTGTAAGTGTTTAAACCATGATGTTATCAACACTACAAATAAGAACTAAATAATCATTTTTTGTTGTGAAAAAATGAGAAGCAAACGGACCTCATTTATCATCAAAAATATATATCTACCAAACAAAAGCATACTGATTTAACTATAGTAACGCTTTTTTCTCTCGTGTTGCTTAGAACTCTCGGATTTTGAAAGTAAACTGGAAAATGGAATGAAGTCGATATTTGTAAATTTAATATAATATCTCATCTCCTCCTCGTCGTTCTCGGTCTCTGTCATTTTTTTTGTTTTTTTAAAGGTTGAAAAGTAGATACTAAACCTGGAAACAAACAAACAAACAAACTTTTGTTTTTTTTGAAGCGTATGATATGATATGATACATGATAAAAATATGAAGTGTGTTACTACAATATATTATATATATTTAGGAGAAAAAAACTAAACATTTTCTCCTACTCCTCCTCCTCTCTCGTCGTTCGTTTATGTAAGAGAAGGTTCGTCTTTATAGCTATTAATTGTGTAAAAAACTGGACTCTACTCTATGATATATTGTAATAATAATTAATACGAGTATAATTCTAATTAATATAACTCTAAATTACCTTGTAACTATAACCGTAAACTAAAGTAATATACAATATTATGTATTTAGGATAATATATAGCTATAAATGAGCGTAAGTAAAATTATACTCTATTACCGTAAAAACGTGTGTAATATATATATTATGCAAAAACGGAAGAAGAAAATGTTCGGAAAAAAATCAAAACTATTAAGCATCATCACATCATCAGAAACGTTGTCTAAGCTCTTTGTGTGTATAACGTTCGTAAAAGAGAAGGAGACAGAAGGACAAGTATGGAATTACTATTGTAATAAATAAATGGAAAAGAAAAAAATATTGGCAGTTGTTACTGAGCATTCATCCCTTGTGCATTATTTTATTTCAATTCATTGCAGAAGAGAGAGAAAAAATTCGAAAAATAAAATTTGCATGTGACATGATGACACATTAAAGAAAAACAAGTGAAGTACTTTACCTACTTTGAGAGGAAAGGGTTACGTTACATTACATGGGAAATTAGGACGTAGTATGAAAAAAAGAGATGCGGAAATTGTTCTTTTTTATGCATAGAAAGAGGATAGGCTTCAGCGTCATCATCATCATAAAATGTTATGTTTTAGAGGGTCACAGATCGCTGTAGTGGCAGTGGCATCATATCATCATGGTATGGCATGGGAGGGCAAGGCATGGCATGGCACAATATTTTGATGCATATTGCTATACTATCCATCGCCTCACATACACACAGGCAAACACATACAAAAACACGCCATATGCTACGTTTGCTCTTGAGTTGGTTGTTGTTGATGAGAAGGGTGATGAAGATGAAGCTATTTTATAAACAGTCTATTTTTCTTGTGAATAAAATGACTCAATTGCAAGTAGCACAGTGTCTATCAGACTCATCAACTGTGGAATGGCATGGCATGGCATGGCATGGCTTGGCGTGGTCCACCTGAGAGAGGGCAAAAATATTATGCGTGTTTTTTGTAGGAAAATTGCCAACTTGGCTCAGCATATGGATAGTTAGTTAGTTAGTAGCCTAATTGAATCTATATGTATAATGGATATGGATGAATTAGATGCTATAAAGAGTAGAGCTACGCACAACATAATTTAACATTACAAGATTGACAATAAGGATCATGAGCGATGTGATGATGATGATTTTTAATGTGCTGGGGAGAGACTTGAGCTGTTTATAATCGGAAGAACTTGACTTGATAAAGAAAATATGTGTGTACTGAAATTGCGTAACTGAAGAAGGAGGAAAAAAAATATATTGATAAAAAAACTTTCTTTTGTTACGTAACACGCAGCTTCTTATAGCAGGAAGAAGAACAAGTTGTCGAAGAGAAAAAGGGACTTGCGTTGAGCATACACTGAACTCATTAGATGTGAAGTGCGATGCGTTATGCGGGGCTCATGAGTAGCATAAGCGACGATCACGTTGCGCACCTTGTGCGTGAAGAATAGAGACAGCAAATATATGAGAGATGATGATCATCACTCTGCTTATATCAATAGGTAAATATTTAGACGACACATTGTGCAGGTTAGGAATGCTTATCTGGGATGAAGGGTCTTAGCTGCCTAACAAGAGTGACTTGATTATGACTATAATCATCTTAGTAATGGTATGTGATGCTAAATTAGGGTTTATAGACGGTGTTGATGATAATGCCACAATAAATTACTTCTAAAACCAGATCTAAAACTACGGCATAAACGCGATCAATCAATATAAAGAAAATTTTGCTAAAAACTGTTTTCTATCACTGATTATTATAGATTGAATCCAAAACAATACCATCACGAAGGACTACAACGAGCGTTTGAGCTGAAATATTAGCGAGCTAGATTCAGTAATCTGCAGAATCAAAAGACTTTTTAGAATTTTCACCGGCATAATTTCTGAAGTGTTATATCCATTACTTAACACTATTGCTAGTAGAGCCGTTATGTAATTGGCAATAAAAGTAATTATGAGTAAATTTGGTACCAATACTAGGCGATCGGCAATGTAATTAGTCAAGAGAAGGTCAACAGACAGGGCAGACGAAGCAGTGTACGAAGGGTAATATCTTCATACATTATGGTTGATAACAAATCAATTAGCAAAATAGTCGAATTCAAAGTGATGGAGTAAATCCAACTGTTTTCAATGCATTGAGAAATTAATTTGTTGAAATCAAAATTCAAACTTAACAAACCACTCCATATAAGTTACCTTAATAAAACTAACTTGATGAAAGTGTCTTAAAATAAAAATGTGACGGTTTGTATATGAGTCAAGTATAAACAACGAGCTGTCAAAAAGTAGTTTTATAGGAATGAAATTTTTAATACTGGTCAGGTCTCCAAATCATACAGAATGAATGGTTGATATAATTAAGTTTCTTGGGAGTCTTCATCTTCCTCATCCGTTGTCCCCGTCAAGTCGATCTCTTCTATTTCCACACCCCCAACCCACTTTTCATTGTTAGTTCGAAGAGTCTTCACGATGGAGTGTGCATCTCCCTGTGTTTGAAAAATACAAAAGTAAGTTTATTCAGCCCCAACTTATTGTTCTTTTGATTAAAAGAAAAATGTACATATCATTAGTAATAAAGTACGTACCACCGGAAGCAACTGAGTGAGGTAGGATCCCAGAAACTCCTCCAATGAATTTGAACTTTCTACATCAGTACCAGGAGTATAAGCGCCAGACTCTGGACCCGGGGGTAAAGATACCAACGGCTTGTCTTCATCCTGATAAGCAAAGAGCAAATATACACTTTTATAATCAAATTTTACATCGTTTACCAATGAAGCTCAAGACGCAAAAACTTGTAACTTTAGACAATTTAGTGTTCCTGTTTTATCTATTCCATTTGGAAACTTTGCTAAACACCAAATCAATCCCAACTTTGTTGATTATTACTTAACACTCTACCAAAGCTGTTCTCAAGTCCACAACCAGCATGTAGCCGTCATCTCTTGGGAAATTTCAAGAACTACACCGTTGAGAGCAAGACTAGCTACTTTGAGTACTACACGTGTATTCTCAATCTACCTACACCTAAGTTCTACGATTGAGGAACGAGTAATGCTTTTGCTCATCACCCAATCATCTCCATCCAACCCAAGCTAGCCCTCTTTGTCCAACTCTCAACATAAAAATCCATACACTTTTTTAACAGTTACCCATATTCCGAATCAACTATTGATTAAAAAGTAAAACTTGTTCAGTTTTCATAAGCTCTATTAAAATAGCACCATCATTACGATTCTAATTACCGTATTGGTTTTTCTTGAAGCATTTCATCTACATTTCCTCAAAAGCTATATAACGAACGTCTAATCATCATCGTTTGCTATCACTGTTATAAAGATACTGATTAAGTAATGGAGACAGAAATAAAATAAAATTGATAGTCATTCAAGTCTCTCATTAATAATCACAACAATTTAAGAAAAGCAATATCGTCAGCTGTGTATACATCATCCGTTTATTAACTCAAGTTGCAATTGCCACTAGGCTAGCTACATATAAACTATGCTATTAATAAATGGTAAAGGCAACTATTTGCAAATTCAATAACTAAATGCTCTAACAACTAAAAGAGACTAGCACGCACTTTAAATTTGAAAAAGCTCAAAATCACACCAGCCATAATTATTACCTTCACCTTTTCATTGACTCCTTCATTTCCAATCCCTTCAACCGTTTTCTCCTCTTTTTCAACAATCCTCTCCCCCGTCTTCTCTTCGACCTGGTTTACCACTTTTTCAACAATCCCGTCTACCATCTTTTCTGTATTCATTTTGAAATTTGATTAAACCTTTGTTGTTTTGATGATATGGTTTGTTAACAATGACAGCAAGTAATCGCAATAACTTTTAAGTCCAAGAAAACAAAAGAGTTGAGCATGATGGCTAAAAAAACACATGCACCTGTCTCTACATATTGTTTATGCAAAGCAAGTTTTATTAACACAGGTCCAGTACTCCCTTCTAAAGCTGCGCCAACAAGAGAGTTGTCTCAGCGAGATGGTTTTGCTGCTCTGCACGCATAGGAAAGAAATGGTAATCCAGCAACAACGAGAAGCAAGGTGTGAGTCTAGCCATGTAATATATGTGTGGAGTGTGGATGAAAGGGTTAGGTGATAGAACTAGACTGAAAGTCATACAATACACTACACCATACCATAAGGCTGCTGACTCTGCCTGGATGAGATAGGTATGAATGAATATGAATGGAATGGAGTGTAGTAGTAGTATTACACTACGTTCTTCAATATTACGTATTATTGCTATCAAGTAGAAAAACACATTAAAGCAACCCAACAAACAACTCGCGCGATAAAAAAAATTACGCCTTGCCTTCTGGCAGAAGCATTGAATTAACTACAAGTTAGAATGGATGTGATGATAATAATTATGATGATGATAAGAACAAAAGCAAATTGGAATGTCGTTTAAGCATTATATATACGTTATAAGACAGGAGTGCTCCTCAAATTTAAAAAGATTTCTATTGTAAAAATGGTACGCAGTAAAATGTAATATTTATTAAATCTGATCCCATCAATTGCTAATTGCTTTATCCAATGACGAATGGTTTATAGGCTAAAGCCGCAATGAAACGGCTAATAAATGAAGATAAATATACAAAATGTTAAAGTTAACATCTTTATTTTTTATGTAGCTTGACTAGTTGTGTTTTAACCTTTCCTTCTTACATGTTCACAAATAGTTTACTTGAAGTTGAGCTTCAATGGGAAATTTCAGCACATAATTTATGCCGAAAATTCATGGGGAATCTCATATATGGGCAATTTGAAGCGGGTATTGAAAAATAAATTATAAATTTATGCACCTTGTGTATTAACGTCGGAAATCTTTAATATAGTTTAAAAATTATATTTTTGGATTGTCACTTGTAAACTTGAATCAAATTGGTTTATTTGGAAATCGTAATTCAAAATTTCAGCTTTTATCAGTTGCAAAAAGTTAGGTCTACTTTTAAAAACCGTATGTACGTTGCTGTTTAAGTATCGACATGCTAATTTTGAAATCAATCACTCAAATCGTACATAATTAAGACACTAAAAGCACAAATGGACAGACAAATATATATAAGCATGATAAAATGAGGATACATTGATACAGTTCATACTAATATTTCATTTCTTCAAGCAGACAAAAAGGTAGCCAACTAGATTGTGAAACTAGTGGGAAGCAAAGAGTCGCCTTAGTGATGCCGACAACGTTGATATTGATAATACTAACTAACAGCTCATAGTTGTGTACTCACTACACCGCAAGGAGCAACGTGGATACGGAATTGAACATGCCATGCATACTTGTCTAGCACCTATCTATCTATGCCACGACAAGCCTTGCCTTTCCGAGCTCCAGTAAGAAGTAATACTAAAAGTACAATACACACTCCGCTATCTACTCTCAATCTAACCCTTTTCACACTTATTCCCAAAGACCCAAGCCTCGCAATCCTCTTTTCCATGCGTAGTCTCTCAGAGGCTCTAAACTTCCTTCCACCATATTCCCATCTCTTTA
This sequence comes from Orchesella flavescens, assembly GCA_964034955.1. Taxonomy (NCBI): domain Eukaryota; kingdom Metazoa; phylum Arthropoda; class Collembola; order Entomobryomorpha; family Orchesellidae; genus Orchesella; species Orchesella flavescens. The sequence continues at coordinate 47,361,677 of OZ035953.1, forward strand.
AGTAGGAGTAGTCAGAGGTCTACTTTCGTCGTGGAATTGAGAATCACACACGAAACTCAACTCAGGGAAAAAATTGATACAGGACAAGAAACGAGAGAAACACTTTTTTGGGAGAAGACCAAACCAAACCAAGACGAAACCGAAAAAACCCTTTCTTCTTCTCTACCTACATCTAACATACATTCATCCATTCCATAGTTCCTAGTCCTTTTGCTCCTATACAGTATTTCTTAAATTTGGGGAAAGCAGGCCGAAAAAAGAGAGAGAGATGGGCAGGCAATATTCTTATAAGAATCATCGGTTTCTTCAGCATCAGCTTCCTTCTTTTACCTTTTGATGCCCATATACAATACAACATAATACACACACATTCAGACCATCATCATCATCATCATCTCCATCCTTGCCACCACCACCACCAACACCAACCACGGAAAAAAATATACACATGTACAATATTACTGATTCCATCCTTTTTTCATAGTACATTTGATGATAGAGGCAAAGGAGGAAAAATAGAATATAAATATAGAAGACTCCAATCCAAAAAATCCAATTCCTACTACTTTTTACAGCTCTCCTTACTTCTTCTCTTTCCTTCTCTTCTAAATATACGTATAGTTATAGAAGAGCAAGTGAACAGCAGGAGGAGAAATAGAGGAACGAGAAGCAGAAGTTGGAAGTGGAACTCTCACAGAGAAACTCTCAACACTTTTTATATATATGGAGAGGAGCAAGAACAACTAGCGAACCCAACAAGAAAAGGTGCCGATAGAAAAAAAAATAATAAGGACTTCAATTTATTAATTTTTTAAGGGTTTTCCTTTCCCCCAAATTAGTCAAATCAACTTCCCAAAGATAACATGATTGAGAGTGGAATTGTGATTGGGTTTCTATTTCTTCTTGAATTCTTGCAGAAGAAGTGTGTGAACGAGTGAGAGGAGTGGAGTCCATCGCACCGCTGCTGCCGGAGAAGAAGAAGAAGAAGAACGGAGAATAAATATAATATAAAAACGCTTATTTTTTTAAAAAAGGAAATTTTTCAAAAAACAACTTCTTCATCAAACTAAACTTCTCCAATTTTTTTCACTTTTTGTAACATATAAACCTACTTTGTAAATAGGGATTTTTTAACATGGGAAGGTGGAATACATGATGTTCAACTCTGAATCATTGAGATCAGAAGAGCCAGTCAAAGTGCAATATTATTCTAGTAGAGGAAGAACATAGAGTTAAGGAAATTATGAAGTTAAGTTTTTAGCAACCACAATTTTTTATTACAGTAAAACTCTCTTGACTTCACTAAGGGCGTGTGAATGTGTTAGTTACTTTGATACTTTTTTTTGTATGATTGATTGACTGATTGGTTATTCAACCAACAAATCTTTGTACAACGTTCACTACGTGCAGTTTTATAACAAAAATTTTAAACCAGAAAAGGGAAAGTCAGCTAGTGCAATGCTGGAAAGTGGGAGGAGGCTCATAATGACGATGAACTTGAGGGGGTGGTGATAAACCCAAAAACCAGTATAAAAATAGTCATTTTTTGTTACTTGGAGTGGAGTGGGAGTGAAAAGACGACAAAACAGTTGTCAGGAAGAAACATAATATTGTGAGTGAAAGTACAGAAGGAATTGTTTATCATGATGAGCCCAAATGAGATGTAGCGGAGTATTTATTTGTGATTTTGTTTTTGGTTTAGTTACAGGTTGATTACGTGGAAGATGATGGAGCATTGGCTAAATAGAATGCACTAAAATACAAGCTGAACATACACACCTCTGCATTTTCTTCTTCTCATCTTTTTCATTTCTCCGATCAACTCAAGTCATCAAACTGGATCAGAAGATAGAAAACGGAAGGGAAGGGAGTGAAAGGGAAAACTGTGTTCTTAACTTTTATCATCCTCTTTTCTACTTTTGTACATAATAGCGACAACAAAAACAACAGCAACACGACGCAAGAATAATTTTTTTAAGAATCAACTTTTTTATAACAATATAATACTTTTACAACAAAAAAATCCGTGGAAATCCTTTGAGTGAGAGTGTGTCTTAGAGGAAAAGGGAGAAAGTGAGAGATTTTTAAAGAAGAAAGTACTGAGCTGCACTATTGAAGATAAAGCATGAGCGAGGAGACTGAAAGCTACAAAACGCCGGCAAGTAGCGAGAACCCTGCGGTGATTGAAACCAATTCTAAAATCACCGGCGCTGGAACAAACAACGCGGCCGCTGCCGCCGCAGCGGCTGCAGCTGCAGGTGTTGGTAATGCAGTGAATGTGGCAGGGAGTGGGAATGGGAATGCGGGGGGAGTGGGAGGGAATGGACAAGGTGCGATTGCTGAGATTGGACCAGTGTGGCCTACTCCTGGACCACCGGTTGAAGACTTTAACTACTTTTTTAACTCGGTTGGATTTCAACAGAATGGCTACTTTTTTCAGAATTTTGGACCACCGCCTAATATGAGTAAGTTTGAAAATGTTAAGTTCTAAATTTTTAAATTAAGCTGTTGCTTAAGGTTTACTAATTTGAAAAAAAAATGTTTTTTTTCTGTTACTGCAGCAGCCGGTCTGACACAAAATGGGCCGTTTGGACCTAGACGTTCTCCATTTGGTCCTCAGCCAACACAGAGGCCTACGGGAAATAACGCTGCTGGAGGTGTGGTAGGGAGATTCCCACCTTTCGGATTTCAACAACCAAGACAACCTCTAAGGCCAGGATTGAAAACTAGTGGTGCTATGTACGGGTAAGTAGGCCAAGTAGAATTAGGTACACTATAGAAAGTGAAAGAATTAATGATTTGACTATTGTGTTTGTTTGGCATTATTTGCAGACGTAAGCCAAGTCCGACTATGATGGTTGCTTCAAATTACCGTCGTAATTTCACAGGGAAAGGTCCCTTTCAGCCTGCTTATGACGGGCAAACAATTGTGGGCTCTGAAGGTGACGCCATGTTTCAGGAACGAAATGGTGCTGGACCACTGGACAACATGCGCTCGTTGGAACAATACCTCTCAGATATTGTGAGGACGGGAGGAGAGGGTCATGATGGAAGGACAGGCGTTGCCAAATGGAACTACGCAACTGGTGCTGAGGATCCTACTGGAGTTGGTGTGCCCAACGCAAATGCAGGATTTCTTCTTGATGAAATGGATGGGGGCATGGCACCCACCGTTGGGGTTGCTAACATTTCACCCCGAACTACAGCCAGCGTTGTGGGTGTCTCCAATGCTGGGAATGATACTGGGGAGCGTTTCTCCAGAAAGGTATTTGTAGGGGGTCTACCTCCAGATATTGACGAAGGTGAGGGGTTCAAACAAAAATAATATATACATTACGCTGAAATTATTAAAATGGATTGGAAAAAATATATTTTTTTCTTTTTGGATTTGTAGAGGAAATCACGGCAAGTTTCCGTCGGTTTGGACCACTCGTTGTAGACTGGCCACATAAGGCAGAGAGCAAATCGTACTTTCCTCCGAAAGGCTACGCCTTTCTACTCTTTCAGGAGGAAGCGTCAGTCCAACAACTGATTGACGCTTGTATTCAAGACGATGACAAGTTGTACTTGTGTGTTTCATCACCAACAATCAAGGACAAGCCGGTGCAAATCAGACCATGGAGACTATCAGATGCAGACTTTGTGTTGGATGCGAGCATGCCGTTGGATCCAAGGAAAACAGTGTTTGTGGGTGGTGTTCCGCGACCACTCAAGGCTGTCGAGTTGGCCATGATAATGGACAGGTTGTATGGAGGAGTGTGCTACGCCGGGATTGACACAGATCCTGAACTCAAATATCCTAAAGGTGCTGGTCGAGTTGCGTTCTCCAATCAACAAAGTTACATTGCTGCCATTTCTGCAAGATTCGTTCAACTACAGCATGGTGATATTGATAAACGGGTAAGCTATCTTAAAATACATTTCCCTTTATTGTGCATTAACATAAGCTGTCTATTAAGTACTTGTCTTTTTTATTGCCCATAGGTGGAGGTGAAGCCATACGTGCTGGATGACCAGCTGTGTGATGAGTGTGGAGGTGGACGATGCGGTGGCAAATTTGCGCCCTTCTTTTGTGCTAATGTTACTTGTCTTCAGGTAAGAAGCTAAAAAAATTGATTTTTTGAATTTTGAATTGAATTTGAATGAACTCACAACATTTATATTTATGCTTCTACTTTGTGTAGTATTATTGTGAACATTGTTGGGCGACAATTCACTCACGTCCCGGAAGGGAATACCATAAACCACTTGTCAAGGAAGGTGCTGATAGACCAAGGGCCCTACCGTTTCGGTACGTACTCAAAGTCAATCTCTTTATTATTATCTTTGTGGTTCCCTAGTACTCTTGCCGTTTTAGTTTTTGTGATGCAATATCCAATCTATGCAAGAATTCATAGTTTCATATCTCCATGAAATAAAAACTAACTAAATGTTCTTTTTTTCTGTTTTTTGTCTTTTGTGTGTACCTACCTACTCTATACTGCCCCTGGTTGGTGTTACAAAAAAAATGCAATGTTGATGTTGTTGTGTCTCTCTTTCACCTGGGTTATTTCTCCCCCACCAGTCCTAACTACTATAGGAGACTAGTAACCGTAAACTCGCAAGTATAGAGTAATCCATGAATTCTGCTCCACCAAAACAATTTTACTTCCACACCACCATCAATCACCATCAGTCAACAATCACCAAAAAAACAACCATCTTTTTGTTGGAAGTCCCAATCACCATTACAATACCCTTTTGATTCATTTACAAATTTAGTTCAAACACTTCTTCCACCTTTTTTAATCAAGAATCACATTTTGTAGATTTTTATGAGATTTTTTTACTTGCGACTTAGTTTCTGGCTTCTCTTGAAGCCAACACTGTCTTTAAATCAAATCAGAATTCAATCCTCTTATATAGCTCCCTTTTTTAAGTACTCAAGTACTATTAAATCAGATCAGACTCAAAACAAAAATACCGAATTTGTTTCTGAAACATGAATCACGCCCGAAAAAACAGGTATGGAATTGATTTCGATTTGTTGCTTTTGAATTTGCAATTGCTTTGACCATCTGGTGTGCTTTGATTTTTTCTTTTTTTTTTCATTGGTGATACGAAGAATGATAATAATTTTTTGAACTTTTCTCATTCGAGCAGTCATGTACAGTTGGACGGGTACCGACGGGCAAAAAAGAACCCATTTTAGGAATCCTTCAAAATTTGCATTGTTGAAGTCAGGTCAGTTTATCTCAATAAATGGCAATCCCATTGGTGCCCCTTGAACCCTTTCCCTAAACCTTGGTTTGGTGTGAGAAGAGAAGATCATCATCAATCAACCTTGTGGTGGAGTCAAACAACATACCTTATCAGATTACGCAACATTACAATCTATCTTGTCAACGAACCCAAACGGAATTGGAGTGAAGTGGAGACGCTCTGCTCGTGTTTTTAACCATTTTAATTTCCCTTAGATTTACAGTTTTACGATTCAGTTTTGAACATGAACACGGAAGAGGAAGCTGTTTTCTTTTAAAAAACTAATTATCGATCGTACGTCTTATTATTCGTGAACATAACTATGCATTATAGAATTATTACTAAGAATTGTGTTGGTGAAACAAACCAAAAACTCACTTTCTCAGTGAGTTTGGGTAGTTAATTAAGTAGGTAGGGAGGGAGGACAAAGGCAAAACTGTGAAGTGAACTACTACTACTGCTACTACTTTGTCAACAATCATTTTTTTAAATGAGAGTTTTGTGAGGGCTAAACAGAAAAAGTCAATCAGTTTTTCACCGTTTTTTCTGGCATTCATTAAATATTCTATGCAGATAACTTTACTTTCCTAGATCAAGTCAATCATTTAATATACAAAGTCTAGAAAAAGAAGTCAAGAGGGAGAAAAGAAAAACGTTATTTTTTAAATCTTGTTTTTTGTTTCGTTTTTTCTATTGAATCACGCACGTACGCGTATACCTCCTCTGAAAAAAGAGAAGTCAATCCTGCTATTTTTTAACCAAAACAATTTAAAAAATATTAGGGAATGATCGTTGTTGAGAATAGAAAAGGTGCAGGATTTTTCAATGTAAATAAAATACACTTTCATAGCATGATTTTAAGTTTCGCGATAAAATATTTTTACTTTCAAACTTTTTTGCTACAATTATCTATATTTTGCTAAAGAAAAGAAAATGAAATGTTATCCTTTTTTAGTTTTTTTGTAGTTTTCACTTTAAGATGCTATTTTTTGTTCTAAACCGTAGCTGTAGTTCATCCAGTGGTGATGAATAGCATAGTGCTCCATATAGATAATTAAATGGATACTGATAATGATTTTATTTTATCATAGTGTTTTTATTTCGGGGGAAATAATAAATGATTATTTTGTGCGTTTGCTTCTTACTAGCTTCGTAGTTAATTTACTTTATGTTAAGTTGTATAATTATAAGTGTCTTGTGTCAGTCAGGGATCAGCGTGCAAATTTGCACTCAATGCTAAGAAACTAGGTGTTTTCTTCTGTTTGGAGTGCAAATTTGCATTCTTTTTATAAATAAACTCTTTTAAAATCTCGGTCCAAGATGTACGTAAGTGGTAGGGTAGTTAAAAATCTGTCAATGAATCTAGACGATTTTTGGAAGCTTTTCACCATGCAAATCAAAATTTCATCGTGGGGAACTTCATATTGTGATGTTCAAAGTTATTTTCTATAAAATTTGAAATCGGAGAATTGAAAATTAAAAATGGAAAATAAAATATTGGGAATAATTCTTAGTTATATCCCCCTATTTTTAAAAGCAATCTCTTATTTTTTCAAAGTTTCAAATCTCCGTTTTCGAATTTTGTAGAAAATAACTTTGAAAATCAAAATCTCAAGTTCACCACGATGAAATTTTGATTTGCATGGTGAAAAGCTTCCAAAAATCGCCTAGATTAATTTGTAGGTTTTTAATTATCCAACCACTTACGTACAGCTTCGACCGAGATTTTTAAAGAGTTTAATTATAAAAAGAATACAAATTTGCACGCTGATTGCTGACTGTGTGTTAGTTTTTTGGGGGTGTTTAACAAAAGTTTGTAGAAGAATAATTATTCTGTTGGGAGAGGTAAGCGAGAGGAGTCTTTAAGGCTAGTCAAGTTTTTAATTTTTATTTTTTGTGTTTTACTCAACAATATTTGTTTTTTTAAAAGGATCAGTTGTGTGCTACTACCGATAAATAATGTGATTCTTGCTAAACACTTTCCCATATATTTTTTGGTTCTTCCTTTTTTAACCTCGTCTACTTTTTGTTGATGACGATGATGGTTTCGTTTTGCTTAATTATTATTGTTAACCTGAGACCGGACCAGACCAAACAGACCACTTTTGAAATTTTTTAGTTTGTTTTGTATTTTTTGTTGTTTTTTTAGCTGGCTTGTTTTTTGTTGACCGACCAGCGGCTCATGCTCGTCTGTACATTATTTTGCTTAGTTAAAATGGGGTCACTTAAATTTGTTTTATATAATTAATTATTATCGTTATGAATTATTGTTACTATTTAAGTTTCTTTTACGAAGCATTTTTATCCTAGAAAGATTTAGTTGCCTCAATTACTACCTTACTTTGTTTTTATTATTATTTTGTTTATTATCATTTTGTTGTTATTCGAAAATTACTTTTTTCTTTGTGGCCAAAAACATTATAAAACAGATTGTGTGTGTTTTCTTCTTCTTTTCTTTAATTTTCTAAATGTGTATTTGCTAACAACAACCCTCAAATAAAAGTTGAGTTGAGTTGCTTAATATGAGATGTTTTTTTGTGCGTCTCTTGTGTCACGTCGTCGTCACACCAAAATTGTTGAGTTTTTTTACTAACCAGAATAAAAAGAGTATGAAGTAATATATTATGGTTTTATTTTCCCCATTTTTATTTTAGTTTAAGCTCTTCAACCATTTCAGTTGGTTTTCTTTTCTTGGCTCTTTCTATTTCTAGAACGTTTCAAAGTATTTGATTGAATTTGTAAAGTGAAAGAAAGCGTATCAAACTGCTTGACTATTTCTGGTGATGACAACTATGACGGCTTATAGCGTGTACTGCCCTTACAAACATTAGCACACGAAGTAAAACTGTTTCGAAAGAAAATTTTCTAGTCTAAAAATGAAAGGCGACGATTTAAGAAAATTGAATGTTTGAATTTGGATAAAAATGATTGGAAACTGATTGTAGCAAAATGAAGCTGACTAATTGCTAGGTAAAATGACTTAATTACATTTAATTAAATGGATAATAATACGACCACAATTGTATTCAAGACTATAGGAACATTTAAAAAAACAATTTCTACTAAAACAATCTACTAGTTCATGTATTCCTCTCGTTGCGTTGCGATGGAAACTGTGAGTTAATCCGCTGAACTCCAAAAAAACAAGAGCCGAAAAGAAATATTAAGGCCTTTTTTACTAACGCCACATTTCATCTGCAAATTTTAGATTCATTCAACATATTACTGATCGAAGTGAAAAAGCAGAGATTTGAAATTGATCGCAAAAAATGAAAAGCATTTTTAGAGAAAAAAACGGTTTAAAAATGAGCTGGACTACAAAACAAACAAACAAAGATAAAATCGAAGAATTAAAATCTTTTAAAGTAATTGATTCGAACTTTAAATGGCGATTTTTATGAAGAAATGGTTGCTACTTATATACAAAATATTCACTTATAAAATTTTTAAATGGATTGCATCATTGTCGTTAGGTTAGAGCAGTTACTACTTACATACATACACGGTAACGTTAAAACGTGAATTGATACGATACGGTACGATGTTTTTTGCAATTTTTATTACAATTTACATAAATACAATGAAAAAAATAAACCTTTGTAAAAAGGTTGACTTGATCAATGTTGTTATAGTTATACTAAATATTTACAGAAAAGGATAGTGTTCTTTTTACAATTTTTTAAGACAAAAAAACGTATATATAACGGCAAGTTCATGTAGGTCAAGTCAAACGTAAAAACTTCGTACGTATTTACATACATACATCCATAAAATCGTTTTTTTAGAGAGAGACACTTTCATGAAACAACTTTGTAATTCAAGCTGATTCATACTGATATGATAATATTTAAAAATATTTTTTAGCTGTAACAGACGAAGGTAAAACAGAATGAAGAAAAACACGGTGCATTCAAAACTTTTTCTTTTCATTTTGAAAAGGTTTTGTAAAACTAGGGTTTTAGTAAATTAAATCAATTGCTAGGAACAATTTTTATCTTTAAATACCTACCTAACTTAACTATAAAATTGTAAAGACGATAAACATTAGAACCTACATTACAATACAACAACACTACACTTCAAAACTACTAATGTATTACATTAATGTGTTAGGCTTTAGTAAGGTTAGATGTAATTTTTTGACGTTTTCTCTGCGTTTGATAATCCATGTTTGAAAAAAATGAAGATTCTTTGTTAACCTAAACAATTTGTAGGAAGTAATGAAATGACTTAGGTGTTAAGACCATTTGACTAAAAACTATTTAAGAAAAAATACTGAGAGACGAGATGAGAGAAAGAAGAAAAATGATTGTGATTCGATTTTTTAGACGTTGACGTTTCATAAACTATTTTAGAGTGTAATGTAAAAAAACATACAAACAATCCGAGTCGAACAACCATAACTGTTGTGTTTTCGCTATACAGATAATGTACATATAAAAATAGGTGGTTACATTTTACAACGTATTTACATTTTAAGGCCAATTTTTACTTTTAGACATGGTATACAATGAAATCTTTGTAGGAGCATTTAATGTTGTTGAGAAGAGGGGGAGAGAAAAAGCAGATATGAGAAAAAGCGTTTTTTAAAACAACGGAGAAAAGGCGAGAGAGAAATTTTGCAGTTTTTTATTATCTTGTTTCGTACTATATATATACTACATTATTACATACATACATTGATATTGACTATTGACTATAAAAATACGCAAATTTTTTACTCAATTTTTTAACAGCCGAAATGAAATGAATGGAAGCAAAAAAATAATATTGAAGCCAGATCATTTGTATAATACGATGATGATCAAGATGAAAGTTGATTTTGTAAAAGGAAACATTTCTAGTTGAATTTAATTATTCATACATTTTTTCAAACTATTCTCGTTCTTCTCATCGTATCGTGTCGTCGTATATAAATACGGGAGGATTTAGTATCAACTCAAGTCCAAGTGGTTTGATACACAAAAAAAAGATTAAAAAACTTTCTCATACTATGCAACATCTTATGCAACAAAGCGGTGTAGGTAGATTTTTGATGAAAAAATCAGCTTTATGTAGAAAGCCTTTTGACAATTTTTATGATATATAACTAATACATATAATATATGCCCGTATATTAATGGAAACCAGTTGTTAATACATTTTTAAAGAAAAAAAAATTGTGTAGAAAACATTGTAAACAGTAAATTCACTCCAGTTTCTTCGTAAATTCTTGCGCATACTACCATTTAATACAGATAGGATACACGTAAGACAAGACATGATGAATGATCTGGTTACTACTATGGCTACGTTTGTAATTTATTATAAAAAATATTGATGATTAATACTTGAGGCTATCTGTATACTTTCTACCCTCCAAGAAAACTTGGTCAAGTCATGTTCTTTAAAAAAAGTGTGCTATTATTGTATTTCATACATAAAACTTTTTACCTTGTACTGCAAAACCACATACTGTGAATTGTTCGTATTACGAAAAAGGCTGCTTTTTCAGAAACCAAATAATTCGTTTAGTCATCACTCCGACATTCGTTTTTCTATTTTGTGGTTTTCTATGTAGGATTTGCGTACTCAATTAAAATACGAGAGGCTCATGTAAATGAATTTAAAAAAATCTTTTTCCATTTAAGTAAATTTGTATCGTAAACAAGTAGACTATTATTATAATTATGTATGTAATTGGGTAATCACATAAGAAGGCCTCGATAAAAAAAAACACTGAAAACGACATCTCTTCTCTCTACACGCTACTATCGTAAGTTTACACTACACGCATCTCTTTTACGTGATTTCTACCAACGTTTTGAATACTTATAGTCAATCATCCTTGTCAATCAAACAATTTTTTAAGATGGTTAAAACGTACGAACATTTGTAAGGTTGTACATTTATATATTACTACAGTATAATCACACGTCAGCAGTTAAACCATAGTCGTTGTATTAGAGACAAGAAAGAAAGAAAGAGAATAAAAATCAAACTAGTTATAAAAATACGTTGTTTGTTACCGTTCATTGTTCCAACCGTTGGACACCAATTTATAAATGTAATAATAATAATAATAATAACTTATGATCCTGCGTAATTAGTTGACGTAGTATACTAATTATTTATGTGTATGTACTTGACCGCCATATACTTATATTCATCCTTATCACCACATCACACCATGAATTTATCAAGTAAAACTGATTTTATACACTTATACATTACATAGTCTAGATTATGGAAAAAAACTAATTGTTAACAACAGTCGTACTTGTTATTTGTAGTGACTAAGCAAACAGAAAAGAAAATTTTAAGGGTATACACAATGACAATGCAATTTCTTAAGGGAAACTAAACTGTTTTGTAGAAGCGGAAGACATCCATTATTATTGGTATACATAAATGCATTGCAATTTATACAATTCATTGAATAAATGTAAGGTAAAAAAATGTTTGTGGTAGTAAAATGTCAAGTCAGAAGTGGTGATAGACGAAGAGAGAACGAGACACTAAAAAAATCAAAGGCATCTTTTCTCAGATTTCATAAAAACACAATTTTTCATAGGAAAGCAGTAATACATTGAGTGTATTCAAAAAATATAATTGTTAAAACAATGTATAGGTATGATACGAAAAAGTTTTTTTTTCAATGATGTTATCATCTTGGGTGGTATTCTAATAAAAAGTTTAAGTTGTTGCATTTGAATACTTTTTGTAGAAGTTTTTTGTTTGTTGCTGTCGTTCTTACCGCTGTTGTTAAACTTTATTATATTTATTTAATTATGTATAATCATTTAGTTTGCATTTTGACATTTTTAATTCTTTTACTCTTTGTAAATTAGACTAGGAGGATTTACGGTTAACCAATTTGTTAATATTTATGTATGATCAAGATTTTAATGAAATCTATGTGCTCTTGTACTTATTTAATGTTGATTTCCCATGACTACATAAATGTTACAATGACTTACTATATAGATAAGAATGCGTAGAGAATGTAGAAGCGAAAAAAATGGTCTTGAATCAAATTCATTCTTGTTACAACTATCATAACTATTCGTAATGATTCATACTTTTTGACGAGGAAAAAAAACATGATTAAAAATACTTGATAGGTACACACATGCATACATATTATTGTATAAATAGTTATATGTACTGGAATTTGTTAATTTTAATTACAAATGGTAAAAATACATCATAATAATATGAATTAAACTTGTGACGATGAATTGAGTGAAAAAAAACTGTTGTTATCTACTTTTTTGCACTACTCCAAAAACACATTCAATAATTGCATAAAAGGTTACCAAAACGCTTGCCTATCGGCCCTACTCACAATTAGCGTTAGCGTTATGAGGTCTTTTAAAATCATGTTATGTGAAATTAAATTTGCAAGTAGCTAGCTGCTTCTTAGCTTTAATTCAATATGTTTCACTGGTTTGGTAACCAAAATGGTTTTCTAGACAACTAAAATAATCAAGATCTGATTCTGTTCATTATATGAACCGTTACTTTACATAGCTGCTTTAATACAAAAATCCGTTCGACTAAACGAAGGAAAATAAGAAAAATACATATGCATATAACATTACCTTACACCCACACCATTTTATATCCTTCAAGTGCTTTCATTCCCTCAAAAGAGATAAGCATCTTCCGGCTGTGAGAATCATATGGGACTAAGCACTGCGATGGCATGAGAAAAAGTAGATGCGTTGAACAAAGATCTTTCCTATAGTGGACAACCGCGAACCAGATGAAAGATCGCTTTTATTTTTATGTTTGTGATGATGATGTACGAGTTGTTGTGATGTTTTCAGCAAAACTCAACACATTCCGTATTTATTCAAAATTAATTAACTGACATAAAGAAGTACAGGTACTCAAAGTATTCGTGTCTAATGACGAATGGCATTATCTAATGGTCCTAGAAAAAGAGTACCAGCACAGTGACTGATTGGTAAGAATAAGATTAAGTTAGGGATGTAGATCCAAAGTAAATGGGATGTAATTCCACAAGTTGTACTAACTTCAAATTTATTATTTAAATTGAAAAGTATGTCTTTTTGGGTTTTTATATGAAGTACTTGATTCAGCTCTAAAGCCTCCGTTTGTTTCATTATCCACCAATTTTAGAAAATGAACCCATCGACTTCCACTGAGGATAGGGATGACTCCTTACCAGGCGCGTCTAGTTCATCCTCCCACGTGGTGAGTGGGGAAGACAGTAAGGTTGGTAATTTGGAGGAGTCATTGATCTCATTCCTTACTGCAGTGGAGCTTCAGGTCTTTAAGACCTTTGTTAAGAATTTCTTAGCAAACCCCGACTGTAAGTGTGATTACTGTAGTGTTGTATTGTATCTAACTCTTGTTTAATGGAACGAAAACTTTTTATTGCTTTTTTACTCCTTATTTCCCTTAGTGCAACGTGATGACGCCACTGCCCTCGACTACGTCTTTGGGCCCATCATCAGAGAGGTTCTTCAATTGATAGAGGACGAAGAAGTTATCATTCACCAGAATTTATCATTAAAGATGGTAGTTGTCCAAGTTCATGGAAACACTCCAGCCAACTGCTACTGGTTTCCTCCAGGTCATTCAATGTGTCGATGCAGGGCTTTTACGTATGGGAACAAGCCATATTGTAAACATATTCTCGCAGCTCATCTTTTTCTCGCACTCACACCCAAGGAAAAGTACAAACCAATTTCTAATGAGCGTTTTGAGTCAGTGATGGACGATCTTACAGAGCCCTAAAAGGGCACATCTATATTTTTTGTATAAAGCCGTTTTATGCTTCAAATAAACCTTTGTATCATCCTTTTGGTAAAAACACAATGCGCAAAGTCATAGTGTAGGGCATTTGACAGTTAATTCAAAGGTTCATTTTATTATCGCATGTGGAAAACTAGCTATATAATATTATTATTTGACCTTCAGAACTGCATGTACTCATATTTTCTGTCACTATTATAAGATACATAATATATAGATATATTTAGCAGCTCATTAAAACTTTAATCAGTTATTTTAATCGTTCCTCGTGTCACATAAATCCTAATTCGTCTTGTGATGTCTCTGGTATCCGTATTAGGCAGCAACTGCTCGTAATAATAACAATCGACGTCATTTCGTTGTCGTTAAAATCGAGGAGCTTCTTGTCAAATCAAGCTTTGAGAGATGCACATGTTATTTCAGCGTTGTCGAAGATAGAGGCATAAAAATTTATGCATGTCTAATATTCTTTCCTCCCTGTCTTTGGTTTGTAAGTTGTAAGAGAAAAATGAAAACAGAGATGACAGGGTCAAAGACACATGATGTTCTATTGGCTATTTTGGTTTTAAAGTGCCGTTATTAACCTTCCATTAATATGAGAAAACGAAGGATGACAAATCATAAATGAGCCTGTATCTGGAAAGGCGATCGATACATTGTGGTGACAATACTCGTGAAAAGGTTATTAGGGAAAATTCAAGGTCACCATAAAAACATCTTGGAGGGAATATTTATCTCGATTATCTACGTTGTAGCAATCACATAAAAGGCATTTCAAGGTTGAAAGGTCAGCTATGACATCAGATAGTGCATCCGACAAGAGAATAATGCTGGTAAACAAAAACTTTTTCGTTATGGTACATCATTAATTTCATACCTTATCCTAAATTTATATTTGCCCAGTTTTATGGTTTACATCCACAGGAATCAATAATTTATAAGTATTTTTTGTGAAGTTGGATAATATATATTATGTTCAATAACTTTTTTAAGTATACATTTTACTCCTTCTTCAACAAAATAGGCTTTCCTGCGTACGCATTTTAGGCTCCTGATGGTGTGATGCTGTAATGACATTCGAAAGTAGCAAATAGTAATCAATGACGACCGTCTTACCAAACCATTTTGATTAGTTTCAATTATTGGTCAAATGTGTCATATATCTTGTATGGATGATTATTGCGTTTTGATGGCAGACCAACCCATTAAACTATAGCTATTATAAACACAAAATTCGTAAATCATTGGATACAATATATACTACTAGCTTCTAGCTAGCTATACTACTATACGATACTAACTTCGTACATATAAAAAGTAATGTAAAATAAAGACGCAATATTGTCTACTACGGCTCAACTCAGCCAGTTGTTGCCATCCTCTGTTCGTTGCTTACCATAAAAAATTAAACCCAATTTCTTATAGCAGATTTATAGTTTATCAATCATTATATTTAGCATGCTTTGTTAAATGGTTGGAAGGGGGTAACGTGATACTACTAAAAATTGCGACGCCATGCATTAAAGGAACAATGACTGTTTTTTAATACTTTTTCTATATATTTTAGTGGTTCCATCAGTCTTAATGAAACCCTGTCACATCAATTATTTTCCCTATTCATTACAGGTTTTCTTATATAAACGTGATGTAAATCCAACTGTACGTTGTAGTTTACTAGTATTTCCAAGCGGTGATAGAAAAAGACTCTTGTAACATGTTGACTGGAATGCGTGAAACTGGATGATGTGGATGTCATCCGAAACTTTATTACACAGTTGCATCAAATTCATCCAAGCAATGGTTTTTCATTTTTGTTTCATTCAAATTTTCATGAAATGGAATAGGTACAGAATTGTATGCTATGCAAAGCCTAAAATTATGTATGACGAGTACTGACTGGCTCAATAAACAAAATTAAGGTTCCCTAATTAAATTGGCAATATGACTTCTCTCTTGAATAAACTCCTTGAATATTCGCAAAGCGTCAATTTAAAAAAAACTACCTACTTGAGCCCAACAAGGGAACATAGTGATGCGTTTGTGATTACTCCCTCAACATAGACGAAAAGCATTGTTTAGGTGTGGAAACATGGTGAAACTAAAGACTGCGGATGCATGCAAAAAATAGCCACATGAGCGAAACCTCCCTCCCTAATTCAATATTGCCAAATCTGAATGCATCAAAATGCTTGTTTCTCTGTTTTAGGCATATATCTCCTACGTGACTTTATCCCTTGTTCAAGTTTATATTCACTTCTTCAAGTTGTTTAGTGTCAATATTCACCTTAAAGTTAAAAGTAGTGAATGTAAACTCCAGTCATTCCTACGGAGACTGAAAAGTTGTATTAGAAAGCAGGGCTCTTGTCAACAGTTGACAAGTAATTAAACAATTTAATGAAACCCATTAGTAAAAAGTTCTACAGACTTGACTCAAAGTTAATCAGCTTATTTTTCACCAAATATATTATGTCTGTGTTGTTGTTTTTCTATTCTTGGTGAAGCCCTTCGTTCAATCCAGCTTTGAAAGTCCTGTTTGTTTTCACCAGTCACAGAAAATGAACGCGTCAGCTTCCACTGAGAAGAAGGATGACGCCTTACCAGGGGCGTCTAGTTCATCCTCCCAAGTGGTGCGTGGGGAAGACAATATGATTGGCTATTTGAAGGAGTCATCTCTCTCATTCCTTACCGCAGTGGAGCTTCAGGTCTTTAAGACCTTTGTTAAGAATTTCTTAGTAAACCGCAAGTGTAAGTGTGATTATTGTTGTGTTGTACTGTATCTATATCTAAGTTAACCTAACAAACCATTAACTTGCTGTTTGAATCCATATTTCCTTTAGTGAGTCGTGAAGACGCCACTGCACTCACAAATGTCTTTGGCCCTATCATTCAACAAGTGTTTGACCTGAAGAGAGACGTAGGAATTTATGAGAGTCCATTATTAAAGCTGGTATTTGTCCGAGTTTTTGAAGCTAGTACCTCTACTGTACCTAAAAGCTACTGGTTTACTCCAGGCCATTCAATGTGTCTTTGCACGTCTTTCACTAATGGAAACAAGCCATACTGTAAACATATTCTTGCAGCTCATCTTTTACTCGCCCTCACACCCAAGGAAAAGTACAAAACCATTTCTGGTGGGGAACTCCAGTCAGTGATGAAGAATCTCATAGAGCCATAAAAGGATCAAATATTTTTTGTATACAAGCCGTTTGGTGTTTGAAATAAACCTTTGTGTATCCATCCTTTTAGTATAACAGCAATGCAAGAAGTCATAACTGAGTGTCGTTGCCGTTGAGAGGATTTAATAGCCGTCAATTCAACTGTTCATTTTATTATCGCATGTCAAAACTTTGAAGCTACATTAAATTCGTGATTTGGCCTTCAGAACTGCATGTGCTCATATTTTGTATAAATACCATAGTGTAGATATAGATAGATAAATAATCATATACCTATTTGTCACTAAGTTTATTATGTCTGTGTTGTATTTTATATTCTCGGTGAAACCTCCAATTCGATCCATGCTTGAGCGTTCTGTAAGTGACCCGTCCCAGCCCAGCCATTACATATTAGGAGCTCCTCAATTTCCGAGCTGCCGACCTGCGTCCCATCTAGCATTCCGTACTGCTGTGGAGTAAGAGGTTTTCAAGGACTTTGTCGAAAATGATCTCAAACGCGATGGTAACAATGATCGTTTTTAAAATTTTAAAAACCCATGCATAATACCTTTCTTAATTTCTCAGGTATTTGTTTGTGCGTTACAGATATTGTTTTGCCAACCAAGTTTGTGCTCACTACTTTGAGAAAGATAAACTCAGGAGCCTGCTTTGCCTCAGATAAAGTCTACTCAGCCCCACAAGCCATATTGCATGCATCTACTAGCTGCCTACATCTATCTCGAAATCTTTCCAGTCAGTGAAATCCAAGGATGAACTAGGAGGATGTGAACGGAAACCTTTTACTGATGTTGAAGTCACCTACAAGAGAAACATCATTTCAGATATGCAATCATTTAAAATCAATCCTAATACCAGATTTTCAATAAATACCCCATAGAAGGTCATCAATAACCATCATTACCAATAATGTCATTTGCCACTAATACATACGTTAAACTGTTCATTTTTATCAAAGCATATAGAAACCTTGAAATTATATCAAACATTAGTAGCAATTTATCCTTGACAGCTGCATGTGCTCTTCATTTTCTAGTTTATTACGGGCATATAGACATATACGTAAATTTAGCATCTCATAAAAATCACAATATAATTCATCGCGCATCATACATACATTGGTTCTAATGAGGTGGGGTTTATTGCAACGTCTCCGTATTAGTCAGCGTCCGCTCGTAATCATATAAATGTAATGAAATGAAATGATGCAGAATCGTTTCCTTGCTGTTAATGGGGGAAGAACAATGGGCTTTCAATGAAATAGTACTTCGGGTGGCGCGTGTTAGTTTATCATTGTCCCAGAGAGGAAAGTATAACCATTTCTGCTTTTGTTTCAGCCTTCACTCATAGTTCGGTCGTGGTTCAAGTGGAAGGTGTGAAGAGGAAAACAATCCTAACAATGCCACACTACTTGTTTCACAGGTACATGAACTTGGTAGGTGAAAGCGGAAAAGAGCAGATACCAGGTTTGCCTAGGGAGCCCACTGAAACGTTGTTAGAGAGTATTCTGGTTCATGGTCGTAATCAAACCCAGCAAAGTGAAGGGGGAGGAGGGAATAATGGACAGGAGCCAAGCATTCTCCGCAACATTCTTAAGTTTGGACAGCAAGGTATCCTTGAACTAAACTATTTTTGCAGATATATATTCCACGGGAAATTGTCTAAAGATGGAATCAATAATATGTAAATGTTATACTATTAGTTGCAACTCATATGACAACATGTGCTCCTGATGATGGTAAAATCTTAGAAGGAAGATATTGTGATGGGGTTACATCAACATCAACCACGACGGAGGCAAAGGCCAGAAAAAAGAAGATGACTAAGAAAAAGCCAAAGGTGATCACGATTCTGTCCTCTCCAGCAGGTCTTCATCAAAGTTCGAGAAGACTGCGAAAGCGTAAGGCAAGCCAGCAACAGAAAAACGCTGCTAATCACGGAGGAGGTGGATCTTCTGGAAGAACTCGAACTTCTGGGAGAATGAAGGTTGTACTTGTGATCCGTCCAAGGACAAGACAATGTCCTATTTGTCAGCTTCAATTCGGCACCTGGCATGAAATGCGACGGCATTGTGAGAAGCATACAAAACCAGTCCAATGCCGTGTGTGTGAAAAGCTATTCCACAAATGGGAGCATCTCCGTCAGCATGAAGGTCACCATTTCCCATACCACTGTAACTTTTGTCCAAGACGTTTCATTGTCAAAACTGGACTAGAAATGCATCACGTGGAGTATCATGGTCTGCAGCCCGATGGACAAGAAAAGAAAGTGGAAGAACGTCGATTTTCTCTGCTTGACATGACATTGGTGCCAAAACCACCACCCAAACCGTATTGGCTTCAACTCTGCAAAATAGGTAGGAAAACAGAGGAGCAGCAGCAACCCCTTAACCTGTCATGCAAACCGGGAACCAACAAGTTTTAATTAATCACATGAGGATTTGATGATTAGGATCATGTTCCCAAACTAATGGATTCTTTTCCCCTACATAATTAATAGGTACCTTATTTACATAGAATTACATTTATCCTAAGTTTAATCCGATTTCTCTAAAAAGGGGGAAAATAAAGGACACTGATAATGATTTAAAATTTAATAATTACCATATATCCTGACGTCTTTCTTCCTCTGGAATTCATACGTATATATCTCAATTTATATTATGCTCGAACTCATAGGATTCATACAACAAAGTATCTGGAAAATATGACATTACTTTTTCTCGAGAACCCTAAAAAGGTATGTAAATAATTTTTTTCCTGAATCTATTCTAGCATTTTCTGTACGAATTACTTGAAGCACAATTGGTACCTATGCATGAAACGTGGCGTAAAGAAACACAATAACTTTTCCACAAATTTCGAAATATTAACTTTTCTTCAATGTCATCATCATCATTCAATACGTTTATTAATGAAACTAACGATTATTACTAAATGTGGATTATTAATGCTAGATGAAATGAAATTCTTTATTTAAGTGTTATAACCACTTCCCCTAATATAGGCTTTTATCAAGGTCTACAGACAAACAATCTTGATATGAAAATTAAGAAATTTTATATTATGATATAACCTCCATTCAAACTCCAAAAAAATAAGATATGTGAAATTAGCAGAATTATAAATTGAAATAGCAACTCTACAGTTTATGCAAATGCAAAAGCAACAAAGACTGAGAACCAAGCAATTGGTCGACTACGAGCTACCTTGCTGAAATATCTGTCCAACCCATAATCCATATGCTCTGAATAATAATAATACATTTAACATATTTTAAATCGTATCAAAATTTTATATAAATGCCAGACCAGTTCAAATATTCAAGGTTGACACTTTGCTAATCTGATTTCCCACTCCTAAAATACTTTTTGAAACTGGATGACCTGCATCTCAAGGAGTATAAATAGGGCTGAAAATGTGCTACTCATCATTAGTTCGAGTTTGACACTTGACTGGAGTACTAGTCTGCTCAATTTTGTCAAAATACTCTCGTCTACCCTGCTTTGAATTACTCTGCTGAATACTTTGGAGAAGTGGGCATCATGGAGTCATCCACCATAGCTATACCTTATTCCGTCCCAAATGCGGAGTGGGTGTTTGAAAACGGAGAGTTACAAAGACGTGCCGAGGTTCCACTTGAAATCATGCTGTTTGCAGCTTCCAGGAACATGAAAGTTATCCAAGTAAACGGACAACGTATCCTAAGACAAAGGCCAGCCCAGCAAAGTGATGTTCCACCAAGTGGATGTGAAGTTTTTATTGGCAAACTACCTCGCTCTTGGTAAATTATTATTTCTTATATAACCAAGTACATTTTCAGTTAAACAATAATTCTAATATTTTTAAAATTATATTTTTTTTCAGTTTTGAGTATGACATTGTTCCACTTTTGGAGGAAATCGGTCCCATTTACGAATTCCGACTGATGATGACCTACAGCGGAGTCAACAGAGGGTACGCCTTTGCCAAGTTCTACAATCAGGTCCAAGCCACACTAGCTGTGAAGCTGTTAAACGACTGTGAAATCAAAAAAGGACATCACATTGGAGTCACCAAGAGCGTAGATAACTGCCAACTCCTCCTGACGGGCGTGCCGTTCTACAAGACCGAGAAGGAGATATACGATGAGCTCCACCCAATATTTCCAGGACTTCAAAACGTGTCCATCAAGGCAACAAGATGCGCCCGCCTCGTTTGCCCAGAGAAATTTAGATTTGCCATCGTCAGCTTCACAGATCATCGGTAAGGTTTCAGTTGATAAGATAGATAGATATATATATATATAATGTTGATTCAATACTAATGATTTTGTTTTCCTTTCCTTCCTCTTTTGATAGTTTTGCAGCATTGGCTAGGACGAAAATGATTAATCAACAATTACGCTTGTGGGGCTTCAGGATACATGTGGATTGGGCTGAACCCGAAACTTCTCCACGCGTAACGGTATTGTTATAAATATCCTATAAGGCTTAACTTCTACTTTGAATATTTTTACAATTCTCATTAATTTATCGCATTTCTTAATTTTAGCACTACTACCACTCTGGGGTTCTTCAAGTTAGTGGTCTCTCCCGTCGAACGAGCAACGACCAAATTTTTGAACTTTTCAATCAACATTCCAAATCGGGCGTCAGTTTCTTGAAGCGAAAACATGAGCAAGCCTTTATTTATTTCAAGACTCGGAAGGAAGCATCAGCAGCCCAGAGGAGAACCAACCGAACAACGATAGACGGAAATGTTATCAATGTGAGGTGGTTCAACGCATGTTCCGTCCCATTCTCAAAAGAACAAGTGGCGCTGAAGGATGGAACTCTTCGAAGGACCAAAGGTCACATCACTAGGGAGCAGAAGACGATTACCACGCTTGTGACGACGTCTTATGGTCAGGAATACAATGATGTTCATTCTCGGTCACCCTGGAGTCAACCAGACACATTCTACTACCGTCCAGCTTATTCTATTCCACCACAAGGAGCAAAGCAAAATGGCTATGGACATCCAAAGGGGCAACGTGAAGCAGGATCAGTAAATTAAGCTTCTATCGAACTGGAAGCTGTATGGTTATTTGTAAGTTATTTGTAAGTAATATTGTGGTAACGTTTTGAATATGAACTTTGTTTCCTTAGCACAAGCGTTGTTATAGATAGTCTAATTATTCCTAATTTTGATATTATGAACTTATGTCGTAGTGCAAAATAATGGTTTTAGTTAATGCAGCTATTTTTTCATGAATTATTTTCCTTACTTCACACAGTTTTTAAAGTGTGAAAGTTGATAGAATGAATTGTGAGTCTAGGCGATGAGCTAACGACGTAATGACGGTAATAATGAAATAAATGAATTACCAAATTCCTCTCAATAATGTTCACTCGATCTTACTTTCTTTTTTATTCCCATTTGATATTGTTCCTCGTTAATATCCCGTGGTCTGGATTGCACGTCACTGGTGCTCTGGTCGAAGGTCTACTTTGCCTTGAATGAGCAGAACGGATTCTAGGGGAAAATCATACGCAATTTTCACCACTTCCATAACAAAAAAAGGAAAGTTATGAAAGGCATTGAATTGAAATCCTGTGAACTGATTTGAATGGAAAACCTTGAATTGCAATAATTCATTCCTTTCAAAGATTTCACGGTGAAACTCAACATTTTTATGCATTTCATGGAAAATTGAAGTGCAAAAGCTCGCTTGATACCATGTGTACATAGTTAAATTCGTCAAATTAGATATGGTAAGGTGAAAATACCTACTAGATTTGTAAATGAATTCAAAATTTGTAGTATTCCATTTAAGCTGTATATATAATACATTGTTCGGTTGCATCTATTGAAAAATTCAATTCAATTCAATTCATGAACTTGTGACAGAAATTGAATTGAAAGAAATTCATCTCTGAAAGGAATTGAAAGGATTGCATTCAATTCAAGCTCTGTATTGAATTGAAAGGCACCGAGCTCTAAATCATAGTATATGCAGATACTTGGTAAAGTAGCTGCGCAAGTAGAACACGGTGCTAAAATGATTTACAATAAAGTTTCCATAATGATGATTGTGTTTTAGGGAAATCATTGTTTTTTATGTATGAACAAATCATTTTTATTTGAAATTTATTACATTTAAACGAAGATTCTCAGAAACAGAAAAATCGTAGCTAGTAGCTACCCCATAGGTGTGTCCAGCCGATGTCCCTTCTTTGATTAAGGTTCCCTTTAATAATTTTTGCAACAAATTCCACATACCGATTGCTTGCCTTATCTGCATGGAGACTGCCGAGAAAGAAAACCACATATTGCTCCAAGGATTGTTGGGCGTCTACGACTTGGCTTACAGACTTGGTATATTCCGTCTTAGCAAGTTCTAGATCCTTATCAGCCCTAAGACGAATCAACCTAGAAATTCGTCTCAGATCTCCAGCTCTCAGTGCATCATGAAGGACCAGGACAAAATACCAGCCCTTATTAACGCTGAAGTCTCCTAAAAATCCAAACCTGAGTTAGAAGTGCACAACAACGGTATTAAGCTTAAAGAATTTTCTCGGAAAATTTCAATCGACTAAAGGAATTATTTTTCGTTGTCCAAAACATGGCGTTGTTACCAATAGACAAAACAAGGTCAGCGAAACTTTCCTGGGACTGGAAATTAGTTGATAGGTCATACCAGCCACGGCTGCAACCATCTTCAGTAACGTTTATCAAATATTTATAGAATTCTGTGTTTGATTTGTTGTAGAAATACTGGGAAGCCATTCGGATCTCCCGGTATGCGTGATTAGCAAAAAATTTCCAGTAAGCATATTCTCCGTCACAAAAACCCCCTCCTGATAAAAGAAGGAGATGATTTCGCAAATTATTCATTAGTATGCATAGTTAGCTATGATGAAAAGAATTAAATACTCTTGATTATTCTACTTACTCCCATTTATATAATATACATTTGCAGCATGTTCTGCATGTTCTGCATTTTCGTCAATCATTTCTTTTTCTCTGCCTTCCTGCATTGATCCATATATATTTTAATAAATTATTCAGGCAATGAGCATTATTATGATTGAATCAAGTTATAGATAATAAATTGAATGCAGTTGGAAAAAATTACACTAATGATATGTTCAAGCAACGTTCCATAGGCTCCGCTCACATCCCCTAATATATCGGCCAGCATATCGCGGCCAAACAGCTTTGAGTATTCACTACTAATATCACTAATAGTGACGCCATCCACGTCAGGATCAATACAACAGAATATCTGAATGGGAAAATACAAAAAAATTACGATACATGCAAGTTTATTGAGGTTCCATAAGGGAGAAATTTTGTAGTCCCTTACATCTGTAAGGGTGTCTTCATCAGTAAAAAACAATCCATCGAGCGCCCAGTAAACCTCCCGAGCAAGGTACTCTGCACGAGGCGTGAGAATGGCCTGTAATAATTGCTCAAAGTTTATGTCTGTCTGATTAGCGTATGTAGCGTGCGAGTATGTTCCTGGAAAGTCCTGTTAAAAATAATATGCGTCAGGCAACTATAAATTACAAGTATTAAAATGAATGCTGACGTCACTCACGAAGCCGTATGTTTTGTGAAAAGCCTCAAACATTTCCTTTCGCTGTTTTTCTGATCGCATGGTTACAAGATGGGCGATTCTCAACGGATAGTAATCACTTTGAGGAATCTGTATTGCTTTCATAAGTGAATCGGCGTCTTTGTCGGGATTTATGTTAGGCAAATCCACTAGGGTAGGCATAATCTCCGGTACTACCACCTCCTTCCAAGGTTTGAATGGGACTAAGATTGTATCGCTCTTTGCCTCCATCTTGGCAAATCCAGAATTAGGGTGCATGAAGGTTGCCGACGTTAATTGTAACGTCAGCATGACTACAACCAATAAGAGGTTTCCTGACCGCATGTCGGTTGCTTTGGTTTTTAACTTGAATTATTTAAAAGTCAACTTTCGAAAGAGTTTACTTGAGAAGATTTTAATGGGGTTTGATAGAAGCTGTCAAATAAAATGATCCTATGGAGGTGATGTTGGGCCACGTACTAAAAAAAAGTCACGTAGGCCTACTCTGGTGTAAATACATTAAAGGAATTGTAAAGTGCGGTTCCCTATATGATATGTTATTTTACTATTGGAACCCAACTTCGATCATCAAGCATTTGTAGAACTGTAATTCATAATACAACTATGAATTAACTTGCTGTCTACAGTCAGACAAAAATTAACACACTCGCGTGGTGTATAATAGCTTTCCACTTTTGAAATGCATAGTGCTTGTGTAGTTTTTGGTTTGAGAGCGAACTGTACTTACTGTTGGTAAGATGACAATGCAATTGATAGGATTCTTGATAACCTTGACTATTTGTATGATCCCCTACATAATAATGCAGACTATTAATATATATAAACGATACATTACTTCTTTATATGTGGAGGATTTAATACACTCAACTGTATTCAGCCCCCTACCGCGTTCTGAAATACTACTCAAAGGATTTAACCATGTTTTGCTTCTGCCATGTAGCATTTCGAAAATTTTATAGCGCTTGAGTATTTATTTCATTTGCTTTTTTATCTACATGCTTTTAATAATAAAAATTTCATACTCTTACGATGAGAATATATGATCGACTTATTGGACGTTACAATTTATCTTTGTCACAAGTCTTTTAACCAGATTTTGGCTTGGCTGCATGCACAGTATTGGAAACGAATGGCTCGTTCCAAAATGGGACAAAATTGTGCTTCTGTGCTGCCAGTTATCTTGTTAATTTGTTCTTTTCTGTGGGTGTTGCCAAAAATATTTTAACTACTTGTTTTCTTATAATTAATGGCTTATGCACTTACATGAGATTTGAAACCAGCATCTTTCAATATTTATTTTCTTATAGTTCACTTCATGTCTCACTGTGTTTTCTCACTTTGCATGTTCTTCATGCCTATGCAGTATAAATTTGCATTTTTTTTTATTAAAAACGTCTCACGTATATTTTTGAAGTTCATCACAGCCCACAGGCTGGTACTACTACCGATATCCTATTCTGAGTCTGACTATCGTCGCCTCCAATGAATAATGATAATGATTGGATAGCTAACTTTAGCAATTTTTGACCAAGAAACTGTTTTATTCTAAGGTGATAATATAACCTATCAAGATATTTACAGTGAAAAATAAAAAAACACAACACTTCATATCAATTCACTCATTCTTGAGAAGCTTCCTTTGTTTTACCAGCTTTGGATTTCCTCTTCTTCTTTGATTTTGTTGCTGCTGTAGTTTGTGAACTTGCTGATGCTGCTGTTGCTGATGATGGTCCTGCTTCCAAGTTAATTGGAGAAGTTTTTACTTCACTGTTTTCCTTTTCTTTGGGTTTAGAGGTTGTTTCACTTCCACTTTTCTTTTCCACTTCATTATTTCCCTTATCAGAAGCCTTCAAATTTGGTTCATTGACAGTCTTCTTTATTATCTCATTATTTTCCTTCTCAGTAGCCTTGGAGCTTCCTTCGCCCCCAGTTTTCTTTTTCTCTCTGTTCTCATTTCCCTTCTTTTTCTTTGGCTTATCCGAAGGGGCTATAGGTTGACTTTGAATTACGGTTTTATTTGGAATATCGCTAAGGACGTTCTTTGGAGGGGCTTCCTGCGATAAAACTCCCTCTTGCTCCTTATTGGCATTGGCATTTTTCCTCTCCTCCGCCGATTTCGATTGTTACTAGATGCTGAAAGTAGTGATGGCAATCTGATATGGAAATCAGAAAATTTTCAGATATATCTGATCTGATACTGATCTGATACATAGATCAGATCAGGTACTTGGGATATCAGATTTGATATAAGATCAGACGACTTCATATCAGATTTGAATAGCAATGACATATCTGCTGATATTTCTGATATTTTTATTTATATGCTTACAATGCCCCGTTTTACTTATACTGTTACTTATACAATACTTGTTTGGACAAACGTATAGTCAAAATGACACACGTAAAAATATAAAACCTTCAGGCAAAAGAGAGTCTGTTACGTGTTTGGTAACTGACTAGGCGATTAAGTTAACTCAACAAGAGACAGGGACATTTTAACTCTTTAATATCAACAATTAAAAACTAGGTGCTAATTTTTCTTTCAAAATTAGATGAGCCTTACTTTTGTTATATGTTTGATAAACTCCACTTAACATTTTTGTAGTTAATAATGGTTTATACTACGTCTGCATTTCAAATTATTAATAAATGTAATCTGAACTAATAAATTCATTGAGTCACAGAAATGCGGAGGCTGTATATATTACGTAATTATTATTATTATTATTATTATTATTATTGGGGTCAATTTTATTCTGATTAACAATTCATGACAATTTTTACGAAACTGATGACACCTCGCTAAGCGAGCCAATTAGTCATCATCGAAGAAAAAATTATTAAGTATATAAAATAAGATTACAAGTCGTTTACATTGAATTTGATTAGAAATAACATCAATTTAAATTTAGTAACATCAACCTTGATTTTTAGTAATACAGTTTTGATGGTAAGATAAATACAACTCAAATAAGTCCAGTCAGTAAAGTAGTCAAATTAACAGTTGTTTTTTACACATTTTTCAATTATGAATTTTTTCAATTTACATTTAAAATCTTTGAAGGAAACTGAGTTTTTAACATCGTGTGGGAGTTTGTTCCACTCCGCTACAGCCCTATGTTGAAACGATTTTCTTCCAAACTCCGATTTCGGGCTGGAAGTAAACAAATAATTATTACTGTCGCGCGTGATTCTCCCTTGTGATGACTTCTTAATGAAATAGTCCTTAAAACAATCAACTTCGATCTCATTACTTAACTTGTACATCATACAGAGACTCCTAAACTGACACAATTCGACTGGCAGAAGCCATTCTAACTCCGTATACATTTTAAGTGAAACCTTATCAAACTTCCTCAAACCGAATACCAATCTAGCTAGAGTTCTTACAACCTTTCTTAAAACTTTCATGTGAACCATGCTGGTTACCCCGTAGACAATCACCATATAATTAACCATGGAATACACAATCGCTTCAGCCAGGATTTTTAACTGTGGTTCATTCAAAAACGTTCTCACTCTATAAAGTGCCCGAATTCGAGCATAACAAATTTTGGCAACATTGTCAATATGCGTTCTAAAATTTAGTTTGCGATCTAAAGTAATACCAAGACATTTTAGATTTTCACTATTATTAATCCTGAAACCATTGATGTTAAAACAAAAGGAATCCAACAGGCTACAATTTCTACTTGAGCTAATCGATATCATTTTAGTCTTTTCACTATTTATTACCAGCGATAAATCCTCCAGATAATTACAAACTCCTTTCATATCAGAATTTATTATTGTCTCCAGCTCACATAGCTTGTTTGGTCTGCCTACGAATAAAAAATTGGAATCGTCTACAAACATAACCGTAAAACCGTTGGACACAAATTCCGGTAGATCATTAATAAAAAGGGCAAATAATATCGGCCCCAAAATACTGCCAGCCGGTACTCCAATCAACATATCCCTAACCCCTGACCTCCGCCCATTTACATCAACAAATTGCTTTCTATTTGCCAAGTAATGTCTTAACCAATAGTCAGATATCCCATACTTCCTTTTCAACTTTCTTATTAGTTTTTCTCTCTTTACCGAGTCGAATGCCTTGCGTAAGTCAATTGAAATCAAAATGGCAATAAAACCACTATCAACTAATTTCCTGATGTAATCTGTTACGGTTAACATGGCCAATTCCGTTGAGTGATTTTTCCTGCAGCCAAATTGAGAACGGGACATAATTTTCTTTTCTTCTAGAAAGACAACTAGTTTCGTATAATAAATTTTTTCCAACAACAAAAGTAAAACACTTGTTAACGAAATTGGGCGGAAATCTGCTGGTAAAGTAGCACCATTTTTCTTTGGTATTGGAACTACCCTTGCTAATTTCAAAATATCCGGAACCATTCCTGACTCAAAACACAAATTCACAAATCTTGTAATCAAATTCAAGAAGGATGGTAGAAAAAATATCTTATCCAAAAAGTATTTAGAAATTCCACAAGTATCACAACGTTTTGACAGCTTTCGCCTTAAACCTCTCCATGCTTTACACACCTCCAGTTTAGTTACCGACTTGACATAAAAATATTCATCGCCATCAGGTTTCGGAGCACTTTCTTCATTGAGGGTGTTATGAACAGGTTCACCAGGAGGGAACCCCATCTCACAGTAGTAATTATTAATATCATCTGGGTTTACATCGCCCCCTAACTCCGCTTTAAATTTAAATCCGAGATTAAATGTATTTTGGAAGGCTGACCATAAATTCGACTCACTGATCTTCTCCTGGAGAGTAAATTTCATATCAACCTGCAACGAATCTTTAACTAACTGATCATAGTATTTCTTTTTTGCCCTATGAAAGTCGAAGCCAGACAGTAATAACCTAGCCCTATGATATTCCCTTATACATTTCAATCGTTTAGTCTTTTCTGACACTCTCAAGTCTGGGTACCGGCTATTTATAACCTTTATTCTCTTCGGAACGGCAAAATCATAAGCTTCCTTCGTGTGGTTAATTAAAGCCTCGCAAAAACCTGACGCCGTTTCAAGACTTGGCATGTTCATCTCCACCTGATCAAAATAGTTAACTAAAAATTCGACATCTATTTTCCTGAAATCTGGTAACTCAACTTTTGAAACTACTCTTCTATCACGCTTAATTGATAAGCTCAACAATTGCATCAAATGATCAGAAACTCCCTCGTCAAAAATTTTATTTTCATAGCTAACGTTTAGACTTTCTTTAACAAAAATCAAATCAATCATAGCTGAGTTTCTAGTATCCTCTACTACTACTTGTTTAAAGCCGTAGCGCTCCGCTGCAGACAGTAACTCCAGACTGGAAGTATTTTGTTTTCTAAGGTTAATGTTAAAGTCCCCAGTTACATAACACGCTTTTCCTGAGCGAGCAAAAAACTCAAAACACTTGACCAAGTTCTTAATGTCATTACGGACATAATTTGTACGATATACACAAGCTAGTATGAACGATTTGTTAAAA
Organism: Orchesella flavescens; assembly: GCA_964034955.1. Taxonomy (NCBI): domain Eukaryota; kingdom Metazoa; phylum Arthropoda; class Collembola; order Entomobryomorpha; family Orchesellidae; genus Orchesella; species Orchesella flavescens. The sequence goes on from OZ035953.1 coordinate 47,391,932, forward strand.
TTTATTTGTATTGAAACTGCTATTACCTCTAAGGAAGTTGGATTGTACCAACTAGATTCATCCAAAGTTAACACGTGAATCTTATACTCATCCCTACTTAAAATTGCAACTCCACCTCCTCTTCCGTCCCTGTCCTTTCTGTACATTTTGTAACCTGTAGGTAATGGTATAATATCACAATTATCTAACCAGGTTTCACTCACACACATGAAATCTAATTTGTGTTTATTCAATATATTTACGAAAGTTGGAAACTTATTCCTTAAAGACCTAGCATTCTGATGTGCTATTGAACACTGATAAATGGGTCGCTCGGCTAGTCAATTTCCCGTTTCCATTTGGCAACTTGTTCCTGGAGAAGCATTACTGTTTAACCTCCGCCTTTTTGTCTCGTTCTCTACATTTGTACTGCTCCTAGTCTTCATTTTCGGGTTTAATGAAGTTCTTATCTCTTGCTGTCGCTTTGTTAAGTCCTGTGATACCGAGATTCCTTTGAAGAGATCGCCTTCCTCCTTGAGCTTTTTCAAATTCCCAAGCATTTTCCTTTTGACTGTAGGATTTGAAAGAAACAATCTAACTGGACGAGGTCCCTTTGTCTTTCCTTCTTCACCAATCCTCTCCTGGTCGATTAAACGATCATAATCCGGTAATAAAATTTCCAGTAGACGGTCCAGTAGTGCAGCTCCATCCTCATTTTCCTGCAGCCCGAAAATCACCAAATTGTTCTTTTTCAAAATCCTTTGGCGCTCCTCAACTATCTCTGACTTTAGTTCTGACACAGTTCTCTGTAACTCATCCTTCTTACAGCAGCTTTGCATATCCTTCTCTAAAACGCCAACTCTGCTTTCAACGTTGTTGAGTGTCGCTTCCATCCCATCTAGTCTGCCCATAATATTTTTGAGCTGAGTACTGTTCTCCTGTAGAATGCTGGTGGTGCTTGTGTGGTTGCTTTTCACAAGATCAAATAGTTCATCAATCGTCCTTTCGCCTGCCATGCTTCTTGTTAGTCTGAGAACAAACAACAGAGCAATATGCCAGTATCTTTGGGAGGACGGTCAACCAGAGCTTGAGTGTACTTCTTTGCAATACATATACAAAGTAAATTATTCACTTATCTGCATAATAAGATGAATCCAGATCCGCCCTTTCTTCTTCACTCACATCCAAGCTCCAATCTAACTTTTAAAAAACTTTAATGACACTGTATAGATTAACTAGCGCTATAACTGAGCTACAACTAATTTAGTCGCACTCTCTGTAACTAGACGCTTCGATTACTGTAAAATTTAGGTTTAAAAACTTAAAATTTCCTTGTAAAATAAAATTCCCAACGGGAGCACCACACAGAACACGTCTACCACACTCTCTTCCTCACATTATCATTAGTAATTAATTCTGGATAAACTACAACAAAGATCTGCAAACAAAACAAAAACTCACGAGGGAATGGTCAGGCAAGTGACCCTGCGAATTGGCTGAATTTGGAGATATATGTTGCTTTAGATACTACTAGTTAACATCTCAAAGGATTTTACTCCATGGCCAACTTTCGCTGAAAAATCGAAAAAAATCGATTTTTCATTTTCCATTTTTGATTTTCTTTATGGCAATTTACATGGAGAAAAGTTATGTCACACAGGTCCCTGCCTGTTACAAAAAATGGAATTTCAGCAATGGAAATTAGACATGCTCGAAATATCAAGTGCATCAATTAGACTGGAAACTGAACTATTGTTGGAGGGAGTGGCTCGGAGGGTACTTTGGAGGGAATGATGGAGGAATAATTTTTTATTCACCCTCCAACCATAATTTAACACAGCCTCCATCGATCCCTCCATCACTCCCTCCAAAGTTTCCTTCATCATTCCCTCCAAAGTTACCTCCATCAATCCTTCGATCGTTCCCACCAAAGTTACCTTCTTCAATCCCTCCAAGGATTCCCCCATCAATCCCTCCAAAGGTCCCTCCGAGCCACTCCCTCCAACAATAGTTCAGTTTCCAGTCTAATTGATGCACTTGATATTTCGAGCATGTCTAATTTCCATTGCTGAAATTCCATTTTTTGTAACAGGCAGGGACCTGTGTGACATAACTTTTCTCCATGTAAACTGCCATAAAGAAAATCAAAAATGGAAAATGAAAAATCGATTTTTTTCGATTTTTCAGCGAAAGTTGGCCATGGAGTAAAATCCTTTGAGATATTAACCAGTAGTATCTAAAGCAACATATATCTCCAAATTCAGCCAATTCGCAGGGTCACTTGCCTGACCATTCCCTCGTCAGTATGAATCCTGGAGACCACAGCAAAGAAAAATATCATGTAGTTAAAGCTCTTCCATACATATAAATGATCATTTCACTTTACCCCGTGTATCATTTTCGCGTATCAGAAAATTTCTGATCTGATTCTTATCTGATATTTCTGATATATCAGATTTAAAGGAAAGTGCAGATCTGTATCAGATATCAGATCAGATATTTTCTAACTATATCGGATTTGAATATGAAAAATTGGATCAAATCAGATCAGTTGACATCACTAGCTAAAAGCTGTGAGGCTCTATCCCTCTTGGGACTTTTCATAATAATGATACTGAATCTCCAACACATCACATCATTAACATATGTATGTCATAATTCTGATTTCCATTCAAAGGTAAAATGCTGACTCGGAACATAGTTTTAGCCCTTATAATAGTAGCCGATACCCAATTTAAAAAAAGAATGCTCCACCAAGCAAGAAACCGTTTCTCCTCCATCCTTCATTGCAAGAAAACGCCAAATCAATTTTGCGTTTACAAGGTGATGCAACTTCAAATAAGATAGCTAGAAATATTACTCGGGTGCAAAATGAGTGTAACTGATATGGCTACGCTGGAATGTTTCATGTAAGGTCTTAAAATGTACTGAGTAAAACATGGCACATTGTTGAGTAAAATTACTGGGTGATCGATGCTTGGTAACATCTCAACTTATCTGATATTTCTTGGGAGCAAAAAGGTGTCCTCCCTAGAAAGTAATCTAATGCTTTTGTCAAGCTCTTTTAATCGTCAGGCGAAGGTCAGCTCTGGTCAGAGTTGTAAGGTTAACAGTTTTCTTCTTGCTATAAATAAGGTTGTAATAATTAGTACAGCCAACATGCCAGGGTTTAAATTTTTAAAACAATAAATTTGTACATAATTCAATACGTAAGTCATCCAGGGTAAGTGTAGTTCACATAAACCATTTCACTTATTGTTGGCCCTACTTTTCTAATGAGACTCTTTAGACAAGCTAGAATAGCTTATGCAAAATGCTTTCCCTTAAAAGTTTAAATTAAAAACAAACTTCATTTTTTGTCTCTCTAATGGGTTCATCTTCACTAGTTTTGGTAGTAAAGAACATGAAAAACAGAACGTTCTTGGTGTGACATGACCCTACAAACAAAACTACAAAACTTCTTTTTCAAGTTGCCTTGAATTAAACTATGCAAAATGGCATGGCAAAGGAATGAGTATCTACATAAGTTAATATGAATACGAAAAGGCGAATTAATTTAAGTTCGTTCAAATGAAACGTTCAAAGTTCATGCAACGTAATCGATTGTTGGGATATCCCATTGTCACAAAAATATATTACTTATTTGCGTAATAATACAATTAGAAAACGATTTCCAAATAGAGACCAAGTCAAAAGTTCAAGGTTAACACACTGCATACCTGATTTCCCATTTAAAACCTTCGTGAGCTCTGGGTTTCTTGGAAAGTATAAAAGGGTCTGCAGCTTGTAGTTTTTCATCAGTTGTCGGTTGGAACTCCAGTTGAGAGGTTCGCCTAGTCCGTTGTAATTCTGGTCTATTCGATTCTGTTAACGCTGAAGAATACTATATCCGAACAGCCTGATCGAGTCATCATCAAGTACGTTGCCTATTTCAATACCGAACATGGAGTTGATGCCCCAACACTTTCGGTCTGGTATTATTGTTCCACCAGTAATCCAGTTGTTTGCTGCCTCAAAGAACATGGAAGTTAGCCAAGAAAATGAACACAGAGTTCTCCGTCACTTGGACCACCAAATTGATCCTTTACGAGGCGGACCTGAGATGTTTATCGGTGGATTACCTCACAATTGGTAAATCTATAATAAAATATAAATATTAACGTGCTTAAATAAATAAATAAATAACAAATAAAAACATGTTTAATTTTAAATTTCAGTTTTGAACCGGAACTAATACCAATTTTGGAGAGATTTGGACGTATTTATGAGTTTCGCCTCGTGATGAATTCAACTTGGGAGAACAGGGGTTTCGCCTACGTCAAATTCTGTGATCCGAACTTTACTGAACTCGTGCAGTTGCTCGACAAATTTCCCATACGACCAGGATGTCATCCACAAGTCAACAGATCGATTGTCAACTGTAACCTCGTTTTGGTTGGAGTGCCGTTCAACACGACCTTGATGGAGGTAAAGGAAGAACTCAACAGAATATCCCCAGGCCTGGAATCCGTAAGAGTTGCCGAACGCCGAAACAATCACGTTGGTGTAGCAAAAGGATTTGGTCAACTTATAATTGCTACCTATTTAAATCATGAGTAAGACTTTATTTTTAAGATTAAAAGTAATGCAATGTGATTTGTACTAACTACAATCGTAATTTTATGTTTTCATTACAATTTTTTACTAGATTGACATGGATGGCCAGAGACCAATTGATTTTCAGACATCAACGTATCTGGGGCGAACGAATACACGTTGAGTGGGCTGTACAGAAAAGTTTTAATTTTCCCAGGGTATGCTTATCAATGCTTATCAATATTACACTAGATAGTCTCTTGTCCCACTTGTCTCTCAAATTATGGTTTTTAAAACTCTATTTTCCTTGTGTGTTTTTTTCCAGAAGTATTGCTGTCCACGTATCCTTCACGTTCTTGGTCTCTCTTCGGATATAAGCGACACACTACTTTTCAAAATCTTTGCAGAACACTCAAAGGACGGAGTGAGTCACATGTTAAGACGCCAAGACCAAGCTTTTATCTTCTGCAAAACTCAGGATCAAGCGAAACTGGCAAAGTGCAAAATCCACGCCACATTGGTTAACGGAAACTTCCTGTACGTGGACGTGGTCAACCCCACATTGTCTTTCACAAGTGATGATCAGCCAGTGACTATGGAAGCAGCTCTTCGTGTTGGCCAAGGAGCACCAGAAGAAGATGTCCCACAGTTGGGGGATGAAGAAGAATACACACCAGCAGAACAAGCATATTGCCCAACGGGACCCGTGCCGTCAGTCAACTAACATTTGTTTACAATATTCAAACAGTTTGTGCAAAGCAGTTATATGAAATATGTTTTCTGCACTTTATCATTACTACAACTCTCTTACTACTATTTTTTGTACCTCTCAATTAGATAAATTTGTGGTACTGTATTAGATAAATATTTTTCTATTTTTGTAATGAATTTTTTTCCTACAAATATTTTTCTCGTCGCTAGTTTAAGATAAAGTAAGACCTTTTGTCACTGAAATGTATTGAGTATTGGACATTAGAGGAAGTTGTATCAAAAAGTATATTTCAAAATGAACTTTATGCTATGTCATGAAATTATGGAGTTAGGGAATAGTAAGGAGGAATTAAATGAATTTTATATTTACTTAATATTTTTGATAGTTTTGTTTACTCTATGTATCACTACAACATTTTTTTGCGATTTGCATTTCTTTATTCTTTTCTCGCAATCGGATTCAAGATTGTTGATGATGTGATGGACGATGATTTTTATGCCTGGGTATTCACAGCTACTTTCACTTTCTTTTAAACACATATGCACACAGATTGTTAGAAACGTTTGCATGCATACGTACTGCATTATTGGATCCCGGACTTTTTGCTTAAGAACAAGGCAAAATATAAACGCTCGATTAATTGTTCATTTATTGAATTGTCCTTAGACGCTGATCCTTCAAGTCAGCAGACTGAGAAGAGTAGGCAGTAATGAAAAATACTGGTTGTAAAGGGATCAGGATAAAGTACTCATAAGCATTTGATTTGGAACTGGCTTACTTGACCTGAGGGTGAGCCCTCAACCATTCGAATACTTGTTTCACTTTCATATGCATTCATCTGGATACTCAATATTTAATTAATTAAATGCTGTTGATGATCACTAGGAATGTTTATGTATAATGAACTCTATTGACACCGTGCCGTATAAATACAGTATTGTTAATCTACAATTTGTTTAAATTTATGATTCAAATCCTAATGCAGCAACGGCGTGGGAATCCTGCATCACATTATTTTCGGAACACATGTCATGCTGCAATTGTTGAGTATCAATATTCGCTTTCGTCCTTAGTATGCTATAACTGCTGATATCAAAATCCATCAAAGCATGCTCAATTTCAATACCATTTATGCAGTCATTGTAGTCATGTTTTGTAAGGGAAACGGATGAAATGATTTAATATTTTTCACATGATCTCCACATCATTACCCTCGTTGACTTAGCACTAAGCTCTCTCCAAGTACATCAAGTACATACGATTGAATCACAATGTCGGAACACGTGAAGATATCGTGGGCCATTTTCAGTAGCTTAACAACAGCATGGTCGTTTTAGAAGGGTAACAAGCACATCATTCGCTTTGATTTGGACAGATTATGCATAAAATGCAAATTCGGTGGCGACGACAAATTCAACTCTCATTTGCCTTTTACTTTCGTTTGTCTTGTCTTCAAGCAAACCAAAATTTCACCGTCGTTGTTTTCAGCCATATGAGTGAGACGCGAACTCCTAGTTCTTCACCACTCTCTCTGATCACTCCAATGAGAGTTCATCCGCTGCAGGAATAAGTTGAAGGGTAAGTAGGTTTTATTCAGTCACGATAGATCATCCCATCTGAATCGAAGAAAAGCGTTACTAGTTAGAAGTTCTTAGGTCGCTGGTGTGAAAATTTAAAGGTTAATCAGTTTTGAGTTGCACAATGCCCCCCTTTGTCAACATTAAAGTCAAGGGTCCGAAAACTTTGATTCCGGGTTTATATACACCGGTATTGGAGTGTGATGTCAACTGGACGTGGAGGGAGTTTCTGAGTTACAGGTGTCGGATAAATGCACAATATGTAAGTCAAGGTTTTATATTTAAAAAGTTTCAACATCATTATCATTCCATAAGCTCGTCAGTCTCACCCAAAATGAAATATTATATACATGTATGTGTTACGAGATTACTAATTGTTGACAATTAAGAAATGTAAAATTATATCTCATTGGAAATGTTTGCAGCTGAGTGCCAACAGCACTGTCGTTGTGAGGAAGGCACGCTATCCCAATGTTAGCGCCTCATGGGAAACCCAGCTTGGAACCGTTGTAAGTTTAAAATCCGGTAACACTGATACATTCAGGAGTTGATATATAATATACCAAAATGCAAATAAGTTACACAATGTGTCGTTCATTTAAGGTAAGGGGATTCATTGAGAAGTATGCTAGACTCCGATCATTATACACCGTCCGATTAGTGATGAAACATGCGTCATCCATAAGGCGACGTCCAGCAATTCGTCCTAATGCATTGGCCGTACTAAGAACAGGGGATGGTGTGTACCGCGCTCCTGACAGTGTCTCCTCTATAGTGATTAATGATGTCAGGACAATTACTCCTAGGAGTAATGAGCAGAACGGTTCCGAAGTGATGGTTCCGGTGGTTAACGCTCCTGCTACCCAAAGGATGAAGGCAAGTTCATCCAAATCTCGGTCTGAGTTGGATCTCCCTCATCCTCCAATCATAAACAACTTGAGACCTAGATTTGTGGTAAAAATTTAATATAATAACTTAACCAGCTAAATTCATACACGGTAGACTCAGTATTACTTTGATGATATAAATAAACTCATTTTGATTGTATTTGATTTTTGATTAAATTTAGGTTCCCGATGACGTCCGCAGTGTTTGCACTGAGATGGATATGAGAGACCTGGTGAAGAAAGGAATTCAGATGAATCTCATCAAACCGGTTGTTTATGATCGTTTGAAAGCCATTGATAATGCAGAGGTAAATTCATGAAGTATTTTATAAGCATGTGACACATACATATAAACCTGTATGCATCTATTTTTATGAATAGTTGAGAGATTTTCTACTTTAGTTCCTTAATGCGAATGCTTATAATTGTTTTTTACAGTTCCTCCGAATTCAGAAGGAGCTGCAGTCCCTTGTGGAGGATCATGCTTGGCATCGATTAACCTACCTGGTGCCAAGGGCTGGGCATCTCCTCAGCAATATCTTTCTCATTGACACGAAGTGAGGAGAGACAAAGGCGTTTACTGGTTGGACTTTTAAAAGACACACCAAGGACACAGCCGTAAATATTAACATGCTTAATATATGTAAAATGACATGAAAATTTATTCAGTTTCTCAGTCCATCCAGTTTTAAATTACGAATGGCTAATATTTTTGTAATGATGCTTGTATGTATTATTATATGCATATGCTAATTAAAGCATTCCATTTCAATCTCATTTTGACTGTCCTTCACTTTCTCATTGAGTTCCAAGTTACCAGTCCATTACATTGTTGCTTGTTCAGTGGGAATATGCAGATTAAAACCTCATCCAACATTTACTACATAACAATTTGTTGAAGTTTAGGAAGATATGCATCCAAAGTAATTGATATAAATATGCAAATAGCATTACAACTATTATTAGGCAATACCTCACGGGATTAGCGAAGGCACACTTTATCTGTGCCTCCGAATATCAGCTTTGGCTCCACTCAACTTAGCTTAATCATCAGTTGGTTATAATGATGTCGCGACATAGACTACACCTGCCCAATTTTGTTTTACTTCATGCCTTGGATAAAAATTGTTACACAAAGTTCTCAACTGTTCATTATGCGCCACATAGCAACTTGCTAGTAAGGTTTCCTAGAAGCGTCTTAGATAAGCTTTTCTGGTGATTGCAAAAAATGCAGATACATGCATATAATGTAGATGTAGACTTACTTATATCACTTCCATTTCTAACACTACTCTAACCTCTTTGACTGAAGTGTACAAAACTGAAGTCTTCATTAAGTAGTTTCATCCTTAGCCCTTAATATATAAAACTTGAAGTCATTGCCGAATGGAGTCAAGAGTAAATGTATGCGCTTCCACACCAAGATTTTTGTGAATGATTTTAGCCACATGTTTTTAAGTCACTGAAAATAATATTTATACATGGTATACGTACTTACTCATTGACCTCAAACCTTAATCATTTTATGAGTACATGCTTTCATTTCATATAACAAAATATTTTAATAATTTAAAAGTGACAATCTTGCTAAATCATGCATCCAATCCTTCGGATTTTTCCCAAAGTTCGTAATTATAATATTTTAAGCATGTGTTTAAAACGTCTCTTGTGGAGACAATTGATTTTTCTAATTCTGGATCGAACTCTATCCGCGCTGTAACTTTTCTCATGTATTTGTGAATTGCATAAAAGTTGTCAAAAAAGACGAACATGGGAAACACCCTTAAAGGGATACATACCTTACAGGCAATGCGCATTAGTAGATCCATGACTTCGTCAGCATCCGATTTTGCAAAAGTTTTACTTGTTCTCATTCCAAACACATCTTCAGTATTCCATGGAAAATTTGGTATACTAATGGGTCCAATAAGCTAATAAGCTCCTGGGATCTGTCCAGATGGATTTTGATGTTATGTCCACCCACACACTTGACCCCTCTGTAGAAATTTGAACACATACGTAAACTACTGGCTAGATCATCCGTGTCACTGGTATGCACGATATTATAATCAGCCGCCATGATTTTGTTAATAAGGGTTGATGTACGATGCCAGTCTTTCTGTTGGATGATTTTGGAGCAGACGTGTCTGGATATTATAAAAAGAGGCTCAGACAATAGCACCGGAGAACGGAAATCGCCAAGTAACCCATGTTGGATTGCTGTTAATAAAACGGATTTGTTAGATACAATATTGCCTACATATATTATTGTACATCATTATTGCCTACAATTTTGAATCTAATTATAGTTACCGGAATGATTATGATTTGCCGTGATGATTGGAATCACCGAAAAAAGTGTCAGCAACATTGCTATGTCCATTTTCCTGTGATGTCGTTTGTGAGACGGAAATGGTTTAGAAATTTTGGTTTGGATATGTGAACTTGCGTAAGTGACTGACACTGTCCAGGTTTAACTTGCAAGTAGTCTGGTATTGTCTCAGGAAACGTACGCGAAAATGCTATGGCTAAAGAACGGAGTCAAAACCACTGCATTAGCTGGCTGAGAAAGCACGCGCAGGTGTCTTTCATACAATGCAAAGAATTTCCAAGAAATGTGTCTTACAGAAACAATAATACTACAACACTTGCTACACAAACTGCGTTGTGAAGCTGACTAAGCCTATTGTCTGTAAGGCCCACGTCTGGAATAGCGATTCGGAGGAATAATAAAATTTTTAAGTAATAAGGATGATATATGCAACAAATGCCAAGCATGAACATAAAAGTTACCATTTGAGTTTCTGATTAAATTTATGACTCAATTTTTATGGGTTATGCAACTCATTCCTATTTTTAAGCATTTAGAACACACAATGCAAATATCATGCCAGAAGTTTTTACTTTGTAACTACGTACAGTTGAAACATGATGTGATTTGTAAAGGTGTTATACAGGTGTTATGCAACTACTCCAGGGTATAGTGAAGTGGAAATAGACTGGTGGAAACGTTTGTAAAACTGTTCTTTGGTTATCACCAATTTTATCATTCCATGAAAGTCAAGTGATTTCCAAGGACGTGGGATTTTAAAGTATTTCAAATTTAGTGACTGTATCTTTAGCAAAAGCACAATCAAATACTATCAAATATTCTTTGTTGCAAGAAATATCTGGGAGGTCCTCCTGTTTTACCAGGCGTACTTAAAAATACTGACCCTTTACTAAGATCGGGAAAACGTTCAAGTTTCATTGCTAACAAAAGTTCCAATACACTTGAACGGATAAATTTGCACCTTGGTGCAGAAAGTGAAGGCAACTTCGTTCGGTAAGACAATTTTAACTTCTTCCTTGTAAAGGTACAATGAACGCGACAATTCGAGATGTAATGATGTACTTTTATGAATATATGTATTTTCAATGCATTGATATGCATTTAAATATGCACCTCCTGAGTGATCCTTTCCAACCCCGCTAACAGATAGATTCCAACCTCCCCCTTCTGAGTGTCCTCTCCAACAACAAAGCATTTTTTGGCACAAGTTATTCAACGAGCGTACTTTACTTACTCTGAATTTACTAGAATACTTTTGTGTTTTGTGAACTTACGTGTGAGCACAAGGTGACTCTATTCATTTAAAAAGATATATTTTCAGTATCTTTATAAAATTACTATCGAGAATGAATGAATCTCATCACGTCACTAACATATGTGTCAGGCTCCGGAACTTCCATCCACTTCTCATTTGGCTGTCCATGTATTTTTTTGACAAAGAATTTAACATGGACAGCACAGCAGAAGGCGGAGTTTCGTTTTACAAGGGACTATTCAAAAAGGACGATAGGATTTCGAAAATTCGAAATCACAGAAAATGGGTAAAATGAAACAACAAGCATAACACACATTGCCAAACAATGTATGCTGCTTTAAAAATCAAAATTTTGAGTCACTGATTAATAATCAGTGCAAATTTCGAAAAATTAATCAGTGACTCAAAATTTCGATTTTTAAAGCAGCATACATGTTTGGCAGTGTGTTTTATGCTTATAGTATGAGTTTCACCACATTCTGAGAATTTTCAAGTTTTCGAAATCGACAATGATTAATAATTGGTGACTCAAAATTTCGATTTTTAAAGTAGCATACATTGTTTGGCAATGTGTGTTATGCTTGTAGTTTCATTTTACCCATTTTCTGTGATTTCGAATTTTCGAAATCCTATCGTCCTTTTTGAATAGTCCCTTATAAAACGAAACTCCGCCTTCTGCTGTTCTGTACATGTTCTTTGTCAAAAAAATACATGGACAGACAAATGAGAAGTGGATGGAAGTTCCGGAGCCTGACACATATCATGCGTGCCATAATTCTTATTCCTATTCAATGGTAAAACGCTGCAAAAAACTATATTTAGCTTAAACTTTATAACTGCAACAGATATCAGAATCAAAAAGAGAGACCTTGATACGATAGAAAAACCTACGACGTGTGAATTTCAATTAAAATTATTAGTGAAATAATAGAAATCTCCCGCTATTGCTAGGTGATACATCATTAAACAAGCCTCTCGGCATTTCTAACAAATGTCACAATTCACGTTTTAATGGAATTAAGTTGTAAATGAGAATATTATACACACATCACACACACACACACATTCCTATAAAAGCATGAGGAAAAGAAGGAACCTGGAATACATTATTTTGTTTTACAATCATTGTAAAAAACAGTCGCTTTCCACTCTTTCTACCAGCTTTGCTCATACTTTGTCGAAGGCTTTGAACTGTGCGAAGAAGTAAAACTTAAAGTGCACCTCTGCTTAGCTACTTGACTCCTCCTCCTGATTAACCCCTCCGAACCCACATCAAACATTCTTTCCAAGCCTACTACCTCCATGATTTCCTCCAACCCCATCTCTCTCATCCCCTCCAAACGTATTAAAACCATTACATCGATGAATTCGATTCAGCTGCTTTATGATATTGTAATTTTTAATATAGCCAATGTGCCCGTGCACAAGTTTTTATTTTTCTCCAGTTAATCAGTATCCGTTCCTTAATCTTTAAGTAGAATATTAAGTTTACTTCTCTTCATCTATTTCGAGAACGTAAAAAAGAGAACGTCTCTTTGCGTAATGTTACACTAAATCGAAACCAGCCTCTCAATTCGCCCCGACTCAAACCATACAAAACAGTAACGTAAAATGGGTATTCACATAACTTAATATGAATATGAACTAGAGCCGCGTTGCGGTGCACAGCAAAAGGTTACCCGTCACTTCAACGTTACCCGTCATTTTAATATGACCAGCATTGCTGTTGCTAGAGTCCGTCAATGTGTCAGGTGAATAAATCCCATATACAAAAAAGAAGCGGGTTGTCGATCCTTTACTAAGAAACGGCGAATGCTAAATCCCATCTAATAATTTCACTAATGTGATTCCTATGTTTATAAATGGCTGGAAACTGGGTGCGGACGGTGTATACAATAACAGCCAAATCAATGTGGCCCGCATATAAATCACATGTAAAAACGAACCAGGCAGTCCAGGCAAAGTAAATATCATAATAAAAATCGACCAATGCTATAGCCATGTAACATAATGTTTTTGGTTTAGGGTAATACAAAGCACTTTCTCCTAATCTAACACTAACATAACCTAAATTCTAACCTAACCGTCCATATATCAAATGCTACAATCCTATGTTAGATATTCACCAGGGCTAAATCAGGAATTGGAAAAACGTATCAACACGTAGCAGGCCTTCGGTCTGCTTCGTGTTTTCACTTGTTCCACGGGATTTAGCATTGGAGAATTTAACGTGGGATTTAGCATTGTAGATTTTAACATGGGATTTAGCATTGGAGAATCTAACATGGGATTTAGCATTGGAGAATCTAACATGGGATTTAGCATTGCGAAATTTAACATGGGATTTAGCATTGGAGAATCTAACATGGGATTTAGCATTGCGAAATTTAACATGGGATTTAGCATTGGAGAATTAACGTGGGATTTAGCATTTGGGAAATTTAACATGGGATTTAGCATTGGAGAATTTAACGTGGGATTTAGCATTTGGGAAATTTAACATGGGATACTACGTGTTGATACGTTTTTCCAATACCTGAATTAGCCCTGGTCAATTTCTAACATAGGATTTTGGCATTTGATATACAGGCGGTCAGGTTACAAGGTTAGGTTAGAATTTAGGTTAGGTTAGTGCTAGATTAGGAGAAATTGGTTTGTATTACCCTTAGCCAAAAAAAAACCAAGTTACATGGATATGAGTCTGATCGTATGAACTCTAGATAATTGGTCGCTGTAGCATTGCATGCATCTCATTTCTGGCATTGAGTAAACTGAGGGGCGGCAATTTCCTCAATGATGTTTTGAGCTGTTACATACCCAGCCCGCTGTTGTTGATGTAATTAGCTAATAATTGGGTGATAATTAGCTAATTACATTAAACTTTTCATTATTACAATGTTTATATACAACAACAATCCTTCCACATGAATTTTACGTTAAAATTTTAAATTAATATTTTTTAATTGTTAATTTTTTTAAATTTAGGTCAGTTTTCTTTTGTTCATAACTCCCCAAAATATTTCCTCAGTTTTTTTAGTGAGTTCTTAACTGCTTGACGGATTTTATTCAATCATATCAAGAGGATATTTTCATGCGACTTGCCGTTAAAGCCTGTTGAAGTTTACATTGATAACGGCCAAAATTTCGAATTTTCAAATTTTTGGCATGTTTGTCAATGGTATTTATAACGTTTTGGAACAGCCAAGTTGCCTAATACTTTTTAGTTTTCATGTAAATAATTATTTTATGTTGCGTCATAAATTTGAAAAACTACTACATTTAAGTGAAAACTGCAAATTTCAAAAAACTAAAAACGCAATGTTTTTCTCCTTTAAAAACTGCATTTATCTGCATATGAAATTCCCGAATCAAAGCTTTGTCAGTGACCAGTTTTCTAGAATTCATACGATCAGACTCATATGCATTTAGTCGATTTTTATAATGGGATTTACTTTGCCTGGAGGCTCAAATTGTTATATGGCATTTAGCATTCGCCGCGTCTTAATAAAAGATGGACAAAGCGCTTATTTTTTTATATATGGGACTTATACAACCGGCATATTGACTGTTGACTGACTCGTGGGTTAACAGTAACGCTGCTCATATTGAAGTGACGGGTAACCTTTTGCTGTGCACCGCCACGCGGCTCTAGTTTGCGTAATAATACATTTACCAAGCAATCTCCCCGTAGAGGTAAAATGTAAGTATGTATGTTAGGCCAGATCAAACGTTCAAGGTTAACATATTACACATCTTACTCCTTATTTCTTAAATTTATTTCATAGAGTGTTCTAAAAGGGTCGGAAGCTTGCAGCTTTTCATCACTAGTCAGTTGAACCCTCCTCTTGAGAAGGTCGCCAAGGCCGTCGCAATTCTCGTACATTTCAAGTTGTTATATACGGTGTCTGGAAAGGCACCACTTAGAGTTATTATCAACCCCAATACCAATCATGGAGTCGATGTCCCAAAACTTTCGGACGGTTGGTCCACTAGACATCCACGAGTTTGCTGCCTTAAGAAACATGGTAGTTGTCCAGGAAAGTAAATACAGCGTTCTCCGTCACAAATCGGGCCAGCAAATTGATATTCTACGAGGCGGATACGAGTTGTTTATAAAAGGATTACCTCGAGATTGGTAAATCTTTAATAAATATATATTGTAACGTCTAAGTATTATATACATAATATAAACTATCAAGATTCTTTTTATATTTCAGTTTTGAGCCAGAGCTGTTATTACATTTGGAAAAGTTCGGACCCATTTACGAGCTTCGCCTAACAATGCATACCAGATGGGAAACCAGAGGTTACGCCTTTGTCAGATTCTGGGATCGGAACTTTACAAAGCTCGTACAGGAGCTCAACCATTTTCCCATACGATCGGGATGCCACCTACAAGTTGTCAAATCTTTTCGAAACTGTAACCTCATTTTGAGTGGAGTGCCGTTCAACAAGACTATGATCCAGATCTTTGAAGAACTTAACGGAATTTCACCAGGTCTGGAATCTGTAGCACTCGCCCAGACCCAAAACAACCACCTTGCTTTAGGAAAGGGATTTGGACAGCTTGTAGTTGTTACCTACTTAAACCATGAGTAAGATTTTATTATTGAGATTGTAAGTAATGCAACGTGACTTGATTTAATTCGAGTTTGGTTAATGTTTTGCTTTTATCTCACTTTCTTAAATAGGTTGACATGGATGGCCAGGAACCAAATGATTTCCAGCCATCTTCATATGTGGGGTGACCGAATACACGTGGAGTGGGCTACACAAAAAACCAATTCTCCTGATTTCCCAAGGGTATGCATATCAATGCTTATCAATGCTAAAAAATAGTTGCTTGCTCCTTGGTTGTTGCAGTATGCGTTTTAAAAAAATCTATTTTTTTCTTTGTGCTTTTTTCAGAACTACCGCTGCCGTAGTATCCTTCATGTTCTTGGACTCTCTTCGGATATTAGCAACGAAGAACTTTTCCAAATCTTTGATGAACAATCTGACCAAGGGGTCAATTTCACACGCAGGCGTCGGGATCAAGCCCTCGTCTACTTCAAATCCCAAGATAAAGCAGAAATGGCGAAGAAGAGAATTCACGCTACTTTGTTCAAGGGAAACTTTCTGTATGTGGAAGTGTTCAGTCCCACAGTGTCTCTCACAAGAGATGTGCCTCTTAGGAGTGACGAAGATGCAGTGGAACAAGTTGATGCAAAGTTAGGTGATGAAGAAGCAGCAGAGCAGGCTAATGCTTAATGTTTGTGTCTTCAGTCAACCACTTATTTTCATTTACAATAGTTAAGGGAGGTTATGTAAAGCAGTCAATATGAATACTTTTATTCGTATGCACAAAAGTAGTAAAATTAATTTTCAACTGCTTTTTTAAGTCGTGGTATGGCAATCGATAATTTTCTTTTGTTAATGAACTTTTCAAATGTGACATTAAAACGAATTAAGTTAATCAGTACGTATTTCAAGATAAATTTTATGCTATATCATGAAATTTGATAATGGTAAACAATGAAAAATAAATTTTATCTTTGTCCAACATTGTTTGCCTGTCCTTTTTTTTTGGTTTATTTCATTTACCACTGTTACACTTTTATCAAACCGCATTTCTTCATTAATCCTCCCAGATGAAATACAGGTTGATGATATGGATGATTTCACAACATTATTAAATGTCGTGCATTTCGCATATGAACCAGGCAAACAATTAATGCTTGCATAATGAATTAAATAGTCGATCGGGCCAACTGAATTTCCTAAACGTCACTAATCGATGATCAAGGGTTATAAGCGCGATAAGTGGGCCATGCTCAACTTATTCTAAAAATCACGTATCAAATCAAGATATCCAAAATTTGACTTTTAATTTTCCGCAAGTCGCACTATCAATTGTGATACGTTACACGATTTATTTCATGGTAATTTTGTTGTGTGTAATTTGTTTGTGTGCGAGCAAGTTGGCATATTTTAATCCAAAGTTAAATGCAGGAAATCACATTTTTTATTTGACTAACGCCGGGTTAAAATGTTTTATTAAAATCTAATTCAACAACGCCTTGACCTGAAAGTCTTCCATTCATGTTTAAATGTTAGGAAATTTTTATGGTTTCTCCTCGAGTTTAAGACAAATTTTATGCTAGATTATAAAAAAAACTAGTAGTCTAGTAATAATAAATTTACAACTTTTGTGGGCTTGTTTTTGTAAATTGTTGCAACTCCATTTTTTTCTTCATTTTTTTTTCAATAAATTTTTTTCAACTTTTTAGAAAATCTCAACATCATCATGTTTAGTTTTCACTGCAATTTTACTAAACAATCAAGAATTGTGCTTCAAAATTAACTTTCTTCCGTCATTTAGCTTAAATATTGTCCAGTATTATGTTGAGTATAAGTTCCTTCGGTAGTCCTAGTAGAATCTCACATTCCCCCATCATCATCATTCCATTGGTATTGGTTTTGTAAAATGAAAAAATAGAATAACGATCGACATGACCATCACCTTTGTTGAGCTTAAGCTATAAAGCAAAGCAGTATACAAAGAAACCCTGCCCATTAAGCTTGTATGCAAATATAAAAGCCAAAAATAAAGTTAATCGTGTGAAGATTTGTATGGAAACCCAAATTCTGAAGATAATGGCACTTATTTGCATAATATTACTTTTATCATATGCATAGTTAATATAAGACATCGCAAAACGTCAAATGATAGGCCAGGTCAAAAGTTCCAAAGTTTGAAGTTAACACATGCTTAACCTTATATTCCTTTACAACATCGCATTTTTGAAACTTGATGACCTACCTTCAGAGGGTATAAATAGGAGCGCAAGGTGCTGTTCATCGTTAGTTTGAGTTTGGAACCTGACTTGAATGGTCTGTCCAGTCGCTCGTTATTCACGTCTGTTCCATTCCATTGTCTATTGAAGAAGTTGGCACTAAAGTCGTAACCAAATCGTCAATTGGAGCGAAAAACATTACAGCGAAATCGTCAGTCGGAGTTTGACACGTGATTCGAATAGTCTTCCCAGTTGGTTGAAATACTCTCGTTTATTAAGTTCCGTCACAAGAAGAAGTCATCAGCAAATAGGTTATCTACCCAATGCCAAAGATGGAGGCAGGACCCAGGAACCACCATCTACGACAAAACTTTGTCATTCCACATGAAATCAGGGAGTTTGCAAGGGTCAGGAACATGGAAGTGATCCTGGAACCATGGCAACGAACTCTCCGTCACAGGCTGCGTCAAGGGGTTGCTGTTCCACCAAGGGAACACGAAATGTTTATCGAGGGATTGCCACAGAACTGGTAAACTTATTAGTTAAAAACTAAGATTATAATAAGCTTCAAATCATAAACAAGTATATTATTTTGTATTCTTTTTTAGTGACGAGCCCCAGTTGATACCCCTCTTGGCATCATGTGGAGACATTTACGAATTTCGGATGATTCTGAAAAGTGGGAGAAATAAAGGTCACGCCTATGCCAGATTCTACTCTGAAGAAGACGCCAACAACGCACTAGTGCTCAACAATTTTGAAATCCAACCTGGTCACCGAATTGAGGTGTCCAAAAATATTCCAACCAGTTGTCTTATTTTGATTGGAGTGCCTTTCTACAAGACGTTGAGGGAGATTTATCAAGAACTTCATCCAAAGTTCCCAGGCCTCATATGCATTGGAGTTGCAGACACTCAAGGACGCACTCAACACGTTTTACCGATGGAGATTGGACTGGTTGTAATTGCAACGTATGCAAATCATCAGTAAGATTTCATTCTATGAGATTATAATAATTTATACCACTTGAATTATTTGCACTTCTATCTAGTTTTTATAAAATTATTTTTTGATTAATAGGTCGGCAGTGGTGGCATACGAACAAATGATTTCCAGACCGTTCTACTTGTGGGGCTATCGGTTAGGAGTGGAATGGACCTACCAAAAAACGGATACATTTCCACGGGTATGCCTGTGTAATATCAGAACAGACTAAGCTTGTTGTCCAAAGTTAGCCTTAATTTATAACTCGTTCCCCTTTTTTCAGCATTTCAAGTGCTCTAGCGTCCTTCAAGTTCGTGGTATCCCTTCTGACACGACCACACAACAACTTCACGCAATTTTCCACGAACACTCAAACGGAGGGGTGAAACACTTATTGAGATACAAGGATGATGAAGCCATCATTTTCATTAAAACTGGTGCACAAGCGCGAATGGCTAAAGTTGGGGTCAACGGGACAAGCGTGGACGGAAACGTTATTCATGTAGACACATTCATGCCTACAATCACAAACGTGGAACAACAAGTCATGGAGGGATCTCTTCGAGGCAGAGAGCAACCAGTTGGTGAAGAAGCAGCAGGACCAGCAGAGTAACCCCTTTCCTAACTGGAATTTGTATGCTGTATCAACAAGCTTCAGGCCCTGTATTTGTATATAATATCGTATAAAATTTAAGAGACTTTGTGCGAAGGTATTTTGTATGAAATTTTCCGTATGCACAAAGCAGTATATTATACTCTTAATATTTATAGCATTTATTTATTAACTGGTGTCTTAATGGTAGTATACAGCAGTAGTATGAGAAAATGTAAATAATTTTTATCTTTGTAATGAACATTCTTCCACAACTGTTTCCTCAATGCTAGTTTAAGAAAACATAACATTGTGCTTATGTGTTGGGACATTTCTCCTTTCCTGATTGCTTTTTTCGTATTCGACATAGAGCTAACTTCATTGAAGTTGATAGAATCAGTCGTATGAATCATGTGTTTAATGATGAACTTTGTACTTAAGATATGTTCAGTTTAGTAGAATGGTGATGGTGACGAAATCAATGTAGTATTTTAATTGTTCCTGAAGTTTTTTTGCATTTCACTTGTATTATCATTTTTGTACGAAAATTGTTTGTATGTCTGGACAAACCAAAACTTGAGGAAAATGAAAGACAGACGTATTCAATACAATCTCAGTCTGATTCTGATATGTATGTCATGATGCATATGTTGTACTAATTCTTAGGTAAAATTGTTTTTGAAATGATATTGGATGCTAAAGAATTGATTATATAAAATAGAAGAATATGTGAGTTAAGAAATTTCAGCATCTCTTTGCTCTCCTACAATTCACCTTGACACTATTCCGTGGGACCTGCAAATAAGTTTACCACCGTATTTTCAATTTACTCATTTAAAAAGAGGATCCTCTTAGGCTAAGAATTTTCAACTAACGTTTATTTCTCCGACATCATATTGAAATAGTAACAAATATAGAGAAAAATTGGGTTTTCCAATAAACGTTTTGTAAAAATAAAATTTTTAGGACCTGGATTTCCCTCTTTCCATGTTACTAACTGTAGTGCGATTCATCCTCACAAGCCCTTGATGAGGTTCTGCAATCCCATCAAAAATCCTTCTACAAAGGCAAAGTAGAGTGAGGTCATTGCGCGAGTTCACAGTAGTGATCTCTTGGAATGGATGCAACGCTGCATCTTTAATCCCTGCGTCCGCTACCAAATCCCTCCCACGCTGTGTGCTAACCACGCGCTCATCCTCCCGATCAATCTTGTTGCCAATGACACTCAATTTGACAAAAGCCGCTGTAATCAAAAACACATACAGATATCGTCATTATTATATTTCATAAGCTGTTAAAAGATGTATCCCAATCTAACTGACTGAATACGAAAAAGCATTTTTAACTTACAGGCATGCTCCTTGATAAGGCTAATCATCCTTCCAACGCTTTCAAAGCTCTCCTCATTCGTGATATCATACATCAGCATAATCCCATCTGCCTTTTCCATATGGAATTTTAATTCTGGTAAGTCGTATCCGGAAGTGTCCCTGTGAAAGGACAAAGCATTGTATTTTACTGTACCTACATAGGTTTGTTAAGAGGAAAGATTAATTAAGAGAGAACAATGTTTCTTATCTTCTTACAACAAATGCACGTGCAATCTACCGAAACCCTCCCTTGTTGGTACTTTGAAAAAGGATTTTATTAATACATATTTTTCCATTTCACAATATATAATATTCATTAATGGCAATTGGTGGCATACTACCTAGGCTAAGGCAAGCTTGCCCCTCCGTTTTCCCACCCTTCAATCCATCCAATAAAGCAGTTTTTCCAGCACCACTCTCTCCCATAAGCAACAACTTGTATAGTACTTCACCTTCCTCCATGGCGTTGCACATCGTGAAATGGCTGGTGGGGGGTGAATCCTCACAATCCTATAGAAAAATCAAGCAACAAATGGATCTCAACTATACTGTTGACTGAAAGTGCTCAATTATAAAAAAAAAAGTTAGCACAAATGATACCTAAGCCTAATGCTACTATTTAATTGCCTTCACCTTTTTAGTTTTTAAAATTCTTATTTGACTTAGTTGGTCTTTGGCTCATTAAAAAAGGTTAGTTCAGACCGTTCCAATAGCTCCTTCGTTCATATGTCTACTTTACCATTCAGGATAGTATAAGATGGCAAGACGATGAATGCAAGCTTGTGTCAGGTTACAACCCGTCCACTGAATAGTGGAAAATTGAATGGACAAAATGGAAATTTCCAACAAAATGAACAGCTGGACAAAACACAAAACGTTGTGTCTTTGCCAATACATTACTTGCATGTGTCATTTAAATTATTTAAAATACAGCCAGTTCTCCACCGCAATCAAAACGTCTCGAATAAAATCATCAATATTGGGATTCAATAGTCCTACTCTGTTATAAAGGATGCACACAACTGCATATGTATATTTAAACTGAAGTTAATTTAATTTACACGATAAAATAACATTTGATTGGTGGAAGTAAGTAAATAAATTATAACCCTACATACTTCATCAATGTTGACTGTGAAAACCTTATTAATTTAAACACACGAAACCGGTTATTTGACTTCCTTTTAAATTTCCAATTATAGATCTGGGTATTTAAATTTGGTTCTGTATGTCAAGTGATATTATTTATTTCGTCAATTTTGTCCAATATCTTCCATTTTAGACTGTCCACCAAAGAAGGTAGTGGAAAGAAGAACCTTGGCAGGTATAATGTTCTTTTCTAAGAATTGCTTGGCATGTATGAGAGCTGAAATGCTGAGCTTAGCTATATTCTCTTGTGAGTGCGTGAGCTGTGGGTATGATTGACTATTTGTGTATATAGAATGACAGAAATCAGTGATGACGCGGATATCATTTTCCTCTTAGATATTTATTGTGTAAGTCATATGAACTTCGGTGTCTCAATCAACCCCGCAATATAACAATGATGGCTTTGATTAGTGATAACGGCTTCGGTGAAAAATTGTTAAACTTATTTTATGGTCACTTTTAGTTGAACATGGAAATGGAAATCATTATAAAACCAGGATGAAATAAAACAGAGTTATGACCGTTAAGACGCTCCCCTTTACCTACGAATCTGACATGCCAAGACATCTTTATTAAAAACTGTTCCTTATAAGTGAACTTTCTTATATAGTAGATGTATAAAATGGGGATAATAGGTTGGGATTAAAATAAAATGATAAAAATGTTGTTGGGGCAATGTGATATCTGGTAAAGAGAAACCACCTTTTAACCCATACAGGAACAATTCGGCTGAAATTTTGCACTCATATTCTTAAGTATATGAGGCACTTAAATGGTTTTGACATTTCAAAAGTGTGGAAGCGTTTCCGATACAATAACTCAGGACTCTGGAGTTTCCCATGAGCAATCCGTCCTAGGCCAGTTTGGACAACTTATAAGGCTCATGGGTCTCAGATAAAAATATTTCATGTGTACCTTGGCAATGGATTTTTATATTTCATGTTTTGCAACAAAAATGTTGCGTCTGATTTGAGGCGTTCGATTCGAATATCTTGTATTGCTAGGAAATGAAAAACTTTTGAGGGAGCAGAATCGATATCAAGCCATCGCAGTCACCAATGTATCTACTATTGACACAGTTTATGTAGTTTTTGTACGAAACAAAGACTGTCGTGGTCACAAATGTCATCACGTCACAGATTTCACAATTCACGTTTTAATGGAACAAAGTTGTAAATGAGACTGTTTGGCACACATCCCCATAAAAGTCCGAAGAAAAGGAGGAACCTGGAACAATCATTGTAAAGAAACAGTCGCTTTCCATTCTTTCTACAACCTCAAAAATGCTTAGGAATTAGCTACAAGCTTTGTTAATATTATATTGTCGAAAGCATTGAACTGTGCGATGAATTAAAACTTAAAATGCACCTCTACTTGGCTACTTGACTAGCCGAAGCCCTCTGATTAATCCCCTCCAAACCTTCATTAAAAATACTTTCCAAGCCTACTTGCATGATTTCTTCCAATCCCATCTCTCTCATCCCCTCCAAACGTATTAAAACCATTACTTCGACGAATTCGATTCAGCTGCGTAATGAGGTTGTAATTTTAATATGGCCCATGTGCCAGAACACAAATGTTTTTCTCCAGCTAAACGGTATCCGTTCTTTAATCTTTAAGGAGAATATTAATAAGATTAACAGGATACTCGGATGACATTTTGAGACTTTTATTTTAAATCTTCTCTAGCTTTCGTTGTCTTTCTGACAACTTCTTCAGGAGAAACAAACGAATAATGAACAAAGAAAACTAAAAACATGTTTTAGGGCTCGTAAAAATTATTTTGATATTTTGGATAAAACAAACATATAAATATCAGAAATCAAGGAGAATACAAAAGTCTAGTTCTCATCATCTGTTTCACTTAATCCTACTTTTTAAAACAGACTCTCTAGACAAACAACAGTAGGTTTCGGGATTAACAACCAATCATCGTCTTCTGTAGAGCATGGTAGCGTATTACGTTCCCTCAATAACGTCGTATTACTGGTTTTGTTATGCAGAACGTTCCTTTGCGTAATGTTACTCTAAATCGAAATCAACCTCTCAATTCGCCCCAACTCAAACCATGCAAAACAGGAACTGAAAGAAGATGAATATTCACATAACTTAATATGAATATGAAAATGGTGAAACGTTATAAGTTAGTAGAAGCATATTCAATAGCTGAAAATTTCTATCGTAATTATTTGCGTAATAATACATTTACTAAACGTTCTACCTGTATAGGTAAAATGTAAGTATGTTGGGCCAGATCAAACGCTCCAGGTTAACATAATACACATCTTATTCCTCATTTTTAAATTTAATGGACTCTGTATTTCAAAAGTGTATTGAAAGAGCAAGAAGCTTGCAGTTTTTCATCATTGGTCAGTTGAACCTCCTCTTGAGAAGTTGTCAAGACTGTTGCAGTTCTCGTACATTCCAAATTGTTGTATACTGTATCTGGAAAGGCACCACTTAGAGTTATCATCAACCCTAATACCAATCATGGAGCAGAGGTCCAGAAACTTCCGGTCGCAACGGCGCTTAAGTGTTCCACATGAAATCCAAGAGTTTGCTGCCTCAAGAAACAAGGAAGCTACCCAAGAAAATAAATTCAGAGTTCTCCGTCCCATACCGGACCACCAAATCGATATTATACGAGGCGGAAATGAGTTGTTTATACAGGGATTACCTCGTGATTGGTAATTTTTTAAATATAATATGCATTACAACGTCCACAAATCAAATACAAAATACAAACAATCATGTTTATTTTTATTTTTCAGTTTTGAGCCAGAGCTGTTCCGGTATTTGGAATATTTCGGACCCGTTTACGAGCTTCGCCTTGCGATGCATACCAGGTGGGAAACCAGAGGTTACGCCTTTGTCAAATTCTGGGAGCGGAACTATCTCCATTTCGTGCAGGTGCTCAACAATTTTCCCATTCGACCAGGATGTTATCTACAAGTCGCCAAGTGGTCTCAAAAATGCAACCTCCTTTTGCTCGGAGTGCCATTCAACAAGTCTGTATTCGAGATCTTTTGGGAAATCCACAGAATTTCGCCAGGTCTGGAATCTGTAGGACTCGCCGAAGGCCGAAATAATAGCCTTGCCGTATCACAGGGATTTGGACGGCCTGTAATTGCCACCTATCTAAATTATGAGTAAGACTTTATTATTGGGATTATAAGTAATGCAACGCGAGTTAAATTAATTTGAGTTTCGTTAATGTTATGCTTTTATCTCACTTTCTTAAATAGTTTGACATGGATGGCCAGGACCCAAATGATTTCTAGCCATCTGCATATGTGGGGTGAACGAATACACGTTGAAAGGGCTATACAGAAAACTAATTCTCCTTATTTTCCAAGGGTACGCACATCAATACTTATCACTAATGCACAATAAAGTCGCTTGTTCCTTAATTATTGTAGAATGCATTTTAAGAAATCTATTTGTTTCTTTTTTTCAGAACTACGGCTGCAATAGAATCCTTCATGTTCTTGGTCTGACTTCTGATATTAGCGACATAGAACTTTTCAACATCTTCGATAAAAAATCAAACCAAGGAGTCAGTTTCAACCACAGGTGCCAGGATCAAGCCTTCATCTACTTCAAATCTAAAGGTCAAGCAGAACTGGCGAAGAAGAGACTCCACGCTACTTTGTTTAAAGGAAACTTTCTGTATGTGGACGTGTTCAGACCCACAGTGTCTCTCCCGTGAGATGAAATTTTCCTCATGCACAAAGCAGTCTATTTTAGTCTTAATATTTGTAGCATTTATTTATTAACTTTTGTCCTAATGGTAGTATACAGCAGTAGTATGAGAAAATGTAATAATTTTCTATCTTTGTAATGAACTTTCTTCTACAAACTGTTTCCTTAACGTTGTGTTTATGTATTGGAACATTTTTATTTTCCTGATTCCTTTTAATGTTATCGTTCTAAATTTCAAAAATCTATACAATCAGTTTTATGAGTCAGTGTGCTTAATGATGAACTTTGAACTTATGTCATGCTCACTTTGGTACAATGACGATGGTGATGAAATAAATTATTTATTGTTCCCGAAATTTATTTTATATTGAATTTTTAATTATTTTTTTCTTGGTTTTTGATTTATGTTTCTCTTGCTACAACAATTTTCTCCTTTTTAATTCTGTTTTGTTCTTTGTGGAGGTTCATGATGACGATGATAAATGACGATGACGATTTTTAGCATTTAATGATATATATTTCTAAGTATCATCTCATCTCTTGCACACATACTATCCATGAACTTATGCATGCATCTCCATCAATACAAGTTGAATAACCATAATGATAATAATATATTTCTGATTTTTTTATTTTATGTTTATTATATTTTTTTTGCAAATTCTAATTTCTCTATTCATTTCCTTTTCTCTTTTTTAATAATTTTCTCCAACTTTCTCTCAATTCCCTCAACATCATGCTTACTTTTCACCCCATTTTCTCTAGTCAAACAACAGTTTAGTTTTGATTTATAATGTACTTTCTTTTTTTTAAATTTTAGCGTAAGCAACAAATTATTTTTTTATTTGTCGAGTGTCGTCGTCTTCGGCAGAGTAGAGTAGAGTCTCACGTCCCCCTTTTTTTAATTATTACTTCTTGTCTACTTAAATAATTGGTTTTTTGGTTTTGCTTCCCAGTCAAAGTCAAAAATTGATATTATGATAAGACAATGATGATCAAGGTAATTAATCATGATGTCGATGATAATGATGATGATGATGACGATGTGATTGATGATGGCATACGTATATTGTAAAATAAATTAGGTTGAATTAAACTCAGGTTTTGCTAATTTTGTTTTACAGTGTGATAAACAACAACAACAACAACATCATCAACAAAAAAAATTGTGTAAAGGAAGAACAATTATATTAGGCTTAAGAGGATTTAAGTTTTTTTTGATCAGCATCATTCATCAGACACAAAAAACTGAACTGAGGAATTAATTAAGATTTAATTAATTAATTAATTATTATACTTTTATCTAAAAGTGTTCACTGAGTAGTTCTGACATTTGTTTAGCAACTGACTCCTTACTAGCCCGGATTGTGAGTCGATACATCTGAAAAGTAAGAGAAAGTACAAAGATTCGGTTAAGTGGATTGCTTCAGGGTGCAAAATGTTTTTTTTTGATTCAAAAGGGTGTGTTGGATGGATACTTTTGAGTGTACCTGCGCCTGTCGATTAGGCTCAAGTCGGAGGAGACACCCAATCTGTTGCGTCCTCGTGTGGAGTATGGCAGCACACACAAAGTTGTCTTGGTTCGGGTCAATACCCTTTAGCAGTTGCATGCCAAAACCGGAGAGTTTGGCGGAGGTGGCGTTGATGTCCATTGGGAATGCTGCTTTGAAAATCCTTTGAGACTCTTGCTGTGCTCTGTAGTAACAAAAATAACAAATTCATGTTAGTATTAACTTGATGAAAAAGAAAGTATAGTCAGAATGTATAGTCAGAGTGAGGGCTTACCCTCCAAGATTTTTCCATCTTGCAAAAAACGTCTCAGCGTTCATATCCGTAGGTTCGAAAAACTTGTTGATGGTGAGGGGCAGCTTGAGATTCAGTTTTTGTTGCACACTATTGTAAATAAATGTCAGGACAAGACTAGGATATTCTAGAGGAGAAAGTACAAAAATCCAAAATAATGCAAGCTTGTAAAAATCGAGTTATTAAGTGTATGGGTGAAAGGATTGTTATATTTATTTGATTACCATTAAAATCCTCTACACACTCCATATTTATTAGTTGTTGGACTTGTGCTCCAGCCTCCACCGTCGCATCCACCGGTTTCACTTGAACTGACACTTTAGATGCTAACTCACCCGCACAACTCACACCTGGATTGAAACCCTATAACCGAAAAAGAACATTTAAAACAGTGCTGCTTCAGTGGAAAAGTGGATGGTGATAAATGGAGGGTAGGCTTACAAGCATGGGGAAGGCGGTTTTGTTCCCATAGAAAAGTGTCATCCTGCCCAAGTTCAGCCTATACTCTGCCTTGACGCCAATCTGCAACAGGTCATTCTCAAAGAGAACCCCATTATTCTTCCACGCCAGCTTCTTCAAGTTATCCACCGGTTGCGTTCCTCCTCCTTCCCCTGATCCACCCAGATTGTTCTTAGTAAAGTTATTTTGCGTTGGCACTCCTCCACCACCTCCTCCTTGTGGGGGCGTACTGTAGATGTCTCCAAGCACATCCACTAACAAATCGGTGGTTTGTCCATTTTGCTGCCTTTGTTGTTGTTGCTGTGAATTGTTGATGGAGACCCCACCCCCACCACCTCCTCCGGTGGTAGATCCCCCACCTACGCTACCACCCTCAGCCTGATCCTTGACATCCAGTGGATCAACTGTCCGTCCTGGCTTTTTCTTTTTAAGAATGGCGAGAATGCTGGACTCCCTTTCAGGGAAAGGTGGCATTTCCTCAAGAACCGTTGCAAGGACATCCGTGCTAGCCACCACACTCAATCTTAAATACTCGCTGGCCCTCTGTTGGAGCTCAGCATCCGCTGAACGTATATTACTGTCTTGCTTGAACACCTCCTGGATTTGGGGCTTGATTTCTGGGAATAAGTTGACGAATTTGATGTAGGTGCTGAGGAGAAGTGCTCGAGTGGCCACAGAACACAGGTGATACTTGGAATGCAAGAGACGAAACTGGACAGCAGGGGAGGAGCGCGAGTCACCCGCAATTAGATTGCCAAACTCACCGAGTATGTAGCCACCCACTTTGACCATATTTTCGTGACAGGCGGGAGCCTGCAACGCTTCAAACACGGTCTTGGCCGCGTAGCCCTGAACGTCCTCTCGATTAACCACAATTTGAATGACTCTATACCACACTTCCTCCGAGACGTGATCTCCTGCCATGCGAATTAGGTTGAGGATCACGTCCACATACCAAGAGTAGTCTGTCGCATACTTCTCCGCAAGAATGGCAATTTTCAAAACCATCTCCTCCCGAATAGAATAGTCGGCGGTTTCGAGATAGTGCAGCATTTCCTGGACAATCTCTTCCGCGTTGGAGCGGTCACACATGGCGTAGAGGAGGTCCACCGCACGTTGCCGCACACTCACGTCTCTCTCCGTTTTGAGAGCATTGATCACTGTCTCCTGATGCTTTTTCACTGCCTCGTGAGAAAACTCTGAGGCAGCGAGGAGACACATGGATTCCAACGCTAAATATCTCAAGTTTGTTTCCCTGTGCGTGAGAAACTGACCCAGCTGGTTGCAAGCGCGGACCAGAAGATTTGGCTCCGAGTCGGAGTGAATGATCAAGCTGATCGCTTCAAATAACACGGCATTTTTGGCGTTTGAATGTTGCACCTTTTTAGATTTAGGCGGCTCCTGTGCCTTGTTCAGAATAGTTTCGAGACACTCATTGAGTCGCCCCCGCACACCTGGATCCTCGGGTGGCGGGTAGTTCTGGAGGAGTCTGAGGAGCTTGACAGAGAGCCAGGGCGCTGGCACAAAGTAGTACGTGTAGTCTTGGAGGTCTGTGTAGGAAGAGGTCACGATTCTGCTGAGACGGGAGACTGCCAGGGAAACGCAGCCTTTGTACTCGTCTGGTGACCGCTTGACAAGTGCCTCGATCAAGGAGCAGGCTGCAGTGACGACGCCCATGTGCTGATCGTTGAGCAGGTGGATGATTCTCGAGGTCCACTCTCCACAAGGGATGATTTCAGGGTGGGTGCGAAACAAACGCAGAAGGCAGAGTGCCGCTGACTGCTTCACAACGTCGATTGTCTCTCCCGACACGAGAAGACGTGGAATGTCGGTCGCAAATGCTTCCGCCATCTCTCTACTCCCAATGTTTGCAATGCATTGGAGAGCGAGATTGACGTGAACCGGGTTGCGGGATGTGAGGTCGTTCTTAATGCTTTGGATGATTAGCCGGATCAAATCAGAATTTGTGTTGACCAGCACCGAAATAAAGAGATAGCCCTAAAGCAAACAAAACATTATACATTAGTCTCAGCATCCTCATTTCAATACAAAAGAAAAATGGTTTTTCAAATATTAGTCAACACTTACAATTTGCTTTTCCGTGTATTTATTAGATGAAAGCAGATTGACGGCTTCCATGTGACCAAAGTCAATGTCATGGCCAAGGAGGAAAATAAAGAGGAGTTTACAAACATACTTCTTCTTTTGATAACCATCCAACGTCTTGTCCCCTTTGAATTTACTACGAATATTAGCCAACTCCTTGTTTATCCTTTTTATTTCTGCCTCTTTACTTTTACCTATAAAAACAAAAACCAAATCAATCAACATTCTTTCCTTCTTTTTCCCTTCTACCAAGAGAGGCAACTACCAATAATTTTCAACGTTTCAACTTACAATTTCGAATGTCTGAAATGAAGACGGCAAGTCCTCTCATACCATCGCCTCTAGCAGCCGGCATTTTGAAGGTGATTTTAATTTAGTTTACAATTTCTTTGTGACAGAAAAAATACTAGTGGCGTACGAATCTGCAAAAAAATAAAAGAAATCCATGAATCAAATAAATAATTACAAAACAATATTATATGATAGATCCGCCCCCTCCACATCCAACATCAACTAAAGATTTTGTCTTTTTTTTTTTCACCAAGTCAAAAACCCATATCACATCATCTCCATCTGGATTAAATTTCGACGTGTGCCTAAGCCGTATGAAATTTTCTCGCAAAATCCTGGTAAACTAGTGAATTATTGAGTAAACACATAACTAACTCTAAGCAAAAGAAATAGAGATTACATCGTATCAATCACTCAACTAAAAGAAGGAGGCTCTCAATATATATGATGCATTCGTCTGGAATTTGGGAGAGAAGGAGAGAGATAACGTTGAATGTTGACTACTAAAATTCAATATAAGTAAATGTATATGGGTGAGTTGACTTGGAGTCAGACTACTGTCATTAATATCCCCTTATCTCCTGTTCGTTGAGTTCAACATGCAAATGAATTGAACGGAGTAACTAACTGGTCCAGCGCTACCAAAAGCCCTAGTTCTCAATAACATCCTCAATACTTTTTTTGTATTGAAATGGGGATATCAAGAAGGATGAAGGAGGCGGATAATAATATTATATATTTGATGAACAAATTCACTTTGCCCTTTCAATATTTTCTACTTACTTAATTTTTTTTTATTATTGTTGCTTTCTTTCGACGAAGATTAAATGCTAAAATGGATACGCCCACTTTGTTTTCCACCGTAATGAATGTCTTCTCATATATTTTTTGTGTTAAAGCCAAACATTGAGAGCACTAATTACACTGACTGTCTATCTCTCTATTTTTTCCACTACACTTCAAGTTTTTTGGTCGGTCGCTGAGTTTTCTTGTAAGTTGTTGGCAAAATTGACTGGATGGTGAGGTGGCTGTAGAGTTGAAAACATGCCAATACTGATAATGATGATGATTGAAATGACAAGAAGGAAAGGAACAACACATGGACGTCACTCTCAGAATCTCATGCAATGAACAATAACTTCAACATGTAATACTTTCAACTGATGATGATGAAACCGGAACCACGATTTGTTTTCTATCACATAAAAATTGACAATTATAATAGTAATATATACAGGGAGTCCTACTTATATTTCTGATTGTATTGTGGTGTGGTCGTGATATCACTTTCTTGATGACGTTGTCAACAAGTTTTCCAGCCCTAAGTTGTAGCCATTTCGAGTCAGAAAAGGTTTATACTCGGTTGAGTGACTAATTAAGTTGTAACCAAACTAACTAAGAAATATTACTGCTAATGAATGAGAGTGAGCAAGTAAAAATTCCAAAAACTGAAACGGGTTGGAGGAAGGAGGGGAAAATGATTTTTTTTAGATTTGACACTTGTGCTACTCCTCAACCTGACGATATGATGTATATAAAATGGGCTACTGTACACACGGACACCAGACCACCAGACAGAGCACTGCTCCTTCGAAAAAAAACCTTTTTGATCTGATCTGACTGACTGATGACGATAGGAATGAATCCTCAGCTTAAATGACAGGAGTAGCAATACGAAGGAGTAACGAATGATTAGATGGTGGTGGTGGTGGTGATGATGATGAGAATGATGTAAAGCAGAAATGGACAGGCAGGAGACACACCAAAAAAATCAAGTGCAAATGGAATATATCAACGTGCATATATACAGCATTGCTATACACACACGTCCTATATTAGAATGGGTTTGCAATAATAAAAAACAAGTCTCATCTCAAACCCAACCAACCTCTCATCCCATCGAGTTTTATATCAAAAGAGAAGAAAAAAAAGTATTGCTATTCATTCTTCAGATTGGTTCATGTTCATATGTAAAAGTTGTGCTAAGTCTAGGGCCTTAAAAATGAACACTACAACGTGGATAGGAGTGAGGGAGACCAAGATTGATCGGGAATGAATTGGGTGAGCAAAAGAGTACTACTCTTTGAAGACCTCTTTTGTATGGAGATATGGTATATGTGCTTTGTGTACAAGAATGTATTGAAATGAAGTACAAAGCACGACACGGCACGGCTCAGAGCCGTGTTCAAAACGTGGTGGGGATAGGCGACGAAAAAGCCGCTATGGGTTGCATGTGTCAGGAAAACTGAAACCACGAGTGAGTACCGATGCCGACTGCCAACTAAAAGGCTAGTAATATGCTTATAATAAGAGAGCAGCAATGTATGAAATGGGTTGGGATTCCGTTTGAATGCATGCTTGCAATTTCTCTCAAATAATATGTATATACATTACATGCTCGAGCTGGAGTTGTAGGGCTAGAGGTGGGCAAAGATGGGAAGCAAATTAACTCTAATTAAAATTTTTAATTAGATGGCCAACTTGCATATAGGACCTAATTGAGGTCACTAATTATTCAAATTATTAACAGTGACTCTTCCATCTGAATGAAATTTTGCTTGTATGATGAACTCTGCCGTAAAATATGGTTGGTCGAGTAATTTTCCCTAAATTCAAATGGAAAGTGCTCACACTTTCTTATAAGAAAAGGGCTCTCACAACATTGTTATGAGCTTATGTATATTATTGTTATCATTATCTTTTATGTATATGGCATGAGAGAATGAAAAGAATAGGAAAACTGATTGGGCTCTGATCTGATTGTGATGTGATTGCATTATATTTATGCTTTTGACAAAGTGCTTTCTACATAAAAAACGTTTTCTTTGGTGTGAAGCAACCAAGCCAACTTGACTCTATGAAGACGATGCCATACACTTTTACCATATTCCTGGTTCTGGCATATGGCAAAGAAAACCTAATGGATGGGATGTGATGGCAGCGATGCGATGCTTGTTTGCGAGGTTTTCAGCATGAATGAGCACTTTCTCAGAAAAAGGGAAGTGAGTGAGAGAGCAAGATCAAAAAGAAAAAAACCTTGAGCACTTTTACTCACTCCCATTTGCTTTCCTTTTCCTACCATGCTACTACTTATGCCACTCACCATCAAACTAAATTGAATTTTTCCATTCCGAGAAATGGGAAATTAAATTGTGAAGGTTGGGAATGAAATGAAATGATGCATTAAAACTTTAGTACTAAAAGCCCTTTCCAAAAAGGTTAACTAGTGCCTTTTCTCATATAGACTAAAACCCATCTCAATAAAACTAGAAATAAGAGGCAAACTCATGTTTAACACGAAGTTTAGTTACAATTTTTTACGATACATTTTTTGTATTTTTCTAATGATTCGTTTCATCACTTTATATGAACATCAGTAATAAATATTTTTTTGAAGCAAGTCGCAGCTTGAGTTCATCTTGTTTCATTTTCTTAACAATTATTATTATGGCGTTGTGACTGACTTTGACGTTGACGGCACGACAACACTACGATCAGAGTCTGAACCGAGACTAGCTTATGTTGATTTTTTTTTGTGTTTTCGTATAACAATTTAGATATAATAATATAATATACTATTTGTGTGTTTTATATATAGTATTAAAAGATATATAGCAAAAAAGAGAGTATATTTTTGGTAAATAAGTTGAGATAAAGGAGGAATGTGTGGTGTTGCTGAATGAGCCTTCATCCTTTCTGAACAGTTGGTTCAGAGACAATAATACAAGAGAAGGGGCCACCAATCCCCACTATCATACTCCTCCGGCTTTTCCTCTAATTCTTTGGTAGTTGTGTACCTTGTCCAGCACCGGATTTGATTGGAGTTGACCATGTGAATGATGCTTTTATCGCGAATCATACGCATTGGCTTCATGTAATGGTACCATTCCAACATCGTAATGATTTCTCCAAACTGACTAAGCTCCAGGTTAAGTCGCTCCGTGCCAACGATCCCACTGAGAAACACGTCCTCCAGGTGAAATAATGGGACGTGTCGACTCTCCGCAAACATTTTGGCTGCTGCCTCCATTCCCATGATGTAGCAAAATCCGGCCACAAATTTAGGAAATTTTTCACGATGCCAGAGACCCGGAGGAGTGTACCATTTGGAGGATGGGTCCCTATCAACCTTCACTTCGTTGTAGCGATGCCCAGCGACTAGAAGAGGGGAGCCGTTTGTGGATAGATATGTGAGGAGCTTGGGAACGTTGAGGTAAACGTCGTCATCCATCTTGACAAGGTAGTTAGCATTAGCGCAGTTGTGAAGAGCCCACTTGAGCATTCGCAACGTTTTCACTGTTAGGTTTAGGTAGGATTCCTGCATGTCGTCAACAATCACATCTCCATGACGCTCCCACTCGCTTCTCAGTACATCCTGAAATAATAATAAAAAAATAATGAAAACAATTTTACCCAAGCAAATTTATGACATCAAAATGTATTATCACGAGCATATTATTAAGTATCCTTGTCCACTCACAGATATCCCAAACTCTGCCGTCTGTCCCACAAAAAAGAGCATTTGAAAAAGTTTCGTTGTGTTTCCACCGCTACCGCTCCCGTTGGTAGAGCCATTGCCAAAGAATTGGGTTTCCCATTCTTCTCTATTGTCACGGAACGTATTTCGAATCACATCCCGTCGCCCAATGTTATCAGGAGAAGATATCACAATGAAGAGAAGATAAAGTCCAGAACCCCCATCCTGACAAGAAAGAGCAGGAGACGGTTCCAAAATCACGGTTGACTGAGTTGGCAATACGGACTGATTGGCATTGTATATTTGCCGGAGAGCTACGAGCACATTGTGACCAGCAATGTCTTGCTGATCGGACCTATAGTTGAGAAATGAGATTGCCAGGTACGTTGTAATCAACCCTGTCCCAATGGTCAAGGCAAGAGATCGAGCTTTCAGTCGTGGCATCTTGTTCTAGTTTCTCAAAAAAAAATACTTGAGGCTACTACATTTGTCGTCCAAATTGTAAGTGATGAGAGATCCAGGTACACACTCCAGCTCCAATCCCTTTTTCCTAAGTTTAACTTGGCAATCAACTTTGAAGGTTAAAATATCAATCCAATCCACAAGGAAGAAGGTGTCTCTAGAAAAACAAATTAATCAACACATATTGAATTAAATTACCAAATACTCCTTCCCAAACCCTTCACAAGAGAAACCAACCACCACGAAAGCATAAAACCCAAAACTGCAGCAACGACGGCTTTTATGGCCTAAGTACCTTGAGTTGTGGCTACATAAATGTTTAAAATAGCATAAGGTAAACACATGACACTTACTTTTTGTAAGATGCTTAACAACAATGTAAATTAAAAACTTCAACCTCCTTTCCAATAATAATACTAGCAGCTGAATACTGTTAATACTGATAGACTGTTAGCTTATTCAGACCTGGGCTAAATTTTCATAGAAACCCCAACAAACTCCCAAACACGTAGTTTTCTACATGACGAATGACTTAACCAGCCAGTTGGTAGCAACTGTCACTACTAACAAAACAGACAATCTTGATTGCAGCAAAAATCAATGTCAAACACAAAAACAAGATCACATTGGGGATAAATTAAAATAGGCCGACGACGAGACAGAGCCACATACAACCAGATTTGTTTTAAGTAGAAAGGTACACAGCACACAATTTAGCTCATCCATGTGCATACCTTGCAAAAACTCCTACGACTTACTTATCCCAACCAATGTATAAAAATAGTAGATGTCGTCTTAATGTCCATTATAAATTTTCTTCTTTGTAAACTACACATCTT
Organism: Orchesella flavescens; assembly: GCA_964034955.1. Lineage (NCBI taxonomy): Eukaryota > Metazoa > Arthropoda > Collembola > Entomobryomorpha > Orchesellidae > Orchesella > Orchesella flavescens. Next base: position 47,428,259 of record OZ035953.1, read on the forward strand.
GTAGCTTGCGATACAGATGGGGATTTATACATATTTAAGAAGGTATCAGCAAAAACAGGATGAGGAAGAAAAGAAGGATGATGTAATGACGCCTAGTATAGTAGCAAAGATAAGATTAGTACAAGTAGTATATGGATGAATGCTGACTAAGTGGTCATTAATTTTTGCAGACAAAAATCCTTTGATGCCATATGGGCGTAAATTGAAAATAGTTGCATACATACGCACAAGTTTAAACTGAATCAGAAGTTGGTGATGATAACCAAACTTTTTGATAACGGCTGGGTTTTGTATGCCACCAGTAGTGTGGCTTAAATGACTTGGTTATCATCCTAAATCATATCCTCATTTATTGTCAACGATTCCCATCATCCATAAACCATATCATTATCAGGTTGGTCGCGAGCCGATAATGACCATGATAAAGGGAAAGCCATCCCATTTGTGAGAATATGTCAGAGGAGTCAATTGCCCTCATTGAATGTAAATGATTTGGTTGCGTGCATGGTTTTTGTGGTGTGAGGAAGAGACAACTCGTCACAACAGCAAAACACACACACACACACAACCCAACTAAATTGTGCATGATACATGCAATATTGAAAAGAGAGTGAAGAAGTAGTGGAAACAAAGGAAGAAAAAAAACACATAAAACGAGACCGACACCCAATTGCTACTTGAAAAAGGAAGATATAGCCAGGCGTCAATTTGATGGTCAGCCCTCTTATAATTATGAAGAAAAGGAAAATTAAGAAAAAAGTAGATGTCAAGGGTTAAAACTCACCTAGGATTTTAGTTGAAGTTGATGAAATGTCTTGTGTTCTTCACTTCCTTACTCCTATCCTCATCTTCCGGGAGATGAACAAGAAGTGAAGGACAGGAGAGAACTACAGTTGATGATGATGATGATTATTATTATCTCTCTGAAGTAGGCTACAACAAAACCAACTTCCGGATGGAAACAAAATCAACTGATGTTGAATGTGGGAAAGGGAAGGAGTAGCAGCAGTAGTAATCGTCCTCAGTCTGTTTCTCCCGTGTTGTTTATGATATGTGGTATGATATGATGAAAAGAGGATGATGATGATAGGAAAAATATCTAGGTTTGTACTATTTGTATATAATGTTGATATGAAGGACACTCCTCCTTCTCCCGTGTTCTCCACTTTTTTCTTTCTGAATATATCCACATTAGGAGAGATCCCGCTTGCTAAGTATGCTTCTTCAAATTATGCACATACATAGGCAACCCTCCTTGTTTCTCGGGCAAAAGCACGAAAAAGCAGGAAGGAGCGGACGGAATGGCAAAAGCAAATGTAAACTTGCTTGCTTCACTCTTATTTTTTGGGGAATAAATGGAGTATAAGCACTCACTCTCCTTCAATATCAAATAACAACCAAGTCCCGTGTAAAGTCAACGTGAGCCAGGAAAGAGAAGAGACAGAGCAAAACACACAAGGCCAGGTTGGGAATTGGGGAGAAAGAATAAGGTATAGACAGAAGGCAAGCAGAGGCAGAAAAGAATGAGCCTGATGCTGCTCCTGGACTTAAGTAAAGTATGATATGATATTGTACAGCTGCCAACTATTGCTTTGGCATGGGATGGGAAAAAATACCTTGCATAATACTTTTTGGCTAATCCTAACGAACGGTTTTAGTGAGAGGAACGGGATTGAAATGAAGGGGGTTTTTCCTTCTTGAAAGTGAACACGCAATGCATAGTGTAAAGGGATGCATGCGATGCACTACACACATATATAATTTTCACGTTTACACCACACCACACAATCCCATTTTAGTTGCTTATTCAGAGCTTTTTTGTGTCATTATCGTCATCATGTTGAACTCTCTTTTGGGTCACGATTATGATATTGATGTCTTTTTCTACACAAATATTTATACGTTGACAAACAATGGCCTTTTCATGATATTGAATGATATTCAAATATTGGATACTGCGACGATGTAAAAAACATTTCCCAAAATCCATGTTGATTACATGAAAATATTTTTGTACAAGATTTTTCTGAAAACCCAATTAATATAATATAAATTATTATTAATCTTGTCACAAATACTTTTAATCTGTGTATACTGATGTGTAAAAGAATAATGACACATTACATGAGTTACATTGCAAGATTCGCTAAAGCTAGATCAACTGTTTTTATATACATAACAATATGCTAATGCCGAGCCGTAGATGGGTTTATCAGCAGCCTACATGTTTAAGATTCAAAGAAAGAAAGTCGTCATCATCATTGTAAGAAATTTCCATGCAAACGAGCAATTTTCTTGAAGAGTGAATTTTGATGATAATTAATGCATATTAATTTATCTGCTGGTTTGTAAAACTGGCAAATAACAAGTCACTTTTAATATGACATGAGATGTTCATTCAAGTGTTAGGATAGAAAATGAGGTATAAAAAGGGTAACAACGGGCTCATTAAATCAACAGTCCACTCCCAAGACTGAACCAAAGAGCAAGCTTTACTAATAATCCTTTTTGGTTTGAAGAGCACCATATTACTTGAGTTCCCCCAAATTGCATTTTTAGTACCACCCTTTTGGTGATCATGAGTCAAGGAAATAAGTCAGCGAGTGGGACAAGTCTCATTTTCTCTTCCCCTTCATCAAAGTCTACCCTTTTTTTCCTTATCTCATTCTTTTCATGGATCTTTCTTGTGGCGGATGTGAGCGGAGCGTCTCTGGAAAACGGTGGGGGAACACCGTCATCATCACCCTCCAAGCCCGTCTCCTTCACCACCGGCGCCGACTTGCTGTCACCTTCTTCCCTCCCCTCCGTGAGAGCAAAGAGAAGTAGGGATCAGCTGTTGTGCGGCTACAGGCTTCTCGACGCTTTGAGAAGCGTTTGCGACAGGAACTTTGTGGGGTTCACGAGGCGGTCGGACCCTGCCATGTTTATTCAAGGAGGTCCAAACCTCCGTGATGGACAAAGCGGAGAGGAACTGGGAGGAAGTGGAGGCTCACCTTGGGATTCCCTTACAATGGAATCCCCCATGTATAACAGTCAACCTGCCCCACCTCTTCAAGACAATGGGCTTAATTTTAATTGGGATGGTAAGTCATTTATTCTTAGTTGATGCTCAGTAGCTTTCTTTCAAGCTTTCTTTAAAATTTTGTATTTGATTACCAAATAGATCTGGAGTATAATAGCCAACCCGGAGCTGGTGCATTTACATCCAATAACCCCACACTATTTTGGCCTCCCAGACTCACTTCTTCCAGTGGTAGCAGCAGCACTAAGGGATTTGCCCTCAAACTTTTGGCTGAGCCACCAAACGTCCACCAGCGTTTCCGGAGGAACATCATTGATGAATGCTGTAAAAAGCCTTGTGCCCCCAATCAGATGCTCAAGTACTGTGCCATCACTGCAGGAAAACGAAGCTTTTGAAGGGACTTTAACAACAACTATGCTCCTTTAAAATTGTACTTTATGTAGCATATTACCCCTCCATTATCCCCTTGTATCTATATCCATTGTAGACTTCTTGTCTTGTTGACTACTAAACTAGCAAAGTTACCTATCACTCCTATTATATTAGTTCAAATTCACCCAGAGATTACTAACTGTTGTCATCTAAAAGCTAATGATACCCGAATTACCTTAAATGGTGCTATAGTTACCAATCATGTAAAATATAAATATACACAGCTTGGCTTCAGAAAACAAAAAATGCAGATTATAATAATATAATAACACTTTGTGATCCAAATATGACGAGGTGATGATGATGTACTTTTATTAGCATTCATCATCATTCTAATCTAATCTAATTCGAGAAAATCCCTAAAAAATAAAAGCCGAATTATTCATTTATTTCTTCAAAAATCAATTTTAAATAATTTTTTTCATTTTATTTTGTTCATGTTGTCAGGATGATGACACAGGATTCCAATTGATATACACAGATTTATGGAGAAACAACCATTTTTCTAGTTTAACATAAAGATTTCATAAAATTGGATTGATTGATTACTTTATTTCTTGCACCATTTTGTTTTCATACTTATTCATATTGTAATTATTATTATCATCTTATCATTTCCTAAGTACACAAGTTATAGTATAATAGCACACATGGAAGAGTAGTAGTCATTTAGGATCTATAGAGAAAAATTAATTATTTAGTTACATAACATAACAAGATTTATTGTTGAAGTGTAGTGTTTTTTTGTAATAAGTATATAGTTTTCCATTCTTTAGCTACATTCTCTAAAACCCACACTTGCATTGCATTGATCAAGAAATTTTTGGTGAAAGTTGTTCCTCACAATAACAAAAACTGTTGGCTTGAAGAAACCAAGCCAACCAACAACCAGTGCAGTAGTAGTGTTACGTAGGTAATGCACACAATAATTTAAGATGATAGTGTTATATAAATATAATGATGATGATGGTACATAAGAAAGACACTTGAAACAAAGTTCTCTTGTTGATTTATGATGATGATAAGACTAATCCACATTTAGAAAGAGACACACAGATAGAGAATCGAAATTCAACTAACCAACTAATTATTTTTTTTGATGTCGACAACGATTAGATTATTGGATAACGAACGAACGAACGATGATGACGTTGACCTGATGAGCTAAATGTAGATAAATATTTAATAATGAAAAAGTGGCACAAAAATCACGAGGAACATATTTTATGTTATGAATGAATATATATGTATGTCTGTTTGTAATCATTAAAATTATCAGTAAAATTTAATTAAGTTTTGAAGTGCGTTTGTTTCCATTCCATACATTCTAAGTACGTATTAGTTTTTGGAGTTAAAACTTGATAACTAAAGGTAGTAGATGATGATGAAGAGATGAAAAAAGGATACATTTAGAGTGAATAAAATGTAAATAGTGAAGTGTGAAGTGTTTTCCTTTTTCTGTGAATAAATTGTATTGATTGTTGTACTTAAAGTTATACTTTAGTGTTTTATACATTTTCATAATTAAAATTACTCTTGTTTGTTGATATTATTTTTATACATATATATATATTATGTATGTAATTAACTGCTAATAAACGTATTCATTTTTTCAAGTTTTTCAAGTCATTCATATTAAATTGGAAATAATGGAATGGTATTTTTCTCTTACATTTTGAAGAAATTTGGGGAAAGTGAGAGTTACAAGTGAATCTGTTTCCTTGTGAAAATTAATTTATTTTATTGATTCACGATATGGAAGTGGATGAGGATGATTGATGTTGATGTCGAAAGAAGTGGAGATTTAGATTAGATGGTCCAGACTTGCACCTTCTCCGCAACAATGCACCAATTAGCGTGGTCATAATAGCTGGAGATGATGTGTAGATTTTGCACATACTTTTCAATCAGCTTGTCAAGTTCCCCCTCACGAAACACGTGGTAGTAGCGATGACAGGTAAGGGCAGTGGAGGAGTCTTCAGTATCTTCCCCAGCCGCACTCGAGGACTTGCTGCTGGAGGCTTGAACCCGGATCCGACTTTGAGCTTCTCGTCTCCTCGATCCTGGTCCCCCACTGCTGCTGCTGCCACCACCACCACTTGTAGTAGCGTTGTTTGTCTTGGTCCCATCTAAAGACGACATTTTCCCTTGGTGTGTGAGCAGACCACTACGTTCTAAGCCCACTAGACCTCCGTTTTGGGATGCACTTCCTAGGCTGGATGCTGTGAGATTACGACCTTCCAAGGGGAGAACGGACGAGGGAAGGGATGGCTTTTGGGGTTGGGTGGAAGAGGAATTGGTCAGGGAGGACTTTGCTGATGTCCAAGAGTCAAAAGAGTCTCCACCTCGGATGGAGCAGGAGCACGTGGAAGACATGCGGACACTGGAGTCAATGCTGGGATTTCGGGAGGGTTGCTGTCGAGAGTTGTTCGTGAGGTTTTCCATGGAGTCAAAGAGGGAGTCTCGTTCCTCGAGCATTTCTACTGAGAGAGTGCCAGCGGTACTGGAAAGCGTAGGGTTTGTGTTGGAAGGGAAAAGGATGTCACCTTCTGGAATAGATGAGGTGGTGATCATGCGCTTGCAGTCTTCGCCAGAGGAGTCTGCTTCCGATGGTATTGGCTCTTCGTCCAATATCATGGAAGGCCACTTTGTGTCTGAACTTCTTGACGATTTTTTCACCAATGAAGGTTTCCCCTCTGAACCGGAGCTTGATTTCTTGGAAGAACTTGATTCTCCTCCAGCAGCACCACCTACATCCAAATGGGACAGCCATTCAGAAGTAGAGCCCAGTCGAGCCAACGTAATTTTTCTCCTTGCCTTTGGACTTGATTGTGTAACAAGGCTTTCCAAGGATGAAACTACGCTGGCAGCCACTTCCAGTATTCCTGCTGAAGATGACTTTCTCCCAGAGTCCGAGTCCCCATCCCCTTGAGCTGCTGTGCTGGATTGAGGAGGGATTGCAGTTGATGAGGCTGTTTCTTGTTCAGAGTTGCCACCTCTCATCTCGTCATCTTCCTCCTCGTCCTCTATAGGGAGAAGTAGTGGCCCCCCATCTTCATCGACGTCCACGTCGTCCTCATCCTCCTCGTCAATTTTATCCACGTCATCATCAGTCAGCAACTTTTTAGCTTCATCTGCAGAGGATGTGGCTCCAGTCTTTTCCATGTCCTCGTTTACCACGCTCACCACACTACTCACGGAGTTAGGTGATGAAGAAGATGTGTCTGAAGTGTCTGCATCATCAGTCTCCGGATTAAACAGTTCCACAGCCAAAGCCTTGGGAAGGCTTCTCCGAACTAGCTGTCGGGTAAGCCCAGATCTCCCCTCAGAAATGATACCAGGCTTACGTAAACACTCAATTTTCTCAACCCCGCTTCGCTTTCTACTGCTGCTGCTCATGCTTTTGGAAGAGGAAGAAAAAGAAGGTGGTATTACTGTTGTAGTGGGTATTATGGTAACCGTAGGTGTAATTGTTTCGGTGATGGTTATGCTGCTTGTAACTTCCGGCACCTCTGAAACTGTCGCCTGACTTTGTCCAATAATAACGGGATGATGCTGATCTGGTTGTTGCTGCTGCTGTTTATTCTCACGTACAATCTCTGGTAAAACCATTTCCACCACTGGAGAGCAGTGGTGACATTCACCCGCATTATCCGCAGATAAAAGTCTCGTCGTTGCGGACTCATCAAAAAGAAATTTTGTTGCTTCCACCTCACCTCCTCCCCCATTGCTAGTACCAACTCCAAGGGGAGGTGCCGAAGCAGAATTGGGCGTTAATCTCAAATGTCTTCCAAAATCAGGACTCACCTCAGGGCTTTTCCTTCTTATTACAGTCATAGTTCCATCCTGAGCTAGGGGGCTAGGGCTCTTGGGCAGATTATGATTTGGGGGTGAGAGACGAGATGCAGGAGATTTTGGACTACGATCTGAATCAGTGCTGTTTGCCCTTGTACCAAAATCCCCACCCGTGAACTCGTCCATATTCTTTGGAATGAAAATGACAGAAGCAAAACTGTCTTCAGAGTCTACACTCGTGTCACTCTGAAAACTGGAATCTTTTGAGGAATCTGAGCCATCCTCACGGGAAAGCTTACGAACATGGCGCACACCTGGGAGAAGCTTGTTTCCTGAGTTCCCATTTGATGTCCCATTCCCTTCTCCCCCTTCCGCATGAACCTTAACACCTAGTGGACTCAGCGGACCGGGAGAAGAACACTGGCCGTGGTGGAGGTGAGCGTGTCCATGATGATGATCTTGTTTCTGGCCCTTGTTACCAATTGTCAGCGAGCCGGCAGAGCTCCTGCGAAGGAAGAACGGGGGAAACAGAGCTCTTCTTGAAGAGCTTGCTGTTGAGTTAGGCTGACCACTTCCGGTATACCGATTTGAAGGTGAAGATGAACCTCCTGAGCTGTAAATGTCTTCACCCTGTTTCCAGTTTTGAAGCATACGCACGATCCCATTCCTGAGTGAAGAACCCTGTCCACCACCTCTTGTTGGTGGGTAATACGAGGAAAAGTCAGTGACTCCTCCTCCTCCACCACTGCCACCCGAGTTGTTCCCCGTTTGCTGACAGTCAGTTCCATTCATGGTGGCATTATTACCAGAGTTATTTGTTGCGTTGGATGATAAAGATGTTGAGGAATTTGAAGACGTTCCACCTCCACTTCCATCCCCATTTGCGGTGCCACTCCCACCTTCCCCACTTCCTGCACCAGTCTGTCCCTGAGAGGATATTCCACCGCTTCCAGAACCTCCTACTCCGCTCCCACCGCTAGTAACACTTTCTGTTGTACGAAATCGGCTGCTCAGCCCGTTCTTGATAAGTTGGAAGCACTTGACATTGCTCGAGTTTTTGAGGAAAGCCTCTTTCATTTGATCCCATCTCGTGTTCTCCACCTGAGGTGCACCCACCCCACTTACTCTTCCCCCTTTATATAAAACCTCTTCATTGAGGGAGCATTGCTTCTGAACCTGCTGCTTCAACCGCTCCTTTTCCTTCAGTCGATCTGCGCTAAAGATGAGCTCGTCATTCATTGAGGTCTGCTTCCAAAATGGGATTGACCCACCAAATGACCTTTTTTGATGCTTTAATTTACTCGGCTTTTTCACAGCAGTTCCTGAAGGAGACACAGAATCCTCTCCTTTTTTTCCTCCATTCATTTCCACTTGTAATTTGGATTCACCGGATGATGCTGCAGGATTTGTAGACACGAAATCCAACCTTTCCTCCAAAACGTCTTGACATTCTTCACACTGAGCACCATCTCCCTGATGATCATCAACAGATTTAGCTGTTTTGCTCTCTGTCCCACTTGCCCCCTCTTCATCTTCCTCAGGCTCTGAGCAAATGGAATGTTTCTGCTTGACAAGGAGAGGACGTGGCTTCCTTTTCCCTCCGGATGATGATTGTGCACCTGATACATTCCCAGCCCCCACATCCCCATTGCTGTTTCTCTGAGGTGGTGCAAATAGGGAAAATGTGGAAGAGTCCAAACTCTCCAGGCTCTCTGTTTGAACTGAGACATGACGCCGGTTTAGGCCTGCAACGTCTTCATATGATTGTACGAGCGGGGACAAGCTGGAATGTTTTCTATGGTGGTGGGATGAGTGTGAGGAGGAGTCAGCAGCAGTGGTTGCCGTCCCTCGATGATGATGACGCTTCTTCCCTTCCACATTCTCATTTGACTTGCGACTGGAATTGGAAGAGCGTAAAAGACCGACAGGGAGGAGCCCTAGCAAATCACTCAAACTCTTTGATTTTGGCTGCACTCCAATCTGCGACTCAGAATTTTGTCCCATGTCACCACAAGTTGTTTCAAGCGTTCTCCTCCGTCGCGGATAGAGCACATTGGAGAAAAGCAAGGCGGCTTTGGATGATGCGCCACCACCACCTGACTGATGATTTGAAGAAGGTTGGAACAACTCGGCGTACTCTGTGCTTTCCAGTTGCCGTAGTTCTATAGGAATGAAATTGTCTACGGCTCCAGAAACTGCTGCGCCTAAACCTCCCACTGCTCCTCCACCACCAGCACAAATTCCGTTCGCATTTCCTGCACCCCCAGCACAGTTAGCAGCGCCGCCTTCTTGGTTATTTCTGTGGTGGTGATGATGATGATGGTGGTGATGGTGATGATGATGGTGATGATAGTCCAAACAGCCAATATCGTCGTCCATATACTCCAGTTGCTCTGCTCCAACTAGCTCATCGCTTCCTGGTATGTCTAGACCTTGGAGAAACCAAGGACGTCGACCACCACGATTTCTCCTCGTTCCTGCTAGCTTTTGGAGGGCTCGACGAACAAAGCTGTAGCAGGACTCGTTAGGGGAGGAGAGGTCTGAGCTGGACTGGGAGGAACTGGGACATGTGGGATCTATGCTTCGGCCCCTATGTCGTACCCTTCCCCGTTTCCTTACGCCATGTAGAGAAGGAAAAGAATCCGAGTCAGAAGTCTGTGTGTAGGCGTGATAGTGCGTAGCGTCATCATCTGAAGTAGTAGTCGTGGTTGAATTCAAGTCACGCTCAATAGAAGAAGTCTTGTCATCGCTGCTAGAGGTCATAGGACGATTCCATGGAACCAGCACGTCTTGCGACTCAAACTGAGGAAGGCAAAAGAGGTCGATAAATATTATTAGAGGGAAACCGATAATTATTATTATTATTATTTTATTCTATCAAACCTTTCTATGTCGCTGTTCCATGGCCCAGACGGAAACCATGAGCTTGCCTCCAATACGGAGGACACGGGCAAGCTCTTTGAGGGCAGCCACGCGTCGTTCCGTCGTGGCAAAGTGGTGAATCACAGCAATGGAGAGACCCGCATCAAAACACTCGTCACGAAAAGGAAGCGCCAGGTTGTCACAGATCATCACCTTTAAGTTAGAAATCAAAGGCATTCCTTACAACTCATGTCATCATCATGTATCCTATCGTTCGTTCTTAAAACTAACTATGCCTTCATACCTCATGTTCTTTCTCTCTCGCTATATTGGCTAAGTTTGAGCAACGATCAAGACCAATCTTGTAAATGGAAGGGTTAATACTCAAATACTTCCCGTTTCCACATCCTGCCCAACCATAAAAAACCCCGATTGTTATTATTATTGTTAATACTTTACTTTTCCATCCCAGCTTAAATTTTTTCCTCTGCTCAAACCCTACTTACCAACATCACAGACAAAAGATCCAGGCTCGAGGTCAAGCAGAAACTGTTTCACCCTAGGCCAAGCCCTATACCTGGAGTCAGAAAAGTGACAAGCGATTTGCTGGTATACATCATGTACATACGCCTTTTCCAATGCCACGGATCTCGCTTCCCTCTCCGTGCTTGAGCTACACTCTTCCGGCTTGCTGGTTAAATTTGTGGAGCCCCAAACACCACCGCCACTGCTGCCCACCGACCCTCCTCCTCCTCCTCCTACACTGGAGATTGGAGCAGCTGCCACGAAACCAATTCCATCCATTGCAAGCATATCCTTCTCCTCCGCGAGGACCCACACTAACTTCCGGTTCCAGCTAAGCAGCAGTCCTTACACGGAATAGGATGCTTTTGGTACCACCGAGAAAATTCATAGTAATAATGACGAATTGGTGAAGTTCTGCGCCACTTTGTCATCTTTAGGTGGAATGATGCTGGATCTAATCATCATCATTATCATTCCAATGAAATACCTTGCAAAAACTTTCATCTAAATACTACTTGTGGCAAGTGCACTCAACAAACAATCTAAAACACAATGCCTCTCTAATGCTCGAGCGCTCAAAGATAAATATGCTCTTCTCCCATCTAACTTCTTTTCAATTCAAAGCATGGACAAGGGGACATTCTTTTGTTTAAGATAAGAAAGATGCACTTGGATAAGACACACACTTTTATTGATTTCACACACACACACATTTGTGTGTAGAGACAACAAGAAAGGATGATGATCACACAAAAATCACAAACAATTCCCATAAATTCTTTCCCTTTCTTATACTTTCTAAAATTGACGTGTTCATTCCATGCCCACTAAGCAAACTATCGCCAAGACCAAGGGAGACCTGCAACCTTAACCTTTTTCCAAAACCCTCCACAAACCACCTTGATTATCAACCACTTGAACACGGAGAAAGTTTTTTTTTGAGGAGGAGGGAACCTAGCAAAGAGTTACATTTTCACATTTTATTTTTAGATTTAGTTTGACGATCACAGCAGTGGTGGTGGTGTTGATAATGATGATGATGACGGTGGTATAGTGGCAACCACATGCATTCCCAATCCATTATATAATGAATGTATCTATGTTTTTATATTTTTATAGTATTTTTTCACTCCCGTCTATGTCCATCCACAAATCCAATCCACATCCTCACTACACATATTTTTTTATCATGTTCCCAATTCATTCCCGTTCTGGTTGTCCCAATTAGTTTTTTTTATATATTTTGTGTGTGGAAAGGAAAGCAGAGGAGAAGTAGTGAAAGTGATGATGGTGAAGTGAAGGTTGTAAGCTCACACATGCATAAAATATTTTGTTTTATTAATATACATACATACATAACTCACTATGTACACATGTGACTCGCTCTATTTTACATTATACTGTGTTATTTTTGGATAAGGATGGACTGGAAAATGTGTGTAGGCGCAACAGTGTTTTGCAGTATTTTCTCCCCGTTGCACCACCATCAACAGCAGTAGGGAAATAAACTGGATGGATTGAACTGGACATGGTTTCGAGATAGCTGGAGGCTTCTGTTCTGACGTACATACGTACTGCTACTGTCTACCCAAAAAATTTCCCCAAGAACGGGTGTGCAAAAAAAAGAATAGGATGTAATGCGATGCATGTAATGTTTGGGGGAATACGAGAAATCTTTCAAGAACTGTATGGTTTCTTTCTCTTTAAATAGAAATTTTGGGAATTGGATGGGTGTATATGATGACGGTAATGCTTTCACTATTCATTCCACTTTCACCTTTAAAAAATAAATGCTGCGTGAAATATTATTATGTTTTTTTTTTAAATATTTGCTTTTATTTCAAGTTTTCATTTCCAAACGCTTTCCGTTCCTCAAATGTGCATTCTATTTATAAAAAATCACAGCGTGTTTTGAATCCCGTTGAAAATATATAATTGTCGGTTAACACAAAAATATAACAGAGATTAGTACCTTTAACAAGTCTACGAGTAATAATCTAACAAAACAAACTACTTATTTTTTGGTTTTATAAAATTAACAAAAAAAACATTCGTTCTTCAGAGCTTTCAATTTAAAAACTTGTCAAGCTGACATTCTTTGGTTATGTATGCATTAGTTTAGGAATGTGTATGTACTTATTTTGAAGATCTTAAATTGTAGATGAATGGAACAAAGCAAGAAACTTTTTTTGTTTTGATTTATCCCAACTCAAACTCAAAAATTAGTTGCGACCACAATATCTGAGCATATCGTTGACAGAGCAAGGTTTCTTACAACATTCGTCAATGATATTTCTTCGATATCTTCGGTGAAAGGAGGTGGCGGAGGACGTCCCTTTGTGCACCCGCTTCAACTTTCCCTTCTGCTTTGGAGAAAGTGATGATGATGATGTGGCAGGATTGTACTCAAACTTTTCTTCAGCAGTAGAATCCAAACCTGTGCCGTCTAAACTTGTCATTGGGTCATCAGCTATATAACAAAGGAACGAAATGGCGTGAAACGTTGAAAAAATGAAATTTCTTTTCGAAAATGAATGGAAATCATAAAATGCTTTCAGTTTACCTTGTAACTGCATATCCGGATCTGATCGACGGTTGTAGCCCACATAATTCCCTCGACAAAGTCCGCGCACAGCTTCCAACAATCTGTAGCCACATAATTGGATTGGTTCCATGGCTGAATCTGTATCCCTCTTGTTTCTTGCTGGGGAGGAGGGTGATGATGATGATGATGATGACCACTCATTCAAGGACCTGCTTGAAGTGGTTATTGCTGACGTTACATCTCCTTCTTCAGCAGCACCACCGAAATCAGCCATAGGCCCGCTTTCCACCAAACTCACTATCACAACGAGGAGGAGAACGGAGAGTGGACATGAGGAGAACCAGGAATATCCCTGAAATATCCCTCCTCCACCACCACCACCGCCTGAAGAACATGCTCCACTGCCACTCATATTTAGTGAGGGGAAATAATCTTTAACTTTGGATACTTTTATTTATTTTTTGAAGAAATGCAAATAAAAAACTTTTTTTGGGGTATCTTGATAGAGCGACCAATTGTTGAACCTTCACTGATTCACTTCTTGAATTTCGGTGATGAGACGGCCAACCTCCCGGTCAATTTATAGGGAGCCGGAAGACAAACAACGGAATCAAATTGTGAAGCTATACACACCATGCCAATGCCACCTCCTCCTCCTCCACCACCACCCACACAATCAACATCAACAATTTAACAACGCAGACTGTTTACACGGAAAAGAAGAAGAAAAAAAACTAGGGGAATTACTTAATTGTTTGCCAACCATGTGCTAATGTGCCATTACAAATGAAATTTCATCTACGTTATTATGAGAACCAAGGCAATAACCACCACCGACGTTTTTCCAGTCTGCTAAGGAGGAGGAGCACCACCGCTAGCATTCCTGTGTAGTACACTGATAATAATAGCACACCACTTTTCCCAGTCTTCATTTCATACACTTATCTTAACTTATCCAGCCAGCTTCCCTTTTGCCACCCACGCTTTCAATACAAAAATGTCACCAAACACGCATTCAAACACCACAAACTCTCTCTCCCAATTAGCATTTATAATTCTCTTTCGTTTTCATTGGAGGAATTTTGATTCAGTGATTTGCATGGTGATTAAAAAAATTATAGTTTTTCTAGACTAATGTGCTTAATAGGCACTCCAATTAATTCTTTGTGTGATGATAACTCAACTCAATTTAGGTAGAAAAAATGGGATGAGAAGATGGACGGGAATCTTTCCAAGTGGAACACAAAATTATAGTATGAAGCTAGGATGGTTGCTGGAGATCAACTTGTTTTTCTTGAGACAAGTTTGTTCCTTCTTATTCTCTTTTCTTGTCAATCCCCTCGGTTGTCAATTCAACTTGAGTGATTTTTATCATCAGACCCAAACACAACAGCAAAGAGATATGATAATAATATAACGATATATAGTGAGACGAAAGGCTCTGGAAAAAAGGGGGAAGATCTTTGTTGAGGTATGACTATAAAGGGTCCAGCCTAACAACGACTTCGGCTTAGACTCAACTGATCATTGTGTTTTTATGGGTTGGCTTGACGTTTTATTTCATTAACATGCAAATGAAAAAAAGTCTCATTGTGGATGGAGGAGGAGGAGGAGGAGGAAGTTAATTGTAATGAAAAGATGATGAAGATGGTGATAATAATAATGATGTATAGGCTTGTCTGCATTTCATTTTCACATTTATCATCAGTCAGACAGACATGTTGACACATACTCCTCACGTTGCGTTGCACTT